>CM076579.1:1688477009-1689219893 GCA_034641835.2 Pinus albicaulis | reverse complement strand
GGTCCTTTGATTGCATTGCAGACGGGTCGACATAAAAAATGGCGTTTAGCCATGGTTTTTCGGCATGCTTCTGCTGTCGGATTACACCGTTCTGCAATCCGGTGGACGATAAGGAGAAGTGGCCGCCGGAACTTCTCGCCCAGACTTTGTCGCATATTTCCATTTTCTCTGCTCACTTATCTATCTTCCTCTGTTAATTGACTCGCTTCTTCGTCTTCGTGCTCATCACGCCGAGATTGCACCCATGCCTCGCGTGCGTCATAGACGCGCTTGTGGGGAGCACTAGAGGTCAATCTCGTGCCACGTCCCTCCAAAGACCAATGTAGACATCTGCCACCCTGCGATTATTACTAGGTCGATATCCAAATACTAGGAGGGCGGGGTCGGCTTGTAGCATCCGGCCACCCCGCATGGATTCCCCGGCTCTTCTGCTTCCCCACCGCTAGTTCACCTTCTCCGTCGGCGACTCTGCACTCTTCTTTCTTTATCAGACTTCCTAACCGCCCGCGAATCACAGCTGTAGTCACTGTGGTCTTCCGCGAGGAGGCCCAAACAGAGGAAGAATGCACCCGTCCGGCGGGTCTGAGCTCGGAAAAAGCCGGCCAGCATTCGGGCCTTTAGGAGGGGAGCAGTGGCATGCATGTGGAGGTAGCACCTAGCGATCCTGGACCTTCCGAAGGATGGTGCCGAATCGTGGAGGAACCAGCGGAGGATTAGTTTGGCTAATTTGTTTTTCTTGCTTAGCAGGCCCAGTTAATTGGGCTACTTTTAGTTTATTTTACTGTGCTGGACCTTTAAGTAATATTTTTGAATTCTGTAAATTAAACGTTCAAGACTGGTTTCCCCGTATGAGGGCAGTCTTCTTAATTTTTTGATTTTTCGATGACAAATTTGCCATGAGTATGGCCAGGCAATGTTTTTGACTTCGGTGTAATTTTATTCGCAATGTTAATAGATTAACTTTACTTTGAATTCTCACATGATTAGCGTTTTTCTTGATCTGTTCAAGGATTTTGGGTACTTTAATTTGTATTTGGAACAATGGACGCCCTGTGACTTCATCCGTTGCTTGCTCGGTTTCGTTGCGATATCACTATTTCTGTTTTCTTTATAGATGCCTGCATATTTGAATGCTTTCTCGTACTGTCGATAATCTCCATGGACCGATATCGATTTTATATCATGTCCCCCGTATGACATGGGGTATTTTTCTACTGTCTCTGGTGGGACGACTGCTCGGATGGATATTTGGGTTCCAATATTCGTATGTGAAAATGTAATGCACTATGGATCGTTTTACTTCATATAAATATATTCAAAATAGCATTTTTTCTCTTCGAAAAAAAAAATGATTAACAAGGAATATTCCGTTTCTTCGAAACTAGTTGCATACCGGCTCCGTTGTCATTGCTTGCTGATATGTTCTCGATGGTCTTTTTATATTTTCGACATATCACACTCCTCACATGATTAGCGTTTTTCTTGATCTGTTCAAGGATTTTGGGTACTTTAATTTGTATTTGGAACAATGGACGCCGGTACTCTATCTGTTGCTTTACTGTTCTACATACTGCTATTTCACTTTCTTATAAATGCCTCGGGCATATTTGAATGCTTTCTCAGATTGTCGATAATCTCCATGTGGACCGTTACTGGATTTTATATCATGTCCCTGTATGTGACATGGGGTATTTTTCTACCATTGTCTGGGGTGGGACTTCCACTTTTCTGGATGGATATTTGGGTTCCAATCTTAAGATGTGAAAATGTAATGACTTCATGGACTGTTTTACTTCATACAATATATTGAAAACATCGTTTTTTCTCTTGCGAAAAAAAAAATGATTAATGTTTATCACTCTGCCTTCAAAACTAGCGATGCTGGTCTATGTTGCTGGTTTATTGATATGGTCTGATGGTCTTTTTATATTTTCGACATATCACACTCCTCACATGATTAGCGTTTTTCTCTGTTCAAGGATTTTGGGTACTTTAATTTGTATTTGGAACAATGGACGTCGGTACGTACTCTATCTGTTGCTTTACTATTCTACATACTGCTATTTCACTTTCTTATAGATGCCTTGGGCGTATTTGGATGCTTTCTCAGATTGTCGATAATCTCCATGTGGACCGTTACTGGGTTTTATATCATGTCCCTGTATGTGACATGGGGTATTTTTCTATCATTGTCTGGGGTGGGACTTCCACTTTTCTCGATGGATATTTGGGTTCCAATCTTCAGATGTGAAAATGTAATGACTTCATGGACTATTTTACATCATATAATATATTCAAAACAACGTTTTTTCTCTTGTGAAAAAAAAATGATTAATGTTTATCACTCTGCCTTCAAAACTAGCGATGCTGGTCTATGTTGCTGGTTTATTGATATGGTCTCATATCTTTATATTTTGGACATATCACACTCTCACATGATTATGATTAGCGTTTTCTTCCGTTGCGGGTGGTTTTGGGCATTTTAATTTGTATTTGGAACAATGGACATCGTAGATTTCTGTCCGTTGCTTTATTATTCACATACTGCTATTTCACTTTCATGGACTGTTTTACTTCATATAATATCTTCACTTTCATGGACTGTTTTACTTCATATACTATCTTCACTTTCATGGACTGTTTTACTTCACTGTTGTAGGGTTTTGGGTACTTTAATTTGTATTTGGAACAATGGACGTCGGTACTCTATCTGTTGCTTTACTATTCTACATACTGCTATTTCACTTTCATGGACTGTTTTACTTCATATAATATCTTCACTTTCATGGACCGTTTTACTTTTTATAAACATCTTCACTTTCATGGACCTGCTTTTACTTCACATATCTTCACTTTGATGCAATTAAGTTTATCACCGTTGTAGGGTTTTGGGTACTTTAATTTGTATTTGGAACAATGGACGTTTCGTACTCTGTCCGTTGCTTTGCTTGCCTACATCGCTATTTCACTTTCATGGACCTGCTTTACTCTATATCTTTCAAAACAACGTTTCTCGTTCTTTAAAATTTTAATTTTTTTTTTTTAAATTGAACCTCTGCTGGTTCTACCACGCCTTGTAGACGCGAATCATACAACCCCGCAACGCGAAGAGACAAGACAGAACGTTTGTAGCGACGTTCCAAACGTCGAACCACATATCGTCGGAATTACGACATCTTCCAGACGTCGGAAGAGTGACGTCCAAAACGTCGGACCACGTTTAGTCAGAATTGCGACAGTTTACAAGCGTCGGAAGAGCGACGCCAAAACGTCGGACCACGTTTAGTCGGAACTGCGACGGTTTATAAGCGTCGGAAGAACGACGTCCAAAACGTCGAACCACATTTCACTGGAAGTGCGACAGTTTACAAATGTCGGAGGCACGACGGTTTGTGAGACGTCGGAAGAGTGACGCCTGTTCGGAACGACGGAAAAAGTGTCGATAGTGCGACACTTTTTACTTGCGTCGGAACGGCGACGGCATGACAAACCACGGTTTGTCCGCCCCCGAACTGTCGCTCTTGCGACGAATATGTGTCGGAATAGCGACGAATTGGCCGTCGGAATTTCCGCCAAATTCTCTAGTGTGGTGATGTTTTTCTTAACTTTGTTATTTACATTTTCATACTGTTTCATGTTCTGCTGGTAGGCATCAGAATAATGGTATAAGATTCACCCGTGTTAGGTGCCCTATGCTGTCTGCTCTCCCTACCTTCATGTTTTCTGCTTCATGTGTATCTAAGAGTAAATTCGTGGAGTTTAACCAGTGCAGTGGATGTTATTGCCTGCTGGCTGATGTATGAACTTGGGGGTTTGCTTCTTAGATTTTTCTTTGTAATCTTATCTCTGTTTTTCCCTTGGAGTTGCTAAAGCAGACCTGGAGTTAAATGACCTCTGGTCTAATCTATAAGCAACCCCTTTGTCTCTTTGAGAGCTGCCTTTGAGTATGTCCAAGCAGGTCTGGAGTTAAATGACCTCTGACCTGATCTATAGACAGAAATTCGGTTGCTTTCCTTCTTTCACTTTCCTCCTTAATGTTCCATCCCATCATCTATCTAAAATATCCTTTAGTGTAAATGACTTGCCCTTTGGAAGCCTTGGCTAGTTGCTGCAAGTAATTCCCTTTCATGACTCCATAGCCCAATGGATGGCACTGTCTTGGCCCATTCTACTTGCTGAAACATCCTGCTGCTTTGTTCCTTTTCTCCCATTGCTTTCCCAGTCCATGATCTCCCAACCAACCCAACAACCCTCCAACCAAACCATTTAAAAACCCCCTCTGTGCTTTATAACTAGCCTAACGTCTCATTCTGAGCTTCAAAGATAAATCATTCTTTTTTTATTGGAGAGATCCCTCTCCGGGTCCAGGAGGGCTAGATCCTAGGGCCCCAAAGTGGTTCTGATGTTGTCTCATCTTTTGGTCTTGCCAATCTGGCCAAAACATGGGAACCCCAACACCACCATTTTCAAACAAACTCTTGGATCTATAACTAGCCTAAAACCTTCTAAGAACAAAGATAAATTATAAAAAGAGAGCCCTCTCTGGATGCAGATTGGCTAGATTCTGCATCTGAAGGTTGGTTTGTGGTTACCTCGGGTATACTTTCCTCTTCCACAACTTCAAGGAAAACCTGAGTGATAACAGACTCCACTAGAGGAAGAACCTGAAACATGACCAGTCATCCTAGAAAGAAAGAGCACTCAAGCCTAAGTTGGATTTAAGAAATTATTGTTTTTATATATAAATATGTTCTATCCTACTTTAAGCTTGATCAATAATACACTGATGAGATCTACATTGATCATTGGAAAGATCTCAAGCCTCAAATTTTAGACCATGAGCAAACTTTTGCACCTGTTCTTACCCCAGATTCACCTGTGGAAAACCTAGTGAAACATGAGCCTCATGCTACCTTTCCTCCTCTTGCTAAAACCTCAAACAGTCATAAATCTATTTTTACACTACCTATACCCACAAAGGTCCCAAAAAGATACAAGCCTCTGATTTTACCTCCTATCTTCCAAGCCGTCCCTGCAAATCTTGCAAATAAACTACCTAGATTTGATGGAGAAAACTCAAAAGTCACCACTGAAGAACACATTCAAAATCTTGAGAATTTACTTGACCTTTTTGAAATAGAAGAAGATGATGTGCATATTAGAATGTTTGCCTTATCATTAAAAGGAAAAATTAAGAGTTGGTTTAAGGACCTTCCAGCTACAAGAATTATCAATTTTCATCAATTCAATCAAGTCTTCCTAGATAGGTGGGTGATCATGGGAAATGAAGTTCTCATCATAGAGGAATACAAGCATTTAAAAAGACATCTAGGGGAGACAATACAATACTTTTCAGCCAGGTTCAATAAGGTATTCAATGCAATACCTGCTAAGATAAAGCCACCTTTGGGGTGGGCTCTCTTGCACTACCCAAGTACTTTTGACCCAGAGAAGGAATTCCAGATAAGAGAAAATACCCTTCAAACCTAGAAGAAATGCAGAATATTGAAATTACTATGGAATTCAACATACTGGAAAGAGAGGAAAAGTTAGAAGAAGTAAGGAAGGAAAAATCATCTCAAGATAAACTGACTTCTTCAGAGGTAAAGCTAGAGATGTTGACAGATAAAATCAACAAAATGATGCACACACTTGGCAGGAAAGAGGAAGAATACAAGGTTGAGGTTGGTGCTGATTATTCAGAGCAGATGGTAGCATTTTCTTGGGAGGAACCAAATCAATCATTTCAATGCAAAGATAGCTATCAAAACATACCGACTGACCAAGGTTGCAAAGAAGAAGATACAGAAAGTTGTCAAGTAAGTACTATATGTCTTCCTACATCTTGTGTTTCACTATTAAGAGAGTATTACAAGAAAATTGAAAATATAAACAAGGTAGAATGCTCTAATGAATCAGTAAGGGAGGAAATGGATAATACAAACCCTTTTTCAAATCCATAAGTTCTCCCCTCAAATAATCTTGGTATGAATGTTTGGATTACAAAACCAGAAATGGAAGATGAGCCAACATCTCTTAAGTCCCTGCCCTTGTGCTTCGAGTCATTTCAGATTGCTAAAAGAAAGGCTATTGACCACGAATACTCTCCTTTTCATATGATGCAACAAACTGTTGATCAAGTGTGTATAATAGATGACATTCCTCCTATGAATAATATGTCCAAATATGATCAATACGATGATGATTATTTTCTCCAAAATTAAGATAAAACTATAGAGCAATCAATGATTATTTTGTGGGTCAAAGATAGTCATTTTCAATAGCTCAGATATAGTGATCAACAAATACCACTCAGCTATGACAGTGAATAATAAAGTGCAAAAATTTTGGGAGAAAGGGAAATGGTCTTTACCTCTTTGTTGTACTTCTTTTTAGTTCATCAAAGACAACCTTAATGCAATCAGAAGTAAAAAATATTTGGCTATTGATTTCAACAACAAAGAACACATTCAACCCTATGTTCAGCCTTCCCAAGGGAAAGTGGACTGTTGTAGTTATATCCAAATAAAGATAAAAATGCCTCCCTTTTTAACTAAAGAGGAGATAGATCAACTTATAAACATGCAGTCAGCCTCTATTTATTTTCCTCCTAATCTTAACTATCACATAGTAGAAAATGAATCTATAGATCAATTCAAAGAGAAACAATCTGATAGTCCAATATGTACAATTGGTGAAATTAATTTTATTAATGATTCTCCAAGGTTTGATCAATATGTTGATAATGATGATGCTTTCCAAACATAAGCTAACTTTGCAGAGTATTCAGCACTTGGTTTTTGGGAGGAAGCTCAGTTTCATCAACCTGAGCAAGGTAACCAACCAATGCATAGCAGCTATGAAAATGATGAGGAAAGCTTAGAAAATTTAGAAGCAAATGAAGGATTGAAAATTGATGATCACAAGAAATTTGTTGCTCTTCTTTCTCAAGAAGATTTTTTTCCAAGGAGTGCTCCTACTCATCAACATGGTGGTTTTCACAAAGTACTCAGCCCACTCAGTCAAAACCCATCATGTTTTCTAAAGGATAATATTGCAATCTGTGATGAGTATACCAGTTCAGGTGATCATGAGGAAGAGGAAGAGTTTCTTTCCCAAAGGATTCCTAAGCTCATCCAAGTGGAGGAAGAAGCAGGCCTAGATCAAGCTTATTTTCCAAATCTTCACATTTAGGTATTGTTTCAAGATCCCTTTGCTAATTTGTTAATGGCATTTAAAATGGGAGTGAAATGTGTTAAGAGTATTTTGATGCAAGGTTTAAAGAGAAGTTTAGGTGCGTGTGTTCAAAAGAAAGTAAGATGGGAGTGGCCCTTTTTTTTGTCCCACATACTCAAGGAGCTAAACCAAGATCCCTCATGGAATCATCTGCTTGACTGTTTGTATTGGAAAAGAGAGTTCACCAGATGAATGTATATCATGTATAGGATAGATAGGAATGAAAATAAGCTTAGCATTTGAGAATCTTTTAAAATTTAGATTGTTTTGAAAAAAAAGAGAAAAAACTCAAAAACATAGAAAGAATAAAAAAGAGGGCAGATTTGAAAAGAATGTATGACCCCATACCCAAAAAATAGTAATACTGAAAGTGTGCAATCCTAAATGCTACTACTGATGCAAAAAAAAATGTCTTGTTCAATCATCTAGCCTAATCATGGCTGAACATGTTTTCAATTTATTGTTGATAAGTTAGTGAGAGAATGTTGGTCAAATCATTTAAGCTTGACTTGTTAAAAGAAAACAGATTAGAAATGAAAGATGTTGGTTCCACATGTTAGGGTCCCGTGATTTGGCTGATTGGCAAGCCAAGTGACAGGGTAAAATCAAACCAACTTTGGAGCCCAAGGACCTAGCATTCCTGGACTCAGAGAGGGCTCTATCTACTTGTGTAAGGGATGTATAGTTGCTTGCTTCTTGTGTTTTTGATTTTAGGCTAGTTATGAAGTAGGTTTTTGGTTTTGTTTTTAGGTTTTTGATGGAGGAACTGATCAAAGACTAAATAGATAAAAATATTGTTAGATCAACTGGGCTATGGGGTTGAAAAGGTCAAGAAAGCCTCAGATGGTGATACAAGGTATATTGAAGGGCCGATTTGATCAAATTAAAATGGATCTTTGGGTGAAATGAAATGGGATGGACACTAAGTTTTGTGAAGGACAAAGGATTTTAAACATAAATAGTTCAATAGCAGACATTTATATGGTAGGGCTAACCATTAATCATGATAAATATAACTTCAAACTGATAGATGCATAAAATAAACATTCAAGCGATACATAGAGATATATGACTCTCTAACTTTAGGAAAATCGCTATCAGACTTTGGGGAAAAAGCAATTAAGACAAACAAATAACTCAAGCTACTAAGAGGGAACTCCTAGACATAGTATTTTGAGCTATAGGGCACTTTGAACTAAGATTGCAGAGTTTTAGGCAAAGGGCAAGATCGGTACAAGACCTCTTTGGTTCAACTAGGACAGTCAAATATTCAAAGAAAGGTTTTAGAGGTGGAGTTTTGACTAGCCTTGAGTAAGGAGGGCATACCGTGAATCATACTTAGCATGCATAAAAACCATAAATGAAACAAGCAAACAAGTTCTTCAACGATCAAAGAGCAGTTAAGAATTCTTTGATATGACTAAGAAGGAAGAAAACATAGAAGCTGTAATGAATCAGGAAATCTGAGGTGCCTCCATGGGCATGTCTCAAATCTATTCTCTACTATCTTACAGCAAGCAAAGAACATGAAATTTGTATGAAAAATAAGGAAACATAACAGAGAGGAACACTATACCATTTTACCAAGTCAAGGAATCCAACAACAGTCCTCTTTCATCATCCAAAACATTTAAGAAACTATCCAATGCATGAGACAAGTATTTCTTCCAAGATTGTATAACCATATATTTCTCTATATCATCAAGTTTAGCCTTGTTTACAATGAAATCTCTTGGAATATATAGGCCAAGATGAAGGAGAACCTCCTAGTGCAACTAGCAAGCTCATTGGCCCATCAAAAATATCTTATTTTTTCCTTGAGGCTTTGCAAAGCCCAAGGCACAAAATATCTATAAAAATATCCTAAAAATGCTAAAAAAGGAAATTAAATT
This sequence comes from Pinus albicaulis, assembly GCA_034641835.2. Taxonomy (NCBI): domain Eukaryota; kingdom Viridiplantae; phylum Streptophyta; class Pinopsida; order Pinales; family Pinaceae; genus Pinus; species Pinus albicaulis. Next base: position 1,689,210,765 of record CM076579.1, on the reverse strand, counting down.
GACTTTTCCCAACTGAAAATGGCCAAAAAGGGCTAAACAAACATTTGAAAAAGCCACTTCAGAAAACTGCATTTTTCACAAAAATACTTCAAAAATATAGCAGCAGAAAATCCCCTGTCTTGTGGGCAACTTTTGGAGGACTTCCCAATGTCAAAACATGGCCCGTGATGGCTCGTTGGAAAGCCCTGAATGTATAGTTTTTGAAAATAATTTTTTTTCCACAAAATGATCAATGTAAGCCTATGAAAAGCTTACCTATGTGGAAAAACCCAGAAATTAGCCTTTGCTGATATGCGGGGTAGAGTGTTGAAAAAGTGATTGTTTTTCGCCACTTTGAGGGACCAAAAAATCTTAAATTGATCTAAAATTTGCTGAGTATATGCCCCTGAAATTAATGCATCCATTGATGCCACTTTCAACCTTTGAGGATGCTTCAAACTAAAATGGCGATGCCCATGATTTTCTACAAAAGCCCAAAAATGCCAAAAAACAAAAACTTGTCGAATTATGCCCAGTTTTGGCGAGCATGACCCTCATGGGTTTTCAGAAGCATGCTGAGAAGCGAAGCCCAAAATTTCAAGCCTTGATATTCCTTTCCTCACTTTTTGTACTGGGCGCCTGTTTCAGGCCACTTTGAGCTTTTCTTGTGTAACCTTCAATTTTCTTCGGGCAAATTGATTTAGCTTCTTATAGTGCTCGGTCATTTTCCTTTGAAGGCTTAATTCTCTATTAGCTCTTTCCAACTTATTCTCCAAGTGTTTATTCACCCTTTCAAGCCATGCTTCTCTATTGTGTTCTATCTCTTGGGTGAATAAATTAGTAAGAGGAAAATATTGGAAAAGGGTAGCCTCTTGCTCTTTCTATTTCTCCAAAGCTCTTTTGAGTCCCATAGTCCTTGGCCTCTTCCTCCTTGGCAGATCTTCTTCTTCAGTGTCATTGAATTCGCCCATAAGTTCTTCCAACTTAATTTTCACTTTGGAGGGTTCGTTTTGGTACTTGATAGCCCATGTCTCATAAACTGCCATGTGGAAATTCATTTGCTTATTTTGTGTTTGCAGAAAATGAATGAGGTTTTTAGACCTCTCTAGATCCGCTCTTAGATCATGAATTTTTTCTTCTCTATTTAGCAAGAGGGACTCTAGGATTCTAGCTTCATTGTCACTATCATCACTGTTTATATGAATTATATCAAAATCCCTTTCTTTCTCATGGCTACTTTCCTCCTTCTCTTTTCCCTTGCTTTGGGTGGTCTTCTTGGTTCTCCTCTTCTTTGGTATTTCAACAATGGATTTCTTGTGCAACTTTCCTTTGCTTTGGAGTGCTCTAGTAACATTTGGAGTTACAATTTGAGCCACTTTCTTTCTTGATGTTCGGGGCTTTGTTACTTTCGAAGAAGAAAGCATGTCCCCTTAACTAGGAGAGGCATCTAGCACATGCTCTATTTGGTCTTTTCCTTTACTACTCCCCTCATCATCATTTTCACTGTTTTCCTCCATTTGAAGGCTGCCTTCTCTAGGATGTTCACTACTTGGGATTTTTTTGTCATCATCCTTGCTAGCTGGTGGGATTTCCTGTTTTTCATCAAAAGTGTCCCTTTGAGGACTGTTTTGACCCTCCTCATAAGTGCCTTGGCTGTCACCTTGTATGTCTCCTTGAGGGCTGCCTTGTTCACTTTTGTCCATGCTTTATTCAAGACTGTTAGGCTCTGTATCCTCAATGTTTTGTGCTTCATCATCATCATGCTCACTGCTGTGTGGGCTGCCAATATTTTTCTCTTTGTGACTGTTGTGTTCCTCATCAAACTATTCCATCTCTTCATCATTTCCTTCTTCATGCTCACTGTTGTGCTTGGATTCCTCCTTTTGTCCTTCCTCATCACTTGTTTTCCCTCTTTCACTGTGTTCTTCTTGATCACTATTCTTCTCTTTCTCACTTTTCTCCTCTTCTTGATCAATCATAGGATATTTTTTCTTCTTAGGAGTGGGTTTACTAGAAGAAGGAGGAACATGATGAGTGGATGGTGAGGGAGGCACATGGGATGAAGAAGCAGTGGCGAAATCGGGATGTGAAATGAAAGAGTCCAAGAAACTCCCTTTTTCTCAAGTTGATGGAGGATGACGATCTTGATAAGGGAATGATGGAAAAGACAAGCATGCTGCCGAGAGGAAAACTTGTTTTGAATAGTAGAAGCCATTTTTTCAATGCTTCTGTAGAGGAAAAAGGTTAGGTTTAGCAATTGGGTTCTTGTGAAGTGCATGAGTAGCCTGATATGATAAGCATAAACCCGGGAAAACCTCCCTTTGCATGTGAAATACTTCATGATGATCTTCATGAGAGGATCATAGCTGGTCAAAAAATAGGAAAAAGGAAAAATAGATGGGCATGCATCTCAATGTTCTGGTTTCAAGAAGGGTTTGTATTGATCTGAAGCTAGGTAGCTTTGCTTAAACCATTTTTCTCCGACATATGAAATTTTGGTAGCTCTGGAGATAGATCTAGGAGAGAGCTTGAAGTATAAACCTGCTAGACGAAATTTTTTCCCTTGCAGCCTTAAAGCAAACAACTGTGTCAAGGGAAGATAAATTTTCACCTCTTGAACCTTTTGAAAAAATTCCAAGCATCCTAGTTCATAAAAGTTAAAGAGCACTGAAGGAGAGGCATTTACTTCCTCAGCTGAAAAAGGTTCATACTTTTTGTGAGGACCACTTCTGGTATCTTGCCTGGGAGGCATTTTTCTTCTGAGATCCTTGGCAGATTCACCAAGGCAAACTATCTCAAATGTTCACTGAGATAAATATTCAATCAATACTCTTTTCTCTTTGAACTGTAGTTTAAACAAGAAAGATGTTCCTTTGAAAAACACTGTGTTATAATTTTAAACAAAACTACCCTTCTGTGATGGTTATTGTTTCTCCAAAACAAAAGACAGTGTTGGCGAAAAGTCAGGTCTCGCGGGCAAGACCCAGGTTCAAGAGTTGTGGCCAACAAGGGGTCCGGAGTAGTCTAGGAACACGCCGGCATTTTCACCCTGCTCTGGGAGAGCAGTGCATCTCACCCGAGGCGTGCCGCGACCACATGCATAAGGGGATGATATCACTGGTAAGGAATAAACCCGCAACCAAAGAAAGAAAGTGCATCCATCACATATACCAAGTTACACATGCATGATCACTAATTAAGTATTCAGACAGTCGCAACTTAAAATTTTTAAAGCAGTGTAAACACATCAGAACGCATGAGCAACATATTAAGACAGCAATCCTTCCTTATATTATTCTTCTGGCCGAATACATGGTTACATAGCTTTCTTCTCTGATAACTCACAAGTCCGATACAGATGGGTTTGAGAACAGAAAGGAAGAACATAGAAAGTAAGAACCCATAGGAAGAACCGGTCTGATTCTTCTGCGGCTGCTCTGCACATCCTTCCTCAGGTCTTGATCCTCGCGACTTCTCTCGCATCCATTCAACCCTCAACAATAGCAATAACAAAAACAACCAATAACCAACCCTCTTCTTCAGCCGGGTGATCGCCTTTTATTCACCCGCTTGTCGCGACTCGCAGCTTCTCTGTGTCTTCACTCTGGCTTTTCCCAGCGTCTCTTCTGATGTCTGTGTGTTCTACCTTCTGTTTTCTGCTGTATTTCTTTCATCTACACTTATCTCTGTTCGATCTCCAGTTATCAAGTGCTTCCGCGCCACCTTGGTAGCTCCGCAACTCCTGGTTGCTGCGGCGCGGTCGCGGTTGCTATGTGCATTTATTCCGCAACTCAAAAAGAGTCAAAGTTCAAAATGTCTTGGCCAAAAGTTCAAAACTTAAACAAAAACAAGGGCCCCAATAGGCCCCGACCACAATCCTTTGACTCGTCCGCGAGTCAATCGCAAATGACAGTTTCTACTTCCATTCCCTCGCTAGCTTCCGCGCCCTGCTCTGCTGTTCCTTCTTCCGCTACCCTTTCCTGCTGTACTCCGCCATTCGGTTGGCCAAACAAGGGCCCCAACTCCGGGACCCGGCGGAGTGCTGAATCTCGAAGCTCTGTGAAGGTCGCCACTGCTTGCTGCCATTCCTGCATAAGCAGGTCGGCGTCTTGAGAGATTCGGTTAGCGGCGGCTTCGTCTATGGGCGTCGGGGCAGCCCCAAACAGCGTGGCGAGCTGGGATTCGGCCTTGGCATCCAGCTGGTGCATCGCATCAGTATGGGTGCGAAGGGGCGGCCGCATCTCCCGGAGGACGTGCTTAGCCGCTGCTGATTCGGCCTCAGTCATCTGCATGTGAAGTTCCAGCTCGTCCGACTGGGCGTAGAGCTGATCTAGCCTTGCCGGGTCCGTGGTCGCCCGAATTTCGCTGGAGATCTGTTGCAGCTGGGTAGCAATGGGCTGCGTCTTGACCGTCAGCGCGAGGGAGCACTCCTGCAAACTTCGCAGAAGGGCAGAAGCTGCGGCTGCAGTGGAATGAAGAGTGGCTTGCATACTAACTGCCTGCGTCTGCTTGGCAGTTACCTATCCTGAATGGTCGGCGGGTGGATCTTGAAAGGTAGGCCGTGCGGCTAACGATGCTTGTAACTCCTGGTTCTCTCTGCAAACAGTAGTGAAAACTTCCCCGAGCTGGCGAGCTTGTAAAGCTATACTGTCCTCTTCTATGCGAGTAGGGAGTGGGGCATGGTGAGCCCGTGCCTCTGGCCATACGCTGGAGAGCGCTTGATTAACAATGTTGGCCTGCTCCTGGAGGTAGGTCTTCTCCTGCAGCAGCTGATTGCGCTGTTCAGTAAGCGCCGTGATCTGATTCCGCTGCTCGGTGCACCGCCGCTGTAGCTCAGTGTGAATCTGCTCGGCCTTGATGGCCGCTCGCTGAATGAGCAGATACAGCTGTGCTGGACTCAGTTGTTCGGCATTTGTTGTGCTGGGTGCACCCTGCTCGGGTGTCTGTTCCTGCGAAGATTGGCCCATGGCCGCTGCTCTGCCTGAAGTCTCTGGAGGATGGACCGACGTCTGCTGTTGCACCGAAGTGGCCATATCAGGCTCTGGCCGGTCCTGCTGCGTGGTTTTCTCTGTGGAAGGGGCGGCTGAATCAACCCCAACTGTGGCTGGCTGGACAGATATAGTGGCAAGGGAATCCCGGGATGTGGCCACGGGGTCAACAGGTGGTACCACGGCTGTAGTACTGGAGGTGACCTCCGCCCCGTGGTCACCGCCGAAAAGTTCCCGGATCAAAGAATCGGACACAGTGGCTGATGAATTGGACAGATTGGGGGAGGTGGCATGTGGTCGGCTGGTGGAGGGGGCGGTGGATGGAGTGAATGCGGTGTGAGGGAGACGAATGTTGAGGAAATCCGCTGGATCAATCAGCGGTTCCTCCGGAATCAAGGTTGCTGCGGGCGGCGTGGCTGGTGGATCATCCTCCGTAAGATCCACCACGGGATCTGTGGCCGTAGTGCGGGCCCTCTTGGATGGAGGTGGGCCGGTGGAATCGGGTTCGGGGCCCGGTTCACCCATTGTCGTGATGAGGGGGGTGGCAGAAGTGAACAGGTTAGTGGGAATGGGGGAAGTGAGGGGGGCGGTGTTGGAGAGACCAAGGGACCGATTAATACGAAATTCATTAAAAGAAGGAAATATAGGGGCGCCACTAGAAACAACCTGGGTTACCACGTTGAGTCGTCGTGCCTGGTCGTTGAAATGCTCGACGATGGGGACCAGCGATTCAGGCAGGTTCGCTGTGGTCCCCGCTGCATCTGGGGTTGTCTCTGCCGCAACTTGGGAAGATCCCCCAGCGCTGGTCGCGGCAGGCTGTTGTGCGGCCCTCATCCCATCAAAATTGTAGCGGAGGACTCCATCGCTAACGTGCTGGACAACCCCCGGCCATGTAGAAACCTCTCTGTGGAAGACATGATCATTCAGCTGGAAGCGCAGGGGCGCCATATGAAAAGTATGGTGCGGTACACAAGTCGGCCGGATGAAAGTGTGGTTGTGGCTGACGCCAAACCACACCTATTCACTGTATTCATCCAACAGGTTCCGGGGCACCCGTTGCTGGGAAGCGAACACATCGGTCATCATCCCATACCATTCTCGGAACGCCTCTGCGTTCACCTGCATGCTGCTGGGGGCCGTGGACACCTGCCAGGGGGAATATCTCATCGCGAGCGGTTGGCTCACGGTGAGCTCCGCCGGTGTCCGTATCGGGGGCAGATGCCATTTCCACATGGCGAACGCTAAGAGCAAGTACCCATAGATGAAACTGGTAGTCCGCCTGTAATTGTCTTCGCAAGCCGCGAAGAGTTCCTTCAACACAAACGAGCTCCAATTCAACCTGGCCCCCTGGACGCAGTGCTCTGCAATGGAAATTGTGTCCAGAGTGCACTCTCCCTTTGTGTAATGGCGCATGGTCTTGCTAGCGATCAGGTAGCAAGCAAACCGGATTGCTGGTACATTTATCAAATCTATCTTGGCACCTTTGCCGCCCCGGCGAGTGCCATACTTGGTGTAGAGGTCTGCATCAGCCGACTTCCGGGCGCGCTTGGAGGCTGTCTGCCCTGCAGAGGAGACATCTGCACCAGTTTGAGATAACCCCGTAAGCCGACTAATGTCTGCTGCATGTATTGGAATTTCTTCGTTCAACCACAAGGACCCGTTCTGCACCCGACTGAGGAGGAACCGGGTACATTGCAGAACTGGTTCGGTGGTGCCGAAGACGAGAAGACTCCTCAAATTCATCAAAGTCGACTGCTGTAGGCCCTGGAATTCTTCCCGCATTCGACTATTAGAGCTGCTCCCGGGCGTGTAATGGTGTTCCATGAACGTCTGCCAATGGAGATGAGGAAACTCAGCCGGGTCGGACAAGTTGGCGTCCATACAGGGAGCATTGTCGTACTTGCCGACCAGTGACTCAACTCGGTGAATTCTGCGATCTAGCGCTGGTTCAGGGACTGAGAGAAGAGCTCTCGGCATCTTGGCGCGTCTCTGATAGACTTGGACGATTCTTCTGTAACTTCCTGCGAAGTGCTGAGTGCTTTGATACTGCGAATGCTCCGGAATCACTGCAAATTCCAAATTGAACTGGTCCGTCATCTTCGTGCTGGTAGCCTTCATGCAAATTGGGCCATCTGCTGGCACGCGCGGAGTTGATGAGACTCCATAACGGCAATTAATTCTTGCTATATTTCTTGCCTGCGATAATCGTGCGATCGATCGCAGGCCTGTGTGTAATCTGACAGTTGCTGACGGAGTCATGGGGAGATGGGCGGACCCGACGGCTGAGGGAACTGCGGTTGATGGCAAATGATTACGGTATGATTATTTTCCATTAAGGGAATTTATGACCAAATCTGAGCTATCCTACGGACTGACAAAAGGACTGACGGAAATGACCTGGACTGACACTGGCACGAGAATGGATCCTTCGTGCACGACACGCTGGACTGGCGCGGTGACATGCTGGACTAGCGCTGCGACACGCTGGACTGGCCAGCCCCGACCACAATCAGTTGCGGTATGGTTACCGCAACTGACCGGTTATTTGACTGAGTGCTGACAATTGGAAAAGACTACCTACATTCATCCCGGTTGCGGGAGATTTATTCAACTACGCTACTCTACGGGTTCTCTCGGTTGCGAGAGTTATTAATGAAAAGTGAGAAGTACCTACTCCTGGTAGGGCTTTAGGCGTGCGCCATTCACCCATCCTGGAAGAACTGTGCCGTCCAATTGTGCCAATCGAACGGCTCCTGAGTCGCGGATTTCGATGACAAAGTACGGTCCCAGCCAATGCATCTGGAGCTTGCCTGGAAACTTCTGGAACCGGCTGTCGTACAAGAGAACTTTGCCGCCAACGTGGAAATCTTTAGTTTTGATGTGGCGGTCGTGCCACGCCTTCTGTCGGGCCTTCTCAACCCTCTGGTGGAATTCTGCGAGGAATCGAGCCTCATCCAGCTCCTGTAGCTCCTGGAGGCGTTCCCTAAGTGACGCCTCTTCTGAGAAGTGGAGGGTCGTTGCGATCAAAAGGCTGGGCACGGTGAACTCGGCGGGAATCACCGCTTCCCGGCCATACACCAACTGGAAAGGCGTCTGGTTGGTCAAACGTTTTACCGTGGTCCGGTAAGCCCATAATGTCGCTGGTAGCCGCTCATCCCAATCATCCCGCTGAGCATTGCAAATTTTAGTCAAGCCCTTCTCAAGAATCTTGTTGAAGGCTTCCACCGTACCATTGGCCTGCGGGTGGTATGGGCTGCTTTTATGATGCTGAATCATAAATGTGTCCAGTAGCGACTTGACCGTGGCATTAATGAAATGCGTACCCTGATCGCTGGTTAAGCTCCTTGGGCAGCCAAAGCGGCTGATGATGTGTTCAAAGATGAACCGGGAAGCGGTCTCTGCCGAGCAGTCGCCTACCGCTGCCGCCTCAGCCCACCGTGTGAGGTAATCCGTCGCGGTAATGATGTACCGGGCTTTGGAATGGCGATCGATTGGTGCGATGGGCCCTACGAAATCAACAACCCACTTTTCAAATGGCCGCAACACATGCACCGGGTGTAGCGGAAGCTCGTCCCTGTGCGAAGGCCTTCCCGTCCTCTGGCACACATCGCAACGTTTCACATAGGCCTTACAGTCTGCATGTACCGTCGGCCACCATAGGCCAGCTTGAAGCACCTTCCTTGCGGTGGGTTTAGCACCCACATGTCCTCCCGCAACACCACTGTGACATTCCCACATCACTGCTTCCCGCTCGTGGTCAAGAACACACCTGCGCAACACCTCATCCAGGCCCAGTTTGTACAGCTGTCCTGCGATCAATTGAAAATCGGCCGCCCGGACAACCAAGTGGCATTTCTGAAGAGCGGTGTAATCCTCAGGGCACTGTCCCGTGGTCAGATACGTGGCAATGTCAGCCAGGTAGTCTGGGACTGCTTCAACTCGGAATAGGTCAGCATCCGGGAGCTGATCGTCCAACGGACCATCATTCTCTCCCGTCTCCAGCCTAGACAAGTGATCGGGACCAACATTCAACCTGCCAGGCTTGACAATCACCTCAAACGTGAACTCCTGGAAAAGTAGAAGCCATCGACAGATTCTTCCTTCCAACACAGGCTTATTGACCAGATATTTCAATGCCGAATGGTCCGTAAAAAATGTAAATTTTCCGCCCAGAAGGTAGTGGCGGAACTTCTGGAGAGAGTACACCATCGCCAATGCCTCCCGCTCGGTCGTGGTGTAATTCTTCTCCGCATTCGATAATCGTCGGCTGGCGAAGTATACAGGGTGGTCAACTGTCGTTTCCCCGGGTTGCGCCAATACCGCGCCAAGTGCATTTCCGGACGCATCAATGTGCACATGGAACTGCTTATCCCAGTTCGGATGGACCAGTATGGGTGCTGTTACCAATTTCTCCTTCAATGTGTCAAGTGCCTTCCTGCATTCCGCCGTCCACTCGAATGCTTCTGACTTCCGCAACAGTTTCTCCAAAGGAGCAGTGATTTTGGCATAATTGCGGATAAACTGCCTGTAGTATCATGTGTGCCCGAGCAGTGCCCACAACTGCTTCACGTTCTCGGGGGCCTCCATGTGGACAATAACCGCGACCTTGGCGGGATCAAGACAGACCCCTTGCTTACACACCACGTGACCCAAGAGTGTGCCGAATGGTACTGCAAAAATACATTTCTTCAGGTTCAAGGAAATCTGCAACTGGCGACACCGGTCGAACATAACACGCAACAGGGAGGCGTGTTTCTTCAGCAGGCTGTAAACAGTCCAATCATCCATATAGACTTCCAGGAACTTGTGAATGTACTCCCGGAAAGCAGCAATGACAATCCGGGAAAACACAGCCGGTGCGTTCTTCAGACCAAACGGCATAACGTGGTATGCGAATGATCCCCACTCAGTTGTGAATGTCATCTTTGCTTTGTCTTCCTCGGCGATACGCACCTGATGGTAGCCCGAAAACCCATCAGTGAAGGAATAAGCTTCGTTTCCCGCGACATGATCTAGAACTTCGTCGCTGAAGGGAGTGGGAAACGGATCGTGAATACAAGCATTATTCAAACTCCGATAATCCACGCAGACACGGATTTCCGCTTTGTACTTCTTGTTCTGGATGACAATGGGACTTACCCACTCAGCTTCTTCTACTGGAAAGATGAGACCCGCAGCCAGCATCTTATCGATCTCCATCTTGACCTTCTCTTTGATACGTGGATTCAACCGGTAGGGTCGGTGCTTCACCGGCCTGGCCCCTGGTTTCAGTGTGATGCGCATCTCGCCCAGATCCCCCTTGATCCCCTTCAGGTCCGCAACTGACGACGGAAATAAATCTTCATACTCCCGGAGGAGGCTGAAAATTTCTCTTGTCGTCGCCTCGTCCCAGTAATCTCCCACCATTGCCAGCTTCGGTTACTCCTCCGTTCCAATGTTCAGCTTCTTTGTCTTTAGGGGCTGCAAATAGACTCCTTCTATCGTCGGCTCGTCGCGGATGCCGCGCTCGCCTTCCTTCTCGTCAAAATAGAGATGCCTAAGGTCCTCCAAACTATCATCTTCCGGAACGCCGTCAATTCGTTGGCAAACCAACTCGCACTTGACTCCGGAGCGTGACGCCACCGGGCCCTCACCAGGCTCAGGATGGCGGAAAAACAGAACCTCCTTGACGGCTTGTAGGGCCTGAGATTCCTGCGCCGTCTCCCCTTCGAACGAGAAGCTCTGGACAAACTTTTCCGCGACTTCTTGCCAGGAGCGGGTTCCCCGTTTCCGCTCTTCCTCCAGGTACCAGGCCTGGGGAATTATGCCCAGGGAGTGGACAAACCTGTGGACCCACAACTCCTCAGGGTACCTTGCGCTACGCCACTGTTCCTCACACGCCTGCAAATGCTGTCGCGGGTCGGAAGCTCCATGATGTTTAAATGTAATGCAGGGCCCTTCATCCTCTTTGAAGCGTGCCCGTAGAGCATCCGCCACACACTCCCATCGCAACAGAGTGTTGCGGTGATTGTTCCACCATCGTCCCGATGTGGACTTCAAGGCCACATCCCAAAGTGGTATTCGACTTTCCTCTGGGACCCGGTCTTCCACCTTGGCAATAAAAGTATTCACCGCTTGCATGTTTGATAATGTGGGGTATCCGCGGATCTCAGTCCCTACCCACCGGACCTGAGCGATGGAAGCACATCTCCGTGTAGTGGTCTCATACCCCCCTTGCTGCCAGTCTTCCCACGCAAGCTCGGATCCGAGCTCTGAGCTCTGCACACTCTGCCAACTAATAGACCCTGTTGCGGTCGGGTTGATGTAATCGTCCCGCTTCCCTGCAGTCATCTGATAGAGATGGTCCATCATCTGAGAATCCTCTCGACTATCCACTGGTTCTTTATATTGCGGACCCTGATACGGGTCGAGAGGCTGAGTGACCCTTACCTCCCCATCCTAAAAAATTATCAGCTCCTTCTTGAGGTCGATGATCGCGTAATTCTCAAAAGCCCAATCAATGCCAAGTAAAGCAGGATAGGGGTCCTTATCGCCCATGATATCAATAACCTCAAAGTCAGTGTATGTCTTCACCCCCGCAACGTCGACCTCGACACCCTCCAGTCGGCCGATTGGCAAAATACAGTACTGGTTCGCCATCCTGAGTTGGATTGGGGAATAGGCGAGCCGTGGCTTTCCAAGAGCCTCCCATGTCTTTCGTGGCAATGTATTGACGTCAGACCCCAAGTCCAACATGGTGTCGCTGATTTGGAATCCGGCGACCTGCGTGTTGAGCCGAAATTCTTTGCCTGTGCGTTGCTTGTTCCGCTTGACACGTTGCACGTATTGAGGCCTAGCGTCCACCATATTTCTGGGTTCTGCGTGCCCATGCAGCGCTCCGTCTAAAGCATGTTTGAGCTGCTGCCGTAGCCCAGCATTATCAACAATCCTGAGGAATAGCCGGAGCCAATCCTCGACCACAGTATCTGTGGCGTCCTGCGCACCGGATTCCGGCCGCCAGGGCTCCTCCAGCCCTCCCTCATTCCGCAACTGGGTGAATGCCTCAACCGCCTCCTGGAAATACTTATTCTAGACATCGGGCCTGATCAACTTCTTTGGGGATGCCGGCCGAACCACTCGTGCTGGCTCCTTCTCGTGGGCATCGTCTCCAGTCTTCTTCCCCCCCCCCGTGTTACTATCGCAACATTCTGCATGTCAGGGGTTGCGGTGCTACGCGGTTCTGAGTTTATCAAATTCGCTCCCCTCTGCCGCACCCGTTCTTCCCACTTCTTGATGAGCTCCGGACAGTCTTCTGTAGCATGGGCGTTGACCCGGCACTGGGAAAACTAGGGTCGTCGCGGAAGGGGACATTCTCGAGCCACATGACCTTCCTGGTCATAGTTGTAGCATTTTACCGGACCGCGTCCTCCTGTTCGGCCTCCCCGCATGCCGCCACCTCTTCCCCTTGTAGCCTCGTTCACCCTGTACGAGGGTCGATCCAATCGATCCGCAAGAGCGTCAAGCGCCCTGCACTGCTCAGTGGTGTGAGTCGTAGACACACAGAATTCACAATACACGTTATTCGGCACCATGGAGTACTTCTGTAGGATCGGGCACATCCGAGGTGGATGCCCCAGCGTTCGACAGATCTCGCAGTACTCTGTGGTGGAGGAACCCGGTTGCGGTGGGAACCCCGCAAAGGTCTGTTGCGGCTGGTAGACTCCCTGCGGGTTCATCGCCGCGCCACCCCCTGGTGGTGGACCCCCCTGAATTGCTGCAACTGAGGGCCCAACTCCTGCGCCGCGCAACCGAGGACATTCGGTTGCGACGTGTCCCTCGACCAGGCAATGAGTACACCAAACATTCGGTCGCGCTGGTCTCGTTGGCTGAATTTCCTTGAGCTTTTCGGTCAAGCTGGCGATCTGATGTTGCAACCCTATCAGAGAAGGGTCTTGCGGGGCCAACCCCCCCTGTATTCCTGGGGGTATTCCGCCATGGCTTCAATATTCATGGCCTGCTCCAGAGCGTCCTGCAGATTATCAATCTTCTGCTGAGTGAGAGGGGTTCGTGTCAAGGGGAGCAGAGCCTTGATGAACCATTCCCTTTGGTGGTTTGGATCGATCGGGTAGCTCAGTTTCCCTATCGCATCCTTAAAGTGCCGCATCATCTCCCACGCGGTCTCACCTTCCTTCTGCTTGATTTCCCACAGCTCGAACAGGCCCTGCTGGACTGTCTGGGGAAGCTTGAATTCGCGGACAAAATCCCGCTTTACGTCCGCTATTACAGGGTTAGGGTGCGCCTCGGACCACTTGATGAACCAACGCAGAGCTCTCTCTCTGAGCGTGGTTTGAAACTCTATTAACTTCCCTGCATCCAGCGTCTGTCAAGCCCTCCAGATGGCTTCGCACAGATACCAGTGTTGTTCTACGTCGTCATTTCCCCGGCCAGAGAACTCCGGGTACCGGGTGAAAGATCCAGCCATGTATACTTGTGGAGAATTAACCAGGATAAAACCTCCGGGTCCTGGTTGCGTAACGATCCCCCTAGGGAAAATACTACTACTAGTGACGCTGCTGCTACTGGGCGTTACCGACGCCGCTGAACTACTATATGACTGACTTAATGCTTGTAACTGAATAAAAATATTTCTTAAAGGTTGATAAAGTACCAGGGGAAGGTCGGGATCCTGGCCATGCGGAAGGTGGGACGTAGGGCTGCCTGGAGGGGTGGGTGCCGTCTGATCCTGGAACATCTGCTGCATCACGTCGTGCCATTCGTCATCGGAACTTTCTTCGGGTTGCATCTTTCCATTATCCTTGCTAGTCATTACTGCTCTTTCTCGCGTCGCTGGGCTCCCATGCACCCACTGTACGTCCGCTGCTGTCCCGTCTCCTGTCCGGGTATCCAAACCCATGGGTCTTGTCTTCTGAGGCGCCTCCTTCTGATTTTTCCTCTCGATCTCCCTTCTCTTCAAATCTCTCATTACCCTTCTTCGCCACCTATCGGCGATCTGTGCCCGCCGATGCGCACGTGACTCCCGCAACTTGCATGCGGCCTCAATGTCCATCCCCCGCTCCCCACTCTTATAGTCTACACAGCATCTGTCCCCTCAATCCTTCCCCCAGTACGGGTGGTTTACGCTTCCATACTCTTTTTGTGGAATTCAATCAACCCTTCGTCCACCATCAGGGCTTTGATCCACAGCGGAATCTCCTTCAACAGCTTTCCCCTCAGTCCTGAGTGAAAACAGCCTCAGCCTTCGAGAAGGATTGGTAGCACTCAGCGGAAAACTCCACAACGTATCCTTCCAACGTGGTCCTTACCCAAAAATCCACTGCACGGGTGAGTTCAGTGTCTACCCGATGCAGTGCTACCAGGTCTTCGTGCGCCCACCTGCGGTTTATCTTCCGCGAGCCTTCTTGGGGCACCGTCGCTCGTAACCTTCGCAACCAATTGTAAAGGTCAGTAGGGAACCTTCCCCAGAAAATTTCGTACGTATCACTAGCTGAGTCAGAGAAAAGAACAAGCTCCCTGATCGCCGCCTCCTTTTTCTTGGTCAGCTTTGCTTGTTGAGCAATAAACTGGTCAAGATGATCATCCCACCATCGCCGTATTGCTCCTTCAAAAATCCTCGAGACCATGATCTAGATCCCCTCAGAACATGCAGGTCCCGACAACGGAACCATTTGTTGGCGAAAAGTCAGGTCTCGCGGACAAGACCCAGGTTCAAGGGTTGTGGCCAACAAGGGGTCCGGAGTAGTCTAGGAACACGCCGGTATTTTCACCCTGCTCTGGGAGAGCAGTGCGTCTCACCCGAGGCGTGCCGCGACCACATGCATAAGGGGATGAGATCACTGGTAAGGAATAAACCCGCAACCAAAGAAAGAAAGTGCATCCATCACATGTACCAAGTTACACATGCATGATCACTAATTAAGTATTCAGACAGTCGCAACTTAAAATTTTTAAAGCAGTGTAAACACATCAGAACGCATGAGCAACATATTAAGACAGCAATCCTTCCTTATATTATTCTTCTGGCCGAATACATGGTTACATAGCTTTCTTCTCTGATAACTCACAAGTCCGATACAGATGGGTTTGAGAACAGAAAGGAAGAACATAGAAAGTAAGAACCCATAGGAAGAACCGGTCTGATTCTTCTGCGGCTGCTCTGCACATCCTTCCTCAGGTCTTGATCCTCACGACTTCTCTCGCATCCATTCAACCCTCAACAATAGCAATAAAAACAACAACCAATAACCAACCCTCTTCTTCAGCCGGGTGATCGCCTTTTATTCACCCGCTTGTCGCGACTGGCAGCTTCTCTGTGTCTTCACTCTGGCTTTTCCCAGCGTCTCTTCTGATGTCTGCGTGTTCTACCTTCTGTTTTCTGCTGTATTTCTTTCATCTGCACTTATCTCTATTCGATCTCTAGTTATCAAGTGCTTCCGCGCCACCTTGGTAGCTCCGCAACTCCTGGTTGTTGCGGCGCGGTCGCGGTTGCTATGTGCATTTATTCCGCAACTCAAAAAGAGTCAAAGTTCAAAATGTCTTGGCCAAAAGTTCAAAACTTAAACAAAAACAAGGGCCCCAACAGACAGCCCCTTTATTACTGAATGATAAGCCTCCTAACAAACTTTGTCTCCCATTAAATGATCACTGTCTTCTGTAGTTTATTTGAAGCAAGAAAGAGGTCTTCTGAACTTACTGTCTTAAGGGACTGATTTAAAACAAAGGACTTTGCCCTTTAGAAAAAACATTGTAGTTTGCCTTTGAATTAATTTCCCTTCTCAGGTGTTGTTGTCTTTCCAAAACAAAAATAGTCCTCTTTGTCACTGAGTAATAGGTCCTTCAAACAAACTATGTCTCCCTGAATGATTACTGTTTTTCTCTGCAATCAATAATCTTTTGTGGCTATTTGGAAAGAAAAGTTACTCATGAAAGACATTGTTTCAACATACTCCTTCAAGCTGGTTATGAGAATTTTTGCGCAAACTCTGTTTTCTAGTGGAGGTTTTAGTTTAGTTGAAACAAGAAAAAGTCACTTTGAACTTAGTGTTTAAGGGACTGATTTAAAACCGAAAACTCTACCCTTAAAAACACTGTATTTTTCTTTTAAATGTGCTGTATTTATGTGGATGATTATTGTTTTTCCAGAATAAAGACAACCCTCTTTTTGCTGAGTGACCTTTTAAATTTGCATATTCGACCCCTTTCTCTTTAACCACTTTTCATCTATGAAATCACAGCAAGAAAACCCTTCTCCACACTAACACAACACCCTCATTATTCCACAGCCCAAGAAAAACCCCCTTTCCTTTGAAAATTATAATGTAAAACCCTCCTTTGAAATCCAACTTCATTAAGAAGGAGAGAAATACCTTGAAAAATGAGTGTTTGACATCCTTTGATCATTTGTGTAGTGGGAAAAAACGTTTGGAGTGATTTTGAAGGGGGCAGACGTTTAGCGCCAAACGCGCCACGCAGAAGGGCCTGTCGAGTTGGCCTGGGCACCCGACACAAGTGCGCCACGCAGCATTACAGGCATGCCACACAACCTCAGAATTTACACTGTGTCTTTGCTACAAGCACGTCGCGCATGTATACAGGCGCGTCGCGCTGAGATTTAAGCTTGGAAATTCTTCACAATCGCTCAAAAGGCCTCTTTCCTTGGTGAGAATTATAATGAGCGTAATGAGAGCTTGGTTTATGTCCTTTATACTTATAGGGGTTTCTTTTCAAAAGAAAAACCAAAACCTTTCCTCCTTTTTCCAAAATTTAAAAAACTTTTGAACATTAGCACTTATGTTTTGAAAAGGAAACTCAGGTTTTTTATGTTACAATCTTTCTAATCTTGCTGCCCTTTCTAACGATGCTTTCCATGTCATTCATGGGGAAAACCTTTTTAACTTAAATATAGTCCTTCTCTTTGGCCTTTTATGTAGATAATGTTTTTATCTCATAAAATTTGTAATGAAAAAGGCCCTCTTTTAATGTAAAGTCATTTGTCTTACTAGTATGCCCTTTGCCTTTGACTGATCTGAGCAGGTAACTCTTAAGGTTTACCTTTTATTCATAACTTGGAGGGAGTTTAGCTTTGATAACATAATGAATTTATCCAAAATTCAAAATTCCTCTTTCTCATCAGTTACCCAAGTGAAATGTCCCTTATATCATTTTGTAGATAAGTTTAGAAAATGAGCTTTTGGGCCTGTCAACTTAACCATCCATAAGAGGCTTGTTTAGTCAAAATTGTAGCCTGTGATTTATCCTGTGGGGAAAAATTCATAAATGCAGGATCAGAGCCTGTCAACAATATCATACTATCTCTCTCAGATAACCTTTAGCTCGTGACATGGAATAGGCTTTTTACTCATGAACTCTTATTTACACACCACTGATGTATCTTTTGCCCATCTCTTGGAAAGAGGTGATTGAAAATTTTTTAAATCACTTTGACAACTTAACCCTCTACTTTTTAAATGGAGGTTCGCACTGTGCCTTTAACCATATTCATTTAATGAAGGAGGTTACACTGTGTTTCTAACCATCTGCTCTTTTTAAAGGAGGAAGTTCTTATCTTGTTCCCAACCATCTACTTTCAATGAAGGAGGTCATTTCTATGCTTTCAACAATCTGCTCTTTTAAAGGAGGAGATTCTCACTATGCCTTTAACCATCTACTTTTAATGAAGGAGGTTACACTGTGTTTCTAACCATCTGCTCTTTTTAAAGGAGGAGGTTCTTATCTTGTTCCCAACCATCTACTTTCAATGAAGGAGGTCATTTCTGTGCTTTCAACAATCTGCTCTTTTAAAGGAGGAGATTCTCACTGTAGATATGACATTTCATCTATTTCCAAAATGAATTACCTTTCTGCAAATCACATGTCTGCTTGGTATCATATCAAATGGGAAAGAAGGTGAAAATTGAAAATTTTCTTTATGAGACATGATCTGAGATATATATCCTTTGTAAAAAATCCCTGTGAACCCTTAGACTAGAAACCATGTGATTTGAATATGTAGAGTACTTGCTTGCTAGACACCTTTGACTATGTTTGCAGAGGCATGTTGAAATTGCTTTTGGAGGAGATGCTGAGAAGACTTTTGATCAGCAAAACATTAGCTTTTTGCCTTTATATGACTTGGAGGTTGCGCTCTATTCCTTTAGGCATTTTGGCTTTCAGACTATACCCATTAGTAGCCCTTCACTTACTGTAATTTACTTGTTTTACTGAGGGCAAGCTAGTTCATCATGCAGGACCCTTTTGGCCTTGTTCTTTTTCTCTTTTACATATTGGTCATTGTTGCAATCACACCCCTGCAGAGATGTAACAAACAAATGAATTTGAACTTTGAAGAGCTTCCTTGGGGTCTTATGGAGATTTTTCCTGACTTAAGCATGTTCTTTTAGATAGTGAACATACTTATCTTCTTTTGTTTTGGATATTTGTAGAATTTCTTCTGGACTGAGATAGAATGACCTCTTAGTGGCGTGACCTATGGATGAATAAATATTTGTTTTTGCATATTAGGTGCTAATCTAGGACTGGCTGGTACTGAACAGAGGCTTTTGGTTGATGATGTTTTTTTCCAAGGAAGGGATTTCCTAAAGCGCTACCATCTAACTTAGGGGTGATCTTGACATGTCCTGAGTGTTTTCTTTGGTATGATTAGATCTCAAAATAACATATGAATAGAGATAGGGTGGCAAAAATTTTACCAACATTTGGATAATGAATGACTTAGGAATAAGGGTAAATGACAACAGATAAATTTTTAGCTATGACAACTCATGGATAGGGTTATATGCCTGAAACTAGATAGGACTTGGAAAATAGGTTTTTTTCTCATCATAGGCTGACTGGAATGGGTAGGAGGACAAAAAATGTTTAGGGGTGTTTTCTAGATGACAGATTTGACAGTTTGGAGATCATCTTCTAGAAAAATTAGCTTAAGAAACAAGTATTCATCAACAGGTGAAAAATATTGATGACTAACAGTGGCTCCATTTGGGGAGGGTAGCTCCTTTTCAGGAGGTGTCCAGAATTTCAGATCTCTAGCTTTTGAAGACCAGTGCCTTTATCCATTGGTGAAAATACCTTTCTTCCTTGATGTTATTTCTGAAAATTGACAGCATGATTAGCATCAAAGTCATTTCTACCTACCCAGCTACATTTCCTAACATTTTTTCTTCTTTCGGGTGCATTTGGACTAGCAACCCTTTGGCATAATATTTTTGAAAAATGACACTATCTAATTCTACACTTATATCCGTCGGGAGTTCAGATTAAACTGGTGAACTCCTTTGTTTCTCTACCTATGCTAGATCGACTATCAAGATTAAGCTGTTTGACAGGATTTCATTCTCTAATCTAAAACATGAAATTTAAAAATGACCAAATCAGGATTAGACAGTCTGATTTGCCATGTACTTGTGGCATGAAAGACAAGCTGCACACAAATATTATTTTGCATGAAAATGAAATTTAGAAAAATCAGGGCTAGGATACACAGTTTGTTTTTCATCCCTGTTTTCCTCTTTGGTTCTATTTTGAGCATGTGGAACCAGTATCTTTTCCTAATATATCTTCTTTGACAAGTCAAGCTTACATAATTTGACTATCCTTTCTTTCACTAACTTATCAGTAATAAATTTAAAACATGTTCAGTTTAATTATATAAATTTTCCGGGAAATCACATAATAAATTTCATAATCGACGCGTTTCGAACTACCAACTGTAGTTCATCATCAAGATAATGAAGAATGGATGATTTGACATATGCATTTATACCATGAAGAGAGAAGCAAATGGTCACAACCCAAGAAAAGTTAAAAGTTAAAAACGGTCAAAAAAATAGGATAAATAAAAATATAAAACAAACCAAAAAACCTTGAAATTATAACAATTAAAAATGGTCATCAATAAAAATAAAATAACAAGTTAAACGTTAAAAAGTCAAAGTCCAAAAATAAAATTAAAAAATGAAAATAAAATTAAATAAATAAATAAATAAAACTAAAGGATTTAATCAATAGATAAAAACATTAAAAACATTAATAAAAATAAAAATAAAATTACGTTATTTGCAGTACATCTTTTTCAAATAATGCAGATATTCTTTGTCATTTTTGAAGTATATGACGACATCATCAAGGTACATCATAATGCAGAAATTTAGAACTGGAAACATGGCTTTCAGGAGCATGTCTTTGGTGTCTAGTGGTCTTGCAATTCTGGGTTTGAAGATGGATCTACTTCCAGCATACTTTAAAAATTCTTTGAGCTGTTAGCTTTGCAAAGGAATTATTTGGTGATGCCCTGAAACATCACTTTGTAAAGACACATGATTAGAAGCACCTATCATTTGTATAGTATGGTCTTGTGCAGGAAAGATATAATTTCTGTTCCAAGGGTGTGTATTTGTGCTTCTAAAATCAACACAGATCCTATGTCCAACTGTCTTGTCTTTGATTATTAATGTTTGGTCAAGATTTTTGTATTTTCTTTTGTCAAAGCTGTCTCTTGAAGTGATGGCAGTGTCATAGTGCTTCTCATTGTTTTCCCTACATGCACTAGTATCTTGAACAATCTTGCAAATTCTAGCAGTTCTAAGTATTTGGTGGAGTGGTAGAATGTTAGCTAGTTCAAACGACTCAGGTATATTTGGACTGAAGTCATCATATCCCTTCATATTAAGTTTATTAGGCATTTTTCCTAGATCTTTAGCTGTTGTGGCTATAGTCAAGGTTTCATTTGAGGAGGTAGAGTTATGAGATGATGAATCGTTTAACTATGGTAAGAACATTAAGCTGCCCTGCCCCTGATTTTCAAAGAGGTTTGTAATATGCAAGTCTTCTAATGCCTCTGTTCTGAAAAAGGTTCCTGATGTTACTGCTAATTTTTGTCTATGGTTCAAGCAATTTTCTTGATGGTGTATAATGTTTTCTGCTTTCTGCTCTATTTCTGTTTCTAGAAAATCAAATTCTCTTTCCTCAAGACATAACTGCTCAGGGTCATGATAATTTTGAGTGTCTAGCTCATCATAGAGAACCTAGGGTGGCTGATGTGGTGTGCCTAAATTTGTTTCATTTTCTCCTGACTGTTCCTAAATGTCTTGATCAGTGTGTAAAATGAAAGAATTTAGATCTGAATGCAAGGAATACATCGAGATGTTATCTGGCCTTTCTTGGCTGCTGACCATATATTTCATGTGTGATTCCCGATAGAGTATTCTAGTTTGGTTAAACATAGGAATAGTGGCGTAGGACATATCAAGTTGAATATTTCCCTAAAGCTTGGCCCCCTAAGTTTTAGATAAAAGCATTCCGTACTTGGGAGGGATGTATGCTACCACTATGTCCATGATCAGGTGTTTTGCAGGTATTTGGGCCAAACTGAAACAAAGATCTTTGATCAGGCCTAGACACTTGACTCTGCCTAAATCAAATGAATATAAGTATTTATAAGGTTTTGTTATTTCTAGGCCTAATATTTCCATCACAACTTTTGGCATGAGATTGTGCGAGGCCCCGAAATCCAGCATGGCATTGTGTAAGATTTGGTCATGTATATTCAGACTAATTTAAAAGGGAAGAGTGGTTCCTTCTTGGAATTTCCCTTCTATTTTTGGACCAAACCACAGTTCAGGGGTATCATCAGCTAGATGTAGGGTATATGCATCATTTCCTATGTTCAGGACCTTTAGCACTTGGGATTTTTAAGAGCTTTGGGCGAGAACTTCAGTGAGAGGCATGGTGATCTTAATTTTGGTGATTTCTCCCTCAAAATTGAAGGGTGTTTGTAGTTTAGATAGATTTGTTTCAGTTTTTTCAGCCATGATTTTCTCTATGTTCTTAATTTGCTGACTTTGATTCGGGATCTTGTTCAACACAGCTGTCTCGGGAATCTTAGTAGAGGTACCAGGACAGTTTGGGTCAAGGCTTGATTGAATAGCTTTATCTTTGTTTTGGTCAATTTTCTTGGCCACAATTTTGTTACTATCCACTGCTCTTTTAAGAATGGTATCATGGGTTTTAGTAACAACAGTGTCTGAGCTATTTTTCTTAGAGTTGTCCTGGTTTTTCTTACTCCTAAAATCATATTTCCTATGAGCCTCTATTATGGAAATCTGAAATCCTATCTCAGGATCTTCGGGGTCTTCATAGTTTGTTTCATTTTGATTCGGGGAAAAGACAATTTTTTCTTCTTCTATGAGAAAAACCTCACTTTCGCTATCAGAACCTATCAATTTTAAGTGATTCTCATCAATTAGTTCTGTATCTCTTTCTTCCTCATCAACATAATTTTCATTGACAAGTGGTCTGATCTGTTGGTCATTTTCCCTTGGTTTATTTTGAGGCGGGTCTCTTTTAAAGTTTTGGTTCCGGTTCCTATTTTGAGGGTTTGGCTGGTTGTCCCTAAGAGGTGCTTTTTCACTTATCTTTTCCCATTATTTCACCATGGATGTAACTAGGTCATCTATTCTAGGATCTAAGGAAGAGACTAAAGGGGCGACCTCATCATGGTATGTGACTTTCTTCTCTGATCTGGTCCTAGCTCTCTTTTCAGCTAAGTTGGCTTCTGCACTCATAGCCACTTTTTTCATCTCTTTTAAAGTTGCGGGGTCCTTGTCTCTTAGTTTATATGACATGTCTGGTTCGAAATATTTGGGAAACTTTGCTAAGGCTTAGCCAAGTGGAGGTTTGAAGTGAGGCGAGAGGGAATTATAAACACTATTGAACCTAGTGCAGTAGTCCCGGACACTTTCCCCATTATCCCTTTTAGCATTATTATACTCAGAAAGGATTTTAATGGGGTTTTTTCTGATTTCCCACCTATTTATGAAAGTTTGGTAAAGTGATGGGAGTTCATGTATACTGTTAGGAGTTAAGCTCTTAAACCATTTCTTGGGTTCTCTGCCCAGGCTTTGGGAAAACATCCTCATTCTTATGGTCTCATCTTCTATTTCCATGTATTCAAAGGCATCACTAATTCTATCTACATGTTGTTGGGCGGTAGCAGCCTCAACTCCAGTGAAGTGCGGGATTTTGGATTGGTAGTCATGTTGCAAAGGTACTAAAGGCTGTGGTAATACCAAGGGTGCATACCAAGCTGCCATGGCGGAAGCTGATGGTAGATTTACAGTATGAGGGCTTGTAGGATGAGATGAGGTGATTTGAACAGTGGTGGTCTGAATGGGTTTGGCGGAGGTATTCGGACTTGTGAACTTATTTTGAGAAGATTTGGGGTGGTAAGAGCCAAAGTGGTGGAGAAGCTAAAATTCAAGAGGTGTAGTTGGTGAGGCTTCTCTACTAGGACTCTGTTGCAAATCTAAGGGCTAAAGATCGTCAAAGTTGATTTTACTTTGCGACTTTCTTCTAAAAAGGTTTTTTGCTAAACTCAAGTCAAACTGGGAATCCTGCAAGGATGTAAGATGTTCAGGTACAGAGCTTGCTTTGCGGATGGTCTTCTCGGTAGCTAAGTTACCAGTTTCAGAAGTTTGCCACAAAATATTTTCTGGGTTGTCAACTATGATAGGGGGATTTGGGTCTGGATGAGATCTGGTATTGATTCTTCGTGAAGCCAGATTTCAAAGTCAAAGTTTAGAGAGGATGATAGTTGTGATTATTTTTGGATAGATGACCTCTCTAAGGGTTTCGTTAATGTGAAGAATGTTTGAAACAAAAATGAAGGCTAGTGGAGTCTCCAGGTGGATTTATTTGAGATCTATGGTCCACCACCAATACTGTCAAAGATGTTTTTGGGAAAGAGTTTTCTAGCAAACTTTGATGTGGAGACTTGCAAGAAAGACTTAACACTTAGTTTCAACAGTTTTCTAGACTGTTGGGAAAGCTATGGTTCTATTTGAAAGTTTATTATGTTTGATTTCCTATGTTTAGGTGAAGTTTTCTAAATCACTAAGTTATATTTAGTTTGTCACTGATTTCAGAGGCTACACCATGAATTTTGAGTTTTGGGAAAGATGAGTCAACATAATAGTATGGTTTATGAATTTTTTTGGTTTTTGTGGAGTTTTAGGCGTACTGGAGGCTAGTGGAGTCGCCAGGTGGATTTTTAGTTGTTTTTATAGAGATGTACTTATGGTCCACCACCAATAGCTGGAAAAAACCAATCTAGGATGTTTTGGGATTTTCTGAATTTTTATGTAGCCCTAAGGTTTGTAAGAGTACCCTATAGTTGGGTCATCATTTTGCTAGGATGGTGAGAAAACTAGATTCTACTCTTTGATAAAAATTTTATGTTGAGGGATTCTGAAGTCCTAAGGTGTACTTAGATTGTCACTAACTCAGAAGGTCCTACTGTGATCGCCATTATGTTAGGGTCCCATGATTTTGCTGATTGGAAAGCCAAGTGACAAGGTAACATCAAACCAACTTTGGAGCCCAAGGACCTAGCCTTCCTGGACTCAGAGAGGGCTCTCTCTACTTGTGTAAAGGATGTATAGTTGTTTGCTTCTTGTGTCTTTGATTTTAGGCTAGTTATGAAGTAGGTTTTTGGTTTTGTTTTTAGGTTTTTGAAGGAGGAACTGATCAAATACTAAATAGATAAAAAAAATATTAGATCAACTGGGCTATGGGGTCGAAAAGGTCGAGAAAGCCTCAGATGATGATACAAGGTATATTGAAGGGCCGATTTGATCAAAGGAAAATGGATCTTTGGGTGAAATGAAATGGGATGGACACTAAGTTTTGTGTCGGACAAAGGCTTTTAAACATAAATAGTTCAATAGCAGACATTTATATGGTAGGGCTAACCATTAATCATGATAAATGTAACTCCAAACTGATAGATGCATAAAATAAACATTCAAGCGATACATAGAGATATATGAATCTCTAACTTTAGGAAAATCGCTATCAGAGTTTGGGGAAAAAACAATTAAGACAAACAAATAACTCAAGCTACTAAGAGGGAACTCCTATACATAGTATTTTGAGCTATCAGGCGCTTTGAAATAATATTGCAGAGTTTTAGGGAAAGGGCAAGATCGATACAAGACCTCTTTGGTTCAAATAGGACCATCAAATATTAAAAGAAAGGTTTCAGAGGTGGAGTTTTGACTAGCGATGAGTCAGCAAGGCGTACCATGAATCATACTTAGCATGCATAAAAACCACAAATGAAACAATCAAACAAGTTCTTCAGTGATCAAAGAGCAGTTAAGAATTCTTTGATATGACTAAGAAGGAAGAAAACATAGAAGCTGTAATGAATCAGGATATCTGAGGTGCCTCCATGGGCATGTTTGAAATCTATTCTCTACTATCTTACAGCAAGCAAAGAACATAAAATTTGGATGAAAACTAAGGAAACATAACAGAGAGGAACACTATACCATTTTACCAAGTCAAGGAATCCAACATCAGTCCTTTTTCATCATCCAAAACATTCAAGAAACTATCCAATGCATGAGACAAGTATTTCTTCCAAGTTTGTATAACCATATATTGCTCTGTATCATCAATTTCAACCTTGTTTACAATGAAATCTATTGGAATATATAGGCCAAGATGAAGGACAACCTCCTAGTGCAACTAGCAAGCTCATTGGCCCATCAAAAATATCTGATTTTGTCCTTGAGGCTTTGCAAAGCCCAAGGCACAAAATATATATAAAAATATCCTAAAAATGCTAAAAAAGGAAATTAAATTGACTTTTCCCAACTGACAATGGCGAAAAAAGGCTAAACGCACATTTGAAAAAGTCACTTTAGAAAACTGCATTTTTCACAAAAATACTTCAGAAATATAGCAGTAGAAAATCCCCTATCTTGTGGGCAACTTTTGGAGGACTTCCCAATGTTGAAACAAGGCCCGTGATAGCTTGTTGGAAAGCCCTGAATGTCTAGTTTCTGAAAATAATTTTTTTTCCTAAAATGATCACTAGAAGCCTATGAAAATCTGACTTGTGTGGAAAAACCCAAAAATTAGCCTTTGCTGATATGCGTGGCAGAGTGTTGAAAAAGTGACTGTTTTTCGCCACTTTGGGGGACCAAAACATCTTCAATTGATCTAAAATTTTCTTAGTAGATGCCCTTGAAATTAATGTATCCAATGATACCACTTTCCACCTTTGAGGATGCTTCAAACTAAAATGGCGATGCCCATGATTTTCTGCAAAAATCCCAAAAATGCCAAAAAACAAAAACTTGTCGAATTATGCCCAATTTTGGCCAGCATGACCCTCATGGGTTTTCAGAATCATGCTGAGAAGCGGAGCCAAACATTTCAAGCCTTGATATGCCTTTCTTCACTTTTTGTACTAGGCGCCTCTTTCGGGCCACTTTGAGATTTTCTTGTGTAACCTTCAATTTTCTTCGGGAAAACTGATTTAGCTTCTTATAGTGCCCGATCATTTTCCTTTAAAGGCTTAAGTCTCTATTAGCTCTTTCCAACTTATTCTCCAAGTGTTTATTCACCCTTTCAAGCCATGCTTCTCTATTGTTTTCTATCTCTTGGGTGAATAAAGCAGTAAGAGGAAAATATTGGAAAAGGGAAGCCTCTTCCTCTTTCTATTTCTAAAAAAGCTCTTTTGAGTCCCATAGTCCTTGGCCTCTTCCTCCTTGGCCGATATTCCTCTTCAGTGTCATTGAATTCGCCCATAAGTTCTTCCAACTTAATTTTCATTTTGGAGGCTTCTATTTGGTACTTGATATCCCATGTCTCATAAACTGCGATGTGGACATTCATTTGCTTGTTTTGTGTTTGCAGAAAATAAATGAGGTTTTTAGACCTCTCTAGATCTGCTCTTAGATCATGAATTTGTTCTTCTCTATTTAGCAAGAGAGACTCTAGGATTCTGGCCTCATTGTCACTGTCATCACTGTTTATCTGAATTATATCAAAATCCCTTTCTTTCTCATGTCTACTTTCCTCCTTCTCTTTTCCCTTGCTTTGGGTGGCCTTCTTGGTTCTCCTCTTCTTTGGTATTTCAACAATGGATTGCTTGGGAAACTTTCCTTTGCTTCAGAGATCTCTAGTAACATTTGGAGTTACAATTTGAGCCACTTTCTTTCTTGATGTTCGGGGTTTTGTTACCTTTGGAGAAGAAAGCATGGCCCCTTGCCTAGGAGAGGCAGCTAGCACATGCTCTATTTGGCCTTTGCCTTTGCTACTCCCCTCATCATCATTGTCACTATTTTCCTCCTTTTGAAGACTGCCTTCTCTAGGATGTTCACTGCTTGGGTTTTTTTTGTCATCATCCTTGCTAGCTGGTGGGCTTTCCTGTTCTTCATCAAAAGTGTCTCTTTGAGGACTGTTTTGACCCTCCTCGTAAGTGCCTTGGCTGTCACTTTGTATGTCTCCTTGAGGGTTGCCTTGTTCACTTTTGTCCTTGCTTTCTTCAGGACTGTTAGGCTGTGTATCCTCAATGTTTTGTGCTTCATCATCATCATGCTCACTGCTGTGTGGGCTGCCAATATTTTCCTCTTTGTGACTGTTGTGTTCCTCATCAAACTGTTCCATCACTTCATCATTTCCTTCTTCATGCTCACTGTTGTGCTTGGATTCTTCCTTTTGTCCTTCCTCATCACTTTTTTTCCCTCTTTCACTGTGTTCTTCTTGATCACTGTTTTTCTCTTTCTCACTGTGCTCCTCTTCTTGATCAATCATAGGATATTTTTTCTTCTTACGAGTGGTTTTACTAGAATAAGGAGGAATATGACGAGTGGATGGTGAGGGAGGCGCATGGGATGAAGAAGAAGTGGCGAAATCAGGATGTGAAATGAAAGAGTCCCAAGAAACTCCCTTTTTCTCAAGTTGATGGAGGATGACGATCTTGATAAGGGAATCATGGAAAAGACAAGCTTGCTGCTGAGAGGAAAACTTCTTTTGAACATTAGAAGCCATTTTTTCAATGCTTCTGTAGAGGAAAAAGGCTAGGTTTAGAAATTGGGTTCTTGTGAAGTGCATGAGTAGCCTGATATGATAAGCATAAACCCGGGAAAATCTCCCTTCGCATGTGAAATACTTCATGATGATCTTCATCAGAGGAGAATAGCTGGTCAAAAAATAGGAAAAAGGAAAAATAGATGGGCATGCATCCCGATGTTCTGGTTTCAATAAGGGTTTGTATTGATCTGAATCTAGGTAGCTCTGCTTAAACCATTTTTCTCCGACATATGGAATTTTGGTAGCTCTGGAGATAGATATAGGAGAGAGCTCGAAGTCTAATCCTGCTAGATGAACATGTTTCCCTTGCATCCTTAAAGAAAACAACTATGTCAAGGGAAGATAACTTTTCACCTCCTGAACCTTTTGACAAAATTCCAAACATCCTACTTCATAAAAGTTAAAGAGCACTGAAGGAGAGCCATTTAATTCCTCAGTTGAAAAAGGTTCATACCTTTTGTGAGGACCACTTCTGCTATCTTGTCTGGGAGGAATATTGCTTCTTATATCCTTGGATGATTCACCAAGGAAAACTGTCTCAAATGTTCACTGAGATAAATCTTCAATCAATACTCTTTGCTCTTTGAACTGTAGTTTAAACAAGAAAGATGTTCCTTTGAAAAACACTATGTTCTACTTTTGAATAAAACTGCCCTTCTGTGATGGTTATTGTTTCTCCAAAACAAAATATAGCCCTTTTTTTACTGAATGATAAGCCTCCTAACAAACTTTGTCTTTGATTAAATGATCACTATCTTCTGTAGTTTATTTGAAGCAAGAAAGAGGTCTTCTGAACTTACTGTCTTAAGGGATTGATTTAAAACAAAGGAATTTTCCCTTTAGAAGAAACATTTTAGTTTGCCTTTGAATGAATTTCCCTTCTCATCTGTTGTTGTCTTTCCAAAAAAAAAATAGTCCTCTTTGTCACTGAGTAATAGGTCCTTCAAACAAACTATGTCTCCCTGAATGATTACTGTTTTTTTCTACAATCAATGATCTTTTGTGGCTATTTGGAAAGAAAAGGTACTCATGAAAGACATTGTTTCAACATACTCCTTCAAGCTGGTTATGAGACCTTTTGCACAAACTCTATTTTCTAGTGGAGGTTGTATTTTAGTTGATATAAGAAAAAGGCTCTATGAACTTAGTGTTTAAGGGACTGATTTAAAACCAAAAACAGTGCCCTTAAAAACGCTGTATTTTTCTTTTGAATGTGTTGTATTTATGTGGATGATTATTTTTTTTCTAGAATAAAGACAACCCTCTTTTTGCTGAGTGACCTTTTAAATTTGCATATTCGACCCCTTTCTCTTTAATCACTGTTCATCTATGAAATCACAACAGGAAAACCATTCTCCACACTAACACAACACCCTTTCTATTCCACAGCCCAAGAAAAACCTCCTTTCCTTTGAAAATTATAATGTAAAACCCTCCTTTGAAATCCAACTTGATTAAGAAGGTGAGAAATACCATGAAAAATGAGTGTTTGAGGTCCTTTTATTGTTGGTGCAGTGGGAAAAAATGTTTGGAGTGATTTTGAAGGGGGCAGGCGTTTAGCGCCAAACGCACCGCGCATAACGGCCTGTCGGGTCAGCCTGGGAACCCGACACATGTGCGCCGCACAGCGTTACAGGCGTGCTACGCAGCTTCAGAATTTACACTGCGTCTTTCCTACAGGCGTCCTGCATGTCTATACAGGCATGTCGCACTGAGATTTAAGCCTGAAAATTCTTCACAATCGCTCAAAAGGCCTCTTTCCTTGGTGAGAATGCTAATGAGCGTAATGAGAGCTCGATTTATGTCCTTTATACTTATAGGGGTTTCTTTTCAAAATAAAAACCAAAACCCTTCCTCATTTTTCCAAAATTGAATTTTTTTTTGAACATTAGCACTTATGTTTTGAAAAGGAAACTCAGGTTTTTTATGTTACAGTCTTTCTAATCTTGCTGCCCTTTCTAACTATGATTTCCATGTCATTCATGGGGAAAACCTTTTTAACTTAAATATAGTCCTTCTCTTTGGCCTTTTATGTAGATAATGTTTTTATCTCATAAAATTTGTAATGAAAAATTCCCTCTTTTAATGCAAACTCATCTGTCTTACTAGTATGCCCTTTGCCTTTGACTAATCTGAGCAGGTAACTCTTAAGGTTTACCTTTTATTCATAACTTGGAGGGAGTTTAGCTTTGATAACATAATGAATTTATCCAAAATTTAAAATGCCTATTTCTCATCATTTATCCAGGTGGACTGTCTCTTATATCATTTTGTAGATAATTTTAGAAAATGAGTTTTTGGGCCTGTCAACTTAACCATCCATAAGAGGCTTGTTTAGTCAAAATTGTAGCCTGTGATTTATCCTTTGGGGAAAATTTCATAAATGTAGGATCAGAGCCTTTCAACACTATCATACTATCTCTCTTAGATAAGCTTTAGCTCATGATATGGAATAGGCTTTTGACTCATGAAATCTTATTTACACACCACTGATGTATCTTTTGCCCATCTCTTGGAAGGAGGTGATTGATGATTTTTTAAATCACTTTGACAACTTAACCCTCTTCTTTTTAAATGAAAGAGGTTCTCACTGTGCCTTTAACCATTTACTTTTAATGAAGGAGGTTACACTGTGTTTCTAACCATCTGCTCTTTTTAAAGGAGGAGGTTCTTATCTTGTTCGCAACCATGCACTTTCAATGAAGGAGGTCATTTCTGTGCTTTCAACAATCCACTCTTTTAAAGGAGGAAATTATCACTGTGCCTTTAACCATCTACTTTTAATGAAGGAGGTTACACTGTGTTTCTAACCATCTACTCTTTTTAAAGGAGGAGGTTCTTATCTTGTTCCCAACCATCTACTTTCAATGAAGGAGGTCATTTCTGTGCTTTCAACAATCTGCTCTTTTAAAGGAAGAGATTCTCACTGTAGATATGAAATTTCATCTATTTCCAAAATGTATTACCTTTTTGCAAATCACATGTCTTCTTGGTATCATATCAAATGGGAAAGAAGGTGAAAATTGACAATTTTCTTTATGAGACATGATCTGAGATATATATCCTTTGTAAAACATCCCTGTGAACCCTTAGACTAGAAACCATGTGATTTGAATATGTAGAGTACTTGCTTGCTAGACACCTTTGACTAATCTCCTTTGACTCTGTTTGTAGAGGCATGTTTAAATTGCTTTTGGAGGAGATGCTTAGAATACTGTTGATCAGCAAAACATTAGCTTTTTTCCTTTATATGACTTGGAGGTTGCGCTCTGTTCCTTTAGGCATTTTGGCTTTTAGACTATACCCATTAGTAGCCCTTCACTTACTGTAATTTACTTTTTTTACTGAGGGCAAGATAGTTCAGCATGCAAGACCCTTTTGACCTTGTTCTTTTGCTCTTTTACACATTGGTCATTGTTGCAATCACACCCCTACAGAGATGTAACAAAAAAATGACTTTGAACTATGAAGAGATTCCTTGGGGTCTTATGGAGATTTTTCCTGACTTAAGCATGTTCTTTTAGATAGTGAACATACTTATCTTCTTTTATTTTGGATCTTTGTAGAATTTCTTCCCGACTGAGATAGAATGACCTCTTACTGGCCTAACCTATGGATTAATGAAGATTTGTTTTTGTAGATTAGGCACTAATCCAGGGCTGGTTGGTACTGAACAGAGGATTTTGGCTCAGGATGTTTTTTTCCAAGGAAGGGATTCCCTAAAGCGCCACCATCTAACTTAGGGGTGATCTTGACATGTCCTGAGTGTTTTATTTGGTATGATTAGATCTCAAAATAACATATGACCAGAGATAGGGTGGCAGAAATTTTATCAACAGTTGGATAATGAATGACTTGGGAATAAGGGTAAATGACAGTAGATAAGGTTTTAGCTATGACAGCTCATGGATAGGGTTATATGCCTGAAACTAGATAAGACTTGGCAAATAGGTTTTTTCTCATCATAGGCTGACCGGAATGGGTACGAGGACAAAAATTGTTTAGGGGTGTTTTCTAGATGACAGATTTGATAGTTTGGAGATCAGCTTCTAGAAAACTTAGCTTAAGAAACCAGTCATCATCAACAGGTGAAAAATACTGACGACTAACACCACATGCTTAAATTTGAATCAAAGAGAAGGATAGGGATGATTAGCAAATGATGAAACATGGCCCTCATACCTTCTAGTTTTTTTATGCTTATGAAAATAAAGTTTGTGTGCAATTTGTCTTGATGCCACGACTCATGATGAATCGGATTGTCTAATCCTGGTTCAATACATTCTTTAAATTTCTTGCCAATAGATTAGAGAATGAAGTCTATCATACTACTTAATCTTGACAGTCAAATAGTCTAGGTAGAGAATAAAAAGAGTTCACTAGCCTAATCTGAATTCTTGGAAGTGATAAGAGTAGAAGTAGATAGTTTTTTTTTGCTTTCAAAAGAAGAAAATGTCAAGGGATTGCTAGTCCAAGTGCACCCAAGGAAAAAGAAAATGTTAGGCAAGTAGGCTGGGTAGGTAGAAATGAAGTTGATCTAATCATGTCTTTCAGATTATTGAGATCACAACTTCAAGCAAGCATCAGCAAGTGAAAGAGGTAAAAATCTTCCCAATGGATGAGGCACTAGTCTTCATAAACCAAGAGATCTGAAAGTTCTGGACACCTCCTGAAAAGGAGCTGCCCTCCCCAAGTGGAGCCACTGTTAGTCATCCATAATTTTTACTATCTAAAGATGAATAAGTATCGGTTCTAGATTTATAGAAACAAAGTTAATGAACATTGTTAGTTCTAGAAATATCACTACCTTCATTATCCTTAACGTAATGTTTTTCACTATTTCATCATTTCATCATGTCAATGCTCCTCTCACCCATCCCAGAAGACCGATCATGGGCTCATATCATTAATTTTGTCTTTTTTGTGTCACCTTTGGCCTCAGCCCTCTATTTTATTTTGCCTAACTCCTCCATTTTCCATTTAGGGTTTTTAAGGGCATTTTTCTTGGTTTCATGACCTCCATGGTTAAACATCAACAAGGCTTATATCCTACTATTATTACACCTACTCCTATCCTTAATATACCTTCACAAACATTTCCCATCACTCCTATCCCTCAAATTCATCATTTTTCTAAAAAAACCTTGTCTATGGCCACATTTTGAAACTTTTTCAGACTAGGCCTGTGTTTTTCCCTTTTGGACCCATCTCCCTCACTAATTTCTTAAAATTACACTTTCCCCTACTCCCTAACATTTATCCCTATCCCCAAAAATTTCCCCAATAATTTAGACAACCCTTAACCCCTTCATTCCACTCCCTTTGCAAGGCAGTCCTAAATCCCCACACCGAACCTTATTTTCCTCTTCCAACTAACCTAGGGTTTGATATGAAAATGAGGAAAAAAATAAAAGGATTCATTTCATAGATCATGTCAGCAATCATAAGTCCATACTAGCTCATAAACATCATGCCTCCATCATTTTACAAGAATTCATTCCAAAAGACAAGCCATGTGTCACGCCTAGGGCCAATTTTGCTTCAAACTGTGTTTTTGACCAAAAAGAGATGAAATTAAAAAAAGTGAGATAGGGTTTCGTCCATCATAGGCCCAAGAAGAAAAACCTTCTTCAATGTTTACACAGGTATCATGGTTTGGGAGAAATGTCAAACATATAGGTGACATGGGAGAATTTCTGCACTGCTGGAGTGACCTTTGGAAAATTAGGTTTTGTCACAGCTGGATTATCGAAATGACTTGTGTAATGTGTCAAATGACAACTAGACTTGAATTTATTTCGAATGAGCTATCATCAGCCCAATTTGGAATTGCGGAAGGCATCCAAAAGTGGCCTACACCAGCACTCTGCATTTATGCACCAACATTCAACACTTTGTGACAAGTGTTGGGAGAATCAGGTTTTGGACAAGTAAGTGGACACCAAATGGAAAAAAAAAATATGTTTTGGAAATTATAGTCAACCATATTTCCAATGAGCTATCATGAGCTCAATTTGGAGTTATGGAAGGCCTCCCAAAGTTGTATGCACCAACACTCTGCATTTCTGCACCAGCATTCAACACTTTTTGACCAGTGTTGGGAGAATCAGTTTTTGGACCAATAAATGGACACAAAATAGAAAAAGAATTTTTTTTTGGAAAGTAGACTCAACCTGCTTTCCAATGAGCTATAACGGGCTAAATTATGACACTGGGAAGGCCTCCAAATTCCTGCTGCAAAATAACCTTTTTCTGCGCTACGCTCCTGGAAAGTTCAAAATATCCTAACAGAGGTTCCGGCAGAAAAAAACTTGTGCTGCGCTATTATAGCCTCCTCCAGTGCATTTAAAACTAATTTTTTCACTCCTGTAGGATCATGCTGCACTCTGACGATTTGGCCCGGCGTGTAGAGGGAGGGCCCGAATCGACAGCGTGCAACCCGGACGCTATGCTGCGCTCCTGCCATTGTTTTTTTTTGAACGACTACCCAAGCCTCCCAGAGGTGTCGCGCTCCTACCATAGGCATGCATCGCTGAACGAGACTTTGTTTAGGCCTGCCCAGGATGCTGCACTCCTACCACAAAAATGCAGCACCACCCAAAAAACCGTTCAGAGGTGCCCAATTTTCCCAGAAAGCTCAGTGAAGACTTTTCTTGTTGTAAAGGACATTTCAAAGAGGTATTTTCACTATTTCACCTCTTCATGGTTTTATGAAAGGATAAGGGTTCCAAGTAGGTTCAAAACTTGTGTCGAAGAAAGCATAGAAAAAAATTGAAAAGGATACTTAACCTACTCTCTGCTAGTCTCCTAACCTTGTCAAAAACTCAGCACCTCCTTAAAACCTCTTTACATATTATTTCACAAGAAAGGATCATTTCTATTTAAAGATGATGAAGATAAGGGAGAGAGTGATGATAATGAAGAAATGGTGATGGAAAGAATGATGAAGATGAAGAAATAAGTGTAGAAGAGGAAGATGTCAAAGAGGGAGATGGCCAAGAAGAGAACAGTGAAGGCAGTAACAAGGTTGAGTATGTGGATAAAGAAGAAAATATAGGTAAAATCAGTGATGCAAGTGATGATTAAAGAAGTGAAGACAGTGGGTCCCATGGTGAAAAGGATGACTCTAAAGACACAATCAGAGGCAGCTTTTCAAAAATAAGATAGTGAGCAAGAAAACATAGGTCAAACCATTGATTCCCATGATGGGCTAAAAAGTCAAAACAGTGGGTCTGAAAGTGAATAAAATGACACTGTGGGTACAAATGATGGCAGTGGAGAGGAGACATATGAAAGCAATGGAGAAAGAAAGAATGGCACAGGCAGCAAAGAGAGAGGGTTTAAATTTTTTTTCAATAAGAAAGGAAATGATGACAAAGGGCCAAGTAACGAAGACAATAAACAGGGCAATAAAGAAAATATCAGTCAAAGGGACTCGTCAAATAAAGAATGGAATGATTCTCACAGTGATGACAAGACCAATGAGAGTGCCCAAGATAGTGACCCCACAAAGAGTGCAAGCAGTGGTACAAAGGCTAAATTTGACAGTAAACACAATGTGTCAAATGATGAAGATAAGGATAGTCATGAAGTTGGAAATGTACCAAGCAATGATCAAGGCACCTCTTACATTGCAAAGGAAAATGATTGACCACTATAAACAAAGAAAACAACTTTGCAAGGAAAAAACTCAAAACTGCCCAAAATGAGGGCCCGACACCAAATGATGAAAAATAACAAGCTAGGATTGGTATTTTTTCCCAAGTTTCTCTACGGGTCTCTAAGGACCCTTGAGGCACCTACCTACTTAATTTGAGAAAAATTGGACAAGTTTTTGTTTTTTGCAAATTTTGAGCCTAGGAACGCAGCATGCCCGATGCAGTGCTTTTTCCTAGGGAATATTCAGAGGGTGAAGCTTACATTTTTGGATTCCCTATCATGAGAGGAGTATTCTCACCAAATTTCAACTCAACTAGAGTTGTTTTGGTCCCTCAAAAGGGTCAAAAACACTCAAATTTTCATCTTTCTGCCCTCTTTTTTGAGCAGGTGCTGCGCTCCTGGAAGCCTTGGATTTTTACATTTTTTTGGGGAATTTTCAGAGGTCATATTGAGGAAAAAAAGGTATATTTGGAAATTATACATCCACATATTTCCAACAGGACATCACGGAGCCTTTTCCGACATCGGGAAGGCTTCGAAAATTCTGTTGCAAAAAGACCTTTTTTGGTGCTGCGTTCCTGGAAAATTTTCAAGTTTTTGAGACAATATGCTGCGTTCCTGTGTGTAACTAAGAAAATGTGTGGTAGGAAAGTTTCATCATGTATTTCAGAGCCTAAAATTCAATATTTTTTCTATTTTAGTCTGGAAGAGATATTTTGGAAGATATTTTGTGCCTTGGACCTTGTAGGGCCTCGAGGACAAGTTAGGACATTTGTTTTTGGCCAATAGGTTTCTAGATGCTCTAGTGAGCTCTCTTCCTCCTTGGTTGTTATATAATCCATGAGGATTCATTTTAAAGGGTGGGAATTGATGTGTTTAAGAGAAATACATGGTTTTATGAGCTTGGAGAAGATATTGGTCTTGTGAAATGGATGAATGGCTTGCTTGGCTTGATGATGGAGAAGCATGTTTGCAGGATTCCATAGCTTGGTGAATGGTGATGTTTTCTTGATTTGTTATTGTTTTCTTGTACTCATTTATGTTTCTTTCTTCTTGGTTTTTATAGATCATAGAAGTATAGGTTGAGACTTGCTCATGGAAGCACCTCAAACCTCCTGTTTGTTATAACTTTCATGTTTTCTCTTCTAGCCATCTTAAGGAATTATTAACTGCTCCTTAGGTCCACTAAAATTTGTTTTTGTTTCATGAATGGTTAATATGCTAGCTTACAAGTATGATTCACGGTATTCCCCGCTTATTTGAAGTTCTCAAAACCTTATTTTGAAGCCTTTCTATGGGTTATTGATTGAATAGGTTAAGTCAAAGAGGTCTTGTTTGATCTTGCCCTTTGTCCATGCTTACCAACTTATCTCATAGTTCCCAATAGCTTGATATACGTTGTTTAGGATTTCCCTCTTCATAAATTGAGCTATTTTTTTATCTTATGTGTTTTCCCCAAAAGCTGAAGGTGAATTTCTAAAGTTAGGAGTTCTTATGCTTCTATGTTTCACTGGCATGTTCATATTATATGTTTATCAGTTTGAGTATTGTTCATAGAGATTAATGGTTTGCACTACTTCATGAGTTGTTGCTTGAGACTATATATGTTTAATACCTCTTAGTTTTTTCCCAAACTTAATGTTCATTACACCTCATACATCACCCAAAGGATCCATAAACCTTGCTAAATCGGCCCTGCAGTACACCCTTTTCATCATTTAGACACTCTTGACTTCATCTGACCCCATAGCCCTATTGATTTGATCATATCTCTTTCCACCTATCCTACTTGATCATCTTACCCCAACCCAGAACAAACAAACCAATTTTGCTTAAACAACTAGCCTAAAACCAATTATTCAAAGCGAACAAGTTCACATCCTTCACATAATAGAGAGAGCCCTCTCTGAGTCTAGGAAGGCTAGGTCCTAGGACTCCAAATATTTTTCTGATGTTAACCTTTCATTTGGTTTACCAATGTACCAAATTAAGGGACACTAACACTCCCAACATGGAAACTCCAGAAAATTCTCCTCCGCCTTGAGCTCATGCAAAGTAGGTGGGGTGAAAATCTGATCATGGTAGACAAAGTAGCCTACCCCATGTTGTCTTCCTCTCCACTTATGATAAGTTTATATCTTTTTTAGATCTTGGGCTGCAATAATGTTTCCCTCAAGTGGCAAAATGAAGACTAGATCTCCAAAGATCTCCTCCCCAACGTTGTGAATCATGCTAGCCCAAAAAATTCCATATGTGATGGATAGGAAATCATCACTATATGGCATACCATCAATCACATGGCCCACCTCAGAAAGAAACAAGTTTTTGGCTGTGGTGGCCATATCTCCTCCCATGCTCCCATTAGAACATGCAATGCAAGAAGTGTGGGAATCCTCTTCCCAAAAGGACACATCCAATCCATGTGTATCTCTCCCAATCATGCTTCCAATACAAATAATATCAATATCAACAAATGAAATCATGCCATCAGCATCAAAATGATGGAAATACTGAAGGTTTCATGTGGTGCAGGACGGTACCAACAGTTTCCCATGTAGTTACAGCGCTGTTTTTCTAACTGTTGCTTCAGAAAATTACATGGCAAGTGGTTTCTTGATACATGGATGATTATGTATGTTATTTCATATATATAATTTGGTGTATGTTAAAGAAAAAAAAAAAAAAAAAAAAAGAAAGCTTGCCCTCTTGTGGAGAAATGCACTGCATAGAAATGGTAAGAGTATGCATATCACTAAATTCAACAACAAGATCCTTACCATGTACTAGAAGTAAGATAATGATAGGATCTAAGAACAAACTCTCCATAATGGCAGAACATACTCTCATGAAGAGAAATGAATCATGTGCTGCATGAAGATCCT
Source organism: Pinus albicaulis (assembly GCA_034641835.2). Lineage (NCBI taxonomy): Eukaryota > Viridiplantae > Streptophyta > Pinopsida > Pinales > Pinaceae > Pinus > Pinus albicaulis. Next base: position 1,689,172,358 of record CM076579.1, on the reverse strand, counting down.
TCCTCATATACTTGGAAATCCAAGCCAAGAAGAACATATCACAGTAACAGATGTCTCCGCCCATTACTCCATATTTCTCACCTCCTCCTTGTCCATCAAGGGTGAAATGATCCTGGGGACACTCCATCCATAAGTCCATGCTCCAAAGTGACAACGTTGTTGGCCTATGCAACTAGGCTCCTGCCAATATATAGCTCCATTCTTTGACATGTTCATTGTCAAAGACATCTTCCATAATGTTGCTACAAACAAGAAGCTCCTTCCAAAGTGGAAGTACTTCCAGATCATCCAAGGCTAAGGAGTAGCCCCTTTGCACCATGATAGTGCCATATCCTACTCCTGAAACATCATGCAAAGTGTGAGAGCAGATATGCTCTTTCTCTCTCAAGAATATCCAAATAAACAAAATATTTTGTTGCCTCCCCATAACTCCGTCATACAAATCATGTGGTGAAAACATGGTGATTGATATGAAGAATGTCATATCAACACAATGTTTCCATACTCCTTGCTTCCCAATGATGAAAGCATCCTGCCACACATCTTCCCCCCACATACCCTTAGAAAGAGGATGATGGCAAAACTCTTTCAAGAGTAGCCAACGTAGCCAAGCCTCCTGCTGCCCAGCATCATAGATTTTCAAGTAGCTTTCCAGCTTCTTTCTCATCATCCACATCCATTCATCCATTGGTGGATCATGGACCTCATTTTTCAAATACTTGGTATCCTCCCATTGTAGGACACCAACCTTCTCAAACCTTTGAATAACTTTGCACTTCATGGAATGTTGAAGTGCACCTTCCATGGGATCTCTTGATGAGACCTCCTCCTCATGCATGGCCTTCCAAAACCAATGAGGTCTTGGATCTGCTGAAATTAGAAGTCTGTCTTTGAGCTGTGGCATGCTCATTGAGAAAGTGTCATCTAGAGAGGAGAAAATGCTTCTCATCTCAAGATGTCTACCCTTTGTCATCTCTTCCTCCATTTCTTCTTGAACGAAGCTGGCATATGAATGCCCCCATGAGGAATGGGTCCTTATTTCTTCACTGCTGCTCTTGGATAGCACAATGCAACTCTGCTACTCTAGATTAGCAGTAGGTGATGATCTTGGGTCATGCAAAAATATATTTCCACAATCTTCTAAAATATTTGTTGCAATATTAGAAAGTGGAAATTCAATCATACCTTGATGGGTTTTGGGAACACCTTGTATGGCTACAAGAGTTCCTTCTTCTACTATGTTGGCTCCCTCAACTACTAATGTTGAAGGCTGCTCCTCCAAGGCTATGATAGTGATGGTACAAACCTAATCAAGAGGTGGTGAGGGCTTCTCTTCCTCTGATTTCTCTTTATAAAATCTCTTTATCACCCTTTGAGTGAAATCTGCAAAAAAAGATACCTTTGCATGTTTCACATGGCTGAACCACCAATTGCTTGCCTCACCCTCAAGGTGCAACACTGTAATCTCCACTGCTTCTTTTTCTACCACTGGATGTAGTAGGAATAATGCACTGAGTCTTCTTTCCCAAGATTTTTCTACAGATGTCCCATCAAAAGTGGACAATAGAAACCTATTGCCTTTGATTTCTCCCTTACTGTAGGGTCTCCTCTCTTCCTCCAGTTGAATGAACTATGGGAAGGCTAGAGTCTCCTTGAAGGCTCTAGGTTGAGACTTGTACTCAACAAGGTATTCACTTATAATATGATGATCCAATTGTCCTCCATGCTTCTTGTCTTCTTATTTATGAGAATAGGAAGTGCATGGTCCTTCCTCTTCTCCTTCTTCTATCTGCTTAACCTCCTTGGAGAGGTTCTTTCTAGATCTGAAAAGTGATGAGAGTAATCTCATTCTCCCCATCATTCTAATATTTCTCCTTATGATAGCTAGAACTCAAAACCATCTCAATGATTTAGCTATGTTCACATGTGTAGCCTCCAACTAGAACTACACTGTCTAGGAGGTTCATTGCATCTAGAAAATGCTGATAATTTGGTCCTGGTTGACTTGGTCAACTGATCCAGCCTCTTTCACACTTAAGTGTGTTTATGAAAATAGCTCAGTTTTAGCCTTGTTCACATTGAGCATTGATTTATTTTGTTGATTTAGGAGTTTTATTGATCCACCATTACAATTTTGTTTATAAAAACAGGAAGCAAAAAAAAATTGAATATTCCTATTAGCTTGGGCTAATTAGGAATATTACATGTGGATTAGGGAAGGGATTATGAAGAACGACAATTTTTCTCCCAAAGTCCTTGTTTGTGATAAAATCTGTGCATTCCTACAGCCGAGGAGATTTGTATGTCAAGTGTTCCTCTGCATACATTCTGCAAGGAAATTTCATGGGTTTTTCTTTCCCTTTATCAGTTTTAGCAACATTTTTCTTATTAGGATTATTCTGATGATCCGACTGCTCTTCCGAAGAAGACGCCTTTTTCTTGTTCTTATTGTTCTTGCCACTAGGTTTTTGTGAAATTTGCACAGAATTTACCTCAGCAGTAGGAAGAGTAGTTGATTGGTTAGGGGCGGTGGCAGTTGAAGATGGCTGGGAGGTTTTCCCACTAGGTTGTTTTATGGCTACGTCGGAGATCGCACCAACGAGACCATCGGCATGTGCTCCGGGTTTCTGAGTAGTGGGAGGATTCAGATTACCAGGTGCATGGGGGAGTAAATCATATAGCGTGCCAAATTGTGAATATATTAGATCTAAATGTTGTGCACGACGAATGGATTGATCTTCCGTGACCGCACCGAATAGAAAAATGTCCTTAGCTAGGGTTGGTAAGAGTGACTTACAAAACTAGTTAGATAAGAGATGATCTGGTATTGGCGCTTTGACTAGCCACCTCCTACGTCTTCATTCATGAATGTGATCGGAGATGTGGGTGGTGGTGTCTTGGCACAACGAGGTTAAAATTTCGGTGTCGGTTTCGTATCTAATAGATAAATGGAAATTCTTAAGAAATTTCGTGGCTAGGGTACCAAACGTGTTGATGGCTTCGCATGGTAACTCAATGTACCATTTGGCAGCATTGCTTATGAAAGTGCGGGGGAAAATTCGAAGCCAGATACTATCATCCACCATGGAGATAGAAACAGACCATAGATGAAAGGTGGTGACATGCATGGTCAGATCGTCCCCTTGTTTCCCGTCGAATTTAGGGATGTCATATGGAATCTTGTGTAGTACTGGAGGCTAGAGTGGGTTGTGATTGATGGGGTCATTGGTCAGTTTATAGATGTCAGGGATGTCCAGAGCTGCAAAAAAATGGAAATTGTGTGTTTTCCCCCAGATCTAGCCAAGGAATTATTGGCTGACTATTCGGACCATAGGGCCCACCCATAAATTTGTTACCAATAGGATAAGTAGGACTTTATTGATAAAAGTTCCCTGTGGGTGGGGGTGTAGGGATGTATGGTTGCTGTCCATAGGGTATATTGTACTGGGGGGCTAACGGTTGGTTGCCCCCAGCGTAAAAATTTCCCACTTGTCCAAATGGATTTTGGGGTTGATTTTCCCATATGGACACAATAGAGCTAGTCGGAGGCATGATTCTATTTTCATATTTAAGCAACGACATAGACCCTACACCGAGATTTTGACCACTCAATGGAACAGTGTTAATAATAGGCTGTCCTATTTGTCCTAATAATTGCAGGGGTACCAAAGTGCCCCCTGTCGTTGGTGTATTGGTGACACTGCCCCCTGGCATGGTGGCCAAGGGGTTCGAACTCAGCAAATGGTTCCAACTAAAAGGGTTGCTAAAAGGAACCGAAGTAGCCCCACTCGTGGGAGAGGGAACCATGGGTCCCGATGTAGTCACCGTAGGAGTAGATCTCAAAGGACTCAGAGATCCACTAACAGTTGTGGTGACCGTAGTGTTGGGACTAGGCATAGGCTAGCTACTGGGGCTACTAATTACTGGCGTAGAACTGACTATCGGTAGGGAATATGGTGGCGAACCTGGGTTGGCTGCCATTGGCATCGACCCCATGGGTGTCGGTTGTGAAACGGATGTTGGTGCAGTCCAAGACATATTTTGGCTTGGTGTAATCCGAACTAACACTAGCGCCAACGGATCAGTGAGCGGAGGATGGCAAGGAGGTACAACTCGTTCCGTAACAGGATCCTCTGGAAATTACATGTGAGACGGGGCTATGTGAAAATCAGGGGTTGTCACTAGAGACTGCTCTTCCGAAGAAGGCACGGGTCCACCGAGACTCGACTCCTCCTCCGGTGTTAATGGAGGGAGACCTTGCTGTCGTCGAGACAGACGACGAGGGTTGAAAGACGCCACGATGACCTGTTTATTTTTAGAAAATTTTAATTATTTGTGATTTATTATAAAGTCTCAGTGATAGTAACCACACACCTAAAAAATATAAAAGAAAAAATGACTTTCTAACATAAATCAACAAGCATCCAGAACAGGGTGGCCTTGTTTGAGTATTACCGTTTGCTGGAGATGAAACCCAGTATCACAATAGCATACAGAGAGGGTTAGTCGTAAACACAGTTACGATTACTTTAGAGCTTTACCCGAACCTCAGACAATAGGTGTAAGCACTCTCGTGAAGACAAGTACCCTCCCAAAGACCGAAGACAAAGTAGGTCTGTCTATTTTATGTACCAGGACAACCCATCCCAGTCACCTCATGTAAGTCCCTAAAAAGTTTGGCAACTAAGGATACCTCAAATCAAAGACATAATCAGGGGGGTCACGGTCGTAGACAGCATGCTATATGGGTAGAACACCTAGATCCATGATCTAGTTTTGACATCCCCGAAGGGAACCCCAATATATAGCATTCCCACTGAATGCAATCGAAGGTGGGCTACCATCTCATGCACCCTCGTGTTGTCTCGTGCTTAACTCTGGTGGTAGTGGAGTGGTCTCGATAATATAAGTGCAATAGGATTTCACTTATTAATGACTCTAGTCTCAATTTTTGAGATCTTGGGTGATTTTCTCACTTTTCCTACCCCAAGATCCTAGCTTGAACTATTGTTGGTGTGAGCTCAGAAAAAGTTATATTATTAATTTTATTATCGCTTGATTCTTAGTGTACTTGATTATTAGTCTTGCGGAGGGGGAGTGGACGTATGAAATGTGATGAGACTCTGACTCAAAACACATGAAGAAAATATGCTCTAAATATTCAATTTCAATCAAGAGTTTTTCTACAAGGAGAGATGTATTTCAACATTCGTGCACCAAACATTCAAATAACACAGTTCAACTTTAAATATTCAGACATCTATCTATCTTCTCTTAACAAATTTTTAACCAAAATTTTTTAGAATTAATTCAGCTAAGTTTAGAAAACTAAAAGAAAATTTCTTCTTCAAAAATTAGATGTGATTGACATTAACCTTTCAAAATAAGAACAAAAGACAAAAATGCTAGCTGGTAAACAAGCACAGGGATCCAACAAGAGAAGCTATTCTGATGGCCAATAACTCCACAACCAAAGAGAAACACAACAAAGGTGTAAACAGTAGATTTTGGCTGGGTAACGTTGGAAAGAAGAGGCTACAGAGCATTAATATTGAGACTAATGCACTTTATCTGAGCATAGACCGCGTTATAACACTCTAAAACACTTACAGGGGAAGCGTTAGTCAGAGTAAAGTTTTACAGATGGCTAAGCAGGGTCTAATCTAGACTCTGTGAGCTTTTGAGATGTTCACTGAGCATATAAGTTGGTCGGAAGGATATGTGAACAGAAGAAAAAAGGGAAATTCATAGGAACAACCCAGAAACTTGGGATTTACTCCCCAGTGGAGTCACCAATTCTGCTATAGGGTAATATGCTTGGGTAGTGGTTATTAAATATCCCTCTCGGGGCTTTCTGGTGCCCGAGGAAAACAATCAGATTAGCTGTAAATTTCACAAAGATTATGCATACATGTTCATGCTAACACCTAAAATTGACAAAGTAAGATGGAGAGATTATCTCTTTATAGATAGTAGATCCTATGGAGAACACCAAGTAGCAAAGTAGAGATCCTTCTTCACCAGCTCCAAATCGAGATCCTGCAATCAATCAAAGCACCTGTGTAATCTCTACAAAAATATAACTTCTTATCAATTAAGCTAGCATATAATAAACATAAAAAAATATAGATCTAAGCCATTCATATCATGCTACATAGACGATTGAAAAAAAATTGTGACACTGATGCATCGAATGGACAAAACATATACAGTTCTATTGATTTATAAAAAGGAGGATTACAAATGTCGGTTGCACCAACGCCTCCTCAGTATTCCAATTCCTATCTCTCTTTCTCTATCTCTGAGTGTGATGATGATCAAGGCAAAAAGCTCTCAATGAGATTCGCTAATCTTCAAGCCTCACACTACAACAATGAAATTCCGCTCCACATATATTCAAACCTTCGACCTTAGACCAAGAGCCCACAACTCCATTTTATAGGAGATGGAGAGGGAAAACCTTGCCAACTCTTTCAACCAGTTTGAAATGGGAAAGATCAAGATGTTTCTTCGTTTTTCCATGCTTTTTCCTTCCTTAGGAGTCTAGTTATATTTGGCAAGGCCTAATAAAATGTTTATGCCTTTTAGTTTCTATTTTGAACTGATTCCCTTTTGAGAGAAAGCTGGAAATGCCAGTCAGATTTCTACAAGATATTTCCCTTTTCACACTTAAACACAGTTAACCCTACCCTTTGGGCAAGATAGAGCATTACCCTAGGCACTAACACTCCCTTTGCATGGCTCAGGTGCATTATAACACTGTCTAGTTGTTTCTGGGGTGCGTTACCTTGGCAGAAATGGGTCTTGTCTAGGTCATTTTCTTCCTTCCATGTTACCTTCTCCTATGAGCTAATGAGGAGGTCATTTTTCCTGTAAAACTGGTCTAGTTGAGTGCCAAAATAGTGATCAATTGTATAAATGGCCTGGAGGAGGCACACAAAACCAAACATGAAGAAAGTCTATTAGAGACTGTTGATGAGATATGGAAAAGGTGAGGTAAACTGGACAGAAATGAATGAACTTGAAAGGGTTATAGAGAACTTATAAGACAATACTGATGATTGCTGTAAAACACTCTAGACACCTAGGGTTTTGATGAAAATTATCAAAGAAGGTGAAATGATGAGTTTAACTCCATGGTGGAAGAAAAAGGATTTTGAAGATGTCACTATGTGATCAGATCCCAAACTTGTAAAAAGTGATCTTTCCATGTCTAAATGAGGAAAAGATGAGTTGAGCTCCAAGGTGGGAACAAAAGAGGTTTTCGGAGAATTTTCTATGTGGCTAAATCCCAAATATGTTAAACTAAATTTTTCATGCCTCCATGACCAAAAGAAAAGTCAAATTCATCATTTTATAACCCTGCATGCAAACAGTGTAAGAGGGTTAGTGAGAAAAGGTGAAAAGTTGAGTTGAACTTCATAATAGAAACCACAAAATATTTGAGTATGTTGGTATGTGTAATCATCACAAAATCATCAAAATAAACATGTCAAGTATAAAAGGAGTACAAGCAAAGCCAAGTTAATGTTTTCAGTCACTTGCAAGGCAAAATTCAAAGAATATTAGTGAAAAGGGAAAAAAGGGTTTTAGACATTAGAAAGTGGGTTGCAAAGTTAAAATAAAATCCATGAGCCTATAAAGCACATCTTGCACTTCATATGAGTCATTGTTCACTTGCAAAGAGTTAGAAGTTTCAAGGAGAAGAAAATTTGTGAGTTCTCAATCATACCTAGTGTAGGGGAGAAATGGTTCAAGCAAGCCAATCTTGACATGAGTTACTTTGAACCCTACCTAAAGCTTATGTACAAATATCACAACAAATCCATTTTTCCTTTCTTAGATTTGCTTGATATATATGCACCTATGATGAGAATTATCGTGAATTATTTCACATGTGAGGGAATATTCTCCCTTCTTTACTCCTACCATATCAGGTTGCTTATGCATTTTATGTAATATTCCAAATCTAGAACAGCTAGCCAAGCATGAATGGGAAAGGCATTTTCCAGGAATGGCTGCTATAGGATTTGAAACTAGGACCTGGATACCTTAGATATGAGTATCTAAGTCCAAAATCCAAGAGGAGGCTCCAAAGAAATCCTTCTAGGTGGGTTAAACAGATCTCCCACACCTAGTTGTCCTCAGAAAGTGCCCAATGAGGGACTGCAACAATGTATGAGCATACAATGGAATAATAGCGTTATTCTATAGCCATGAACACTTGAAGATAAAAATAGCCATAATATTAGATTATATCAGCAATAATGTATACAAATGCTTGAGGAAAAAATCACTCAAGTAAGGAAATGCCTCTCTCAATAGAACATATACATGATAAATGGAAAATACTGCTACATGAAGGAAACCATGGCTATAACAGCATAGTCTATAGGAGACACTGCAACATATAAAATGAAAATAAAATGATATAGCAATATCAGCTCAAGAAAGGTGGGGGAGAAAGCTCTCAACCCCTGAAAATAACAATACAATAACCCTCAAGAGGATTGGCTGAAATATATGTACAAATGGAAAATCTGCAGAAATGTCGAAGTTGCAGGGTAGAAGCTGCAACACAAAACTGAAACTATATGGAGATGGCTGAATAAGATGTATAATCTGTAGCAAACCTCCTCCAATGGATCACTCAAGTGATAGGCTGATCATATCCCTGAAGATATTTCCCTCCAAGATGATGGTGCAAACCCCCACTGTAGATATGCACTGAAATAACGTAGTCTAGAGAAGGGACTGCACTGTTGATGATAGGAGAAGCTTGGTGTAATTCCAAAATATGAAAATCAGCCCTGGAAACCTTTCTCACTAATCTTCCCGAGGAATATAAGGTCCCTCCTATGAAAGATGAAATAAGGAATGGTGTTGTGGAACCCTCCACTGCAACACCCTGCAACACTACGTTATTCTTCAGTAGAAATAACGCAGTGACTGAAGGAATGGCTTTGGCCTTGAGCCTAGATATGGAGAAATGAAGTGCAATCCTTCAAGAGGTCTCTCAAGAAGGAGAGGAAATCCTAAACAGGAATCCCTCGTGCTAAACATCACTGCAACTCAGCTGAACAGATGAAGACTGCAAATAGTCTAAACAGACAAGAAATCCAATACTCAAAACATCCCTCACTATGGCTACCTCTTCCTCCTTTTATGCAAGTGAATGTCTCTTTGCCCCAGACCCCACACATTAGGGTTTATTCCACAAAGAATCTTTCTCCCTCTCAAACTGCGATGTCTTCCCAAACAAGCCACACCCTCTTAGGCAACGTTGTTGACTTGGTCAAACTTGACCTTGTCCTCATGCATTTGCCCCTTTTCACACGGGAAGGTGCAAAATTAAGCTACTCCATAGATCCCTTTCACACTATGAGGGATTTTATTCCTACTCATGGGCCTTTTACCCATTTTATTCACCTCCTAGATGATATAAGAAAAAAATAATATTCCAATTTGTTGTTTGCAAATTTTGAAATATTACATTTTACTAGAGTGAGGATGCTACACATACCCTATTACCTCTACAAAAGCATTGATAAAATTTCCAATATTGTACAAAAGAGAGACTATCCTCAGCAGATGCAAAGAATTTTCCATCATTCTCTAATCAAGATGGTTGATATGCACTAATTATATCATAAAGGAATTCCATGGGAGACCTTCATTTCCAATGAGGTGTTCACTTTCCCACAAGCCCATCATTAGAAAAATCCACCTTCATCATCTCATCCTCCCATCCCTACTCCTCCATCACCTCCTGCTAATCATACATCTCCATCCACTCACATTCCTTCACCCCATGATGACCCTCCTTCATCACCTTTTCAAAATCCCTCACCATCATTTCATGGTACTAGTGCATCAAAAAGTGAAGAAGGAAGTGAGGCAGATGGCAATGAGGCAGAAAAAAATGAGGAAAATAGCAATGAGGCAGAAAGCATTGAGGAAGATGGCAGTGAGGATGATGGTAGTAATGATGAAAATGATGATGGAAGTGAGATAGATGGCACTGAGACGAATAAAATTGATCCTTTTCCCTTGACCTACCAGAGGGGAAATAGGCATGTCTTTGCTACCCTTAAGAGGCAAGGGGCCATGCCTTGTACATCAACCAAACAACTTGAAAAAGGTAAGGAAAATGCCATTGATGAAGAAGAGGAAGACAAGCATGAAACTGAACAAGAGTTTGAAATAATTCACCTTGACAGTGACAATGAGAATGAGCAGAGGATCAAAAACATGTTGCTCAAGAGAAAAGATGCCCAGATTAGGGATCTACAAGCCAATCTTGGTAGGGCCAAGAATGTGATCAAATTCTTTGAGGTGTAAAACTAGCAGTTAGCGGTAGAGAAAGCCATCTATGAGGTCAGAGCTATCAGAGCTCGTAAAAAGGCTAGAAAATCCAAGGCTAAGCTAGATGAAGTCTTGGACACTCATGATGACACTGAATAAGAGGAATAACAAATTCCTAGGAGGAGGCCAAGGAAAATTGGTTTGAAGAAAGCCTTAGCCAAAGAAAGAGAGCAAGAGACAGCATTGGCAAAGTAGCTCACTCCAAGTGAGTTGCTTGCCATGGAAATAGACTATGATAGGGAATATTGGCTAGAGAGGGAAAATGTGCACTTAGAGGATCAGTTGGAGAAGACCAAGAGAGACCTTGACATGAAAAAGAAGATGGCAAGGCATTATGCCTTAAGAAACAAGATTGCAAGGGCCAAGCTCAAAAGAGCCCTTGAAAGATTCAAGCCCTAAAAGAGGAAAAGGACAAAGAAAATATTTACATTATTTCTGATGCATCCCTACAAGTATCCTAGACATGATCAACAAGGAAAATCCCAATTTTGGAAACTTTTTGCAAATTTTGAGTTTTTGACTGTTTTGATTGCAGATAAAGGGCCAAGCGCCACTGGCGTTGCGCTCTTTTTTGGGGATTCCAATGGATGAAAATTTTACATTTTCATGTTCATCATTTCAAATACATCACTCATAAAATTTCATCTCATTTGGAGCAAAACTGGTCCTCCATAAGTGCCAAACAACTAGCAAAAAATCACCTTTCTGCCCTCTTTTCAGCACTAGTGTTGCGCCTTGAGAAATATTGGGAGAATTCGTTTTTCATTAGGAAAATGGGCACCAAATTAGAAAATAAAGGCTGATTTGGAAACTAGAGACGATATTATTTCCAATGAGCTATCATGGAGCTCATTTGGACACCGGGAAGGCCTCCAAATCTCAACTGCAAAAAGAGAAATTTTCCTAGTTTTGGCCCTGCGCCCTTGAACCTTGGCACTGCGCCCTTGCCTGAAAGTAAACAAAACACACTTGGAGTTATTGAAAAATATATTTTGAGGGTATGAAGGCAAATCACTCTAGAGTTAGAAGAGGATTTATGTTAGAATTTAATTTTTCATTTATTAAGTTAGGATATTTTGTGCCTTGGGCCTTGCATGGTCTCATAGGACAAAAATGACATTTATGATGTAATTAATGAAATTTTGGAAACCTAGATAGGGTTTTGATCCTCCTTTGCAAGTTAAATACTACATGGAGGCCTCATTGTTCATGTTGTTTTATTGTTGAGATAAACTTCATAGGCTTTGAGTTGTAAGGAGTTTTTGGCTTTGGAGCATTGTGAAGGCTTTGGACTGAATATCAGTGAGACAAGCACATTTGCAGGATTCATGAACATGGTTAATGGTGATGTATTTCTAATTTAGTACTTGTTTCCTTATGCTTTCATATTGTTTCATCTTTTCTCATGCAGTAGAACAGAAACTTTAGGTTAAGACATGTTGTTTAGAGGCACCTTAACTTTGTCTGCTTTCTATTGCTTAGATGTTTTCCTCTACTAGGTTTTCTTGGATAAATTAGGAGTTCCCTGTTTTTCCATGTCCGTCTAGTTTGTTTTAATTTGAGATTAAATAAGTAGAGTATGGCTAAAGAAGTTAATGGTTTTCCCTGTCCTTTATCTTTGCTTGAAATGTTGTTCTCAAGGCTTTCTTTGAAGTGTACTAATTAGGGTTTAGGCTAAAGAAGTTTATGCTTTGCCCTATCCTTTAGTCTATCTTGAAATGGTTTCTTTGAAGGTATTTGTAGTTTGATTAAGGAATTTAGGATTTCCCTACTCTTTTATCATTAATATATATTATCTTAAATGTTTTCTTTGCCTGAAGGTTAAATCACTAGATAATTTACAATTTTCTTGCTCTCTACGTTTGTTGGATAGTTGTCTCAATGTTTACTTGCTAGGGTTTGGTCAAAGAAGATTATGGTATGCCCTGTCTTTGTTTATTTCTTTAAGCATAATGTTCTTAAAGAATTTTATTATTATAATACATGTTAAAGGATTCTTAAATGCCCTTTAAACCTACTAATCTCACAATTTAATGTTCACTTATCAGATAAGCTTTGAAGGTCCATTTGGATTTGTTAACTTGCCCTCTGAAACACCCTTGACCTATTGTTGTACTTTTCAAGACCTTTTGCAGACTCCATAGCCCAATGGTTTGAACCTCTCTCACTCTATCTACTCTTCTTGACAGTCTACCCAACCAAACAAAACAAACAAACAAACCCTATCATTATAACTAGCCTAAAATCAAAACGCTAAAATAAATCAATTTTTCATATTTTATACAAATATAGAGAGATCCCTCTCTGAGTCCAGGAAGGCTAGGTCTTAGGGGTCCAAATTTGGTTTGATTTTACCCTTATTCAATTTGGTCTTGCTAATATGACAAATTACAGGGGCCTAACATAATGGTGGCTCTTTTGGGGACTCTCAACAAGGAACAAGCTTAGACATTCCTTAAGAACTCGCATTTTCCGTGTCAAAACTTAGATAAATCAAGTGTTAGCCAACATTCATATCTGGTTGATTCATCATACTAGCACCATGGTTACCATACTGGAGAATACTCATTGAAAATCTTAGTTTTACATAAAGAACTCAGAAAACCCAAAAACATCTTTAGATTGGTATTTAGTTGTTGATGGTGGACAACAAGTACATCCTCAAAACAGTAAGCATCATCCACCTAGTGACTCCACTATTCTTCAGTAGCCCTGTTGACCCCACTATTTCTCACAGACTCCCCTGGGAATGTATCAATCAGTCATAACAATGTAAAGCCCAGTTACATACTATGTGAACTTATAACCCTTACAGATAGTTCTATTTTTCAAAAACTCTCATAAACTTTCAGCCTCTCTGTATTTTGGGTCAGAAATCTGGCTTCACAAAGAATCAACACCAGATCTCACCCTGACCCAAACCCTCCTACCATAGTTGATGACCCAGAAAGAATATTGTGGAAAACTTCTAGGACTGAAGATTCAACTATTGTTAGACCCATTCACAAATCAAGTTATGTCCCTGAAAACCTCACAGCCTTGCAAGATACCCAATTTGACTTACACCATAGAAGAAACCTTTTCAAAACTAAGTGTCAAAGTGGGATAGACCAGACATAGCTTGAGCCTACAGACTTCCAGTATAGTCTTAGTAGAGAAGCCTCTCCTTCCACTCCTCCTGAATTTCAGCTTCTCCAACACTTTGAATTCTTTCGATCCAAATCTGCTCAAAATTAGCTAGCTTGTCCAAGTACATCTGCCACACCCACTCATACATCCATTGTGCAAACCACTCCACTTCATCCTCCACCTCCACTCATAAACCATCCTATTGTAAATCCTCCTTGGATTCCATTATCTCCCATCATGGTAGCATGGTATGCCCCCCTGGTACCACCACAACCTTTACTTCCTATGCCACAGGACTACCAATCTAAAATCCCTCACTTTACTAGAGTCGACTCTACCACTTCCCAACAACATGTAGATAGGATGAATGGTGCTTTTGACTACCAAGAGATAGAAGAAGAGACCATAAAAATGAGAATTGTTGCCCAAAGTTTAGGAGGAGAAGCAAAGAAATGGTTCAAAAAATTAACTCCTAACAACATTCATGACCTCCCTTCCCTTTATCAAACAATCATAAACAAGTGGGAGACTAAGAAAAATTCTCTTCAAATCCTATCAGAGTATGATAACCTTAAAATAAATGTTGCGGAAAGTGTCTAAGACTACTGCACTAGGTTCAATAGTGTATATAATGCACTCCCTCCCCACATGAAATGCCCACAATGCCTAGCCTTAGTGAAATTTCCAGATGGATTTGATCCAGACATGTCTTATCAATTAAGAGAAAGAGATCCCCTAACCTTAGAAGACATGAAAATAGGAGCAGTAAGTGTAGAAGCCAACTTAATTGCTAAAAGGGCTAGATTAAGAGTAGAGAAGAAGGTTACATACAAAGATTAAAATACAGCCTCCACATCTGATGCTAAAATTGATAGCCTAGTTAGGAAAATGGAAAGGATGATCGAAAGAATCAACTTGAATGAAAGAGAAACCCCTAGGGAAAACCAAGAAAATCCTCAAAACAGAAATAGAAACCAAAACTTCAGAAGAGACCCTCCTCAAAACATACAAAGAGACAATGACCAGCAAATCAGGTCTCCTTTCCAAGAAAACTATGTAGATGAAGAGGAAAGAGAAACTAAGGATTCGGAAGAAAATCATGTCAATCTAATAGACTCCAATAATGAGGATGATGTTTTTCTCACAGAAGAGGAACAAGGTCTATCTTCCTCAAACCAAACAGAAAGAACCTATGAGGATTATGAAGAGTACAAGTTAGGATTTGAAAACACTATCATGGAGGTTCATAGGCAGTATGACCTCCGAAGTAGGAAAATTTAGGACACCCCTAGGAAGAACAAACCAGAAATTTCTGCTAAAAAGACACCTAAAAACATTCTTAAAAAGACAACAGAAAACACCAACATAATGGCTAAGACTCCTAATCAAAGAAAAGACAAAACCAACCAACCAAATGGTAACTAAAACTGCCCTAGTACATCAACTAGTGGCCCTAAAAAAGCTGCTTTACCTGACATTCCTAATAAAAATCAGCAAACCAATGTTGCTGAAAAGACCATGTATGATAAATCTGATGTAAATATACCAAGAACACAAACACCATTCAGTTTTGAGGGAGAAATTTCCAAGATCAATATAGCCATACCTCTTACTGAACTAGTAACTCTAGATGCGTATAGGTCTCGAGTTTTGAAACATTTGAACATAGGAAATGACACCGACACTCTGAATTTAATTGATGACAAGCTAGATTTGTTCTTTGTACCTGAGGTAGAGGGAAAATATCAAGAAGGAGTTGTACCTCCATTCTATGTCAGTTTGAACATTCATGACAAAATCCTACATAATGCTATGCTAGACTCTGGTGCTTCACACAACCTCATGCCAAAGGTAGTGATGGAGATATTAGGCCTCGAAATAACCAAACCTTACAAAGACTTATACTCTTTTGATTCAAGTAGAGTTAAATTTTTGGGTTTGATCAAAGATCTGTGTGTCAATTTGGCACAAATACCAGCTAAGAGCCTAGTCATGGACATTGTAGTGGCTGACATTCCCCTGAAATATGGCATGCTTTTATCTAGATCATGGGGATCCAAACTCCAAGGAAACCTCCAAATGGACATGACATACGCTACCATTCTAGTCTTTAACCATACAAGAAGACTGTACAAAGAATCTCACATGAAATACATGGTAAGCATCCAAGATAGGCCAAACAACACCCCTCTCTATTATATCCATTCAGAACTTGACTCATTTATCTTGTACAATGAAGGTGACATTAATGAACAAGTAAATGAAAAGGTGGAAGAGCTAGGCCTACTGAAAAAGTAAAACCAGACACAAAATGAATAACATGACAACCAAAACCCTAGCAACCATGCACAACAACATAATGGTGAATCTGAACTTGAAACTCTTTGGAACATGAGCTTTGATGGATCTTGTGGAAAAACTGGTTCAAGAGGAGGTGTTTGGATACACAACACCAATGAAGGTCACTCCTACAAACAATATTTTCAATTTAAAAACAATATTGCATAGTATGAAGCTCTTTTCCTAGGATTACACTTGTTGAAAAACATAGGAGCTAAGAAGATTTATGTTCTAGGAGATTCCGAGCTAATCATTAGGCAAATCAAAGGAGAATATTCAGCCAAGAATCCTAGGCTAAGAGAATATAGGAATGTTTCCTTACACCTCCTGAAGACATTTGAGAAATATGAACTTACCTCTATCCCAAGAGCTTAAAATAGCCTTGCCAATGAACTAACCTTTGCTGCCAGCACTTGCCAAGTACCTCATGCCAATGAACAATACACGGTAAAAGTCAAAATTAGACCTACAGTACCTGACAACATAGATTATTAACAAGTGTTTAAAGGGGAAAAACATATTGAAGACTTACTGCAATCCAAGAGTGAATTTAAAATGCCAAAACTAGACTCGGATCATGAACAAGACTGCCATAATGAAGAACAAAAACATAAAACAGAGCCATTTCCTACTGTTGGTATAAATCTGCTAGAACACCTTCATGAATCAGAATTTTGTAGGGATCTGAATTAATATGACCTTGAGGTATTGCAATTAAAAGATAACCTATTTCCAAAAGGTCTTTTCCCCTTAGAAGAGCTGTTTGATTTCAATGATGTTGCTAGGAAGCCAAAAATGGAGTCCACCAAAACTGAGGTAGAAGAATGCAACATAGGCAGTGTAGAAGAACACAAAATGATAAAGTTGTCCAAAAATCTACCACCTCACATAAATTATAAATATATTGATCTTCTCAAATAATTTAAAGATGTGTTTGCATGGATCTATGAGGACTTGAAGTCCTATGATACAAACATCATTCAGCATAAGATTCCTCTCAAGGAAAACCAAAAACCATTCAAGCAGAAATTGAGAAGGATAAAACCTATCCTAGTGCCTCTAGTTGAGAAGGAAATAATGAAGATGTATGATGATGGAAGCATAGTCCCACTCAGGTACTCAGAATGGGTTTCAAACCCTGTGTCAGTAAGAAAGAAAACATGGGAGATTAGGATATGCATAGACTTTAGAAACTTAAACAAAGCCTCCCTGAAAGACAACTACCCTTTACCTAAGATGGATCATATACTGCAAAGGGTGGTAGGCTCTAAATAATATCATTACTTGATGGATTTTCAGGGTATAACCAGGTGCTAGTACAACCAGATGATAAGCATAAAAATGCTTTCGCTACAGCTTGGGGCACCTTCATGTATGTCAAAATTCCTTTTGGGTTAATGAATGAGGGGGATACTTTTCAAAGAGCCTTGGACATTTCTTTTTCTAAAGACATAGGTTACTTCATTGTGATGTACCTTGATGACATCATTGTCTATTCTAAAACTGATGAAGAACACGTGGTTCACCTAAGAAAGGTATTTGAAAAGTGTAGGAAGTATGGTATATCTTTAAATCCTAAGAAAAATTTGTTTGGTCTTCAAGAAGAAAAAATCTTAGGCCACATCATATCTGAAGAAGGGATTAATATAGACCAAAAAATTATTGAAGGTATATTGCAGATCAGCCACCCTATAAACATTAAAGATCTGCAATATTTCATTGGAAAGATCAACTTCCTAAGAAGGTTCATACAAAACCTTGCAGAACTCCTAAGAGACATTACAAACATGTTGAAAAGAGAAATAGGAGTCAAGTGGACCACAAAAGACAAAAAATCCTTTGAACTGGTAAAAAAATCACTTACCCAAACACCAGTTCTAATCAACCTCGACTTTACCAAGGATTTCTTCATCTTCTCATTTGCATCGGACACACTATTACTGCAGTATTGCTACAAAAGAACGTGATGGGACAAGAACAACCCATAGCTTTCTTTAGCAAGACACTAAGAGATGCCCCTCTGAGATATAACATTATGGAGAAACAAGCCTTTTCCTTAATCAAAGCCTTAAAATATTTTAGAGTCTACATCTTGCATTCACATGTCATTGCTTTCGTTCCACATACAGTTGTCAAGGACATACTAAATCAAGATCCTCATGGTAAAAGGGGTAAGTGGATTGCTATCATCTTAGAATATGATCTAGAAATTAGGCCCACTAAACTGATCAAAAGACAAGGACTTTCCAAACTCATGGTTGAAGCAAACTTTCAAGCACTAGACATAAACATGATACATTCATTAGATGAACAAGAGGAGCTGGCGATTACACCCATTGAAGAAGCATTTCTGAACTCACTCTGGTGTGCTGATATATTGTATGTGCTTTGTAATCTAAATTCTCCTGCTGATTTGTCCAAAACAAAAGCTAGATTATTGAAACTAAAAGTTGTAAATTTATGCATTCTAGATTGTAATATTCCCAATTTTTGTAGCTAATGGGAATATTGCATTTTTAATTTCAGTTTGCTTAACTCATGAATAAATGTCTAAAAGGAGGAACTATAAAACTCCTAATCAGAAAATCAATTCCCAATGTGAACATGGAAAAATTTGGGCCATTTCAGTAAAATACACTTAGGTGTGAAAAGGAATGAAGAAGGTTGACTAGGTCAATAGGACCAAATCACAACAATGTCTAGATGCATTGAACCTCCTTATTGATCAGTGCAGTTTTAGATGGAGACCCTTCATGTGAAAATGGTTAAGTCATTGGAGGTGGTTTAGGGTTTTCAAAGCCCTAATGTTATAAAATGAAGAGGAAGGCCACAAGGAAAGGTAGTTGAAGATAATTCTATTTTGAGATTGCTTAGGCAACTCAAAATCTCTCGTTGTTTAGCTAGAGAGCGAAATTTCCTGTTTAGGAATTCCTCCTCCTTCATTGAGGAGCTCTTGAAGGAGTACGTTCTGAAATGCCTCAAATATAGGCTTGAGGCCAAGCATCCTCCATCAAGACATCGTTATGTCTGCAGTAAAATAATACTGTGTTGCTTGGTTTTGTAATGAGGGGTTTTCAACACCACTTCCAAATCTAGTTTTGCAGAAAAGAGAGCATTCCTTTCTCTGGAATATTAGTGAGGAAGCCTTGAGCTTCATATCCAGATCTTGACATCAGGCCAAAGGACCTTCCAACATCATCTGCGCAGTATAATTCAGAAACTACATCATTTTTCTAGTGCATTGTTGCAACAGGGTTTCTACCCTAGTTTGGTGCTTATTTCCTTGAGGAAGGGCCATCGCTTCTTCCGGAAAGTTTGTATTGCAGCCCTATTCTATAATTTTTCACATCTCAGCTCATATAATTATATTTTCAGTTATTCTTCATTTTTCATATCCATATTCTGTAGATCTGATACTTGTATTTGTTCTTTCATGAAATCCCCTTGCCGGGTGATCTATTTGATGTATAAAAGGAGATGAATCTCTATTTTTCTTCATTATATATTATAAAAAAATTAATATCTGATGTTTCAGACATATTTTTTCTAATTTCTTCAGAAATTATGCTATGTTTTCTTCAGCCATTTTCTGCATATTCAAAGTCATGGGAAATCATCATTTTTAAGCATATCCGGGATGGAGGAACTTTTTAACATATCTAAATTTATTTTTTTGAGCTGAAATTCAGAGCATAGGTCCCTCATGACCTAATATAAAATAACCTCCCACCGTTTCCCTTAATGTTACACATATTTATGAATAAATCCATTTTGGGCCATAAATCCTCACTTTTCCCCACTATTGGATGAAGGGATTGAACATATTTCTTGTTGATATTTTTATAATTGATATATGAGTGTATATCAGCATATTTTATGTATTTACAACTCTTTCACTTCCACCAGGCCGTTTTCCCTTGCTGCAGCCCTCATTGGGCAATTTCTTGAAGATAACTAAGTGTGGGAGATTTGTTTAACCCACCTAGTCTTATTTTTTTCAGCTCAAATCTTGGATTTAGATTTTATATTGTATTATATAAAGGATCCAATAGTTATTTTCCTGTTCCAAAGCATATTTTTTTGAAAATTCATATTTTAGTGTATGATTCATGAGTTGTTCCCAATCTGGAACATTATAGTGGTATCAAAGCATGATCTCCAACATAGCCTATCAGATCAAGCTATCAGAGAAGTAAAGAGAAGAGAAAAATATCAGAATGATGGAGAGGATGAGTTTACTGTCATCAGCATTCATATCTAAGAAGAGCCTCTCCAAAGAGGTAAATCAAAAGAGAGAAAGAAGATGCACCGAGACTCCTAGAGGGTTTTGAGAAAAATCAAGCTGCAGTGAGACCTGCATAAGGTTTCAAGAAGAACAAGGAAGCCCTATCACTTCCTATCAGCAAAGAAAAATACCGGAGAATCCTAGATCTCCTCATAGATTTACTATTCCCACTTTCTTTGAAGAAGGTGAGAGGTATAGCAATGAAGAAGAGAGATGCAAAGAAACTCCTAAAGTGTTTCAAGATGAAGAGGAAGAACTATACACTTCCTGTCATCACAAAGTAGGGAGAATGACTAAGGAAGAGATCTCATTGCTTCTTTTTCAAACATTGGAGAGTATTGAAGAGGATCTTAAGGAGTTTGATGAGGAGAGGAAAAAGATGAGCTACAAAGAGACATCTCCCAAGGAAACAAAGGAGAATGTCAATCTTGTCACTTTGGGCAAGAGATCTCCATTTTCACCATCTGCTGCTAAGGTGCTTGCATCTAGAGAAGGAGCACTTGCATCTTTGCAAGGTAGTCTTGAGCTCTTAACATATGGAGTCCCATGCATGAATCAGGAGATGCATGAGGAGGAGAAGGAAGAGAACAACGCTGGTATGCTTGAAGAAAGGAGACCGTCATTCTTGCCAACAGTTGGAGGCATCATTGATCTGGGTGGAGGAACTCTTGTGTTCTGTCAAGAGGTTTCCACATATCAGTTGATCCAAGGTATGCATGAAATTTTAGCACATATTGTTTCAAGATTAATGCATAGCCAAGGATTAAATCAAAATGTTGATTTGAAGCAAAGACATGTCACAGTACAGAGGACCCTTGATCTAATCAAGGATGAGACTGGAAACTATCCCTATGCATCATTGTTGAGCTGCACTCAATCTCTTGGGTTGAGATGTAGGGTCTCAAGAAAGGGGATTAATACTATCCTATGTTCAATGGTTGATTGTGAGATCAATAATGAAAATTTCTTTGAGACAGTGCATGCATCACTTTGAAAATATACAGTGTTGTCACTTAGTGACTATGACAAAAAGGCTTCAGCTCTCTTGGAGCATTCTAGATGAAGCTTCAACCTTGAAGCAGTGGAGGAGAAGAAGATGAAGAGTAGACATCTTGAGATGAGAAGCATTTTATCCCCTCTAGATGACACTCTCTCAATAAGCATGCTACAGCTCAAGGAGAGACTTCCACTTACTGCAGATTCAAAGCCTCACTGGTTTTGGAAGGCCATAGATGGAAGAAAGGTCTCACTAAGAGATCTCAACAAAGATGCATTTCAATATTTCATGAGATGCAAGGTTCTTCATTGGTTCAAAGGAGATGGTATTCTACAAAGGGAGGATTCCATGATTATGCAGCACATAACTCATATTCCATATTGGAGCGAGTGGATGAGGATGATGAGCAAGAGATCACATGATCACTTGCAGACATATATGGGCCAGCAAGCTTGTTTACGCTGGTTGCCCTTAGGAGACTTCTATCACTCTCTAAAGGCACCCATTTTTCTGATCTATGCCTTGAAGAATGCTCATGAAATGAATAAGGAGGCATGGCAATGTTGGTTGCTTTGGTGTAAGCATTATCACTACCCAAATATTCTCATTCTCTCATCTCATGATTTATGCATCATTAATAGAGTATATGAAAAGGAAGCATGGTTGATGTGGTTGTTAAAAGGATAGTTTGGACATCACATGTTAAATCTCATGTCCATGTATTCACCCATGTTTGAAATATGTCTCATTTATCCACATGTATTTCTATTGGAGGGATGTTTCATGCATGAACTTTGGCTTGGGAGGAAGAATGACTCTGACATGATGTGGTATGAGGGAGCTTGCTTGTACTATGTTGGTGAGACACTTCACATGTCCATCATTGTGTTGTTGCTCCATAATCCGCATGTTGATAAGGCAAGAAGGCTGCAAAAGTCTTTGTTGCTATGGCTGCTCTTGGGAGAGTATGGTTACCACCCAATAGCTCATCAATTTCTGAATCATGCCTTGGATTTCAATGATATATTGCAGCAAGAGAAGGCATGTATAATTTTGTTTCACTTGAGACAGTATGGCCACCACATGACATCTCCTATGTCTATGTGTTTTTCATTGTGTAAAATTTGGCATATTGATCTCATGATGTGCATTGATGATGATACTTTGTATTGGGTTGATGTGACATATCATATGTCCATTAGTATGGTTTGGTTTCATGATGCACATGAGGAGGAAAGAGGGCAGCAAGACCTCTTGTTGCTTTGGTTGCTTTTAAATGAGTATGGTGACCACCCCATAGCTCATAATTCTTTGATTCATGCCCTATGTATTAAAGATAAATTACATAAAAGGAAGGCATATACATCATATTTTGAAAAGCTTGGCTTGCTCATCTCACATGGAGGAGATGGAGGATGGAAGCAAAGGGCCTTGCTCCGATGGTTATTATTAGGGGAATATGGTTTGACATCTTTTTCCACCCATGTTTCTCCTTCACTTATTCTTTTTCATAACACTGGAATGATGGAGTTTGGATCCAACAAGGCCAACAGGGCTAAGAATGAAAGCATAACAATGCTTAATCAAGTTCATAAAACATGGATGGAGGAATGTTCTTGCATGATGAAGCTTTTCCTTTATGGAAGGAGCTACTTTATTTTATGTCTCTCATGTTTTTATGATGGGGTGGGACATCATGTAATTGTCATTTTGTACTTCATGATAAGAAGAGGACATCTAACCTTACAGTTGGAAGTCATCTCATGCATTTGCGAAAGACAGCTTTGGAACCAAACATACATGACCTATTGCAGCAAATGGAGGAAGCCTTCCTTATGTGGATTCCATTTGGAGGGGAATATATGGTTTGCATCTACAATAAGAGTTGCTTGAGGGCAACCAACATTTTGCTGGGGGAGACTGTAATATTCCCAATTTTTGCAGCTAATGGGAATATTGCATTTTTAATTTCAGTTTGCTTAACTCATGAATAAATGTGTAAAGGTAGAACTATAAAACTCATAATTAGAAAAATAAATCAATGCCCAATGTGAACATGGAAAAATCTGGGCCATTTCAATAAAATACACTTAGGTGTGAAAAGGAATGAAGAAGGTTGACTAGGTCAACAAGACCAAATCACAACAGTGTCTAGATGCATTGAACCTCCTTATTGATCAGCACAGTTTTAGATGGAGACCCTTCATGTGAAAATGGTTAACTAATTGGAGGTGGTTTAGGGTTTTCAAAGCCCTAATGTTATAAAATTAAGAGGAAGGCCACAAGGAAAGGTAGTTGAAGATAATTCGATTTTGAGATTGCTTAGGCAACTCAAAATCTCTGGTTGTTTAGCTAGAGAGAGGAATTTCCTATTTAGGAATTCCTCCTCCTTCATTGAGGAGCTCTTGAAGGAGTATGTTCTGAAATTCCTCACATATAGGCTTGAGGCCAAGCATCCTCCATCAAGACAACGTTATTTCTGCAGCAGAATAATACTATGTTGCTGGGTGTTGCAGTGAGGGGTTTTCAACACCACTTCCAAATCTAGTTTTGTAGAAAAGGGAGCATTCCTTTCTTTGGAAGATTAGTGAGGAAGCCTTGAGCTTCATATCCATATCTTTGCATCAGGCCAAAGGAACTTCCAACATCATCTTCGCAGTATACTTCAGAAACTGCGTCATTTTTCTAGTGCATTGCTGCAGCAGGGTTTCTACCCTAGTTTGGTGCTTATTTCCTTGAGGAAGGGCCATCCCTTCTTCCGAAAAGTTTGTATTGCAGCCCTCTTCTGTAATTTTTCACATCTCAGCTCATATAATCATAGTTTCAGTGATTCTTCATTTTTCATATCCATATTCTACAGATCTGATACTCGTATTTGTTCTTTCATGAAATCCCCTTGCCGGGTGATCTATTTGATGTATAAAGGAGATGAATATCTATTTTTCTTCATTATATATTATAATAAACTTTATATATTATGTTTCAGACATATTTTGTCTAATTTCTTCATAAATTACGCTCTGTATGCTTCAGCCATTTTCTGCATACTCAAAGTCATGGGAAATCAGCATTTTTAAGCATATCCGGGGATGGAGGAACTGTTTAACATATCTATAATGCTTTTTTTGAGCTGAAATTGAGAGCATAGGTCCCTCATGACCTAATATAAAATAACCCCCTGCCATTTCCCTTAATTTTACGCATATTTTTTAATACATCCATTTTGGGCCATAAATCCTTACTTTTCCCCACTATTGGATGAACGGATTGAAAATATTTCTTGCTGATATGTTTCTAATTGATTTATGAGTTTCTATCAGCATATTTTATGTATTGAAAACTCTTTCACTTCCATCAGGCCTTTTTCCCTTCGTACAGCCCTCACTGGGCATTTTCTTGAAGATAACTAGGTGTGGGAGATCTGTTTAACCCACCTAGTCTTATTTGTTTCAGCTCAGATCTTATATTTAGATTTTATATTGTCTTATATAAATGATAAAAGAGTTATTTTCCTATTCCAAAGCATATTTTTCCGAAAATTCATATTTTAGTGTATGATTCATGAGTTGTTCCCAATCTGGAACATTACATAGATAAAGCTTTGTATTGGAAAAAATTTATCGGTATCTTGCTTAAATGTTTTCTTTAAGATGATGCAGATAGAATAATGCATGAGTTTCATGAAGGAGAATTTGGAGGTCATATCTATTGGAAAACCACTGCCAACAAAATCGTTAGAGCTGGTTTCTATTGGCCCACTCTCTTCTGTGATATCCAAAAGCTAGTAATGACTTGCCATAAATGCCAAATATTTGATGGAAAGAGAAAAAAATTTCCTTCACATTTGCATCCTATCAATTTTGAAACTCCTTTTCAACAGTGGGGTTTATATTTCATTGGAGAAATCCACCCTGCCTCATCCGCCCAACACAAATGGATCCTCACTATAACTGACTATTTCACCAAATGGATAGAAGCCATCCCTTCAAGGAATTCCACTGACTCAGTCATCATCAAATTTCTTGAAACCAACATCTTGTCCAGATTTGGATGTCCAAGAAAAATCATCACCGATAATGCTGTTGCATTTAAGTCTAAGAGAAAGGTGGAATTTTGCTACAAGTATCACATCACACTAAGGCATTATATAGCTTATTACCCTCAAGGTAATGGGCTAGATCAGTCCTCTAACAAAAGTTTGATGAACATCATCAAGAAGTTGTTGGAAGAGAACAAAAAATCATGGCATAGAAAATTGGTGCATGCACTATGGGATGACAGATTAACAAGTAAGAAATCTATTAACATGTCTCCCTATGAACTAGTGTATGGCATGGATGCAATTTTTCCAACATCCTTGGGAGTCCTGGTGATGAAGCTCCTCCAGGAGGTACAATCAGAGGAGAATGATATACAAAGGAGGCTGAACTAAACCATTCAATTGAAACAATCAAGGGAAGAAGTTTACAACAGAACACAAGTAGTGCAGGAAAACATCAAGAATATCTTTGGCAGAAGGAATAAAGCCAATGATTTCAAGATTAGAGAAAAAGTGCTAAAATGGGATTCAAGAAGAGAGGACAAAGGCAAGCATGGAAAATTTGAAAATTTATGGAAGGTTCCATACATCATCCATTTAGTTAGAGGTAAAAATGCATTCTTCCTACAAGAACTGGATGGAACAGAGTTATTTGGAGGTCCTGTCAATGGCAGGATACTCAAGCACTATTTTTGTTAGAAATTCCTAGTTTGAAGCTTCATTCATTATAAATAATATTGCTTGATGAAAGATCAGAAAAACAAAAACACAAAAACAAAGAAAATAAGAAGAAGAGGGAAGATGAAAAGAAGAAGTATAGTGTCATACCAAAAAAGAATGTTTCTGAATGTGTGCAAGTCCAAATGCCACTGATTTTTAAGAAAATAAAGTCTTGTTCAGTCATGCAGCCTAATCATGATTGAACATGTTTTTAATTTATGCTAATAAGTTAGTGAGAGAAGATTTGCCAAGCCATGTAAACTTTGCTTATCAGTAGATTAGATTAGGAAAAGATATTTGGTTTCAATGCTCAAATCTGAACCGAAAGAGAAAGAGAGGTATGAGTAACAAATTCCAAATTATTAGCCCTCAAGTTTCTAGTTTTACTTGTACAAAAATAAACTCTGTGTGTAACTTGTCCAAAATACCACATCCCATGACAAATCAGATTGCTTAACCTTGGTTTGGTCATGTTTTGAATTTCATGTTAGTAGATTAGACACTAGTACAAAATGGCTAATTAGTTACTAAAAAAACGACTAAATTTTGCATATAAACGACTATTTTTCGGTCGCTGACCAATAGTAGCTAATTTACAGTATCTTATAATGCGACCAACTTTTGGTCATTTTTAACTTAGTCATTAATTGGTTATTTCAATTTTTTTGTTTAGTAGTATATTTGGTCAATAATTTAGTCACTGATTTGGTTATTAATTTGGTCATTAATTTAGTCATTGATTTGATCATTAATTTAGTCATTGATTTGATTATTAATTTAGTCACTGATTTGGTCATTAATTTAGTCATTTATTTAATCTTTGATTTGGTCATTAATCATCACAATTAATTACCAAATATACAACAAAGTATATTACTATATGATCACCAGAAAAAACCAATTAATGGCCAAAGAAATATGACCAAAATGTTGGTCGTGTTATAATATACTATAAATTAGCTACTAATAGTCATATATATGCAAATTTTAGTCATCGTTTGAAACCAATTAATAACCGAAGAAATATGACTAAATTTTGGTCGTGTTATAAGATACTGTAAATTAGCTACTAATAGTCGTATATATGCATAATTTAGTCGTCATTTGTAATCACAAATTTATCATTTGTAGTAGTCATTTATCTTTTTTTGGTAGTTTCATATTCATTATATAAACGACTAATTCAGTGGTTTATATTAATTTCATTTAGTTTCATTAATAGTCATTATAAATGACTAATTTAGTCGTATATTCATTTTATTTGTGCTCATCATTAATCAATATAAACTACTAATTTAGTAGTTTTAAATCGATTTTGTGTTCATTATTAATCAACATAAATTAATTTGTATAATTTAAAAAATGTCATACAATGTGCATGTGCATCTAATATGAAAACAAAAAGTTGCATATTTTAATTATGATGCTAAACAATAAGTGAAACTATAAATAATTTCAACTACGTAAATTATATTATATGAAATGTTGAAATATTACAATATGAGTTTCCAACTTAATATTGGTTGGACTACAATTTACACATGAAATGGTGTTTTGGCACTTCAAAAAATTATCGTTGTGTTTTCAAGGCATTGCAGGTGAATTCACCAACTCTGAAGACTTGACCATCAGTCTTTGTATGTGTCTTATGCAAGATATTGGCTCCAAGGGTATCACCAGACCAGTTCTCCTCTCCCTCTTTTTGCATTTTTTCACTCAAATGTTATTTCTCCCCTCTTTTTTCAATTCATGCTTCTTACCATCAATACTGAGTTCATTTTTTGAAAACGTTGGCAATATGATGCAGAGTGTTGTCCTTGATGGCAACCCACTAAATGAAGATGAAGACATGAGACAGTTGACATGTGTTGTCCTTGATGGCAACCCACCTGATGAAGTTTGTCTTGACCTGATGGACTTGGTAAATGATGTAAATCTGATATGAAATGATGTTTGTTAGCAATATGATGCTGAGTGTTGTCCTTCAAAGGCAACCCACTTGATGAAGATGATGGCAACTCACCTGATGAAGTTGTGCTTGATAGAATATGTCTTGATGAACCTGTTTAAAGATGTACATCTGATGTATCTACAGTGAGTACAGAAGGCAATGAAGAAAGGAATTCAGTATGTGCTAAATCTATGATGAAAATAGTATGTCTCAAGGCATACGCGGATATGTCTAGGAGAAGTCGCGTATGCACGCAGGAAACAACGTTCCAAGTCGCGTATGGGCAAAAGCGCTCATAAAGTGCAAAACCAGGGGTAACCACCATGGTATTGACCCATTGCATTGGGTAATGATTCGTCTAAATGACCCCGTCCAGGAATACCATCGGATGTAATGTGGTTTTGGCTCATGGTATTGAAAAATGGTAAACCTATATAAGGAGAAGAAATTCATTGTGCAAATAAGGTGAGTGGGAGCAAGATGTCTGAGCTTGAATGAATACTTCTCTGTGAAGTATATTTGTATGGAAAGGGTAAAGGTTTGATGATAGATCTGAATCTATGATGCCCCAATAAAATGATGAAGAAGGGAATCTAGATCTGGAATGTATTTGTATCTGCTAGATCTGTTTATGAAAGGCTTAGATCTGAGATGAGGTGAACATCTGTCTGAAGTAAAAGGGTAAATCTGAACTGAATATCTGATCTGAAGAAGTATGCTGCTCTATAATGGTTGAAGATCTATACGCTAGTTCGGCAAGGAAGGGGGTAACAAGGCAACAGCAGCCGATGAAAGAAAGAAAAGCGCGTATGCGCAATGAAATTGGATCTGTAATATGTACAGATGTATACGCTGGTTTATGTGAATGGAAGCGCGTATATAAGCGACATCAGTGAAGTGAAAGCGCTTATGCAAACTAGGTTTTTCTGAAGTCTGTGGTAAGAAATGTCTAATCTTTTCTGCTGGTTTACTGATATCTGTCAGTGAGTTATATGTATCTGTTTCATGGTTGACTGTGCTTAAAAAGTATGGAAAGGGTCCAGTCTGAAAATATGATGAAATGTGGCCTGCAAGTGGTGTCCTAAAGGAAGCTTTGGATCCAGTGTGAAAATTGATGAAACGTGGTCCGTAGAGGTGCTGAGGGTTGTAGCCTTCGGTCAGGGGGTGGTAGCTTCCTTCTAGGTGAGGCTGGTAAACGAGATCGAAGTCGTAGCTCCCTTCCGGGGAGAGAATTTGGTAAATGAGTCGGGGGTTGGAGCTCGGGAGAGAGGTTTGGTAAATGAGAAGGAGGGTGCTGCGTCTTTGGTAGAATACACTTTTGACACATATGTTGTAAGATGTTTTCTCTATAATAAAATATTGAAGGCTGAGACAACGGCGGCGGTGGTTTTCTCCCAACTTGGGTTTCCACCTAAAATCCTGGTGTTCATGTGTGATGCTTATGTGTGATGATTTATTCTGTTGTTACTGCACATGTTTACTGATAACCTAACATTAGATGAATGAATGTTGCAAAGAACTAAGTTAAGAAATATATGCATATTTTCCGATCTTGCTAATACGCGAGTTGTATGAAGGATATCCATGTGTATACGAGTTTACTAAAAGGAAAGTAAGCGTATGGGTTTTAGAGAGTGAAAAAGTAAAATTTTAAGAATATGCGGTAAATGCGGTCGAATCGACCCCCCCCTCTCGGTATTTTCCCCCCCCCTTGATTGGTATCGGAGCCGGTCCTTCTGCCCGAGAACCTTGATGGTGGCAAGGAGAATGAGATCCGTCGCGATGGGAAGTCGAGGGAGTGATGTCTATAAAGCCACCTCTATTCAATGGAAACATTTGATATTGGATATATTGGAAGGTACGAACAAAAGAATATGCGCAAAGTATTGGTGCAGACGTATGGGAAATCGTGGAAGAAGGTTATCAGTATACGGCAATTATTCCTACTGATGTAGCAGAAAGGAAGAAATATGAAATCAATGCCAAAGTAGTCAATGTTTTATTAGGAAGCATGTATGAATCAGAATTTTTTAAAGTGATGCAACTAAATTCAGCAAAAAAAATATGGGACAAAATCATTCTAAGATATGAAGGAGATACAAAGGTAAAAAGTGAAAAACTCCAAACTCTTAGAATTGAATATGAAAATTTGAAGAT
Organism: Pinus albicaulis; assembly: GCA_034641835.2. Classification (NCBI taxonomy): domain Eukaryota; kingdom Viridiplantae; phylum Streptophyta; class Pinopsida; order Pinales; family Pinaceae; genus Pinus; species Pinus albicaulis. Next base: position 1,689,142,375 of record CM076579.1, on the reverse strand, counting down.
GCATAGTGATGAAAATGTTGCCAGTTTCTTTCTTCATCTAGATGATATTGTAAATCGAATGAGAAATTTGGGTGAAACCATAACTAATACTACTCTAGTGGAAAAGGTCTTAAGATCCTTGACTTCAAAATTTGACTCTAAATTTTCAGCTATTGAAGAAAGGCAAGATCTGCAAACTCTTACTATTGTTCAATTACATGGTATTCTGACTGCTTTTGAAATTAGACAAGGAGGCCCGTCTCAAGTCAAAGAAGCTGCTTTTAAGGTATCTGCAAAAGGAAAAGAAAAGGAAGTTGTCAAAGAATCCAACTATATATCTGAAGAAGAAGAAGCGAATTTTGTGAGAAAGCTCCAACTAGGTACTGGGAGATTCAAAGGTAAGCTTCCCTTCAAATGTTTTGAGTGTGGAAAAGTTGGTCACTATGCTGCTAAATGTCCTTATAGAGAAAAACGTGGTAAAGGGAAACAATTTGAAAAGAGGAAGAGTTATTATGCAAATGAAGATGATGATGAAGTGTCCAGTGAAGATGAAGAAGATTCTGACTATGATCTGAAAGTGCTCATGGCAAAGAAGAAAAAGAAGAAGGCTACTCGAAACAAGAAGATATCTCAGAAAACATGTATAGCAGAAATTGAAGAAGATGAATCGGATAGTGATTGGGGTTCTTTGAATGATTTTCATTGTGCAAACAATAGTGAAGATAGTGAAAGTAAGGTTGTGGATCTAGAAGAAGCTCTCAAGGTTAAAGTTGAAGAACTACAAAGTTCATCTAAGACGCAAGAATCTATCAACAAAGAGATGATCTCTCAAATGGAAAAAACAAATAGAAATGCTGAATGGACAGGTGGACAAGTATCAAAGGTTTCATACTTATGCATCCAATCGAATTAAAGAACTAGAAGCAGAAATCAATGATCTAAATACAGATCTCGAAAATCAAGCAAGAAGAATGAAGGACTTGAAGCTGCAATCATCTCTCTACAAACAGATCTTGAAAAACATCGAAGTAAGAAGAATGAGGAACCTATACAACCATTTGAAAAGGAAGGCCTTGGAAAGGCAATCATCTCTCGGAAGATCTGGAAAATCAAATAAGAAGAATGAAGAACTGCTACAAACATGTGAAGAACAAGAAAATTGGTTGAAGGAAGAAATTTTAAAATTGAATGATCAAGTAGAAGAAGGAAAAAGGGTCGAAGAAAGCATGAAGAAGCAATACCAAAAATTGGAGGTTGAGGTAAACATTCTCAAAGGTAAATTAGAAGAAAAGGATAAACTCTTGAGGTTTCAAGATAGTACTAAGATTCTGGACAATATTCTTAGTAATCAAAGATATCCTGCTATTAAACTTGGTCTTGGTTTTCATGAAATTGTTAAAGGAGAATCTAGTTCACAAGGAAGTGCTAAAGATTCAAAGGATGTAAAAGCAAAACCTGAAGTGTTGAAAGAAACTAAAGGTCAACCAACAATGATGAAATCTCAAAGGAAATCTGTCAATAAAGTTGAATGCTTTAAATGTCATAATTATGGGCATGTTGCAGCAAATTGTAGGAGCAAATCATTTCAGCCTCAAACAAATGGTTCCTACATAGAAAGGTACTTTGGTTTCTTCAAGGGATATTGTTTTTCATGTAACAAGTATGGACATAAAGCAGCTGATTGTAAAAGGAGGAAAATTAGAAATACTCATTATGATTCTTATGATTATTTCTCTAGACACATGAGATGTTATTTCTGTAACAAGTATGGACATGTAGAAAAAGAATGCAGGTTGAACAGATCTGAGAAAGTGGACAACTTTCAGCACACAGTTAGGAAGTTCAAGCAAGTTTGGAAAAAGATGGAGAACCGATCAGAAACGTAGGGAATTCCCCTCTATGATCATCAGCCCCGAAGCTTACTTTTTCTTATTATTCACGGGGAGTGATGTGGGATACATTATGTGATTTAGTAATGTATCATCACAGGAGGGAGCAATGTATGATGTCTCTCATGGTTGATTTGATTATTCTGGTTATATGTATTTCTGACAAAGCATCTGATATGAAGAAGATAGGTACAGGAAGTACAAGTTCAGGGTGAGAAGAAGGATTGTGGAAATTTTCTATGCTTCACTTTCCATGCGGTTCTATGAACAAGAAGTCGGCATTATGCAAGCAGTTTCATCAGACACAATCACGTATTCATTGATGATAAGAGAATTTATATGATAGCTGAAGATCTGGAGCAGAGGTTCAGGGGGAGCATCAGTCTGATTGTTAATAAACTGTATTATTGACTCTGTATCAGCTTAGTTTCTCAGTTCTAAATAATGATGATATGATACATGGTTTCTTATGTTGAAGATTATGGATGAGTCCTGTTTGCTGGTTGATGAAGAGTACCGTTCTTTGGATGAAAAGTCCTATAATTTAGAGATAAAGGTCGGATCATGCGAGAGGCATTGCGAGATGACTTCTCTGATAAAGGTATTCGGGTTGCAGTTGTACAAGTTAAGGAGAACCTTTGGTTGGGGAGGCATTGAGTTGAATACTAATGATTGCATTGTTGGCAATATGACTGCTTATTTTTGGTTATTGTGATACTCATGCTTAATGATGACTTGGTACATAGTTTATTATGATGAGATTTTGATCCCGGTTTACTGAAAAGTATCTTTTGTGTTCACACATGGATGAGTTGGAAGTCGTTTGATTCAGAAATAAATCATGCAGAGCTTTGTTACTATGGTTAAGATATTTTGCCTACATATGTTACTTCATGTTAAATCTTGAAGATCTTGATGATGTTGGACCACTTGGATGATTGCTTGACACATATTTGAAGATGTTGTTTTGGTATGATAATCTCTCTTGGAAAGATTGTATTGATGCTGCAAAGAATATGAAGGCTTGGTTACTAATGTGCTTATGCTACAACCTTTGGATGACGCTTGAAGACACAACTACACTGTTCTATCTATCTGTATTCCAGGGAAGCATTCAAACATCTCAAAAAGAAGCTGAACACTGTCTTTGCCTCACAGAGAATCAGATCTGGTTAAAATATAGAAGATGGTATTGGATACGTGGATTTCCTGAAACACAGTCGCGTATATACGCGAGTTCATGCCTGACAGCGTATGTCGATTTGGCGACAGAATTTAAATTTGTTTGGGTGCATTCTCTTTATGTAAATTGCAGTGCTGTTTGATATCTCTGATACTGTTTGGTATCTCTGGTGGTGTTCCAGTTCTCATAATTCTTTTCTAATGTTTTGATAAAGATGCCTTGATGATTTGTTAGTAAAAGTGTTCAGGATGCACAAACTAAGGGGGAGCCTTTGTCATATGGAAAGGATGCTTGGATGCACAGATTCAGGGGGAGAATTAGCTTTGCTGAGTATAATGCATTGTTGGCATTATGATGGTTCTGGAATATGTTTTCTTTCTTGAGGTCTTTCTGGTGTTGGTATTAAATTTATATTTGTAGTTTGATGAAAAGGTCATGTAGAGATCCATGATGTAAAATTGTAATATTCAGTCATGTAAGGACTTGATAAATTTGTTAACCCACTTGGTTGGGTAGCTGTGTCAAATTTTGTAAACCCACTTGGTTGGGTAGCTGAGTCAAATTTGTAAACCCACCTGGTTGGGTAGTTGAGTCTCATATGTAAATCCACTTGGATGGATCTTTGATGTAAGTATGAGTCATTGGTGATGGAAAGTGCTTAGAGTCATGTACTTCATTGGAAAATATGTTTGAAGATTCAGCATGAACTCAAGGGGAGCTTGGTCACTTTAGTATATATCAGATCTACAGAACACTTCTTCCACATGAGGAGAAAAGGGGGAGAGTATGTTGGAGATCCGCCCTTTGCCCTTGATGTCAAAGGGGGAGAGTGATATGGTGTTTGAATGAAGAAAAAGAATGGTGTCAAAATGGAGAAAGTGACATGGTAACCAAACACCATCGTGGTTGCCATCAAGTCCAAAGGGGGAGATTGTTGGCAATATGATGTAGAGTGTTGTCCTTGATGGCAACCCACTAAATGAAGATGAAGACATGAGACAGTTGACATGTGTTGTCCTTGATGGAAAACCACCTGATGAAGTTTGTCTTGACATGATGGACTTGGTAAATGATGTAAATATGATATGAAATGATGTTTTGTTGGCAATATGATGTTGAGTGTTGTCCTTGATGGCAACCCACTTGATGAAGATGATGAAAACCTACTTGATGAAGTTGTCCCTGATGGAATATGTCTTGATGAACTTGTTAAATGATGTAAATCTGATGTATATACAATGAGTACAGAAGGTAATGATGGAAGGAATATCAGTATGTGCCAGAACCTGATGAAAAGAGTATGTCTCGAGGCATACGCGGATTTGTCTAGACAAAGTAGCGTATGCACGCGGGAAATAACGTTCCAAGTCACGTATGGGAAAAAGCGCTCTAAATATGTAAAACCAGGGGTAACCATCATGGTATTGACCCATTGTATTGAGTAATGATTCGTCTATATGACCCGTCCAGGAATACCATCGAATGTAATGTGGTTTTGGCTCATGGTATTGATAAAGGGTAAACCTATATAAAGAGAATAAATTGATTGTGAAAATGTGTGCAAGAAGTCTGAGCTTGAATGAATACTTCTCTCTGAAGCATATCTGAATGGAAAGGGTTACAGTTGAATGAAAGATCTGAATGTATGATGCACCAATGAAGAAATGATGAAGAATGGAATCTAGATCTGGAATGTATTTGTATCTGTTAGATCTGTTTATGGAATGATTAGATCTGAGATGAGGCGAACATATGTCTAAAGTAAAGGGTAAAATCTGAGTGAATATCGATCGAAAGAGTATGCTTCTCTATAATGGTTGAAGATCTATACGCTAGTTCGCCGCGAGAGGAAGCGCGTATATACACGGCTTCGATGAAGAAAGTGCGTATGCGCAATAAAATTAGCTCTGTAATATGTACAGAAGTATACGCTGGTTTATGTGAACGAAAGCGCGTATATACGCGACATCAGAGAAAGGAAAGCGCGTATGCAAACTAGGGTTTGCTGAAGTCTGTGGTAAGAAATGTCTAATCTGTTCTGCTGTTTTACTGATATCTGTCAGTGAGTTATATGTATCAGTTTCATGTTTGACTATGCTTAAAAGTATGGAGTGGGTCCAGTCTGAAAATATGATGATACGTGGCCTGCAAGTGGTATCCTAAAGGAAGCTTTGGATCTAGTGTGAAAATTGATGAAACGTGGTCCATAGAGGTGCGGGGTTGTAGCCTTTGGTCGGGGGGTTGTCGCTCCCTTCCGGGTGAGGCGGGTAGCGAGAGCGAGGGTCGTAGCTCCCTTCCGGGAGAGACGTGTGAGTCGGGGGGGGTTGGAGCTCCCTTCCGGGGAGGGGAGAATCTCGGTAAACGAGCGCGGTGGGTGCACAACGTCTTGGTAGAAGTCTGCACCGACACATATGTTGTAAGATGTTTTCTCTATAATAAAATATTGAAGGCTGAGCAACTGCAGCGGTGGTTTTCTCCCGACTTGGGTTTCCACCTAAAAATCCTGGTGTTCATGTGTGATGCTTTGTGTGATGGTTTATTCTGTTGTTACTACACATGTTTACTGTTAACATAACATCAGATGAATAAATAGTGCAAAGAACTAAGTTAATAAATATCTGCATATTTAGATCTCTGCTAATACACGAGTTGTATGAAGGATATCCGCGTATATACACGATTTTACTAAAGGAAAGTAGCGTATGGGTTTTAGAGAGTGAAAAAGTAAAATTTTTTGAATATGCAGTAAATACTGATTCACCCCCCCCTCTCAGTATTTTTCCCAACAAATATTACAATATGAGTTTCCAACTTAATATTGGTTGGACTACAATTTACACATGAAATGGTGTTTTGGCACTTCAAAAAATTATCGTTGGCATTTGAGGCATTGCGTTGCTTGAATTCTCCAACTCACGAAGACTTGACCATCATTCTTTGTATGTGTCTTATTGCTCCCCTCTTTTTTCAATTCATTCTTCTTACCATCAATACTGAGTTCATTTTTTGAAAACAAAAGAAAATACAATGTAGATTGTAAAATATGAAAGCCAATGAACACTAGAATATAAAATAAATTATACTATAAATAGTTTATACGACATATACCTCAACATCAACAATGTCAAAGCCATTTTTCCCCATACAAGTAAGAAACTCGAACAAATTTTCTTCATTAGGGAAATAATGGTCACTATAATGTGGCCAGATAACCTGTATAAACAAAGCAAATAAAATGTCACCATATATAGAAAAGAACACCTTAGTAACTTAGTATTCAACTTTCAAGGAAAGCTTAGGAACAATCATGTCAACTGAGTTATATGCTAAAAAGCTCAAGTTGTAGATAACTTGTGAAAACAAATAATCTAAGGCATGATGTTTAATCCTTGTCATTTTATTGACAACAAGATTTCATTTTCTAACGCATGAAATTAGTCAAGTATATAAACATGTACTCAAATAACAACATGAAAGTAACTTTTTCTGATAGTCATGAAAACATTTTAACACAAAATAGCAATAAGGATTCCAATCAATATAGTGTAATACTAATTTAATTATCTTCAAACTTTGGTTGTTGTTTAAATGAACATGATACTAAGTATTTTCAATTTCATAGTTAAAATACAAAACAAAATCAAAAGAAATGTCCAAAATACAATCAAACAATAAAGAGTGGATATTATGGAATGGAAATTGCAATTATAAAAAATTTGTTTACCTGTCCATTGATGTCGTGTCTGGCATTCCTAAAACACTTTCTTGCCCAAAATAACCATGAGGTGAAATAATCACAACATTAAAAACCATAGGAGTTCCTACTAAAAACATTTCCAAATTCAATGGCTCAGGTGTCTAAGTGATCTCTAACAGCAAATGAACCATATCCAAGACGTGATATGAATTTCCTCCCCGTCCTTTTTCCAATCACATTTCCTGTAACCTATCCACAACAGAGACAAGTAGCAATCAAACAAAGACATTAACATTTATTTTTATCTTTTATATCTATAAAATTTGAATCGGATTTGTTTCATAAACATATTAATTCATATTTAAAGTCTTCCCGACATATGATAAAGTATCAATCAAGTAGGACATCAAAAAAATAAACCTCAATGAGGTCCTTAGAAAATTTCTATAATATCAATATTTTTCTTGTTGTGATATCTTGGGAAGAAAAAAGAACATATCTGCAAAATAAAAATACATATATTACTTATGGTCAAATGTTGTATATGGTGTATTCTTAAGCAATTTTTTAAAATGTTCCTCCGCCTTTAACAAAGTGAATTGTAGCTTGGTTAAACTATGTATCTTTTCATTCAACATCAATTTTTGCAAGATAAATGTCACACATTATTCTTTCCCATTTCTCAACATGCTACATATGATAAATTGAAAGTCACATAAAACCAAGAGCAAACCCTTTTCTAACCAAAACAAACAAACAAACAATGTCTCTAATAAAACATCATTATAATATTAGAAAATGAAAAGAGGGTGGACAATTTTTGTTGTTTGAATTTACCTATTTTTTTTATGAAAGTGCTCAAGCTCCAGGACCGAACAAATGTGAGGGAAGTCGTAAATGTGAAAAAAATTATGTTGACCTAATTTGTAGACTTCTTCAAAATGATGTGAATAATGCCATTTTTGGACGTGGTAAATCTCATAATAAGAAATGGCTTGTATTCTAATAAATTAAATTTCAATGACTACCATGGGCCTCCACGGGTTATAGGTCCTCAGTATGTTAATCTTGATGATGAAAGAGAGATGGCAATGATAATTATGGGTGGTCCTAGTTTGTATGGTGGATATCTTCAAACCAAGGTTGTCATCTCAATGAACCTAGGTTCTGACATGGTAAACCTAGATTTGGTCTTCACCCAATTTCATTCCATCATACTTTGTCAAGACTCAAGAGGACATAATGGTCCTTAGCTTATAATCGGGTTGCTTTGAAGTTATAGATAAAGCTTATCCAAAGAAAATGGATTTTTGGGCTCCAAGAGATATGGATAATTCAAATGATAACAATTATATGTTTTTTCCCAAGATTCAAATGTAGGGATACATTTTGTGTATTTTACTAATAAATAGAATGAGAGAAATAATCCATGAGGAGAATCTACTAGTCATTGTGATTAGGGAAATACTTGGAGATAATAAGACTATTTAGGTTCAAATCAAAGATGGTGTTGATTCTTGTAGCTCCTCAGTTGTTGGTAGTTTTTAAGGTAGGAATTTCAGTTTTTCAAGGGTCGGGTCCTTCAGCATAATTGCATTTGCCTTGGTCCTATCACCCAAAAGCAAAACATAATCAATAAAGAGTAAATATGTCAAGTTTAGGGCAATTCCTATTTGTATAGTTTTCAAGCTTATAATTCTTTTTTACTCTGTTGAGACCACCTACTGTACAGTAAAAAAATAGCAGAGGAGCCATTAGTCATACCTACCCATGGTCTCTTGTAGGCATGATAGAAGAATAGGCTGAGCCATTAATTATAATTGCAAAGATATTGAGGAAAGACAATTCATTATCTAGTTAACCAATTGCACATTTAACCCTATATGGATGAGTAGCCCTAAATAAAGCCAATTTTCTCTATCATATGCCTTGGAAACACAAACTCACTAAATGCTTGTAATTTTTTGGTTTGATGTTATAAATTCCTTCTTGGGCTACTCTTATTCTATAATGGATTTGTTTCCCAGGAAGGATGCAAAATTGTTCTAATGACATGGAATCAGCTTAGTGGATTTTGACCCTAAATGCACTAATTTTTGCAATGATTTTTTAGATTCAATTACAAAGTGATATGGGTCTGAAATCATCTCATCCTTGTCTAATTTTTTGGGATTAAAGTCAGAAATGTTGAATTGAAAGCTCCCAAATCCCACCTGTGTATTTTAATTTGTCAGCAATTCTTAGTTGGTATGTTTGAAGGAAGTCATAGAACCCGTAGAAGAATTGTATTTTCCTGTGAAGTGGCTGAGGGTTCTTATACTTTTGGAAACAAAGAAAAATTGTTTGTAATTCTTCCTTTGATATTCGATCCGTCAATGCCTCATTACCCACCTCACCTACAAAACAGGGGAAATATGAAGTCATATTCAACTATCTCTCTTAAATTTATTCTATCATCCTCTTTATAAATTCCCTCAAAATGGTCTGTTGATGAGCAAATTTCTCCTCGAGATGAGACACCTTCTCATGAGGCAAATTTCGTTGATAAACAACATCTTGAGGCAATTGTTCATTATAATTATGAGATGTTGAAGAGAGAAAATATTTCTATTTAGTAAAGGCTATGCATGAATTTTAGTGATTTGGTACAAGGAAAGACATGAGCAGTGAGGGAATTGTGGAGATTCCCTACAACTCTTTTCCCAAATGTAACACGTGAGGATGTATGCTTAATAAACAACTATATTTGAGAACGTGCACCATTTTGAAGGCAAATCTATTTTGGATGTAGGCGTGGGAAGTTTGACGCAGGCTCTTGCACCCGATCTGAAAGCCCACCTGCATACCTATTACTATGATCTATGTGCTTCCCCACTTGTCAACTACAGTTGCTCCAATTCTCGGTCATATTGTGGCTGACAGACCGTCACTACGGCTTCAACTAGGCTACTCGATCACATGTGTGGTGGTTATTAAACCTGCATTGACACAAGTCTAACTAGCTCTGATAGCACTCCATCCACAAACTAATTATACTGACAGTTGCCCTTCTATCGGTCATTTGTGTGTCTCTTCCCTAGCGATTTCTAAACAGTTGAGTGGTGTCGACAAGTCTAGCCCGTGTTGCTTCCTTCTTAGTGATTTCCACCTTATGCTTCTTGTGTTTTTGTTTTTGTCGAGTGTGGGCTTGTGTGCAGGCCACAGTTCTTCCACCAACGACTGTCAACCATACCTTCCCACCTCTCCTGGAAAACTACACTAGAAACTACATGCTTCTTCGAGGTGATGTTGGTAGATCCTTTTCTACCAACTGGAAAGTCGGCCACCCCTTCTTCACATAGTTTCCTTTTCCTAATGGCAGCAGGGTTTGACCCTTATTTCAACCACTCTATTTTTTCCATGACTGACACAGCCTTGTCAGTTGTGTTAATTTATTCAACCCCTATACAACATACAAATTGATCTATATGACCATTTTTCAATCCTTAAAAAAAATAATTGCTTCAGGGCACTATACAACCAATTTACTTCGGTCCTAAAAACACATTATCTTGCAAGAAAAAAGCGAATAAGACCCATAGATGACAAAAGTAGGTTCCTATCAATCAGTGCAAAGCTTAACAATGCCCGACACAGGGCAGGGTTGTTCGAGCATATAAAATAGGATAGGTTACAAAGCTAATAGGTTGTGTAACAGTAATATTTCAAAGCCTTTTGTTTACTTCATGTATATCTCTACAAGAAGCTCCTTTAAGGCCAATAATGTATTACTAACTATCTAATGGTAGTGATTTTTTTATTCCATCAAAACTCATGTAAAGGATGGAAAGACAAACGTGTGCAGGAAAAAAGTTGACGGTGAGATTTTTATGCATATTTAGTCAGATCACGAGCTAAAAACTAACCAACCATTCACTTGTCAACATGAGAGAGCACAGATAAACCACAAAATTGATCAGGAAAAATTGTGAGCGGTCTACCTTGAAATTTTCTTAATTACACATGTCTACTAATGCTGACTGGATACAAACATTGAATGTTTTTCTTCTTGAGAAATCCCTCAAAATCCCCTCAGTTCTTGGGCATGAAGCTTTCTAAATGAACTCCAGATTTTTTGTACAAAGAAGATAATACAGGCTCCCCCTTCAATCTCTTAATATCTTCCAAAACAGTTCCAGGAACTTCTATTGCATGACCATTTTCTAATAAGCTAACTAGCTTTGCACCCCCATCCTTGATTTCCCTTGCTATATCTTCAATAAATAATATCCCTTCAACAACCAGTTTTGTGAGAATCCTACCAAGGAACTCAAGAGCCTTGGGCGCATCAACAATAGCATCCTCCAATGAAAATAGTACAATCTCCAACCTAGAAACATCAAAAATATATATAGTTATAATTCATAATTGAAAATGACTATAGACTGTAGCAGTCCTGCAATAAATTCAAACTTGAATAAGAACAAACACAAAATTTCACACTACCCTTCAGTAAGTTGTCCTTGATTTAGCAAGAAAGGCTCAGACTTGCATAAATGTGTAAGTAGATTCTCCAGAAGATCAATTTCAACATCTTTCCTGGCAAAAGAATATAATATCCAAAGAGAAACCATAGTTGAATGGAACAATGCTTTAAGGTCATCTACACAAAAATTTTCCTGCTTCAAATCTCTCACACTGGATGGTATGTCATGCAAAATTAAGAAAAAGTCAGGGAAACATGTCAAATTCTCTAAAAGACATGGTGAAAATGCATGGAAGCTTTGTAAAGGAATGCACCTATAATATTCTTTAATTGTCATTTCAGCCTTTTTCCTAAGTTGAACCTTAATGAGTTGTGAACTCAATGTTCTTTGAGAAGAATGTTCTTATAGTTGAAATTCAACATTTGCAGTCTTCCCACCTCTGTCACCTGATGAGTATGAATTCTTAAACTCTCTTACGTCATTATCCAAAACATTTATTTCCTGGACACATGATTTTGCAAATATATGCTTTTCTGCAACATAAGTCCTTGTCAAAATTTCATCTCTCATACCAACTAGCATCCGGTCATAACTGCAACCCGAAATCGGACCTGCACTTATTTGTTTATTACTCAGAGATTTGAATGGTGGAATATCTGCTAGAGCACTCTTAGCATATGGCAAAAGTTGAGCCCTCCATCCTATTCCCTTACCAAGACCTCCCTTAGGACCAAGAGTCAATTGGCCATCATCAGAAGCTCTGTGTGTTGAAGGGCTTGGCATAGATTGATTTTAAAATTGAGCCCTATCCACAATCCGAGCATCTTGACTAGTGAATCTACAGTCACGTGGTCCCATATGGGGTTGTGGTCCTTTAATCCCACCCATATGTGGAAGTGAACCCATTTGTGCACCTGCCATGTAAGGTGGCATCACAGGTCCTCTCACACCATGATCAAGTGGTGTCACAAGTCTCTGACCTGAATGTCCCATATTGGTACCTCGAGAGAGGCCTCCTTGTCCATGTAGTTCTTGCACAGCATCCTGATGCACTTCCTCTATTTTCTTGGGGCCCTCAACTTTCCTTCTTTGTTTCTATCCATTCCTCTTCAGATCAATCAGATCCTTCAACATGAACCTCAGCCTAGAGGGAAGCCCTTGTTTATTGGACATTTTTGTCATCCTATCGAAGTAAGCATCAATATGTTCCTTGGCCTTTGAATGGTCAATCATATGATCAATAGTGCTCATCAGTTTTCACAAAGCTTCAACATTCTCCTCCTCTAGATGTTGAAATTCACCAATTAATTTCTAGATGCATGCATGCATAATTCTTTCGGTCAACATACTTTCTTATAAAACTTACTAATAAAACTTATATTTCCTAGCATTCGTTGTCGTGCTACAACCTTCTTCTCCCATATTTCTTCTTCTTAAAGGATTTTTTCACCATTCTCTTCTGCCTTCTCAGCCTCTGCCTCTTCTCTTTCATCTTTTTCAAATTATTCCTAACATTTTTTGAAAAGAACTCGCTTGAAAATAACCTTCTCATTTTCTTCATAAAATTCTAGTATTCCCGTAGCAAGCTGAAAACAGTATTTTGCATACATTTCACAAAAATTCGGCTCCATCAAGGCTTTGTCAAATATTTTAGATATTATACCATGAAGACATGATGCAGAGTCCATGTTCACTTCTTTGACCTGTTCAAAAAATTTCTCAAAGTTTTGGGGCATTAATTTATTAAGGATGGATTTAATTTATCTTTGTTTCAATTGATCCTCATCAGAAACCTTGCCCACTTCATATCAGTTCTTTTATCTATGAATTGTGGGTATAGAAGGCTTTGGAGGAGGAATCAAAGCCTTTTGCGAACCAGAATCACGCTACCACCTATCAGCATCAGAATTATTTCTCACTAGTCCAACTTGTGGAAGTGGTGCTTGCACATAAGTCCCTCCAGGAAGGATGGAATTCATACTCATTTGTGTTTCACAGGTATTTCTTGAAAATTCAGCATTATAGCCTTGGCCAGGTCGAAGCACAGCTTAGGAACCACTAAGATCCGCATCCATCTGCATATCACAGCCATCAGAAAAAGCATCCACCGGCTTGGCCCATATATCATCATCCAAACTAGCCATATTTCTCCCACGACATTCAAGTAGATAATTCCCACTCACCTGCCTATCAAGTCCTCTTGTAGTACTTGCTAATGCATCAACCTTTCCTACATGACTTGCAAGTGCTTGGGAATTTCCAAGTAATTCAATAGTGTCTGGACAAATTTCAAAATGATTTGGTAGATCTTTGCACTGATCCTTGATTGCCAACAAAAAATCTCTGGAGTACTTTCTGTCTCTCGAACATTTAGTAACTAAAATAGCTACTTGATTCATAGGAGTTGAAAGCTCAGCTACATCTTCCTAGTCATCCACTTCTTTCAGGACTTTCTTCTCAAGCTCTTTTAAAGAATTCTTACTCTTGACAAAATTGGTTACTATTTTGGATGGTTCTGGAAGGTTCACATCTTCCTCCTTCTCTTGAACCTTATAAGCATTATATAAATCCCTGTGGGAGTTGTAGCATTTGCCTTACTGAAAAATCCTTCTTTTTATTCTTCTTGTTAACAACTACTAACTTGGAAGCATCACCAATATTTGCAACATTATTCTTTGCATAAACATTGGAAGAACTTCTATTCTCCTTTTCTGTCAATGTAGCTACTAAATCCTACTTTCCTTCACTTTCAACAGGCAAAGATGGCACCTGAATTTGAGCGGACATTTCACAAATATCACTATTAGTGGTGGATACTTGACCCTTATCTTGTGTGTCAATTGCCTTCACATTGGCAGCTGAACCTGCCCCAAGTAATTTAGCACTATCATAGTTAACCCTACCTTTGTTTCTATATCCAGAAGATTTTTTGCAGTCAACAACTTTGTTACCAGACATAAAACCTGGTTTTTCCTCCAAAATAGCCATATCAGCTTTAGGAAGCACTGCTGTAGCTTCTGATTGTAATTCCCATTCAGACACTTTGCATGTATCTGTTGTTGACTGCTCAGATACAAATAACACTTCACCCTTTTCCTCTTTGATCAGATTTTGATCAACATCCACTGTGCCATTTTCATGTGTAGCCAGTTGAGATGCCAACCTACTCTCATGCATTCCATTGATTTTTCTCTCCCCAGCATGCAAACTAGCTTTTTATTTTCCAATGATAGAATTGGAAAAATAAGTCAGCTCTTTTTTTATGTCAGCATTAGGTGAACTTGAAAACTCACATGGGGAATCAGAAACCACAACAGTCCCATGCTGAGGATGGAGAACATTTCCAAGATCTTGCTTCTCTCCAATTACAGAATTAACAAAATTATTGTTGCAGCTTTGTCTAACATTATCTCTTGTTGATTCAGATTGTTTATTCTTCACATTTATAAGTTTTGAATCTGATTTAATGCCATCCTCACTACATGTATTCTCCCATAGGCCATGAGTAATGTGCACGGTGGGGTTGTGATCTAGTAGCAAGCCGGATAATTGATAATGATCCATGATAATCTCATTGAATCAGTTGGGCTTACTGGGTTGGGTTAGGAAAAGTGGCTCTCATGGACATCTGGGAAGGCTCCAGCACGAATGGCCCGGGGACACATGCATATTTATAGTATTGGCCAAGATAGGATATAAAATTGTTATAGCTTTTGAATAGATGACACAACCTCTTCTAGGCCTATTGTCCATGGTTGAATATGCCTCTTGCATTTTCAAGCTCAAAAGTTGGCATAACTGGTCATTTCCAATTTTACTAGGCATTTTGCTATTTTCATGCCATTAGGTTCCAATTTTGAATCCCATGGGCGAGGTGTGTTATCCACTAGTTTATATTGGGGTTTGCACAAAAAATATAGCATATAAAAATGAAGGAAATAAGGGTTCTACTTCATCTATTTTCACAGTTGGCTGATCCCATGGAGTTAACAAGGTAGCTCTATGCATCAAAAATGGAGAAAATCAGTGACAAATAACATTGATTGTTTATTTTGAATCCTTAGTACGAGATCACAGAAGACAGTAGTCAGATTCAAATTTCAAAGAGGACAACAATCATTGAAGGCACAACAAGTCTTCAATGTGCAGAAGAATTCGTCCTTTTGAAAAAGTTTGTACAAGGCAGGAGGGATATTACACTTGTCTCCAGGTCACACATAATTAGTTAGAAGTATTCAGGAATTTTTTCATACAGATATCAGTGTCACTCAAGCATTCCTTGAGATCTTTGGCCACAAACAATGTAGAAATATAACATGTCAGAATCAGCTTCCTATGGATGATTGCAGCTGTGAATTTTGTAGCATGGAGAGTGCATTATGTAGCCTTTACATGTGTGTTATTTGGAGAAAACTTAACTTTCAAGTGAATACTTGCTGATGGGTAGTCTGTGATCTTTTTTCCCACTAGAGATAGACATATTGTGCAATCAGTGAAGGAGAAATAAGCATGGGTATCAGTATTAAGGATTGTGCAGGGTAATCCAAAATGCTTTTCATATGTATGGCTTGTAAGAGAACACTGGAACTATTAGGGTAAAGGATGTTTTTCAGCAATCTGCACCTTCTTGTGATAGGAAAACCCTTGTGAAGGAATTTGATTGTGTTCAGAGGATATTTCATGAAAGTGAGAAATCCAAGGGGAGAAAACTATTTTGAAAGTCCAAAGAATTATTGGAAAGAGTGGAGTTGATGATAAGGCTACAATTTGTAAAGTGATGCAACGTTTCTTTCAAGAGTTGGAGATGGGATTATACTTGGGGACCTCCTTATTAGATTTGCGAAATACCTTTTTTGATCCAACGATATGGAAAATAAAGCCTTGTTGAGAAAATAGATTGTCATCATTGAATCAAGAAACTTATACATAGATGCACTCTACATCATATTCTTCGCATTAAGAGTGGTGTTTGGAAACGGTATTTTTATACAAACCTTAGATCACATTAAGTATTTCCTTCAAAGTGGAGATAGTGGCATCATTATAATACTTGATGTTCCAGGACAAGCAACGATTTTTCACCTATAGCATACTTGGAATTGAGGCTCTTAGGAAAAGCAGTACTGGAATTATTGAATATGCTTACCAGAAAACAAATAATTTTGAAAGGCCTTCATCTTACTATTTGAAGTAAGGATAAGTTTTCAAAGATTTTGAGGATTAAAAAGATGAAACTGATGCATCTTACATACATTTAGCACAGGTCAAGTGGCAGACTCGTTGGCAGATTTCAATTGCTTTTGAGAGAATAATCCAAAGGAAAATGGATCCCAAACAACCCTTGTTCAATAGCACAGACCTCAAATAGAGAGGAATGCTCCCATCCTGATCCATAATTATTGTGATAAGGGGACTTAGGGTGTATATAAGTATATGTACATGTGCCACATTGGAAAACGTTTTGATGAGCCAACCTACAAAATTGGAATAGACCAATCTGTTCATTTTGGAAGCCAACTTGTATACCTTGCATTGGATGTATTACAAATTATTTTTTCAGCTAATTTGAAAGATTACCCACCTTTTGTGGGGTCTCTGCCTACAATTCCATTAGAGGAACCCGAGGAGTGTTGGTATTCATGACATGGAGATTTCACACTCGGTTTGTGGGCCTCCTTTGAGGAGAAGCCCCCTACATGGAGTTTTCATTTATATTTCATAGACTACATATTGTATGTGGTAACCCATTTATTCTCTTTCAAAATCTGCAGGCATGTATAAACCCATATATTCCCCTTGAAGGCTGGAATTCCCAGTCTAAAGTCCCTACATTCACCATTTAAAGAGAAATTGGGTTTGGCTCACGTGATTTAAGGAGGAGGAATATATTTGAAGACTGAATTACTCTATAATTTCATTTAAGTCATTACTCTATGATTTTCTTAAAATCATAAATAAGTTATGCTAGATCTTCAACGGAATAAATATCATGATGTGGAGGGCTAATAAGTCCCACATTGGCAGTTGAGTTTCTTGTAACATTAATATCACCAATGACTTTATGGCCAATGGAGCAGCATCCATCACATATACACATGAATGTAAATATTTTCCACTCATCCTGTAGACCTTGAAACTTGATAAGAGTGGACAGAATATCAGGAAGCCCAGGCACAAAAAAGAGAAGTCACATAGCATCTTTGATGTGCCAACTTCCAAGTGACATTGAATGAAGACAACATTAATTAAAATTTTTAACCACAAGAGACAGAGGAAAAGAAGTTTGAACCACAAAATTTTGAAAATTTGGCTACAGTTTACACAGAAATTGATGTTTTTAAGTATTTCAGGGTGTTTGTAACAGTGATAAGTGTCTTTGAGATTACAAAAGTAGTGTCTATGTCATGAAAAAATCAGTGTGTCTGTCTGCCTTTTTGGAAAAATATTATTAAAGGATTATCTAGTAAAGGAATAATTTGGAAAGGGAAATGACTCTCTAGTTGGAAAACTACAACTGTCAAAGTCTATTCTACAATTGGCCAATTCTGAAAATATCAACAAATGTGTAGTCCGATAAGGAACATAACAGACCAAAAAATATTATCTTGTTGGCCTGGAAGAGTGTATAAGGCTTGCAGCAGCTTGGGTCTATGTTATGGGGGATTGGATTAATAAGGCTTTAATGGAAAATATGGTCCAACATATTTGCAAGGAAGAAAAAAAAGCTTTAAGGAAAACTACACAGGCACCATATCCCCAGAATGCTTGCTCCTTCATCTGCGCTTCATTTGATACAACCTGGAAATAATTGAGTATTATATTTTTTGGGATAGCAAGGATGGATCCAAGGCTAATTTTGTGAGAACTCATGGAACTTGAAGATAGCACTTTCTAGCATGGAAGATTTAGCAAGTCCAAAGAGGACCTTACAACAACTCTTGGGATCTAGTGTTTGGAACTTTAGGTATGAAGCTGAATATGGACACCTTTAAGGAGAGACATAGGAAAATATTGGAGGAATTTAGAACCCATATCAATAGAGATGCAACAAAACACTCAACAAAAATCCTATAAATTTCAGAATTCCAACGAGGGGGGACATGATAACTGAAAATGGAGAGCTTCCAATATTGGATTATACATGGAAAAGAGAGGCCATGAAAGAATATGCAACTTCAACAAAAACTGGAAGAAGGTTTGGGTGAAGGAGGACTTGACTAAAGCAAAGACTTTATTACAACTATCCACTGAAAAACAACCTAACACAGGATCATATCCTGAGAAAAATGTTTCCTTGGACCTTCTTAATGCTCCCTTTTCCTCTGCTCCTTATGTGTGAGTATCCCTGTTGTATTTCAAGTCATTTTAGAGAGAAACATGACCTCAACTGGAGATTTCCTACCTTATTCCATAACTCTTTCAAAACTGGCATATGATATCACAATCCCCAAAGCTTAAAGAAATTTGGAAACATGTTGCCAGCTATGGAAGTTTGGTTAGAAAGAAACATAAGGATTTTCAGATATTAGTCTATGAGGAAGCCCTTGAGAAAGACTAGTAGCAAGCGTGGGGACATTTATAATTGAAATAGTAAAAGCAACCGTGTCTAGAGAGACAAAATCCCCCAGTAGATGATTGTTGAATTTAAAAACCAAGGTATCTTGAATCCTCCATCCCTGACAAAGGAAGTGGTACCCGCCGTAACAATCAAACCAAGAGACAAGGAGGATATTTAAGACACAATATACCTATGGGAAACTGTAACAATCTAGCTAAGACAGAGGCATGACCAAGGGATTAAAACTGTCTTTTCAAATAGGATTTTCTCATTTGAATTGGAAGAGGACTTTTCCATAATCATCAGTGCCTGGATGAGTAGTCAAGGGGCTTATGTTGCATTCAATATTGAATTGCATTATAGACGAAGCTGGTGAAATTACAAGAAGGTTCACATCTAGAAACGTAAATCATTACTCGAAACATCAAAACATAGCAACTGATTTGATTTTCCAATAAGGGTTTGATATGCTGGAAAATATGGGAATGTTCTTCTACTTGAATAAAGGGTTGGGAGTAATTATTATTGATAATATCAAGGAAAAGAATCAAAGTTTTAAATGGCACTATTATAAGGTACTTCACATTTAATCTCATCATGAAGCCTGTTGTAACACCCCTAGGATGACCCCTATGTGTGATGTACATATTATGTTTAGGCTGGTGACCCGTGAGGCTGTTGGAACTCTTGGAAACCACAAGGCTTTGGAACATCCCTGGATGGTCGAGTTGGACACCTTGGAAGGTTAGTGGCATGTGCCGATGGACTATGGATGTAGAAAAGGGGTTGCACTACTTGGGTTGTGGGGTTAATGGGGAAATGAGCTTATTGGTTGGATGTTGTTGGGTTTGATACATTGAACTGCTTATTTACAGTAATGGTATGTACCTAGCTTTAGATAATCCATTGTCCTATGGAGTCGAAGCCCCAGCCCGGGGGTGACCCGTTGTTGAGAAAATGTGAGCATCGTGGTCTATGGCTGGGTGGAAGTTGGAACATCTGAAGATTTGCAGCCAATTCGTGTCTCTTATCAAATAAGTGTTTATCTTTAATTTTTTTATGACTTCTATTATAATTAATTATATATTATTATGTACTGCATGTGAATAGTAATCTAAATGGTGTTATTATGAAATTGCATTCCTGTATATGAGTGAAATGCATCATAGAATGCATTAAACACAAATAACATATGTTACAGGAGGTGAATTGAAGAAAAAAATCACAAAATAATGGATTAAATAGGTAGTTAAACACCACAGTAGGTGACTGGGGGCATTACACTTGCAAGGCTTAAACTCAGGCCTCCCTTAATTATATGAGTGTGCAAGACGGTGACTCCTTATGGGGTAAGAATGGAAGGAGTTTTTATTCAGATCAAATTCATTTTTGCAGTGCACTGTCTATAGATTTTTCACCTTAGCATCCTTTGTTTCTCTTAATAGTTTGGTTCAATAGCAGACGAGTACCTTGTGATTGAATATTATAAGCAATAAGACATCATGTTGAAGAAAATTCTAGAGATGAAATTAAAGAGGTCATGGAGTGGGGGATGGATATTTGAACCCCTGCCTGTGATCCCTCAAAACCACCAAGGCTAAAAACCCCCCTGATTAACAAAAAGTTGTGTCTGAAAGTATTGGAAGTTCTAATGATGTGGAAGGGCGGCTGCATGAAAGGAGGACACAGAACATAGTAATTATGTAAACGGTGGCTGCTAGAAGAGCAATTGTAGGAAGAGCCACAACAAGGGGGAGCATGGATTATCTAATGTTTGATTCAGGATCAAGGGGGAGCCCCACACAATTGTACCATATCCAAACCATGATCTTGTGCCTAAACACAGTATTGAGTAGCTTCTGGGAAAATATATGCTGCAGGGAAAAGTATCAAAGAAAGATCGATATTTTCAAGCTTCTTATTACTGTCTATAACCACTTTATCCATCTCTAGCATATCTGCACAACCGAACATATCCTGTACAGTTCTGAAACCCATATCAGACAAAGTTCATGATGCTTTCTGTTAAATCTTCAAATATGATAAATATGTTATGGCAACTTATAATTTGTAGCATGCACTCTTTCTAGCCTAGGAGTCATTATCATGCTCAAAAAGTGAAGAAACTAAGTTTGAACACACAATTTTGTGTTAGATGGGCTGGGTGTAGATTAAGGGTGCTTTAGTCTGAGATCAGGTGTGGCACTAGCCTTATAGTCTATACTTTTGGACTTATTATGTTGTTGGTTTTCCTTCAGAGGGAGTTGAAACCCTGAATTGCTTCAAACTCTGTCAACCTTGTGTATTGATTTGCTTTAAGGACACTTTAAACAATGTCACAAGATGTAATCCTCATCACCAATGCTAAGAGATGAGAAATTAAGTGTTATATGACTCATTTTTAGAGCATATAGATCATCAAACAATGGTGCAATAAACTTCAAGACTTGACCACATAAAATACATAGAGAAACAGTGAGAACCAAATAAAAGTTTTTATGTCAGTGACAAATCTGAGTATGTTGTTGAATTATAAAGTGGGTTGTTGAGCTCATTGTTTTTCTTGCATTAGAAGGTGTTTAATACTTCATTGTGCAAAAAAAAACATTAAAATAATCAATGTGTAACATGGCACATTTCATACCTTGCTGCAGAGTCAGTAAAATGACATACAAGAAATAATTCACATGCATTGAGGTGTTAAATGAATAACCAGGAAGTTGTTCATACCATGGATCATGCAATATCCACCAAAAACAAAATTAGATCTGAAGGCTTGAAGTTAACCCTAGACATCAATCTCAAATGGCATGAATTGTTCCACTTATTATTAAGTAGGTTGTTCACCCTATTTTGACATTAATTAGTCTTCTTTGAGTGTTTAGATCATAAAGATATTTCAATATTAGCACAAGTCATTGTAAATTGACCTCAAATGATCAATACATATTCAATTTTCCCAAGCATGACAAATCAAGTAAGTGCTTGTCTTAGATCCAAGATAAGTAAATGGGTGAAATAAAAATATAAAAAATTAAATAACCTTGGATCTAGTGACCTAGATTTAGAGATATAGAAAGCAAAACCCTCCAAAGAATTCACAGCAATATTCCTTTTTCTAATGAATCATCAATAGGGTAGTTCAACCATGAACCCATTACATATTCATGAATGGAACTATAATTAGTTAATGACATGTCATGTAGAACTAACTCTAGAGTATTATCCTATCCATAAGATAAGTCGTCGCAGGTAACACAACTTCATCATGTTATAGTGTTTTGACAGTGGAGTTGGAAAAGGACGCTTGACCACTTTGTTCACAACCTGACCATTTTACACAGGAGTTCTTCGACATCATTCTCTACATCCTGGATCTCTTATGTAGTTGTACATAATCCCAATTCACCCTTTTCACATCTTAACATGCTATCCATTATAAGTTAATTTTGAGGAAGAATCCATTTTTTAGGCATGAACAAACTCTACAGATGGATGCATAGGAAGTGCATATTCCAGTTTTTGGAATGGTAGAATATTATACATGAATCAATAGAAAGTGAAAAAAACCTCTGAACCATCATATTTTGGAATAATGGAGATGGAAAACGAATTTTTGACAATGACACTCTGATTGTACTTTGAACCCGTTATTGAATGCAACCACATTCACACGTAGGCGGTGGAACTAGAATATTTCCAGTAGTTTATTGAGTACAAAATGCATTTATGTCCAACAAACTTGTTAGATTAAGACATGGAAAATCAACCAACAACTAACAATGAAAGAGGTTGATCCCAAATGTTCTGGAATGTAGTTTGAATACCTTATTTTTAAGTTGGAAATTACGTAGCATTGAGTTCTATGCTTCTTCAGTTTTTTTTTTTTTTTTACAGGAACAGATATTGGTTTATATTAAAGCCTTGGCATGAATGCCTCTGATCGGGTTACATAATATGAGGGCAAAGCCCAGTTTTCCTCTCCTTCCAGGAGCTCAATGGCTCGGACACTTATAAACCGGTGATTCTTACATATAGAAATCGAATCAATATCTGTAATTTTCCCAAGCTTGTGGATACAAACAAACTGATTCAGTAAAATGCAACAAAACATGTTAGAAATTTTTTTAAGGAATGAGATCCCATGCTTCGTCCCTGTCTCTTAGAAGAGTGCCGACAGAGAGGAGGAATGCTTTATTGGCTTCCGAATCTACATCCTTGTTATTCTCCCTCAACACATGGAAGAAGTTCAAACTCTGAAAAGTTTTAACCAGTGTTTTGATTCTTGTCATCAATCTTGCAAACCTGAAATCTGTAGGGGAGAACTGTCCACTATAGTTTTTATAATGGACTGAGAATTGCCAATTAAATTTACCTCTTTGATGCCTAGGTCTTTGACTTGCTTGAGGCCTTGGAACAGAGCCAACGCTTTTGCTTGGATGCTAGTGTTGTGTATCAAGCCCCAGGCATAACTATGCTCGATTCTGCCTTCTATATTCTTTATGACACCTCCTACGCCAGCTTTCCCTGGATTGGCTTTGGCTGCCTCGTCAAAGAATAAGGAGTGTTTGGGATGCTTGTTAATCCAATCTAAGAAGTCTTTCTCATTGACTCTAATTTTCCATTATTTTCTTGGATTGCTTAACCTTACTACTTCAGAAAACTGGAGGCCCATCATGACGCCCCATTAAAAATCCTTCTGACTTAACTTTGTATCCTCAAGCTGATCTCCCAAGCTTTCTTTCAACTGGAATTTGATCTAAATCATGACAATCTTTGCATCCTGCACTTTATCTCTGAAAATTCTCTTGTTCCTCTCAAGCCAGATTTGCCAACAAATGATCTTTGGCAAGGAAAGCTAGGCAGCCTTAAAACATTTGTTTTTTTGTAAGACTCCTGGATATCTGTGCAGCCAATTGGCAAACAAATCAGTGATGGAGATGGGAAATGTGAAATTGATTCTCCAAGGGCCCAGAAGCTCATGCCAGATCTCTGTTGCGAATTTTAATTCCAGAAATAGATGGCAGGCATTCTCTCCATTTTCTTTGCACATTATACATCTAGAAGGCCCATGGAAGCCCCTTTTCTTCAATCTGTCTTCTGTCGGGATTCTGTTGTGGCACAAGAGCTAGTGGAAAAGATCAATTTTAGGAATGGATGTGCCGCTCCATATCCCCTTCCAAGGCGCGGGATTAGGAGGGATGTGGGGTTGTTCCAAAAGTTTTATATATCCCTGCACACAGAATAGCTGCCCGAATGAGAACCCCAACCACGTTTGTAAAGTCTCCTAGCGTGGATCGGGGCCATGCCCTTCAAATGAGCGAATAAGTCAGTGTAGTCCAACTTCAACTCCGTTGGCACCTGAAGCTGCTTCCAACTCTGCCAATTACAGTTATCCCAGCACAGGATGTCCCACAGAGTTATGAAGCCAGCATTGGACATCCAAGACCGCAGCACTTGCAGAGATCTGATTTTAGCAAGTGGAGGATTATTCATAATGTGATACTCCCAGGTACTAATTTGTTTGCCATTCCCCGGGATCCAGAATGCATGGTGGTTGATCAACGGAGTGGCTTTAGCACAGAGCTTGAGAAAGTGAGATCTTTTTTTTGGGAGGGGTCTATCAAGACAATGTTTCCTTTGGCTGCAGAAGTATTTCTTCCATAATGCAGTTTGTGCCCAACCAGGATTAGGAGCTATAATCCTCCAAATTATTTTTTCTCCCATAGCCACGTTTTGAGTGCAGAGGTCTTTGAAGTTAAAACCACCTTCCATCTGGGGCTTGGAGACTTTGTCCTAGCTACCAAACGGAATTCTCTTCTCATTCTGTTTACCCCCTTTCCAAAAAAACTTTCGGATGAAATCCTCCATTTTCCTAAGAATGCAAGAAGGTGCTAGCAAAACAAAGAATTGAAAAATTGGGAGACTGCTGAGAACAACCTTGATGAGCATTGACTTACCTACAAGGTTGACCCAAGAGAAACCCCAGGCCTGGATCTTGAGCTTGAATTTTTCTAACAGAGGGAGCCAGTCTCTGTTGAAGGCGATCTTGTGGAAGATTGGGAGGCCAAGATACTTGAAAGAAGACCAGTTGGAGGAGGAAGCAAAGCCCAAACATCTAAAAATGGCACTGGGAGTATTGGCCAAAATGTTCCAACAGTATATATGACATTTCCCCTTATTTAGTTTGCTTCTCGTTTCATCACAGTAATCATCCAACACATCTTTGAACCTTGATGCCGAAAGCACAAAGGCTGCGCCCAACAATAGAGAATTGTCGGCAAACAAAGCATGATTTATATTTTTGACTCCTCTTACAATGTTGAGACCCATAATGTCTTGGTCTTGCTGCTTCTTGTCCAAATAAAAGATAAGAACAGAAGCTTAAAGGACAAATAGGATGGGGGAAAGAGGGCACCCCTGCCGAAGCCCTCTCGTAGCTTTGAAGAAATCTGTTGCTCGCTCATTCACCAGAGGGGCGATCCAAGGCTCAGAGATACAAGCCCGAATCTAGCTGGTAAATTTAATCCCAAACCCAAGCTTATGCATAAAATCCAAGAGAAAGTTGTGTCTAACATGATCAAAGACATTTGCTAGGTCTAGTTTGACAACCATACCCTTTTCTTTTCGATGCAGGCTTGAATGGATCGCCTCTTGAACTAAGATGAAATTGTCCACAATCTACCTTCCATGAACAAAACCACCTTGGTTCTCCAGGATAATACTAGGAAGGATACTTTTCAATCTGTTGGAAATCACTTTGGTTATCAGCTTGTAGCCTATGTTGCATAGAGAAATAGGGCGAAATCTGTTGAAATTATTGGCTCCTTTTTCCTTAGGGATGAGGGCAAGAAAGGCAGAGTTAGTGTTGCCCCCAATTTTCTGACAGGCTTGGGATTTCAAAACCATTTTGTACAAATTATTTTCCACTATCTGCCAACAAGATTGAAGAAATCTAGCTATAAAATCGTCCGGTCCTGAGGTTTTGTCGGGCTCCATAGAAAAGAGAGCAACCTTTATTTATTTTTTAGAGACCTTTGCTTCCAATAACTGATTCATCCTAGAGGTAATCTTTGAAGGAACCACATCTAGGAATTTAGAATTCTGGACCATCACCCCTTCTTCACTGTAAAGATTTTTAAAATGAGAGAACGTTGCCCTTTTAATGCTAGTGAAATCATTATGAGTTATGGTCTCTTCCTTGATTTCTGAGATGGAGTTAAATCTTCTCCGTGCTTGGGCTTGCTTGTGGAAGAAGGAGTTCTTGTCTCCCGCTTTAAGCCAAAGACTGCGAGATTTTTGTCTCCAATATTCTTCCTCTGAAAGGCATGCCTTATGAAACTTTTGTTGTAAATCTGCCTCCCTATCTAGAACTTCTTTTGTAATTTCTGCATTTTCCGAATGCAAGTGATGGAGCTCCAGACTATCTTGGACTTGTTTTCTTTCAGTTGCAAGGTTAGGGAGGGATTTGGCCCAACTTTTCAGAACAGCTTTCACTCTTCTGAGCTTCTCTTCCCAAACAAAGAAGGAGGAGTCCTTAACAAGCAGCCTCCAACATTCCTTAACCTTATTCATGAAGTCTGACCCCTTGACCCATAAAGGACTAAATCTGAATGGAATAGGGTCATGATCAATTTGGGCCAATAGTTCAAGCTTGATAGGTTTATGATCTGAAACGCTGCAAGGGAGAACATGCATTCTAGCCTCTAATCCTAAAAGGAGAAAAGAACTTTGAACGAGAAATCTAGCTAGCCTTGCAGCAATATGCCCCGGACCGACTCTTTTGTTTGACCAGGTGTACTTACCATTAGGGGGCTTGATGTCGAGCAAGTCCCAATCCTGCATGAGGTCCTCTACCCATTCCCTTGTTGGATCCCTTACGATGATGTGTCCTCGCTTCTCTAACAAGAGCAAGGTGAGATTAAGATCGCCAGCAATGATGGTGTTTTCCAGATTCTCCATTTCTACCAGACTTCTGATGGAGTCCCAATAGGCCTTTTTCTCCCCTGCATTTACTGGGACATACACATTGAAGAGACTAATGACCTCCTTTGTATCAAGATGTTGAAGTTTCAAGAATATCCAGTGAGTATTTAGGATCTCAATGACCATCGAGAATTTTCTAATATTCCAAAGAGTGCCCAGCCCGCCCGACGCTCCTCGAGCAGAGACTGCCTATCCTCCACCTTTATTCCAAAATTTCTTACTTATTTGGAGGAAGTCTTTTTCCTCCATTTTTGTCTCTTGAATAAGAAGTCTGTCTGGGGTTTATATCCTTAGAAGACTTCTTATTGCTTCCTCTTTCACTCTGCTCCCCATACCTCTGCAATTCTAGGAGACAACCTTCATCACTTACTTTTTTGGGTGTGATGAGCTCCCTTGGAGCCTTGTGTCTGGTTTCTTTTCATCTTCGGAGTTTCTTCCAAGAGTTTCTTGAGGGTTGGTTGACTACCCTAGAGCTTATCTTTATAGGTTTCATGTTCTCTCTTTTCTCGGGCAGACTTACGGCCTCTTGTCGATCTTCTAGCCGAAGTTTGTGAATCCCCTATTTCTCCTTCCTTCTTTGATTCCTCCTGAGACTTGTTCTTCCTCTTCAGCTTCTACATGTTTTTCTTTAGGTCTATCTGAGGCACTTTCTCCTTGCCTCGAGCTTGAAGGGGTCCCTTGGTCTGGGTCACTTTCTTTTGCATCTCGACCTCCTGGGTGTCCTCTAAAGCTGAGCTTAAGGGCCCGAATTTGTTTTCTTGACCATTCGAGGGAGGGGTTTGTTCAACAATAGCCGACTGAGGGCCTTTACCATTTGGGACCCCAGATTTGGGGGTTTTATGGGAGGTCTTTGACTTCTTGATCTGGTTCCATCCCTCCTCCTTCCCTTTCTCCACCTCTCCATTGCTCGGGAAACCCCTAGCAAAGTGACCATAAACATGGAATTTCTGGCACTTGAAGGGAAGCTGCTCATCGTCTAGATTTTGCACGAGTTCAACTGCTGACATTGATTTTTATTGCCTCCGGAAGGCCCACCTCTAGATCTACCTCAATGCATATTTGAGCACAGTCGTCTTGATCCTTGTTATTTTCCTAGTCAATAAATTTACCCAGGGCGTTACCTATGTGCTTCAGAGAATCCCATTTCCAGCAATGCAATAGGAGATTTAGCAACCTAACCCACACAGGAACAGCCATTGGTACATCCACTACTAGGTCAAAATCCAGCGTCCACTTATTGAGATACAGGCCCTGAGGTCCCATGAAGTAGGGACCATTCCGAAAGATCAGGTCTGTATCCTCTTTTGAGATGAATTCGAACAGAAAATAGCCTCTCCCCAAGAAATACGAGGTTACACTGTTCTTGATCAACGGCATCCAGTTTTTGACAACCCAGTTCACCGTTGTTTTTGGGGAGGGACAAAAACCCGTGAACTGTCCCACAAGAGCGCGATCCGCGACGTATAAAGCTACCTGGATCAAACCCTCAAGGGGAAGGGAGATTTTTGGAATAACAGCTTTTTCCAAACTTGGCTGCTTCAGTTTTCTTCTTCTTCGGCAGCGTAGCCAGCAACGAGTTGAACGCATCCTCAGCGGAAGGAGGAGGCGGGGGAGGAGGAACCTAGGGCGAGCCCAGAACCTCCATGGTAGCATGGAGAAGCCCTATCTTCGGGTGTGTGTGGGCTCACAGGTAGCTGTAGCAGCACCGCGGCTCTTGATCAAAATCCCTTCTTCACTTTCATGATTTCCTCTTCCCACACAAATTATCAGCCCTAACGTTTTCTTTTGAATTTAATCCCAAAATAGTCTTTTCTACTGCACATGTGGAAATAAAGAAAACAATTTTTTCAATGTCCACAAATGACCAAAATAGGTCAATGGGACAACTATCTCAAATCCTTCACAAGGTGATAAGCCCAATGGAAAAGGGAAGTGTCACCACTATTCCCGAGGCAACAACTTTCCTCATTTTAGTGAAACTCTACCTATGCCCTTTCTCCTAGGCCTATGCATCTGCACAATATCCATATCCAGCTCCCTTGCTACCATTCACATCAATACAACCTCCCTACCCATCACCCTGTATCTCCTACTATCATTCTTGTTCCCCATCACTCTCCCCCAACACATACCCTCACAAAAAAATTCAAATATATGGACAATTTACTTGTTGCATTCATTGATTTTAATTTATTTATCACAATTATTTAATTTTTATTCTCATAGATCAGTCAAAATTTAATGAACATGTTGGTAGATTGCATATAAACACGTAATAATTAAACATATTTGAAAAATGAAACTTCCTTCTATGAATCATTACTCTTAACCAACCATATCCTATTCATCATAAACAAAATATCAGAGAAGGAGCTAAATCCTAGCAAGAGGATATAATGTCATTGTAAATTATTTATTAAGTACAACAATCCTAGCCTATATTGCTTTATGTTTTGATTTTAAAAGTAAATTTTGACAAGATCCTGGTGCATCGGTGTTCAATAATGACTTTGTATTCATATTAGTTCCATATTACCTTGAGTTCTTACGTTAGAAGGTAAACATGCAACGCTTAGTGTTATCGTTTTTCTAGTATTTAGAAGACGACCAACATGTGAGAATGAATGGCATACATTAATGAAATTCCTTTTTTATGAGAGTATAGTTGCAATTAGAAGTGTAGCATATGTAACTCAATCCAAGAAGTCTAAAAAAGTTCAAATTCTTCAAAAAGAATGCATGTTGGTGAAAAAAGTTCAAATTCAATATAATTCGAAATACATAACAGAAAACTCTAAAACAAAGATAGGTTTAAAGAGGATATAATTAAAGCACAAAATCATTCATGAGCCTTACAACACAAACCATCCCTAAGCCTTGAATATATTTTTAACATAATTTTGGGATCAGTTGGACTTATTATTTACTACTATTTGCTACGTTTTTTACTCATCCAGGCCTCATTAATGCAATATGTTTGTAGTCTGGTGCTTTCATTTGGTCACATATTGATACCAAATGAAAAGTTGTAAATTGTAGGAGTCTTTAGGGTTAGGTAAAATATACCATTAGGAGGTTGTAGAGCTTGAGTGGGCCTGACAGTAACGAACATGTGTTTCATAAAAGGCCATAGGATCAAATCCAGAGTGGGGTAGAATATATACACCTCAGTAGACTTTTGCAGTCAAATCACTAGGTGGAGGTGGGTCCTTTGTCCCTTGCCTCAGAGAGAAGAAGTAGAATTGATGAAATATAAAGTTATCTCAAATTTATAGCTTATAACTCATGCGAAACCTACCCAAATTTGATTTCTCAAGTAGTCTAAGGCAAATTTGGGATTTTATCTTGAAAATAAGTTCCAAAACCCTTTCACTGTAGTCACTGTACAATGATCTATGTTTCCAACTGCCTTTTTGAAATACCTTTTATATTTCTCATACAGATAACAAGGGCTTGACTAGTCTGACTGATAGCTTGCACAGAGGTAGTTCTTTATTTTACACCATTTTAGTTTTCTTTTATCTTGAAATCCTGTGTACTGTCCAGAGATTCCTAAAATGCAAGAAAAATATGTCATGGACTAAATCTGGTAAGTATCTCATAGCCGACATCTGCTTTTCCACTGTTGATAAACATTTTATTTTGTTCTGAGCTCAGTTTTTCTTAAGTTTTCAACCTCAACACTACTTCACTTTCATATGATACGCTTCGGTATGGGTGTTGTTGTGAGGTTGCTGCAACTGATCCTGTAAATAATTATTTAGAAGTATAAAATAACACCACGTGGACTTAATGTCATGTTAGCAGCACAGTAATCCATAAACTGTTGTAGGAAGAAAATTTTTGGGAATTTTCTCTCATTAGGGTTTGTTGGGTATGCTAAAAGGTAGATGGATAGTGGGTGTTGAAGAGAATGTAGTCAAGAGGAACGCATCACAGGAAGTTAGATTCAAAACAAAGAGGAAGTCTGTTATTATTGCAAGATGTAGAAAAAACAGGGATAAGAGCGAAGCATCAAATATTTGTTGTCCATGCCAGAGCACAAGGTGAATTATGATCCGATATGAGAAGGACTAGATCAAGTCATCTTAAACTTTTCTTTCTATATGCAAAGCCCCACGTCCAATTTCATGATATTTTATTAATCACATTGCTCTCTGGTTCATCTAATCCAACCAAAAAATAAATTACACATCGGATTCCATTCACGGCTACTATGTATGATCATCTATTGCAGCTAGATTATCAGTAAACAGTTTCTTAAATGCTTACCTTTTGAAACTGAGTAATTGCTTCATCATCATTACTTGAGTTGAAATCTCCAATGCATTACCAGTACCGATGGATCGCCTCTGTAACTCTTCTCTACTGTGTTGGTAACGTTGTTTTAATATCAAACAACGTTTTTTCTCTCTTAAAAAAAAAACAATATATTATTTTTGTTAATTCTTCCCGCCAATCCTCCATGGAATATACCTTCTTGACATTTAAATGAGTGGGAAAATGATATTCAAATTAACAAAGGCCAGAAACTTTTATCATAATGTAAAAAAAAGTTATTCAAATATAATAAATATTTTTTTTAAGTTATTCCAATATTATAAATATTTTACCTTTTTTAAAATAAAGGTGGAAATTATGTTGAGTTTGTAAGTCATTTTGTCTTTTTATTTTTGTATTCTTTTTGTTGTATTTTTTATATTATTTTTATTGCATATAACCAATTTAGATCTATTTTAATTTCTGATTTACCAAAATCTAGATCCATTTTAACTTCGGATTTACCAAATTCTCAAAGGGATCAAATCTCTTTTCACTCTAAAAGAGGTTTGCATCTCAATAGATTTGATTCCTCCCTCTCACTTGGACGTAGTTCTAGAGTTAAGATAGATATAGATTGATTTAATTATTAATTATAATTAATTATAATTATTGATTTTACGTTTTTAAATTTTAGTATTGTTATTTTATTTTGACGGAGTTAAAATGTTAAAGTTGACATTAATTACAACATCTCTACCATGGTAGAGGAATTCAACACAGGAGAAACCCTAGAGGCCCACAAAAAAATAGTAGGTGAAGAAAGGGTCGTGGAGTTTCAAACAAGAAAAGGGCATAGTTTTGACGAAGAATAAACAAGCTCTGATATCCTTGTCAAAACACAAATTAAGATATATATTAAATTGTAATCATGACTTTTTTATCCACGTAATATATAGTTTTGAAGTACAGATATGGCCACCATGATAAACCCTTTAAATACACAAAACCACGCGTCAAATATTATTTCCAGATGAGATGTCGGTTTCTTACTATTGGAACCACATGGAGGAGGAGGAGTTAGTGGAATATGAACCGAAGGGGGGGGTGGTGTTCAAAAAAATTAAGCTAGTCCCGAGGATTTTATACATTCACATTTGGAAGTCATGTTAGAAGGTTAGCATATTGCGATTTCTAGGCATATTAGGTCTTTAGAAAGAAAAGTTAAGAATTCAATAGGAGACCATCTTGAAATTCGGAGGCCCTAACCCTTGCTCCGGCCACACACTATTCAGGTCCTTTAGTTTTGGTCAACCTAGGGTGCAAGGAAATTTTCCAGGGACTGGAGAAATCTTCCTGGGGTTCTTTGGCTCTGATTTTAGTTTCCCTACCATCCTAGAGATCAAAGGAACACATACAATGTGCTATGACTTCCTTAGGGTTTTCATAATTTTTTGAACACATTGGGGATTCTTCGCTCTCATAATCCTCTCTGATTTGTTTTATTGTCTGTCCCTAATCTCGTGAAGTATCATTGGCCTCGCTCTCCTTGGGTGAACAAGTGAAGGAGATCCTTGCCTTGGCAACAGAGGAAGGTTGAACTAACGTCGCGAATGGTGCTATGGTTTTTGAGGATAAACACTCTTGTGAATAAAAGGAATTGTGATTCGGAAGGAATTTTAGAAAGCAAGGAAGAGGAAAAGAAATTGTAGTGTCAAGAATAAGAAAAAATTCCTCCTTTCTTTGTTGTTGAGAGTCGACATCGCCAATCAGAAGATTGAGGAAATTTCCCAAAAATATCTAGTGGGGTGAGTAAGGGGTCGAAAATTCAAGTCTTCAACCCTAAAAGCATGGGCGGACAAGGAAACCTCACCCATTGTTAAATTTCCTCCAAATTTTTCAGTACTAGCCCAAGGTTGGATTTATGTGTGCTTCAAAGATGCGGTTGACACCCAAAAGGTACATTATATGGTTTGGAAAATTGATTCATCTCCTATCATTTTTAGTTTTTGGATGCCCCTCTTTGATGCAAAGTAGGAGAGGCTACATATGTCGCCAATATAGGTTCATCTTCCAGGTCTCCCTCCTAACTATCGGGATGCCATAATTTTCAAAGATAGAGGTAACTCAATGGGATCCTATCTTGAACATGAATATATCTCGACCATGAATTTGCATATTCGGAGATGGGGATTAGGACATGCTCTCGCACTTTCGCTAATATGGACCTTAGGGAAGTGCTTCTAGAAGACATGGATTTCAAGATTCGGGTGGAGTGTATTCAGATACTTGATTATGAAGGAATTTCTTTCATGTGTAGGCATTGCCATAGGTTTCGCACCTAGCTAAAAACTATGAGCTTCCCTTTTCTTCGAAGGACCATATATCTAAAGGCAAGGACTCGGTCCAAGGACATATTGGGTCAAAAAAGGGTTATGGATTAGAGGTTTTGGGTTCCAAGGAAAAGAAAGTTCTAATAGATATTTAAACTTTCCTTTCAATATCTGTGATGAGATTTGGGCCAGGCACTCACTATTTCAAAATCATTTGTCATAAATTAAATTTCACCTTGCCATCTCCCCCACAAAGCCTTGCATCACACCAAGCATATTGTGCACACTTGAACAACCAATATTTTGGCTAGATCAATGTAAAATAAATACCATGACCTAGAAACTCGTGCTTCTCTCGTTTATCCTCAATCACAAAATTAGGGCCCTTAAAAAAGCAAGACGATTAAATACCTCCCCACCCATCTATCGTCCATTATTTATTGTTTGACTTTGTTGTTGTCTTTGGGATTTCAGTATGTTCTAGGAATTTATAACAATTTGGATAAGTAATTGTTTGATCTTGATGTTGTTCTTAAGTTTTCAGATATTCCCTAAATATACCATTGAAATGAGTTCAACAGCTTTAGGTTGGCCAGGAATTGTAACTTCTTCCACCAAATTGTAACTGGATTAATTTTATAGAATTCATGATTTAAGGGTGGCAGCTAAACCTCTTTATCATTTGTAGAAAATATATCATTAGTGACCTTAATTTGTCCCACATATTATCTGATAAACACCAAAGGGCGAAAGCAGAGAGATTGGTGTTATAATGATCTCTTCGTGCACATGGAGGGGTCCCTAGTCAAGTTGGTCCCAAAATGTTTGTAGTAGTACTGTGTAGATCCTATCAATCCATTGTAGCCTCACGCTCTCTGTAGTTTTATATATACACATCCAAATCAACATGTTAAATAGATGGATGTATTGTGTGAAGTTTACCATCAACTCAAATTGAAATTACTTATCATCAATCTGCGATGGGCCACATAATATTGATATGGTCAATTTGTGGCTAAGATTATAGGGCATGAGAGCTTGGACTGGATTGGATACCTAGATTCCCAAATAATTCTAATCCTCTATTGATAGAAAACCGTAATGTTTGTTTGTAACCTCAATTCCATTGTGCATCAATCATTTGTTTGAAGGCCTAAATTTATGCAGGGTTGAAAAACAAATCAATTAAGTTGTGAAATTGTGTTTTGAATTTGCAAATCGTTAGTAATATTAATGCATTATCCAAAACAAACTTGTTTAAAACTAATTTACACTTCCTCTAAATATGATCAAGTTTTAATGGATAAGAGAACTGAAATTCAATGGCTCTAGCAAGCACCGTGGGTAATCACAATGCTACTTCCACATTGGCACAATTATTAGATTTTTCAGACACCATCGGCACACCTCTTTATATATTTGTGAGAGAGTTGATTCATTTGTTGCAAAAGTAGGGAATTGAGTGGGGGCTCATATGGGGATTTTGTCTTTGGATTTTATAAATAAATACAAGGAAAGTTCCAAATCAATCATTATCCTCTTCTTATAATTATCCTCTTCTAATCCCTTTAGAGACCCCTTTGTCTCTAAATGTTACACTTCGGTATCAAAATTTCAATTTTCCATTTATGGAGTGACACAATTAAAAATTACTAACATAAGTGACTAATTCATATACTTGTTGTACTTGTTATTTGGTCATATCTTTATTCTTGGACTATAATACTCATTTACATTAATCATTATTAATTTTGTCACTTATTATCTAGTCATATATTTAAATCCTCACTAAATTAGTCATTTAAGTTAGTCACTTTTAGTTTAGTCACTTATTATTTAGTCATATATTTTATCCCTAGATTAAATTAGTCATTTAAGTTAGTCATTTTGAATTTAGACACTTATTATCTAGTCGTATATTTTATTCCAAGACTAAATTAGTCATTTAAGTTAGTCATTTTTAGTTCGGTCACTTAAAATTGCTCAAATTTAGTAGTAATTCACTTGAAATAATTGCGGTGACTAACATTTTTAGTCACCTGGTCATTAATTTCATCATTTTTTACTAGTGAGAGAATGAAGATTTGTCAAACTACTTAACCTTGACAGATGAGTAGATTAGGTAGAGAATAAAAGAGTTCATCAACCTAATCTGAACCCTTGGAAGTGATAAGGCTAGAAGTAGATAGTTTTTATGCTTTCAAAAGAAAAAATGATGTCAAGGGTTTTCCAATCCAAATGCACCCAAGTGAAGAAAAAAAATTAGTAAAGGTATGATGGGTAGGTAGAAGTGATGTTGAAGCAATCATGTTTTTTCAGATTCGAGATCACAACTTCAAAAGAACATTAACAATTGAAGAAAGATGGATCTTCCAAGTACAAGTAAGGTACTGATCTTCAAAACTCAGAGATCTAAACTCTAAGGTTCTGGACACCTCCTGAAAAGGAGCTTCCCTCCCTAAGTGGAGCCACTGTTAGTCATCAGTATTTTTCACTATGTGTAGATGACTATAGGATGGTCTTGGATTTCTGAAAACAACCTTCCTTGAAAATTGTGAGTTTCAGAAATATCACTACCTTTATTATCCTTATAGAAAAAATTTCACTATTCCATCAGCATGCCATTCCATGGTCACTGTGTCACTCCTGCAAACTCCTTATGGGCTTTTACCTATCTTTTTCAACCTCCTTCCCTTCCTATAGCCTCAGTGGCCTATTTTTCCCTTGTCCATAAGCTCCTCTTTCCCTCTAGGGTTTCCTATAGCCTACTCATTCCCATGTTCCCCAGGGTCCTCAAGAATTGGTGGTCTCAAAACTATCTATGTAGGCTCTTTAGAAAAATCAAGTACATTGGATTTTGGATCTTCAATACAACACTTTTGACAATACTCTTTTTTTCACTTGAAGCCTCCAAGCTAATTTTCAGTCAAGATTAGGTCAAAGAACCTTCCCACTAGGTCAATTAGGGTTTCACATGTTTTAAGGTCATAATTGGTGTTTCAAGCACTGTTTTTCCTTTGATAGAATTTGGATTAGATGTAATATAATGTTGAGACTTGGTTATTCAAGAAAAACCTAAAGAGTTTCCAAAGAAGAATATCCTTCAGTTCAGAGTCTGCATATGAGGAAAATGGAGAAACTTTGACACTTATGCAGGAGTGTTGAAAGGTCTATCAGCAGAAAGTACTAAATAGGTTGGTGGTCTGCTCCTGAATGAAGAGAACTTGCTACAAGGAAAGGAGGAAACACTTGTTCTTGTAGATGATTAGGGTTTTTGAGCTGGATGGTCCAGTTGAGTGAAAAAACAGTGATCAATTGCAGAAATGACCTGGAGGAGGCACACAAAACCAAACATGAAGAAATTCTATCAGAGACTATTGATGAGATAGGGAAAAGGTGAGGTAAACTAGACATAAATGAATGAACTTGAAAGGGATATAGAGAACTTAGAAGAAAACACTAATGATTGCTATAAAACACTCTAGACACCTAGGTTTTTGATGAAAATGATCAGAGAAGGTGAAATGATGAGTTGAAATCCATGGTGGAAGCAAAAGTATTTTGAAGATGTCATTGTGTGATCAGATCCCAAAATTATAAAAAGTGAGCTTGCCATGTCTAAATGAGAAAAATATGAGTTGAGCTCCAAGGTGGGAACAAAAGAGGTTTTTGGAGAAGCTGCTATGTGGCTAAATCTCAAATATGTTAAACTGAATTTTTCATGCCTCCATGACCACAAGAAAAGTCAAATTCATCATTTTATCAACCTGCATGCGAACAGTGTAAGAGGGTTAGTGAGAAAAGGTGAAAGGTTGAGTTGAACTTCACAATAGAAACCACAGAAGATTTGAGGATGTTGGTATGTGCAGTCATCACAAAATCATCAAAATAAACATGTCAAGTCTTAAAGGAGTAAAAGCAAAGCCAAGTTAATGTTTTCAGTCACCTACAAGGAAAAATTCAAAGAATATCAGTGAAAAAGGTAAAAAGGGTTT
Source organism: Pinus albicaulis (assembly GCA_034641835.2). Taxonomy (NCBI): domain Eukaryota; kingdom Viridiplantae; phylum Streptophyta; class Pinopsida; order Pinales; family Pinaceae; genus Pinus; species Pinus albicaulis. The sequence goes on along the minus strand of CM076579.1, from coordinate 1,689,105,029 downwards.
CAGACATTAGAAAGTGGGTTGCAAAGTTAAAATCAAATCCATGAGTCTATAAAGCACATATTACACTTCATATGAGTCATTGTTCACTTGCAAAGAGTTAGAAGTTTCAAGGAGATGAAAATTTGTGAGTTTTCAAGCTAAACTTGGGCGAATTTTCCTGGCATTGCATGCCTGGAATCGGGCGCTGCGCCCTTGGAAATTTTTCCCCATAGAAATTACACAAGTGTTGCGTGCCTGGGAGTGAATTTTGCGCGCTAGGGAAGGCACTGCGCCCTTGCCTAGAACACATCCTCTACTCATTTGCAAGGCATTGCACCCTCAGCATCGGCACTGCGCGCTTAGCCTCGGCATTGCGCCCTTGCCCTTGGCACTGCGTGCTTGGCTAGGAGGGCATTATAAGCATTAAAACCACCCAAATCATCTCAAACTTCTTTCAAGCTTCCTCCAAGGTTCTCCAAGGCAATGATAAATGGTAAGTGGATGCCCTAACCACATTTTCAAGCTATTTGATGATTTTTAGTTAATGGTAATGAAACCCTAAGAAGAAACCCTTGGCTACAAACTTGAAATCCCTGGTTTTCCCATTAATTCCATCTGCCTATAAAGAGTATTAATCAAAAAAGAGGATAATTACACAATTGGAGGGTTGTCATTGAATTTTCTAGCCTCTCACTCAGCCTGATATACCTATACCCTCACTTACTCAATCCCTCATTAGCCTAAACTTCCATTTCATCACCATATCTTCATTCCATTTCCATTTACACTCCAGGGTTGGAAAAACAGAGTTTTAAAAATTTCAAGAGAGGGAGACAGTGGCAGTGATGTGGAGGCTCATATTCCAAGGAGGCATGAGAAAAAAGGTGGAAAGGTCAATAGGTTTGAACCCCTTAACACAAGGGAGCTAATGGCATCTCCCTTTACTGTTTCATGTTTCAAACATGTAGGATGCTTTGATTTTTGTGAAAAGGTGCAGCAGGTGCAAAAACACCCTGAGCTAACCAGACTCTTTATCATTAAATTGCATGAAAAACAAGTTAACCTTGCAGGGGTCACCTTTGAGTTATCTACAGATGTTATTGCCAATGCCACAGGCATAACTAGTGTAGGGGAGAAATGGTTCACGCATGCCAATCTTGACATGAGTTACTTTGAACCCTACCTAAAGCCTAGGTACAAAGACCATAGAAAATCCATTTTTCCTTCCTCAAATTTTCTTGATAGATATGAACCTATGATGAGAATTATCATGAAGTATTTCACATCTGAGGGAAGATTCTCCCATCTTTACTCCTACCATATCACCCTGCTTGTGCATTTTACTAGAGTGAGGATGTTGCACATACCCTATTACCTCTACAGAAGCATTGATAAAATGTCCTATATTGTACAAAAGAGAGACTATCCTCAGAAGAAGAAAATCCTTTTCCATCATTCTCTGATCAAGATGGTTGTTATGCACCAATTATAGCAGAAAGGCATTCCATGGGAGACCTTCATTTCCAATGAGGTGTTCACTTTCCCACAAGCCCATCATCAACAAAATGCACCTTCATCATCTCATCCTCCCATCCCTAGTCCTCCATCACCTCCTGCTAATCATACATCTCCATCCACTCACATTCCTTCACCCCATGATAACCCTCCTTCATCCTTTTCATAGTCCCTCACCATCATCTCATGGTACTAGTGAATAAAAAAGTGAAGAAGGTAGTGAGGTAGATGGAAATGAGGCAGAAAACAGTGAGGAAAAGATCAATGAGGTAGAAATTAGTGAGGAAGATGGCAGTGAGGATGATGGCAGTAATGATGGAAATGATGATGGCAGTGAGATAGATGGCACTGAGATGAGTAACATTGAGCCTTTTCCCTTGACCTACCAGAGGGGAAATAGGCATGTGTTTGTTTCCCTTAAGAGGCAAGGGGCCATGCCTTCTACATCAACCAAACAACTTGAAAAAGGTAAGGAAAAGGTCATTGATGAAGAAGAGGAAGATAAGCATGAAACTAAACAAGATTTTCAGCTAATTCACCTTGACAGTGATGATGAGAATGAGTAGAGGATCACAAACATGCTGCTCAAGAGAAAAGATGCCCTGATTAGGGATCTGCAAGGAAATCTTGGTAGGGACAAGAATGTGATCAACTTCTTTGAGGTGGAAAACCAATAGTTAGAGGAATAGAAAGACATCTATGAGGTTAGAGATATCAGAGCCTGGAAAGAGGCTAGAAAATCCAAGGCTAAACTAGATGAAGTCTTGGACACTCATGATGACATTGAAGAAGAGGAAGAACAATTTCCTAGGAGGAGGCCAAGGACAATTGGTTTGAAAAAAGCCTTAGCCAAAGAAAGAGAGCAAGAGACAGCATTGGCAGAGCAGCTCACTCCAAGTGAGCTGCTTGCCATGGAAATAGACTATGATAGGGAATCTTGGATAGAGAGGGAAAATGTGCACTTAGAGGATAAGTTGGAGAAGACCAAGAGAGACCTTAACATGCAAAATAAGATGGCAAGGCATTATGCCTTAAGAAACAAGATTGCAAGGGCCAAGCTCAAAAGAGCCCTTGCAAAGATTCAAGCCCTAAAAGAGGCAAAGGAGAAATAAAATATTGAAATTATTTCTGATGCATCCCTACATGAATCCCAGACATGATCAATAAGGAAAATCCCAATTTTGGAAAATTTTTGCAAATTTTGAGTTTTTGACTGTTTTGATTGTAGAAAAAGGGCCAAGCGCGCAACACCACTAGCGCTGTGCTCTTTTTTGGGGCACCCAATGGAGTAAAAATTTAAATTTTCATGTTCATCAGGCGAAGGAAATCACTCACAGAAAATTTCAGCTCATTTGGAGCAAAACTGGTCCTCCAAAAGTGCCAAAAACAAGCAAAAAATCACTGCCCTCTTTTAAGCACTGGCACTGTGCCCTGAGAAGTCTTGGGAGAATGAGTTTTTGTACAGAAAAAAGGGCACCAAATTGGAAACTAAAGGCATATTTGGAAACTAGACAGGATAGGCTTTCCAATGAGCTATCATTGAGCTTATTTGGACACTGTGAAGGCCTCCAAATCTTAGCTATAAAAAGAGAAATTTTCCCAGGTTTGGCACTATGCCCTTGGCCTGGTGTTGCGCCGTTGAACCTTGGTGTTGTTCCCTTGCTTGAAAGTCAAAAAAATACACTTGGAGTTATTGAAAAATTTATTTTGAGTGCTTTAAAGGAAATTCACTTCAGAGTTAGATGAGGAGTTATGTTAGAATTTATTTTTGCATTTATTAATTTAGGATATTTTGTGCCTTGGGGCCTTGCATGGTCTCATAGGACAAAAATGACATTTATGATGTAATTAATGACATTTTTGAAACCTAGATAATATTTTGATCCTCCTTTTCAAGTTAAATACTGCATGGAGGCCTCATCGTTGATGTTTGTTGATTTTTGAGATAAACTTCATAGACTTTGAGTTGTTAGGAGTTTTTGGCTTTAGAGAATTGTGAAGGTTTTGGATTGAATATCAATGAGACAAGCACATTTGCAGGATTCATGAACATGGTTAATGGTGATGTCTTTCTAATTTAGTACTTTTTTTCTTATTTTTTCATATTGTTTCATATTTTCTCATGCAGTAGAACTGAAAGTTTAGGTTAAGACATGTTGTTTAGAGGCACCTTAACTCTGTACGCTTTCTATTGCTTAGATGTTTTCCTCTACTAGGTTTTCTTAGATAAATTAGGAGTTCCCTGTCTTTCCATGTCCATCTAGTTTGTTTTCCTTGAGATTAAATCAGTAGAGTATGGCTAAAGAAGTTAATGGTTTGCCCTGTCCTTTAGCTTTGCTTGAAATGTTGTTCTCAAGGCTTTCTTTGAAGTGTACTAATTAGGGTTTAGGCTAAAGAAGTTTATGGTTTACCCTGTCCTTTAGTCTATATTGAAATGGTTGCTTTGAAGGTATTTGTAGTTTGATTAAGGAATTTGGGAGTTCCTTGCTATCTGACCATTACTATATGTTATCATAAATGTTTTCTTTTCCTAAAGTTGAAATCACTAGAGAATTTACAAGTTTCTTTCTCTCTAGGGTTTGATGGATTGTTGTCTTAATGTTTACTTGCTAGGGTTTGGTCAAAGAAACTTATCTTATGCCTTGTATTTGGTTATTTATTTATGCATAGTGTTCTTAAAGAATTTTCTTGTTATAGTACATGTTAAAGGATTCTTAACTACCCTTTAAACCTACTATTCTCACAATTTAATGTTCACTTCACTCACATAAACTTTGAAGATCCATTTGACTTTGTTAACTTGCCCTCTGAAACACCCTTGACCTATTGTCGTACTTTTCAAGACCTTTTGCAGACTTCGTAGCCCAATGGTTTGAACCTCTCTCACTCTATCTGTTCTTCTTGACAACCTACCCAACCAAAAAAAACAAACAAACAAACCCTATCATTATAACTAGCCTAAAATCAAAACCCTAAAATCAATCAAATTTACATATTTTATACAAATATAGAGAGATCCCTCTCTGAGTCCAGGAAGGCTAGGTCCTAGGGTTCCAAAGTTCGTTTGATGTTACCCTTGTTCAATTTGGTCTTTCCAATCTAACAAATTACAGGGACCTAACAGAGAACATCTTCTCCTTGAGTAGCTCGAAGCTCTTCTGACACTTGTCATCCCAAAAAAACAAAACATCCTTCTTAAGCAATTTTTCCATAGGCGTTGTGATTAACGCGTACCCTTGAATGAACTTCCTATAGTAGCCTATATGTCTGAGGATCGAACGCAACTATTTCTCAGCTGTAGGAACTTCCAGGTTTATGATAACTGTGACTTTGGCAGGATCAACCATCAATCCTTGCCGACAAACTATGTGCCCAAGCAAGATTCCAAAGGGTACGCCGAATATGCAATTCTTGATATTCAGGGAAATATTGTGCTTTCTATAGGCATCCAACATCATGCGCAAGTTTGATACGTGCTTCTTCACCAAGCTGAAGACAGTACAGTAATCAAAATATACCTTCAAAAACTTGTGGATGAACTCTTTGAACATTGCGACCACTGCCCGTGAAAATATGACAGGGGCATTTTTGAGCCCAGATGACATGACCGTATATTGAAAGGATCTCCATTCAGTAGCGAACGTATTTTTTCTGCAATCTTCAGGTGCGATCCTGATTTGACCGAGAACCCATTTATAAATGAGTATGCTTCCTGCCTGCCCACACTGTCAAGGATTTCGTCTGAGAATGGTGTGGGAAAGGGATAATGTATGCATGCATCATTCAATGTATGCAAGTCAACATAGATTCGTATCTCCCCCTTCATATTTTTCTCCTAAACTACCATTGGACTTACCCAGTATGAATGTTTAACCATTTCGATGATACCTGCGGTGAGCATTTTATCGATTTCTTCCTTAACCTTTTGCTTATACTTATGGTTCAGCTGATAAGGATGCTGCTTCACAGGGTGCACATCCAGTTTTAAAGTGATGCACATGTCCCCTAGATCCCCTGTAATTCCCTTGAGTTTCGAGAACTTCGTTGGGAATAAGTCCTAGTATTTTGTGAGTAGTTTTGCCACTTTTCCTACTGTATCATCATCCCAGTAGTCCCCAATTTTAGCCAACTTAGGTTTCTCTTCTATTCCAATGTTGACTTATCGTAGCTTCAGAGGCTTAGTAACATCAACAGTTTGGAATGGGGGTCCAGAAACTGCTCGCTCTCCCTCCGACTCTGTGATAGAGACATTTCGTTGATTTTTGTCGCACTTTTCTATTGCTAAATTTCGGTAGTTGAAAATATCTTGCATCTTCGTTTCCCATGTTGGTGCCCCAAGTGCTGCGTAAGGGCATGATTCATCAAATACTAAGGTATCTATATCCTGCAGAGCTTCGTCAAGCACCTCTGTTCCACCTACTAACCAAAATATCCCTAAAAACTCATCCTTAAATGTTTCCTAGTGGCGGGTGCGTTGATGTAGCTCTGCATCTAAATACCATGCGGTGGGAATTGGTCCCAAGTCATGAATAAATAAGTGAACCCATTCTTCTGTAGTCCAGTCACACAATTACTCCATCCAAGCGAACAAATGCTCGCGCGGGTCCCCTGGGCCAAGGAATGTCTTTACGCACAAGTGAACTGGAGGTTCAAATCACAGGATCATCATATCCCAACACTCTTCCCAATCCTGGAACGCCCCCTTATGCGTGTCCCACCACCTCACAGGTGTTTCGCGCATGGCTAGATTAAGGGCCCATAACCTCCGCTCCCATGGGACTTCAGCTTCAAATTCTCGCAAAAACTCCTTAATACTACCAGAACCATCAAAGTAGGGCAGTTCTCTTACGTCTGAGGAGATGCATCAGAATTTCTTTGTGATTCTAAGACATCGCAGTGCAGATACATCATGTAACCGATTCTACAAATTTTCCATCTCCCTATCAGAGTCAGAAAAACATTCATTGTCCTTTTCCCAACAAAGCACACCATCAGCCATAGGATTGATCCAATCTTCATCACGCGCAGTTAACTTATAGATGTGATCCACATCCTCTTCTTCACGCACCGGCTCCATGTACCATTCTCCTTCTGTAGGGTCTAATGCTACAATCACCCGCGTACCTTCATTTTCAAACACCATGCTTATTTTATTTAGATGGATGATACCTCCCATATCTATGGCCCAATCCAATCCTAGGAGTGTAGGATAGGGATCTGCATCTTCTACAATCTGAATTACCTCAAAGTCAGCCCGGACCTTAACTCCTATGATATCTACCACTATCTTTGACAATCTCCCCAACGGTATGATCTTCTGCTGGTTGGCCATGCAGCTAGATAGTGGACCATTCCAACTTAGGTTCTCCCATTCGTTGCCAGGTTTGCTTAGGCAATACATTCACATCTGATTACAGGTCCAAAATAACTTGATCCATTTAATAGTCACCAATCGGCGCTGTTAGCCACATTTCCCTACGAGTGCGTTTCTTATGCTTGTATAGCTTGTGTACATCCTTAACTTCCAGAGGCGGGTTAGGTTTCTCTGTGCAACTGTCTATTAATGCTTGTAGATTCTCTACTGCCTTCTAGTTTCACAGAAACTTCATACATGCCTGGAGATATGGTTTAACTTCATCATCAGTTCTTACGTTTCCTGGAAATTTTGGCATAGGTGCCTCCTCCTTAGTGAAGTCTTTTTGGGCTGCAACAAAGGTTTTCTTTTCCTTCTATAGGTCCAAAACTTCTTGTTTGATAGATGCCTTTCAGATAAGAGGTTCAGCCACATCTTTTTCCTCATCTCCCCTAGTAGCCATCCCACTGCGCGTTATGAAATTGATGCTTGGGCCTTCATCATGTAGTTCAGCCTTAACCCTCTGCACATTCTGCGTAGGTGTATGCTGCTTTTCCTGCATTTTTGCGATGAGAATTGGAGATTCTTCGATCACGTGATCCAGCTGTCTACAATACCTGCAATATTGTCTTGCGAGGTTTAGAAAGTCCCTCGCAAAGTGCCCTACTTCTCCACAGTTATAGCAGATCAGTTTTCCTCTTCCCCGACCTGCACTCCCACCCCTCCCACCTCCTCTGCCCCTAGCTGGAGAGCCTCCTCTACTCGAGGGAGATAGAGGTGACATAGGGTCAGCCTGCATTCGATATAGGTTACCTCGGTCAATCATTAGGTCATATGGCTGACAGTTCTGTTCGTCATGTTCCACATATGAGAAAAATCGACACCATTATTTCTTCAACTCTGGAAAATAAGCGGCCAGACAAGGGTAGTGGTTGGTATCATGTAACCCTACTACGCGGCAGTCAGCGCACCAAAAGGTCGGACCACTTGGTCCCGTTGCTTCTCTAGGACGTAACGGGCTGGGTCCCCTGGCCTGCATATAATCTGCCAATAGAGGACACTAATCCTTGGTGTGCCTCGACACCCGACATCTTATGCACCATACATTTGGGCCGGCTTCTTTCCCTCGCTCCTTGCGCAGGTTTTGTATTTCGAGATGCATGGCCTGCAACTACCCTTGGATATGATGTACTCTAAACTGGGCATCATCTCTTGGCAAAACTTCCAGCTTCATAGCAATTGCCAAGGCTTTCTCCTGTGATTCAATGGCTTGCTGACCCATAGGTCCATGCAAGTGAGGTAGTAACATAGCTATGAACCATTCCTTGTGTTGTCTGTCATTGTACAAAAATCCCCCCTCTCTAATTACCTTCTTTAGTCGCTCGTCAACCTCCCATACAGACTCAGAGGGCCCTTGTTTAAAATATTTTAGGTCATTCACTATTTGAGAGTAGGATTTAGGTTTCCAAAAATGTTGTTTTAAGGCATCCTTAACCTCTTGAATGGTCACATTCACATGATGAGCTACGTATCACATATACTAGTCCAGGGCTCTTCCTTCTAAGGCAAGGGATAGTTGCACCCTTTTCACAGCATCGCTGGCCACATTCTATGTAGTCCATACTAACTCTGTGATAAAACAGAACCAGTCCATATATTCATGTGCGAGGCCATATCGTCTTCTGATGGAGGTGGAGGTATGGGTGAGTTTTTACCCCTATGCTAGCTTGAAGGTGGTGTTGTTGGGGGGCTATGCACAGCCGAATCTCTTACTGGACAGATCTGTCTCTTTCTTGATTAGTTTTCTAGTATTTACCACTTCGTGTTGTGCTTTCACCCAGATCAGAGGTCATTCACTTAGTGTAGCTGCACAAAATACCTTTTTTGCACGACAAAATTTTGATTAAAAATGGCAATGTTTTCAGAAACTTACCCTGGAAACCCTTGAAGAACCTTCACTCTGCCTCAGAATAGGACACAAACTAATCGACTGTGAACTCTGTAAAAAATTCTCCCAGCACACTATCCACCCAATGATCTACCATATGAGTGATGGTATTATCATTCCTTTCTAACTGCTGGATCAACTCTGGAGTCCACTGCGTGACCCGCTCATCCTTCCAACACGTCTAGAAATCTATGAGCTTTGCCAGCCACTCCTGAAGCTCGTTCGCAAATGTTACAAAGAAAATTTCATAGACTTCAGTGAAAATGTACTTATTCTTACACTTCTCCACCGTCAACTTCATGCTACGATTATCTTTTACCGCAAATTCCTGAACCTGCTTTTCAAACCATTCTTCAATTTCTACCCTCTTAGGTCTCCAATGTTCCCTTGGCATTACCCGATATCTCTCTCGAAATGCTCCCAGTCCTAGCAATGGAACCATTTTTTGGCTTGAGGGGTCCTGACCCAGGTTCAAAGGTTAAATTTTGCCAACAAACCCCTATACTACTGGCCCTTTCGGCAGTGACCTACTTGCGCAGGCCAAGATCTCACCCGAAGCAGTATGGGAGGGTGTTGGAACTAGGTTTTCGCACCTTGAGGGAGAGTAGGTTAGCCAAGTAGATCCGAGTTCTCAACCTACCTGGTTCACAAAGGTGTATTCCAGGATTTCACAGTATATGCAGTTATTAACCACAATAGAGCTATTCAGATCTATTTGATATCTTCGCATCCACGTGAGTAACAACAATTATCAGTACATGAAATCGTAAACACATCTTATAGCATAAAAATATGTATTTGTAGCTAAATAGAAACCATCACAAAACCCTTATGCTCGTAGCTAATACATATCACGGATATACATATGCATAACACAAATACATTCACAACTAATTAACCATCACAGATTCTTTTAGTAACCATTACCAATCCAGATACACACAGATACTTCAGTAATACTTCACTTTCATTAATATCAGATCGAATTACAACAAAACACAACTCGTTCGCACAGCCTAGTGGGGTCCGTACACAGTAGGACTGAGGATCTCCGCACACACAGCCAGCAAGATTCCTTACCCAAATAACCCAAAACAGATCTAAGAATTTGCACTTAGCATTAGACTTAATTTTCTTCTACCGCTAGACTCAAAATTTCCATCTATTTATATCGACTTAGCCTATGCTTCCAGTGGTCTGCAAACCATGGTTTTCGGACTCTTGGTCTACCCTTTGAACCATTACAATGCATTTGGAGCTTTGACACACCCCAAACCCCCTGCGTTAGACTAATTAATACCAAAAATATACAAAATTGTACAAAATTCATAGCTTTAGGGGACCGTGTTCCAACACTTGAGGACAAGCAACAATTGAGAGGGGAGGACTCTAATATTCCTAATTAGATTTTAGCTATTTGGAATATTAATTTTTTTTTTTGTCAATAAGATAGATGAATAAGAGGGTAGAGGGACCCATAAATATCTTTAGTAGGAATAAAACCACTTCTAATGTGAATGTGGATCAATGCATCTAGATAGGAGAAAGATGAATAAACCAATCCTTGGTGTGAATGTGGGTCAATGCATGTGGATGGGGTCAATTTGATGAAATCAATAGTGTAGTCATTGAGGTAGTGGAGATAGTGGAGGATAGTGCAGTCATAATGGGAGGAAGTCTTCATGAGAGTAGTATCATTATTGAGTGGGGAAAAAAGGGTGGAGGCTCACAAAGCATATAAGGAAGGGGATGGCATCCATAGAGGGAAATTTGAATATTGTTTATGTATTGTATTTTATGACCTTTTACATGCTTCAGCTATTTAGTGGAGACTGTGTGTTGTTTAGCACAAAGGTGTTTACGAGTGGAAATCCAACCCTTACCCACAGGTGACTTCAAGTTCCTACTTTGGTAAGGTTTTCTTGAGCTACATTTCATCATCCAACATCATACCAATATTCATCCACCTTCGGTAGGATAGTCTCCTTTAGGAATTGTGCAATTGAGGAGGGTAGATTCAATGGAGGGTTAATAACCCAATTTTTTGAGCTTATCATCCAGTGAGGGGAGCAACCCTTCATCCGGAAAGTCAGTGGGGAGGAGTATTAGCTATTTTCTCATCATATCAGCCACCTCCTAGGAGGAAGGTCTTCTGTGATCTGAGTCTTCACTCTAGGTGAATCAGAATGACTAGGGGTTGGAGTAACAAACTCTAAAGTAGGTTTAGACATAGTAGGTTCAGTTTCTAGCTTAGGTTCAGTAGATGATATTTCACTTGTTGTAGAAGCAAGTTCAGCTAGTTCGGAAATCGAAATTTTCTGAGGAGTATACTCTATTGTTTGCGATTGATCTACTTCATAATTAGGATGAATAATTATAGATGTTTCTTCCTGTTTTGTTGACCTAGTTCCTGATGTTTTTCCTCTTTCAGATCTAAGTCTTTCTAATTGGCTTGGTGTATATTCAGGAGGTTTCCCTTACATTCTACGTGATTGTCTCGGTAATTTAGCCACGATTAAAACTTTTAATCACACGCAATCAAAGAAAATTTCAATAAAATCCTAAAGTCTCTAAGGAAACAACCAAATTGATCGCACACCTAGAAAATATAAGAGATCAAACCACACACAAACAATATATTCCCACACTAAAAACACTAGTTGGTGATGAAATCCAACATCGTAGAATTTTAATGAAGAAATGGAAGTTGGAATAGTTACCCCAACAATCTGCTTAATGAAACGGAATGGTGCAATTTTCTTTGCTTAAACCATCTCGAGTGAAGAGAACCCTCCGGAGAGTCCAAGTGAGTCTAGCCGACGTCTGTTCTAGGTACAGTGGGACCTTCCCTCCACCGTCACCTTGGGAAAGAATCCTAAATTTTATGGCCACTAAGGTCACCAACAAGAACACATATACCTTGGGGGACAGTCTATGGTTTGATATTCATGCAAGGGCAGAGTAATAAGATCAATCCCCTTGAAGGCTCCTTGACATAATCCAAGGTTTACCAACAAGTGACCCGAGGCTCCTCGACAATGGTCTATCCGAGGTTTACCGTTTTTAATATGTGTACACCTTCCATCTTTCCCAATGAGATAGGTATTATTACCTCACTGGTTCGGATATGATCTCGTGCTTAACTCCTTTAGGAGGAGCTTCCTAGAGCATACATGCTACAATTGTACTTTCCTACTGCAAGATTTACTACTTGTTTGTTTGAACTGCCTTGGAAAGTTAACTAAAAGCTATTCCAAGACACTAGCCTAAGCTATATTGGTGGAAAAAAGTGCTAGAAAATATAAAAATTTCTAGATTGATTTTAATTAAGCATTAATTTTATTTTGGTTGTTTCTTAGGTCAAAAGGTATGGAAGTGAAACTTCGATGATGTTTAATGACCCGACTCAAAGATTTCCTAAAATTCATCTATATAAAAGAAACTCATTTCTTTTCAATGAAACCTATTTAAAGGAAAGATTTGAGATATTTCAATAACTTTTAAAACATCAATTCTTCCTTTTATAAACAAGAAACTTTGAAAAGAATACGATTCATTGAAAACTCAATTTCACAGAAGAGAAATCACTTGTTCAAAATGAAATTCCTTATATCATTCAAATCAGAAACTAGAATTAAACTTCTTCCAAAAGAAAACTAAAACTCTTAAAAACATAAAATTCAAAACCAAAAGAAAAAATCTAATTTTGAATCATATCTAAAAATTTTTGAGGATGTTTTATGCTCAGTTTGTAATCGAACCAAGAATTTTCTGCTTATCTCAACAAGAAATACAAAACATCCAGTAATGGTTTTAAAGTGAAATTTAGACTTTATCAAGATAAAAGGTTTTCACAATTTGCAAATGAAAATAAAATCAAATTTTGACAAAAGAAAGGCTTGCATCAAGTTCAATGACTCAACACGAAAACAATGACATACCAATTATCTGAGGTATATAAAAGTTTCCGATTCAAAGCAACAATATGACAAGGAAAAAACTCACTCTTAAAATGCAAATCAATTGAAAAGATCACTTCAAAAATAGAAATTGCTGAAAGAAATTCTCATAGAAGACTGTTGATACTCAAGACAAGGTAGGGAAATTACAAAGAATCAAGTAATTACATTGTTTAAAACAAATTTTTTATTTTTCCAAAAATTTTCTAGAAGTCCACAGTTTGTAATGGAAAAAGGTGTGGTACCGCACTGTTTTACACTAAAATCTGCGGAGTCTACCACGCTATTTTTAAACAAAAAGTGCGGAAGGAAAAAATAAAAATACAAATTCACAGTTAGGGATTCTAATGAGTTATTTACCCAACCCAATTTTGAACTAATCAAACTTAGAGAATTTATTCAAAATCAAACTGAAAATCAAAAATAAAACTAAGTTCAAGAACTCCCCAGCGGAGTCGCCATTTTGTTAGGCGGATTAATCCCTCTTGCAGACAAGAGCGATCTCCCTAGTATCCTAAGGATATCTAGAAACAAATAGACCAAATGAAAACCATTTTCTCTATATTATTATGATTTAGAATTATTAATTAACTAAGTAGGAATCCTCAATCCAGTTGCTCCAAAAGAGGTCAATTTAGCATGTAAGACCTGCATCCAAAGACAAGAAAAAAATTAAAAGCACCTGCAAGGTATAATAATTCAGGAACATTAATCTATCTCAATGACCAAGGAATCCAAGAATTAAATTATTCAAATAGATACATGAACAACATAATGAGAAAATAGAATCCATTTTTATTAACTTGTATGATAGGAAGTAACCTTACAACCTTGTCGCCTTGATGTTATACAGGTTCTTCCGGGGTCCTGAACAACCATTTTCCATTGGATTGACAAGCCTTGTCCTCTCTAAACTAGCATAAAACTATGGATATGAGTATGTAATCATTCTCATAACAATGATGCCAAGTATAGAGAGTATAATTTCTTCAGCAATTCACCTCAAAAAAACCAAGTTCTAAGTACCCTTGAGACTGAAACATGATCTCAATTTATAGGAGAAGGGAGGAGGTTTCAATTCCAAAGAAAGGGGGATAAATTCCTCTCAAAAATGGATTTTAGCTCCAAATACCAAGGGATAACCTCCATTAATGAAGGGATAGAGGTTCATGAATGAAGGGGTGAAACTCGACCAGATTACACTTCTAGAAGCTTCCAGCTGGGAGAATATTTGATCAGCTGGGCTTCTCGAACTTACTTTTTCTTTTATTTTACCTTTTACAGAGGTCCACAGTTTTAATAAGCAGAACGTGCTGGATGTGTCGTAGGTTATAGAGCAAGAAACTGCGGTACCACAGGCAATGACTGGGAAAAGTGTGAAGTTAGGCTTTTTAGGGTTTTAATGAGCTTTTTCCAAATTCCAAGACTTGGTTTAGGAACTTTATAATTTTGGACATTCAAGGGAGCATAAAATAGGTAATGATGAACCCATATAGACAGCTAAATGTCATCGTGACAATTTTTAGTGTAAAAGTTCCCGAGCAGGAATACCTTCCTTACCCACAGGGGACCTTGAGTGCCTACTCTAGGAAGGTTATTTTGAGTAGATATTCATCACCCAAAATTGGTTCCACATTCAATCCCTCTCTTCTGCATATACAACATTAGGAATTATGCATTCTTGTTTTAGGTTTTGAGAGGAGGAAGGTAGTTTCTAGCATCTCAGCTAGGAAACCGATGGATGATTCATCCTTTCACCTTATGCTTCCATTTCAGTATTACAGGAGTAGCATTGTGATATCTGGCATCAGGCCATCATATTACACCTCCATGTAGTAGTAGTTACTTCAAGAATTGTGCAGTCTAGTCAGGCAGATCTAAGGGAGGAAGGAAGTTCCAAGTATTTTGGCTTGGAATCCTGTGAGGGGTCTTTCCCTCACTTTGGAGAGATAATTTACATGATATGTGAGCATTATTTCATAATCCAGAAATAGGCTACAACTCCATCCTCCATGACTGTGCAGTCTAGTCCAGCAGTTGTGCAGTTTGCAGCTGCAACTTTAGTAGAGAAAGGAGGAGCTAGATCTCAAGATTCTAGCTTGGAAATCAAGAGAAGGGATCAACCCTTTAGTTAGTGAGCTGAGTGGGTGCTATTTCAATTGATAGATCATTCTTTCATTCCCATATCAGCAGTTTTCTCTAGGGAGTGTGTAACTCAGCCAACAGGGGTCTAGTGTGCCACCCAAAAAGGGCAAAAAATCCAAAGTTAAAATCTGGCCATACATTTCTGGGGTTTTCTGGGATTTTTGAGTATAATCCATGGTTAAAATACCTGATCTTTTTGAGCACTCTGGTAGCCTCTTGCACATATATATTTTTCACAGAAATAGTAGTTTCCATCGGCAATATTTATACTTTCCAGTGCTAGATTTCTTTAGTGTATTTTAGCCATCTTGGGGCTTGTGTGCATTCCTTTTGGAGCACTGTGTACTTACCTTAATGATATGGTTCAGTTTTTTTCTGCCCATATGTAGGATGTTTTGATGTATTCCGACATTTTTCTAGATCTACATATTTAATTATTATTTTACCATATTTGGAATTGTGCATATGTTCTATATTCATGTCTTTTCCATTTTGGAATATTACACCAACCTGGCTTCAGGGACTAGTAATTCAACCCACCAAGGGATCCAGATGATTTTTCCCAACTTAGGCTCCAGGACTAGTAACTCAACCCAATCTGTTGCACAGCTTCCAAAGTGTTTGTTCTAACCCATGGCCATAAGGAATTATGAGAACCAATAATAAAAAAATCAAGTGGAAAAACCCACAACACCATGGTGATCCAGGAAATGCAAATGCAAGGATAAAACAACTGTCAATCCAGGAAAATCTCCATGCCAATCACAACACATAACCAAAAAATCACATGCATATACCATTCATCTAGAAATAAGAAAGGATATCACACATGCAACTAGTTACCTCCAAACCAATCCAAATGTACTTGATGATCCACCTTTTCCATTTCACTTTCCTACTTTCCTTTAACTTCTTTCTCCAAATCCAATGTATGTTAGCATGCCCCAATAATGCTCCAAGAATACTCCAAGTGTCCAAGAGTATGAGAGAGTGAGAGAATAGAAGAGAACACCAAAGTGAAACTAAAATAAGGTTAAATTGACAAAATTTGTGAATTGATCCTCAAAATCCTTTTTATCATTAAGGCCTCTATTTTCTTCATTTTCCTTGATTTTTCCTTCAATTTCCTTCTCATGAAAATTTGTGACCCTTCATCTCCCTTTTCTCCTATTTTCCTTTATTTTCATAAATAAATTCCAATTAATGCCTCTTTCCCTTTTCCAATTCCTTCACCAATTTCGATAGCCATTTACTAATCACAAGTGATCCACATCACTATGTTTTTCCAAATATTTAGCTTGGAATACATGTCCCATGACCTTGGTTTTATTTTTTTATTTACATAGGAAATCAACGAGGGGTTGTTACAAGAAATGCTAGAGGAAGGTATAATTCAACCTAGCCAAATTTATTTCTTTACTCCAGTAGTATTGGTACACACGAAGGATGGATCATTGCATATGTGTCTGGATTATAGAGAGCTCAACAAGCTCACTATTAAATATAAATTTCCCATTCCTATCATCGATGATTTGTCGGATGAGTTACATGGAGCAATTTACTTCACCAAGTTGGATGTTCGTTCTGGATATCATCAAATTAGAATGAAGACTAAATACATTCTAAAAACAACATTTATAAATCATGAAGGTAATTATGAATTTTTGGTCATGCCATTTGGCCTTACTAATGCACCTTCCACATTTCAAGGTTTCATGAATTCCATTTTCAAACATTTCCTTAGAAAAATTGTGTTAGTATTTTTTGATGATATATACTAATCTACAACAAGTATTCGAAGGATCATGTTCAACATGTTGATAGGGTGCTCAAACTATTGGAGGAGAAACAAATGTATGCAAAAACCTCTAAATGTTTCTTTGGGGTATAGGAGGTGGAATATTTGGGTCATATTGTATCTCATGAGAGTGTTAAGGTAGATCCTAAAAAAATTAAAGCCATCAAAGAATGTAAAATCCTCACAATCCTAAAGCATCTTCCAGGATTTCTTGGGTTGACATGGTATTATTGCAAATTTGTTAAGAAATATGGGAAACTAGTAGCACCTCTAACAACATTGATGAAGAAAGATGTATTCTTTTGGACTCCAAAAGAAACTAGGTCCTTTGACCATATTAAAGAGGATATGTGCCAAGCTCTGGTTTTAGCTACTCCAAACTTCACAAAAACATTTATGGTGGAATTTTATGCCTCGGGAAATGGAATTGGTGTTGTTTTAATGCAACAAGGAAGACCCATTTCTTTTGAAAGCCATCCAATCAAAGGAAAGTATTTACACAAACCTATTTGTGAGAAGGAAATGTTGGAAATACTAAGAACAACAAAAATATTAAGACCATTTAAAAAAAAAAATATCATAATGGTTGTTTGGGTGAAAATATGTTCGTTTAATTCTGTTGTAGTACTTGCCCAACTATTTAATTTGTCAATCCGAGTTTCGTAGACTTACGAGACACATGCACTATATATGCAGGACTGAAGTGGAAGTAATTTAATCTAAATTACTGAGATCAAATTAATCTAGAAAGGCATTGAAACACTAACTAGGAAAGCAGGAAATTGCATAAAGGAAAAGCAATACAACATGTGAAGAATTTGAATGACAACAACATATGTGAGCTCACAAAAACAAAGCTATCTCAAATTATATTACAAGAATCAAATTACAAATCATGAAAGCGTAATAAAAGAATATGAATTCAAAACTAAGAATCCCCTTCTCCTAATTACAAGACTATCTCTCCAAACTTAAAACTCTATCTCTCCATTATTATTAAAATGAAGAGAGAGCACTCTCTTATATACATGAGGAAGATAACCATCTCATAATTACATATCCAATATTCTCTCAAGAACTCTCAACTAATTTCCCATTATTACAAGATATTATCCCTTTGAATCCTCCACACATCTCTCACATATCTTGGATAAGATATGCCAACCAAATCCTCCATGATCTTCTCCTTAGGAATAGGCTTGAATAATTATCTCCTTAATATGGTGGAGGAGATATTTGAGACTTATCTTGGAATTAATCCTTCATATATTTCCTACACATTACAAAGCTCACATATTCTTGAGATTTATATAAAAAAATATGTATATTTTCTAATATTTAATCATAAATTCACTTATAATACAAAAATGAATAAAATGGAAAATAAGAAGGTGAAACCCAAATATATTTATGAAAATGATGTAATGAAAGGTTAATGGGATGATGAAATGTAAGGAATAGTGAAGGAAAAAGTGGATAAAAATATGACATTTCTGAGTCCCAACATCCTCCCCAACTGAACTTGTTGCATGTCCTCATGCAACCATGCATGGAACTCTTTAAGAACATTTGGCATCTTGAACTTTGGCTTTACATGATGATGTCTTTTAATAATGAATGTTTCCAGGATATGTGAAAGACATGAGTAACAACTTACATTTTCTTATGGTTGGTTCTTGTGTGACAACCATGAATACAAAGAATGTTGGTTCTTGTGTTAACAACATTCATTTCATTTTCTGTTCTCTTGCTGCAATAATAATGTAAACACTCACTGGAAATCATAATGTGCATAAGAAAGCCTTTTTGTAATATTAATGAAGCATGCCAATATGTATTTTAATGCGTATGAAGCAAAGTGCAACAAAGTATCGTTGGAAAAGAAATGTTGGTGAATGGTAAATGAGATTAAAAAAATGGAGTGATAGTGGTGAAGAAATGGAATCATGGTAGTGAATATGTAATGAATATAGTTCCCCCTCCCCAACTGAATTAGTTGCATGTCGTCATGCAACTTGGCATTGGTCATGAAAGGAAATGTAGCATGGTGAGGGAATTTTCCAAAATATTCAAGTTAGCATATAAGGAATTACATGATTAAAGATTAGAAAACAACATACCTCTACTTACCCAAGAATGATGAACTATGCAATAGGAATGTAGCTGCTGCTGGATCAGTAAAATGTGACTGATGTTGTTGTAACTGGATCCTGGGAAATGAAGGAATCTGAACTGTTGATGCTGAATCATGGAAAAGATAAATGCTGAAAGTGGAACTGTATTACTCTCGTTGGTCAGAATTCATGCTGCGGTAACTGTTGAGGGAGTGTATAGTCTTTGTCTGCTACAAAACTGATGGTACAAGTCTAATCATGCGAAAGAATGTGTCGGTGTCGAGCATGAAAAGAAATCATTGGATTACCGGCCATTGATGAATGTCGTTAACCAATGCAAGGCAAACTCACCATTGATGTCAATGAGTGCCAAGGTACCCGGGTACATCTTGCGAAATGCGAATAAAGGGGTTGACGTCGAGCCATTTGCAAGATCTGACGATCAAGGGACATTGATGTATTCCCATGATTGTCAGCGAGAGAACTTGCCATTAAGGCATGCAAGTCTCAAGGTACTCAAAAGGAACTCTAGTCTATTTCCCAGATAAAGTGCTGATGTCGATGGGGCAAGACTTGTTGAAAGGTGGGCCTTAAGGAATCCCACATCAGTCAACGCGAGTTTGTACAAAAATATTTGGTAGGACTATAAATGGAAAGAACTCACGGGCAAGCAGTGTGGATGAGCATGGTGAGGAAACAAGGAAATGTAATCATGGAAAGGGAATGAGTTTTATTCAGAAGGAAAACTAGAAGGAAAAAATAAACTGAAAAGGATAAAGGAATGTATGCGATTCAGAAAAACAGGCGTGCATGAAGTCGTGAAAGATAAGGAAATGGAAGATGGGCTGCAACATAGGAATGATTTAGGCGCTTGGAAGGAAAAAATTGAGTAATCATGTCATGATGCAAAAGGGTTTTTGTGTAATGGTAAATGTCACGACATGATGCATGTGATCTCTAGAGATTTCGCTTTCATGATTGTCTTCAATACCTGCATAAAAATTTTCGCCTTTGTGTGCCATCTTCGTCGATCATTCCTGTATGAAGTGACTCAAAAAAAAATTAGCTCATTTTCAAGAATATATTAAATGTCCATTTTTTTAAATTATTTTTCGAAGTTACACTAATCATGGATGAAAAGAGTGTCGCATCGTAATGTTGAGCTTTCTGCATAAGCTTCTCATTGACCTACACAACACCAATCTCATTTATCTTGTTAGTATATGCATCCTAACTTTTGCCCGTAAATTCACTTTAAAATAAATGATAAAATCCAACATACTTTTATTTCCCCCCAACTATAATTATTGCATGTCCTCATGCAATGTAATAATTGATTGTGCAATACTTTTTCAAAATGTTTTTATTAGTTTGCAGGAAAATTGATTCAAAACATTTGAAAAGGCTTTTGTATTTGTTGGGGAACGAGTAGTTGGTTTTTATGAATTTTTATGTAAATGAATGAGGGAATTTTTTTTATTTTTTTATTTTTAACAAAATGAAAATTTTTTTTTTATCATTTATGTTTTGTGTTGAATTAAACAACAAATTAAAAAGAAAATTTATTTATTTTTTAATAAATAACAAATTAAAAAAACAAAAGTTTTTAATTTATTATTTATGTCGATTATTTTTTTTTTTTAAATTTATTTATTAAAAACAAAACTAATAATGAAAATAATAAAAAAAACTAACCCTAAAAAAAAAACGATCAAGGGCTGTGAGACGAAAACGACCAGTGGAACTATGTTGCGCAGATTGTTTGGGTGGCTTGGCAAAGAGTAGGCAGAATGGAAGGAGAATAAGAAGAACGAACAACAATATTGAAATCCGCAACGCAAGCATATGTGCTCAGCTGGTCGTCGTGGGTTTTCACAGATCAAATATTGTTTGCACACTGCAGCCCATCGTTACTGCCACCAGAAGGCATACGCTCGCCAGTACAACCTTGGCCATAGCCATTGCGATTTTCAATCACTCGATTCTGTCCACTCCTCTGTAGTGGCAACATAGATGTGATGCTCTCCCATGTTTTTCAGAACCTTGTCCGTTTGTACACCCTCCTTCAAAGTAGCAGCGTGAGCCATGCAGCGAGCTGCTCTGATCCATGCAAAAGGCTTGGGATGGCAGCTGCTGTGGCGTAATTCTAATGTGAAGAACTGGGGAAACTTGATGGGTAGGATGATAGCCTCCTGTAGGGCCTGCTTGGCACTTTCCAGGCCTGCCACATCAGTCCACTTCACGTTCGGTTTCTCACGAATTATGGCCGAATTGAGACCTGATCGGAGCTTGGCTTGCTCCAGATCCTCCACTAGTTGAATTGTCTCTTCCCGAAACTCAACAAGAAATTGATTTAAAAATGGTATATTTGCTACACAGCGCAAGCTTCATGGATGAATTATGATTCGAATCTTGGTTAGTACATAGTTCTGCCAATTTTAAATGGACGTTTTGATATGGTCGCCTTATATCTTTGTCACTATTGAATCAACCAATTCAAAATTCCCATAGGGCGTTTTTGAGGGTTTGACAAATCGTGGATTATTTGCATCAAATCTTGCCTATAAAATTTTTAATCCTATTCATATTAACAATAAGTACATTGTTCGATGAATTCTAGATCTGGAGATTAATCTTACGTTGCGGTGGAGCGGCACTATCGCACGTCAAGATCAGTCCCAACATCTTCGTTATTCTATGGTTGCATTTATGTTTATCCAAGCATTTTCTTCCAACGCCCAAGAGCTATTCATGTCGTGGCTATGCACCGCTGGAAGCTTGGGAGAAATTACTCCAAAATAATCAAACCTATCATCGACGTTCCATCATCACGCTGAAGATCGACGCAAAATTATGTATCAAATCTGTGCATGTAGAAAAATCGGGAGTTAGTTGCTGAAATTTGGCTAAACCGCCGCCTCCATTCTTGGATCAAATTGTTATCTCCTCCTCACTTCATGGCGTGGGAAATTTGTAGTTATTTATGACAGAAAGTGCATCAATGTTATCCAGCAATTCAAGCATGGAGTTGATCGAGCAATTTAGCTGCAGTTTGGATGCACACATCGAAGTCTACTTCATAAATTCGGAGAATCATTATCAGATGAACACGAGGACGAATATGCAAGCTCAGTCCAACCGTTGAAGTTGTGTTGGGGTTTGTCACGATAGAACATGATAGCTTCACAGGCAGCATGTGTATCGTATTCGAGATTAGTGCCTAGAAATGTCGAATCAGTGGAATCAATTTCCAGCCAGTTTAGAGAATTGTTGCATTCATTTCTGGCCATGTCAAAAGAATCCCCAACTGTGAATTCGTTCGTGTATTCTAAATTTGTAAGCAGTGCCTACGCTTCTTGAAATTGATTCAAGAATCCCATGTCTAGTGCTCGGTCAAGTCGACCACGAGATGAGCTCCAGGACAAGATATCAGACATTTCAGCCCATTATATGAATTTTTATGTTTTTTTTTTTTAATTTTTTTTTTATGATTTGTTTTTGTTGTTTTTGTTGTTTTTTTTTTTGTTTTAATTTTTTATTAAAATTGTTGTGTGTTGTTTTATTTTGATGAATGTTTTTGCTTTTTTGTTTTTTTTTTTTTAAAGTCTAAAAAAAATGAAATTAACCCTATCTTTACAAAAACAAAAAAATGGTTAGTTTAATTTATTTTATTTTTTTAATCAATGAAAAACTAAAATTTAGAAAGAAACTAAACTTTCTCTAGACTTAATTTTTTTTTTTTTAACAAATGGACACAATGATTTGCATATTGAAAGATGTTTTTGATCAAGCATATTGCAAAACATTTATTTTATTCCTGAAATTAGTCTAAATCATCCCTATTTTCTGATCCTCGCGATCGCACTAAGCGCGGAGGAGAGCATACTTATTCTAGGTAAAAGCAAAACTGAAAATGAAAGCAAAAACTAAAAATGAAAGCCTACCTACTCTATACTAATTAAAAAAAAAAATAGTTACGTGTAATTAAACTTCCAATGAAGCCATTCACGTAGCAGTAACAACAATATATCCAGTAGCAATTTTTTAAATGATGGATGAAAATATTCGACAGTGAATGAGTCTAGTTGTTGTAACTGCAAATCAACTAAAAAATAAAAAGATAAATCTAATCTAGTACTTACCTGGAACCATTGTTCGATAAAGCTTTGATAGGCATAGTTTCTCTCACTCATATCATGTTGTAACTCCTGTTCTTCTTCCCCGATCTGATGTTCTTCTTCCTTGATCTCCTGTTCGAATGATTGTTTGCCATCAGATATGGAGGATTCTTCAGATGTTGAATCTTCGTTTATTTCTTGGGGAGTAGTTTAACTTTCAATTCTTGTCAAGATCTCTTCTTCCAGGAAAGAGGAGATTCCGACTTCTGCAAAGATCTGAGTGAGTAGTTCCAAGCTGACACTCATTATAAAACCATGTTGAAAAAGAGATTCTTACATACTAAAAACAGAGTGCTAATAATTGTCTGAGTTTTTAATCCTTTTACAAGGTTTTAGTTCACAAAAACTCTTTCAAATTAGCACACTAAAAATTGAAAAAAAAAACAAAGACCACAGAAATAATCTTGAATTCAATACTCAATTAAACCCTCTTACAAGGATTGTTCATTAATTTAGTAATTGAATTCTTCAATTACAACCATGAACCATGAATTCATCAAACACTCTTCACAGTTGCGAAAATCAAACACACTTGCAAAAATTGAAATTCACACTTGCATAAATGTAAACACACCCTACATGCCCTGATCCATAAGAGGTCGAGCCCGTTACGGTATCTCGAATGCGATGCGTAGGCTATTCCCCACGTCTTACCGCCTTAACACCTCGGAGTTAGGAACATGTCTAAACACACTTGCATGAAAAATCAAACTAAACTTCAATCCATCGTGCCTCCCCGGCAACGGCGCCAAAATGTTTGGGTGAAAATATGTTCGTTTAATTCTGTTGTAGTACTTACCCAACTATTTAATTTTTCAATCCGAGGTTCGTAGGCTTACGAGACACATGCACTATATATGCAGGACTGAAGTGGAACTAATTTAATCTAAATTACTGAAATCAAATTAATCTAGGAAGGCATTGAAACACTAACTAGGAAAGCAGGAAATTGCATAAAGGAAAAGCAATACAACATGTGAAGAATTGAATGACAAACAACATATGTGAGCTCACAACAATAAAGCTATCTCAAATTATATTACAAGAATCAAATTACAAATCATAAACTCAAAAACTCAAAAACTCTATCTCTCTATTCTCCCCCTTTCTATTCTATCTTTAAAATGAAGAGAGAGCACTCTCTTATATAAATGAGGAAGATAACCATCTCATAATTACATATTCAATATTCTCTCAAGCACTCTCAACTAATTTCCCATTATTACAAGATATTATCCCTTTGAATCCTCCACACATCTCTCACATATCTTGGATAAGATATGCCAACCAAATCCTCCATGATCTTCTCCTTAGGAATAGGCTTGAATAATTATCTCCTTAATATGGTGGAGGAGATATTTGAGACGTATCTTGGAATTAATCCTTCACATATTTCCTACACCTTACAAAGCTCACATATTCTTGAGATATATATATATATATATAAACATGTATATATATATATATATATATATATATATATATATATATATATATATATATATATATATATATATATGTATATTTTTCTAATATTTAATCATAAATTCACATACAATACAAATGAATAAAATGGAAAATAAGAAGGTGAAACCCAAATATATTTATGAAAATGATGTAATGAAAGGTTAATGGGATGATGAAATGTAAGGAATAGTGAAGGAAAAAGTGGATAAAAATATGACATTTCTGAGTCCCAACAATGGTCTTAAAAAAAAATTGGAACAAATATTATCTTCAAAAGAACAGTAAAAATGGGTCACTAAGATGTTGGGTTATGACTTTTAAATCATCTACAAAAAAGGGAAGAAAAATGTTGTTGCAGATGCACCGTTAAGAAGGGACGAGGATGTGGAAGCATTACTCTGTGTCATTTCTATTATCCAAGTTGACTAGATAATTGAAGCAAGGGAGGAATTGAACAATGAAAAATAGGTGTGGACACTCATTCAAAAGTTTTAGCAAGATCCCAGTACATATGATACATTTATCTGGAAAAATGATTCGTTATGGTACAAACATCATTTATATCTAAGAATTCCCAAATCAAACAAAATATTATTTTGGAATTACACACATCTCCTTTCAGTGGGCACTCAGGATTTCGAAAAACTTACCACAGGGTCAAGAAGGAAATTTTTTAGGATAGGATGGCCTTAAATCTAATATTAAAAAAAAATTCATAGAATGTTTGGTTTTCCAACAAAATAAATTTGGGACAATTAAGACCCCATGTATATTACAACCTTTAGCCATTCCAAGTAGCGTTGGGAGTACGTATTAATGGATTTCATCACAGGTTTAACCAAGTCTGAAGGAAAGAGTGTCATCATAGTGATAGTTGATATACTTACCAAGTATGCACACTTTTGTGCATTATCTAATCCTTTTAAATCCAATACAATTGCCACTTCATTTATGGAAACAATTTAAAAGTTACATGGAAACCCAAATATTATTGTAAGTAACAGATAACCCATTTTCACTGTAAATTTTTGGATAGAATTATTTTCTTGTCTTGGTACTCAATTAGCTCATATATCATCATATTATCCTCAATCTGTTGGGAAAACTGAGATAGTGAACAAATGTTTGGAAGATAAATAAACACAATGGGTCAAGTGGTTACCTCTGTTTTATGGTGGTATAATACGTCCTTCCAAACTGTAGTATAAATGGCCCCATTTATGGCACTTTATGGATATCATCCACCATCAATCACACCATATTTAAGTGAAAATTCTAAGGTTCAAGCAAAGGAAGATCACATTAAGCATCAACAACAAGCTTTCCAACTCTTAACGGATAACCTCACTCCAACACAAAATCAAATGAAACAATAGTCAAATAAACATCGTAGTGAAAGCAGTTTTGATGTAGGCGATTGGGTATTTTTACGACAACAACCATACAAACAAATGTCCCTGGAGAAAGCTAATAAGGATAATAAATTATCACCCAAGTACTATGGTCCTTACAAGTTATTGAAAAAAATTGGTGCTATGTGTTGCACTGAAAATTGTCACCTTGACATTCTGCTATCTGTATGAGCTCATTATCACTCATACTTTCCTCCTTTGCAAGTCTAATACATCAGTTCCTCATGTCAAGCCTTAAAAATAAGAGAAAAGCTCTCAAAAGTATCTAAAACTCTGGTATCGCACTTTCTCTTTGTCTTACCTGCGGTCCCGTACCTAATGGTCATGTCTCCTGCGTACCTGATCACACTTTCTCTATGTTAAGGGTGCGGACGCCTATAAAAGATTAAAAGGGTGCAAGTAAACTCAAAAATCTAACTTTCAGTCATTTCTAGAAGCTTCTGGAAGAAATCTTGCGGTGGCAAGATCGCTCTTTTTACATTAATGTATCCCATGCCTTAAGGAGCTAACCCCTTGATGTGAGGAGCTTATCCCTTTGAAGGAGGATTCTATCCCTTCATAGTTGGAACTGAAACCTCCTCTTTTGCTCTATAAAAAGAGGCATTGGGCAGCCTCAAAGGGAGTTGAAGCTTTCGTATTATTTGAGGTAAAGTGTTGTTGGAACTTAGACTCATTTAGCTGAGATTTTATGCGGAAAGATTACATACCTGTATGTATCTCAATTGGAAGAGTGTGAGGCTTGTCAGAGTAAAGGAAATTCCTATTTTGGACCCCAGGAAGACCTGTTCAACATCAAGGCTGAAAAGGTTGTAAGGTTCTTCTACTATTTCAAAGTTAGTACAAATAAGTTTGTTTTTCTCAATAAGATATCAATTGATTGTTTATTTTATGGATTCCTTGATCACCATAATAGATATGATTTATGAATATATACTGTGTAGGTGCTATTTGATGTTTGTTTATTTTTTATTGCAGATCTTCGAAGATAACTCTTTCGGGCGACTGAAGGATGACTACTACAAACAAGCGTTGGATCAAGGTAGGATATTAACACCTTTATATCATTTACTTATAAATCATGATATATCTAGAGAAAGATAGATTTAATTGTATGTTTGTTGCTAGACTATCTTCTGATACTAGGGAGATCAGTCTTGTCTGCAACATCGATTTATCTGGCCAACACTATGGAATATAAATTGGAGTTGCCTGCATCTTCTTGAGCACACCTAGTTTTCCATGTTTCATGCTTCAAGAAGGCTATCAGTGACAAACTCCCAGTTCAAACAATCTTTCCAAAACTTGATGAGGAAGAAAAAATCATATTGGATCTTGAAGTATTCATGGAAACAAGAACTTGACAGTTATGGAATCGATCAATTTCAAAGTATCTCATTAAGTGGAAGAACTTACCAGTTGAAGATTCAACATGGGAGGATGATAATTTTATACATAAACTTCCAAAACTACTCAAGAGTTGAGAGAAACACCTTTTTTGAAGGACATGGGTATGTTAGTTCCCTATAATACTAGTGTAGCCCCCTTATTATTATTGTTAGTGTAGCCCCCTTATTTTTATTGCTGTTCCCATGTATCCCCCATATGGTTATTGTTGTGCCCCATAGAAGCCCACTATAATTATTGTTGTGCCCTTACATTATTATTGTTATGTAGGATCTGATTATATTGTGATCCCTTAGACTCCTATATATACAAAGGAGGTATTGTCATTTGAATCATCCAATAATTGTTAATTTATGTGATGTAAAATGAGGTTTCCCCCTTGAAAAGGTTTATTTTGAAGGCATTGATCTATTTTTTCTTCTATTTTGTGATTTGATTACATAACACTTGGACTTATAGTTTGACTCAGTAATGAGCTCAAAAACCTGATTATGCTCAACTCTAATGAAAATCTCCTAGTAACGATATGAATACCAATTTTTAATTGATACCATTGATACCAATTGTTGAGAAATTGTTAATTGTGTATTCTCCCTTTGTGATCATGATATTTTCACCAATATTCATTCTCTCAAAAAATATGATGTATGATACTAATTATTAACATAGAATTTTTGAAGTAACACAACAGTCATACCACTCATTTTATCTGCAATATAAACTCCAATTAGTTAGGAAACATTAATATACAACAAACACCATTAGCCTTTGTCTTCCATGCTTATCCTTAAGCAACAAACAACTGATACCTATTTTTACTTGAGTAATATATTACCAAAATTTTAACTCAAGTATCCTCCCCCTATGGTTATGATCCCCCTATGGAATTAAGAATTTTTAAACATACTTGCACAAGATAAGGAAACTATGGCAATAAACACCATATTTGTCTTGTCATCACTAACTATACTCAAACAGATAATCTAATTTGGAAAAAACATTAAATCAACCAATAACATATTCCTTAAGTCCATTGTAATGGAAACCACACTACTCAGCATCACTAGTCTATTTCATCAAATTTATAAACTAAAGAAAACAAAAGGGGCATACTCCTCTTAACCTTTAGATGCAGTACTTGGCATGTTCCTTTCTTCTCCTTGCATATGTCCTTTTTGGCTTCTATTGAAGCCAACCTCTTCTTTTCAATGAAGAGGAACAAGTTATATACTCCCCTTGGGGATATTTTCTCCCTTTTTCTTCCACACCTAAGTATATTGGGTCATGAATTGGGAAACACCATGAGCTTGTATTTTTTCTTGTCTAGGGGACCTTCTACTACAATCACAATAATGTGTACCATTGGACACTCCTATTTTTATTACCAATTAATGTTCATATATCTTGTTTTTCTCCTTTGTCATTGTATATGCTTGCATTTTTCAATGGAGAACTAGCAGAGTTGTTGCTCCTTTTGTCTACTTGGAGTCTTTGTTTGTTGCAATTGATATAAGAGAGGTAAACCACATGAATTTCATATTCTAACCTATTGATTTTTTGATAAAACTAAGGAGAATTAATTTCCTTTAGATAGAAATCAGACTTATGTTGCATTCTTGTCCTATTTTTTCAGTTTCTCTTATTTATGATATAACTATATCTTTTATAGTCTTCAACACAATCCATGCCTCTTTTTGATTTGTTCTATAAATGACGTGTTTTCTTTCCAATTTTTCATATATTTTCTTTGTGTCCATAATTTACACACCTATAGAATTCAATTTTATTTAAAAATGGGCATAAGAGTTATCCTTCTTACCATATCCTCTATTCAACGAATTTCTTTGGATAATACATGCTTTACTATTTCTGTTGAGCCTTCACGGGCCTTTTCATTAAGGGAAAAGTTACCTATGATTCTGGATGTTTGAATGACTTCATCGACAAATTTCTTGGTGTGGTTGAACTAACATGTTCCTTTTATTATGCTACAAATTTTTCTTTTTTGTACACTTGGAAGCATAATTTCTAACTTCACCACATTAAAAACACATTAGGGGATTCATACCTTTGTCTTTATTGTTGGAAGTCTTTTTTTTTTGTGTTAACATATCTAATACTACAATGTTGTTAAGTTTTCCCTTAACAAATATTACATGTCATTTTGAATCTAGAGTTAATGTTGAACTTAATTCACCTACATAAATCAAACTTTTCGTACCCTAAGTGGGGCATTGACTACTTCAAATTTCATCCAAAGCTTCAAAATTGTTTGCAATATTTTGATATTTCAACTAGCACTCTTTTAGTATAATGATTTCAGCTTCCAGTTTCTAATTTTAGATTTTAACTTTTTTCATCTCCTCAAAATTTGATATGAGATACCTTCTTAAATATATATTTTCTTCAAGATATCTAACTCAATAAAGGAACTACTAGATTCACAACAAGTCTATTTCACTCACAAATTGTTTAAAAACTTGTTCGCTTTCTATATCTAAGAATTTTTCTATAGACACATGAGATCTTATATCTTCTTCTCTATCACAGGTGCACCAATTTTCTCCTAGTGAAGTATCTAGATCTATTACTGATACTAAAAAAATTCCTTCTTCATTACTACTAGATGAACAACTCTCTCTTTCATCATAACTTGCAATTGAGAAGCTAGAAGATAAATGGATTATTTTTCTACAATAACAAAAAAATATTAAGTTACTTGTAGACTCCATATCCTTGGTATTTTTTACGTGTTATTCATTATCTTGCCCTCTTGATACAAGAGAATCATCTTCTCATTTTGATTCATGATATTAAATACTCTTTGATATTTGACTTCACCATTCTTCGGAGAACATCTCTTGATATGATGTGTAGCTTGTGTGTCTTTAACATAGATGGACTGCAACTTATTCCATATCTCTTTGGCATCTTACAACATGTCACTTTTTCTAGATCTAACTTAGAAAAAGCTTTCAATCTTTCCTCCTTGGATTGTTCATTAAACTTATTATATTTTAATTGCAATATCCATAGATAGCCATGTATCCAAATCAAGAAATTGTAAATATATTCTCATTATTACCTTCTAACTTATATAATTTTACCCATTTAAAAAATGCAAGTCCATCATAGGTAATTAAATCCTAGTTCTCCATTATCCCTTGATCTTCCTTCTAGTTTTTAAATTGTTCATAAAGGAAAGTGGGGCTCTTATAACAATTGTTATAATCTAGGACACTACTAAGAGGGGCTGTGAATCAGTAGTGTGGCCAGATTATGTAATTATTGACAAAAAAAATCACTCAAAATTTTTAAAAACCATTCATGTAAGAACACCAATCAATATATTGGAAGGACATATCAACATAATAATTATCATACACATATGCAACATGTAAAGAAACAAATTTTATTCTTCATTCCTTCATCCAAGGCAAGCTACAATTAGCTTTCAAATCACTGCCCTGCAATATTCTACTTTTACTTTTCTTAGGATTCCATCTGAAGGAAGCTACCACTCCCCAAATTATAAACTACCACTGAAAGGAGCTACTACCCCTAGCTTTTTCAACCTCTATTGAAAGGATTTGTGACCCTTGGTTTTATTAGCTACCACTGGAGGGAGACCCTTTATATATCAGCTCCTACTAAAATGATATCCAACCCATAATTGGTTACCAACCACTAATGGAAGTAGATATAACACCTAATATGCAAGCTACCACTTGTTGTCCATGTTGATCCATATTTCATTAATTTTCAAACTCAAATCAACAAGACTTTCTTTCTTCAAACAAACTATGCCTTACTACTATATGTTAATGCCTTCCTTGCATAGATAAACTATTTTTTACTCTCTTAAAACACCACCTCATTGCTTACATGACTCAACCATCTTAAATCACCTCTCTCAACACCTCAGCTACCTTAAATACACCTCCATCAAATATTATTCACTAATTATCAATATCAATAATACATTCTTTACATTCTAAAATGCCTTTCAGATACAAAATTATTTCCTTGATTCACCCCTAATGCATACTAACATTATGCATCTTGTTGCACCAAAAACCACCAACTTGGTGTATTTGATTTCTCTTATAAAGTAATTGAGATGATATTTTTATTTTTTAGAACTCTATTTAACTTCATCTCTTGATTTTCTCTTAACAAGTGTTTTTCACTCATTATTTACTCATTTTCCACTTTCTGTTATGTCTTCTTGATGTATACAATTAGTCTTGAATCACTGTTATGATGTCTCTGTGACAAAATCTAAGTTAAATTTACGATTTCCTTAATTCTAGACAAAGAGGTCAGTTGTTGTTCTAAATCTGATGAACTGCTAGATTTGGGAAATTTTCCAAATATGCCACTAATTCTATGCATGTTGTTGAATATTTCTCCAACTAGCTCATGTCGTAATTTCTATGTTTTAGCTCATTTTTTGTTATGATGAAAATCACCAAATATGGCATAATAGTGCCAAATTCATAGTTGTCAACCTGTTCGCATGTTATGCCCTCAATATAGGCCAGCAGTGGCTTAAATCATAATTGTGGAAGGTTTTTTGGCCCAAGCGCTGACGCATGAGAGAATTTCATATAACCATGATTGGGTCTCTATGCACTATAGCCTCGAGGGCTTAACCGTTGTTCATCAATACTTTTGTTGTGCTCAAATTAGTGTTCCTAAATTGAGGTCATTAATTGTCAACCAGGGCTAGTAAACTACTAAAGTGTGGTGCACTATATATGCCTAGGTAACTGTCTCTCACTACGTTGTGTTTAGTGTTTTTATGACGTTTTTTTGGTTTTATGGTTTTTATGTTGAAAAAGAGCTAAGAAGTTTACACTAAAACAGAGTGAAACTATTCTAAACTAGGTGTGCACTAAAGGACAAAAAATGCAAAGCTTGATAAGGACTCATAGCAAAGAAACAAATCATATCATGAACTCATCCAATTCATTCATTTAGAGATATGTTGGAATAGCTTGAGAAAAGGATAAGTTTTTAGTGCAATTGAGGTTTTCCTAAGTCAACAATCAACTTACAATGTTACAACATCTCATCCATGGTTGAAGGTTTATTGGAACATAATTGGAAAAGAAAATTTGTAGCACAGTAAGATTTCTACTCTAAACTAACTTCTAATTCTATTCTGCAACTCAATTTAGCACCACTAGGCCTCATTCAAAAGTTATAGATTTATTTTTAGAATAGTCTTTGAGAAAAGACT
The DNA here is from genome assembly GCA_034641835.2 of Pinus albicaulis. Taxonomy (NCBI): domain Eukaryota; kingdom Viridiplantae; phylum Streptophyta; class Pinopsida; order Pinales; family Pinaceae; genus Pinus; species Pinus albicaulis. Next base: position 1,689,072,512 of record CM076579.1, on the reverse strand, counting down.
TGTTTGTGAAATTATAAAAAGGTTGCAAAATACTCAAGGCCTTAAACTGTTATTGATAGTTCCTGTCCATATGATGATGTATTAATAGGAATTCAGAACAAGAATATTTTGTAAATAATGAAGACCATGGTATCTAAATTTAACAACTAATACAATTTAAAATGCAATGGATAACAACTAAACTAGAATGCTAATACAGTGAACTAAGACTAAACTAGAGTGCTATTATCTAACTTGAAATGAATTGGAACTGAACTAGAATGATACTAATATAGTGAACATAGTTAAACTAGAGTACCATTATCAAGCTTGAAATATAGTGACAGAATTAAACTAGAATGACATCTATCTCTGGAGTATTTCAACTGAACCAAAATGCAACTAATTCTATGAAATACTACAGCCCTGTCTTGTTCAAGATGAGTGATATTTTGGAATAGTTTGTACAAACAAGTCTGGCTGTATCATTCAGTGCAAATGGGCATAAAAAAACATAACAATACGCAGGTAAACTAAAACACCATAGCTAAGTCTTATCCAGAGTTAGTGATATTTTGGAAGAGATTAATGAGAATAGGACTAGCTGTAACAACTAATTATAATTGAACACAAAAACGTAAAGTTCTAAATTGCTACAATTATGCCTCATTCTAGATTAGTGATATTTTGGAATACTTCATGAGAACAAAGCTAAACTGTAGTATCCAATGTAAGCAAAGTTCAGAAAACTATTTAAATTGAGAATGAAACAAAGCTACGACTACTTATCTAAACCAAATGCATAATGCTTCACGGGCAGTAGGGGCCCTCTACCACTGGATCAGCACGTGGATCTACTCAATATTGACTCAGCTCGTGCAATAAAATGATGTCTCTTTCATTAAAGGAGAAATTCTTCAAAACAGAGTATTTACGGCCTTCCAAAATCTAGCAACAAAACAAAATCTAACCAACCGTTTCTCGGTCTCCCGGGTCATACTTATAATGAAGTTACATAACTACTCTTTGAGAAAAACGAGGATAACTGTCTCTCCCACTTCTAATAAAATTAAAACTCTTATTAACAATCTTGTGCTTAACTGCAGAAATCTGTAGAGTCCGTGTTTTGATAGGAAACTGCTTCTCTTCTACGTGCATAACTTCTTTGCTACTTTAACTCAGACTTCGTGGGGAGCAAGAGATGATGGGGAGGTGTTTTGGATTTCACCCATATGCCTTTTTCTTTGCAGTGACACCTGTAACCTAGATAAACATGAGGATGGCTGCAGAACAGACGACTGGCTACGGAATGCCTGTATTCTGTAGCCGAGTCTTAGTCAAAATTACTACACCAACAAAATCATGAAAACATAGCAAGTTAGCCATTATATAAATTCTTAAAGCAATTTTAATTAATCCTACTGATCATTTAAGCCTGTAATTGATGAGGGACAAAGAAAATGAAGTGGAATGTGGTGAGTGAGAAGAACATCTTTGGGGCTCGACATACCCCGACTGCAAGGTTTTTGCATGTCCTCATGCAACTACTCCATGTACTCTGAGACCTCTGCTAGGACATCCAACCCTCTTCTTCTACTTTGCCTGACAATCAATGGTCTTCTGGGCTTCCTTATGACTAACTTGAATCTTAAATTTGTAAGCGCCCTAATTAGCTTTTTGTTTTTCTTCTTCACTTTTTCATTGGCCTTGTACAATTTCTCCATTTGTAGAGACAAAGTTGAATTCATATCACTTTTTAGTTTCACCTGCTCCCTTAAAATGTCATTCTCATTCTTGATATTCCTATTGAGTACTTCTAACTCATACTTATCTCTTCTTAGCATATCAATTTCAGATTTTAGTGGGCTAGGAGTTCTGTCTCTAGATTTTGAAGCTCTCCTCTCTAATGACTCAATATAATTGTAAACTTGTTGCTGTGCTGGGTCAATTTCTGGAGTTTCTTCATCCTCAATGTTTATGATTCCTCTTTGTCTAACCTCTGTTTTCTTTAGTATACCCCTGAGTCTGCGGCTCCGTCTTGGTTGAGATGGCCCTTCACTTCTTTCTTTGGCATATCTTCTCTCTTTCTTAAGCTGCTTCTTTATTTGAGCCAATTTCTCAGAAATCATCTCTTCCCTGTCCTCTTGAATTGATTTACCAGTTTCAACCTCAATGGCTTTGGAAATTTCCCTTCTCCTGCTTCTTCTTGTAGGTTTGCTTTCAGGTGGAGATTCTTTGGGTTCCTCAAAATGGTTCCTTACTAGAAATTCTTCCCAATTATCTCCCATTTTCCTCAAATGATGTTCAATTAAGATTTTGACTAAACCATGGTGATACAAAGTTTTTTCCAGAAATTGAACCCTTTTTTGAACGTTTGAGGCCATTCTTTTCAGACTATGAAGTAGGAAAAAGGGCAAATTAATTTCCTCATCTAAAAAATGCATCATTAACCAAATATGGTAGACATAAAGAGTACCAAATCTACCTTCACAGGTGATAATTTTTTTCAAAATGAGTAACATGTTCCTCCACTTATTCTTTAATGCCAAGCTAGGAATACCTTTTTTAAAAATGGAAACATCCATACCTAGAGTCTTAAGCATTTGCCTCCATGCTTCGTTATGGAATTCCCTATTTTTGAACCACCTTTCTCCTTGTCTAGGTAGTTTCGTTGCCTCTGCAATGAAAGCCTCTGTAACAGTGAATTTAATGTCTCCTATTTCGACCTCGGCTCCATTGAAGGACCCTGCAAATTTTTTAGTCACCTCTTTGTGAAAACCACTAAATTTCTCCAAAAATTGCAACCAACCTGCTTGCTGTAACATTTCTCTGATTTGTGGATATCCCTCCAAGTACTTGGTTCCAACCGGTTCAGTCCTCACTATTAGACCCATAACTTTTCTTCCAACCTTCAGTTTACTGCTCCTCTGCTCATGGTGAAAATGGCTGTTAAAGAGATATTTCTGCCCCAAAGATGTTTCCTCTGTTTTACAGAGCGGAATGGCTAAGTATTGGCTGCGGAAATGAATGATATGGAGTGGTTTTGAAATGAGTATAATGGAGTGAGGTGGTTCATATGAGTTGAAATCTAACATGGAAGAAAAGACCACGGAGATATTTCGTTAAGCAATTCAAAATCATCATTAAATGATTTGGCCCAGTGACATGACTGATCAAATCACTTTGGTACTTAACCGTTAAATTTTAAATGATGATCGGATATGTCAAGATGGAAGGGTTTTGGGTCTAAAGTTTTATGATATGGTTGATAGGCATGATCAACACGACTAATTAAAACAACCTTTTTGAATCATATATGACTTAACTATGCTAAAATTTTCATGATTTGTCACCATAATAATTTCATACCTTTGCCTTTCCTTTGATTTTCTTCAAGGTTTTGATATGCCTTGTCCTCAATCATTAATTTTCAGTTCCTCATAACTTCTTTGACTTTGCTTGTTGTCTTGGATATGCAGGATCAATTTGTTGCTCAATCAGGTGATTACTGGATAGTGCCTTCAGGATCTCCGGCTGCAGAATGTCTGTCTGGCTGCAGAATGTCTGTCTAGCTACAGAATGTCTGACTGATTGCAGAATGTACCTGTAGAAGCCTTGAAATGGAATGGTTTGAAGCATGAATGGAATGTTAGAATATTGTATGAAATAAGTTAAAAATGGATCATGGAATATGGTGTGATGGAGTATGAGTGGAGTGAGTAATGGAATGAAATGAATCACAACTATGAAGTGGAGTGAAAAAGTGACCTACAGCTTCTGATCTGTATTATTCAATTGCAGAAAGAAATAAATCTTAAAACTATGAGATGGAAATGAGGTGGACCATGGAATGAAATGAATGAAGTATGGATGAATGAAATGAAATGGAGTATGAAATGAAATGGAATATGGATGAATGGAGTGAAATGGATCATAAGTGGGATGTGAATCACTTATGATTTTATGATGGCTTCTTGCAGAGAAAAAAACAAACTTGAAAAGCTAAAGTGTCAGAAAGATTCTGATTTTCACTCTATCTTTTTTGTATAAACATGCTAATCAGAGATTAGTTTTCATGTTTATACTTTATTTTTTATTTTATTTTATTTTATTTTTTTTTAATTTTTTTTTTTTCAAATATCTGCCTTCAGAAAATTCAATTAAGTTGATGAAGAAGAAAAAATTTTCTTCATTAACTTCACATCACTGTTTTCCTGGAATTTCTTGAAAAATTCTTCTCTCGAGAGTGGCTTATGATACAGCTTCAATCTATGACCATTCACAAGAAAAGTGACCTCCTCTTCATCTATTGTCCTGATTTTTATTGCTCCATTGTCAAATATTCTTATAATTTCATATGGCCCAAGCCAATGTGTTTGGAATTTACCTTGAAAATCCTTGAACTTTGAATCAAACAAGAGAGCCCAGTCACCTTCTTTGAACTTCTTTTCTTTGATGTACTTGTCATGCCATCTAATCCTTTGCTGTTGGACTATACTTTTTTTCTGAACTGCATCTTGTCTGATCTCATCCAATTCATTAATCTGCTCCAATCTATGATTTTGTGCCTCTGATAGATCAAGTCCTAGCTGAACTGCCATTTTGAAAGTTTGAATCTAGAACTCTATGGGAAACAAAACTTGCTTTCCATAAACAAGTTCATAAGGAGTATGGCCTGTTGTGCTTCTCCATGTAGTTCTATAGGCCCACAAGGCTTTAGGAAGCCTATCTACCCAATCTCTTCTATGTAAATGGACAGTATTCATTAGGATCCCTTCAATGACCTTATTAGCAGATTCCATTTGACCATTTGCTTGTGGATGATATGGAGTAGATTTTCTGTGTCTGATTTTGTACCTCTCCATCATTTGTTCCACTAGCCTTGATGTAAATTGAGCTCCTTGATCTGTAACAATTTCTCTTGGGATGCCAAAACGAGTAAAAATATCCTCAAAAAGAAAATTGACTACAGATGCTTCAGTAGCAGAAAGTAATGGCTTGGCCTCTACCCATTTAGTAACATAATCAGTGCAAACTAATATATATTTCTTTTGTCTTGATGGAGGACTAATAGGTCCTAAAAAATCCAAAGCCCATTTTTCAAAAGGTTCAATATGTACCTGAGGCTGCAATGGCATCTCACCTGAAGGAGAAGGTTTCCCTACCCTTTGGCAACTGTCACACCTTTTGACATACTCTCTAGCATCTTTGAAAAGGGATGGCCAATAATATCCCAAATGAAGGATATTATAGGCTGTCCTTTTATCAGCAAAGTGTCCGCCACAAGGTTCATCATGACATGCCTTGAGAATCTCAGGCATCTCATCTTCCCGAACACATCTCCTAATGATAAAATATGGACCTGTCTTGTATAACTCATTACCAACCCATGAATATTTTGCACTGTCATAAATGATATTTCTTTTGTCTCTTGCATTCATTATTGAAGGAAATTTCCCTGAAAATAAATAATTAGCAATGTCAGCAAACCAAGGAGTTTGAGTAGAAATTGCAAAAAGATATTCATCAGGAAATTGATCTTCAACTGGGGTATTGTCTTGGATGTTTTGGAGTCTAGATAGGAAATCAGCTACTGTGTTTTGTTTTCCAGGCCTATCTAGAATGGTAATGTTGAATTCTTGTAAAAGTAATAACCATCTTATGACTTTTCCATTAGTAATTGATTTGTTCATTAAATATCTAATTGCAGAGTGATCTGTGTGAACAAAAGTTTCATAGCCTGTTATATAGTGTCTGAATTTGTTTATGGCATGAACAATAGCTAAAAACTCTTTTTCAGTTATAGTATAGTTTAACTCTGAAGGAGTCAAATTTTTACTGGTATAGTAGATGGCATAAGGAATCGGGTCTTTTTGTCCCAATACTGCTCCTAGAGCTGTATCTGAGGCATCTGTTGAAATATGAAAAGGTAGCTTCCAGTTAGGTCCCCTTAAAATAGGTGCTTTAGAGATTTTTGTTTTTAGGGTCTCAAAGGCTAACTAGCAATTGGGATTCCACTTGAATTCATAGTCTTTGGTAAGTAATTTGAAAAGTGGAGATGCTATCTTGGTGAAGTTTTCTATAAACCTTCGATAATATCCTGTAAATCCAAGAAAACTCCTAACATATTTTGGCAACCTAGAATAGATAAGTTAGAGATGACTTCAACTTTTGACTCATCAACTCTAATCCCATCCCCTGAAATGTGATGACCCAAAACAATTCCTTCAGTAAACATCATAAAACACTTTTCATGACTTAGTGAAATATTTGCTTCTTTACATCTCTTTAAGACTTTTTCCAAGTTTGCTAAGGCTTATTCAAATGTGTTTCCATAAACTGTGAAATCATCCATATATACCTCTACACAATCATGTATTAGATCTGAAAAAATTCGTAGTACTGCCCTTTGAAATGTTGTGGGTGCATTGCATAGTCCAAATGGAAATACTCGATAAGCATAAGTACCCCAAAGACAGGTAAATGTGGTTTTGTCTTGATCTTCAAGTGCTACTTGAATTTGGTTATAACCACTAAACTCATCTAGAAATGAAAAGTATTTTTTGCCAACTAATGTATCTAACACCTGATCTATGAAAGGTAAGGGAAAATGATCTTTAAGAGTAGCTTTGTTTAATTCCTGGTAGTCAATACATACCCTCCATTTACCATTTTTCTTTGGCACAATTACTAAAGGAGAAACCCACTGACTATCTGAAATGGGATAGATGAAGTTAACATTTAACAATTTCTGCAATTCTTCCTTAACAATCTCCCTAAGATTTGGATTCATCCGTCTCTGAGGTTGTCTGATTGGTTTACAATTTTCCTCTATGTAGATGTGATGAGTGCAAGTCTTAGGGCTTATCCCTTTCATATCAGTGTACTCCCATGCATATGTAGAAGAATGTCTCTGTAATATCTTGACTAGCTCTTCTTGTTGATATTTCTCTAGGTTCTTGTTTATGTTTAAAGTTTTTCCTGGAAATATCTCAATTGTAGAGCTGCCAAATTTATCCATGGAATAGAGAGACATATGCCTTGATGACAAAAAATCAATGTTGGATTCTTCTTGAAATTTTTTATGTTTATATTCCAAAGAGGATTCAAAGTTTTCCAAGGTATTCAGAATTTGGCTATCTTCACTAATTTCTGAAATTGTGAAGAGAGGTTGTAAGTCTTCTTCATCCTCTATCCATTGAGTATCATCTAATTCTGTAATTGTTCTTGTTGGAGGATACAAGGTAAATTTCTTGGTTGAAATACCATCAGAGATATACATATCACCAGATCTACAACTACTGAAAGCATCAGCTGTAGCTAACCAAGGTCTTCCTAATATAATAGGGTGTCCTCCCAGATTATTCTTAGGAGTTAGGATCATAAAATCCACAGGATACTCCCAAGAATCTAGGGACAATGGAATGTCTTCTATTACCCCATCAGGTTTAATCATAGATCTGTCTGCTAGTTGTAATAATGTGGGTGTAAAAAGAAGATTAGGAAGTTTCATTTTATCCATGATTTGTCTACTCATGATATTGATTTCTGCTCCTAAATCAATGAGTGTGTTTTGGATCTCAATTCCATTGATGTGAATTTTGACAACTGGATTTCCTGGGTCTAGATACTTTGGAATAGCAATCTTACCCATCATGATATCTACTATTTTTCCTGCCAGTTGAATTTTCTTTATCTCTCTTATTCTTTTTCTTGTTTTCTTCATGCTCAACTCCTTTATTGTTTTTGCTAAGATTGGAATTTCCTTGATGGCTTGCAATAATGGGATCTTAATACAAACATTTCTCAGCTCATCTAGGAAATCATAATTAGGCAACATAATTTGTTTTTCTACACCCCTATCAACTTTTAATCTTTCTGGGAAGGGAGGTGTAGAAGTGGATGTTGATGGATTCTCTAATATAGGAGTTGAAATTATTGGTTCTTTTTGTTTTCATTTTTCAATGTTTGAGTCTTGGAAAGTTGTGTTCTCTTCAAGACTTTTATTTATCCGTAGAGAATCTTCCTTAGAATTGTCTCACTCTTGTATGATTACAGAAGGTTTCCTCTTTTCAAGTATTCTTTCAGACCTAAGTTGAACATCACTAAGGTCTAAAGGAGTGATCAAATAAGTTGGAAACTGTTGGCCTTCTATCATGTATGTGTTCTGAGGATTTTTATTGTTGGGGTTTGGTATGGGTTGGGCAGGCAACTGATTTTTTTTCTGAGGAAATGGTAATGGAAGTGGTTGATTTTGATGTTGTGGATTTTGAGGATTTTGTGGAGAATTTTGTTGAAAATTTTGTTGAGGAGGGAAATGTGGATATAGTGGATAGGATGGTGGATATTGGTAATACTGAGAGTATCTTCCATAGGGATTTTGTGCTCCTTGTGCCCATGTTTGTGATTTATTTTGAAATTGGGGCCAAGGTTGCTGCCAAGGATTCCAATTTGGTGGGGGTTGATTATACATTTGATCATGAAATCCTTGTGTTTGAGGTCCTTGCCAAGGCATTCTAGAGACAAAATTGAGAGATTCTGTGGAACTTGTAGGAGTATCTTCTTGAAAGACAGCTTTAAGACCAGGAAGTGAAGGACAAATCTTGGTCTCATGTTTTTCTGAACAAATTACACAAGTCTCCACAACTTTGGCATCCAAAGGGCACTCTCTCAAGGCATGTTTCTTTCTACATTTGGGACAAAATATTGCTAAGGCATCAGATTCAGCTTTTTGCTTGTTTTGTAACTTAAGGGTGTCTATTTGTTCACTAAGACTCCCCAAGATATCAGATTTTGAACTCATCAAGCATATGTCCTATTTCTGCCCTACTTACTGTCCCAAAAGTAGACTTACTTGCCCTTGCAAGAGCAGGGTCTCTTGGTCCTTTTACAGTTTTAGATTTCCATCTTGAAAGGTTGATACATAATTCAGCTATTTCAGGTAATGTGAGCTGAGATATATCCCCTTTTCCCATCATGTTAAGGATATATAACCATTCATCCCTAATTATCTTCAACAAGAGAGCTTTCAAAGTGTCTTGGTCTAGGTTTTCCATTTTTTCTCTTTTGATGTTGTAGTTAAATCTCTCCAACAAATCTTCCAGATTTTCATCCTCTTTATGTAGCATTTTAAACACTTCCTCCTTATGGTTTAATAGAATACAGTAATCCAAATACCTCTCTAGAAATTCTTGTTTCATGTCTTCCCATGTCCTAATAGAACTATTGATCAAACTCATAAACCACTTCAATGCTGCTCCTTTCAATGTTGAAGGAAATAGTTTAAGTTTTTGAGCATCTTGTAAGTAGTCATAGGTTCTACACAGGACTTCAAATTCAAATAGGAAGGTTTCAGGATCTTCAGTTTTAAGTCGATAAAAGTTTGGAAGGACAGAGAGTGAAATGTTTTTCATAGTTGTATTGGTTTCTTCATCTACTATAGGAAACCCAAAAGAGCTTCCCATCTCTCTTCTACCTCTTCCTCTACCTCCTTCTCCTTCTACACCTCTACCTCTACCTCTACCCCCTCAAAATAGTGTGTTTTCTCCATTAAAAACTCCTCCTCCCCCTTCTTCTGCCATAGTTGATTCTTCTGTAGAAGTTGAAAATTTTATGTCCCTAGCAGGGGTTCCTGAATCTTCTTCTAAGACAGGCTCAATGGGTAAAGTAGAAGGTCTTTCTAATGGAATATCTGATCTTAAGTTCTCTGGAAGTCTAGGATCAGTAAAGGATGGAATGTGGGTTTGAGTTGGAGGTGTGCTGGCTCTAGGTCTTGGTGAAACAAGTGGTGTTCTAGGAATCAAGCTTCTGCTTCTTATGAATCTCCCCCTTGAGTCTCTTTCTCTACGCATATCATTGTTTTTGGGTGATAAGAAACAAGGCTACCTAGTTACACTTCCCCGGCAATGGCGCCAAAATGTTGTGCTCAACTTAGTGTTCCTAAATTGAGGTCATTAATTGTCAACCAGGGCTAGTAAACTGCTGAAGTGTGGTGCACTGTATGTGCCTAGGTATCTGTTTCTCACTACGTTGTGTTTAGTGTTTTTATGATTTTTTTGGTTTTATGGTTTTATGTCAAGAAGGAAAGCACTAAATGTTGATGAAGGACAGTGGTTGGACACACTAAAAACAGAACAAAACCTATTCTAAATTTTGCATGGTACTAAAGAACAGAAAATGCAAAGCTTGATAATGACTCCTAGTAAGGAAACAAATCACAACATGAACTCAATAACTCATAGCATGAACTCATCCAATTCATTCATTAGGAATATGTTGGAATAGTTTTAGAAAAGAACAAGTTTAATAAAAATGAGGTTCTCCTAAGGACACAATCATCTTACAATATTACAAACAATCTCATCCATGGCTAGAGGTTTATTGGAACACAATTGAAAAGAGATTATTTGTAGCACAATAATATTTCTAATCTAAATTAACTTGTAATGCTAAGATTACTCCATTTTGCAGCTCAGATTGTCACTAGTATACCTCATCCAAAAGTTAGATATTTTCTAAAATAGTTTTTGGAAAGAAAGGACTTCACAAAGGATTGCAGAATAATCAAGGCCTTAAACTGATATTACTAGCTTCTGTCCAGATGATGATGTATTAATATGAAGTTAGAACAAAAGAAGTTTTGTAGATAATGAAGACCGTGGTATTTAAATTTAACAACTAATACAATTTAAAATGCAATGGATAACAACTAAACTAGAATGCTAATACAGTGAACTAAGACTAAACTAGAGTGCTATTATCTAACTTGAAATGAATTGGAACTGAAATAGAATGATACTAATATAGTGAACAGAGTTAAACTAGAGTACCATTATCAAGCTTGAAATATAGTGACAGAATTAAACTAGAATGACATCTACCTCCGGAGTATTTCAACTGAACCAAAATGCAACTAATTCTATGAAATACTACAGCCCTGTCTTGTTCAAGATGAGTGATATTTTGGAATAGTTTGTACAAACAAGTCTGGTTGTATCATTCAGTGAAAATGGGCATAAAAAGAACATAACAATACGCAGGTAAACTAAAACACCACAGCTAAGTCTTATCCAGAGTTAGTGATATTTTGGAAGAGATTAATGAGAATAGGACTAGTTGTAACAACTAATTATAATTGAACACAAAAACGTAAAGTTCTAAATTGCTACAATTATGCCTCATTCCGGATTAGTGATATTTTGGAATACTTCATGAGAACAAAGCTAAAATGTAGTATCCAATGTAAGCAAAGTTTAGAAAACTATTTAAATTGAGAATGAAACAAAGCTACGGCTAGTTATCTAAACCAAATGCATAATGCTTCACGGGAAGTAGGGGCCCTCCACCACTGGATCAGCACGCGGATCTACTCAAGATTGACTCATATCGTGCAATAAAATTATGTCTCTTTCATTAAAGGAGAAATTCTTCAAAACAGAGTATTTACGGCCTTCCAAAATCTAGCAACAAAACAAAATCTAACGAACCGTTTCTCGGTCTCCCGAGTCATACTTATAATGAAGTTACATAACTACTCTTTGAGAAAAACGGGGATAAGTGTCTCTCCCACTTCTAATCAAATTAAAACTCTTATTAACAGTCTTGTGCTTAACTGCGGACATCTGTAGAGTCCGTGTTTTGATAGGAAACTACTTCTCTTCTACGTGCATAACTGCTTTGATACTTTAACTCAGACTTCGTGGGGAGCAAGAGATGATGGGGAGGTGTTGTGGATTTCACCCATATGCCTTTTTCTTTGCAGTGACATCTGGAACCTACATAAACATGAGGATGGCTGCAGAATAGATGACTGGCTACGGAATGCCTGTATTCTGTAGCCGAGTCTTAGTCAAAATTACTACACCAACAAAATCATGAAAACATAGTAAGTTAGCCATTATATAAATTCTTAAAGAAATTTTAATTAATCCTACTTATCATTTAAGCCTGTAATTGATGAGGGACAAAGAAAATGAAGTGGAATGTGGTGAGTGAGAAGAACATCTTTGGGGCTCGACAACTTTCACGCCCTTTGTTACTTGACCCGCATAGAGACCGAGCATTAGAGCTTTTTATTAGCCCATAACTTTTATTTCCCCAAAAAAATGTAGTGTTTCACCTTCCAAATAGTATAGGGTCAATCCTATGGGAATACATGTCCTAATGGGACTACTTCTCCATCACCTATGCACCTCTCATTGATCTGCCAATCTATCACTTTATGCCACCTCAATGCCTTAGTTTCCCAGAGCCTTGTCAACCCAGAGACAAAACCTCGTGTCATTTGAAACTTTTAGGTACTCTGGACTTTTAGGGTTTGAGATGATGTATCCTGATAGGACCTCGCACTGCACACATAGACCAATCATTTATTTAATGGGCTAATTTTTCTTAGCCACATGTACTCCACTGTGTCACAAAACTATTTCCCCGAAGCTTTCTACCTGTGCCACCTTCAAATATTATGGGATTATGTCTCTAGGGTTACATGTCTACCAGCATATCTACCACCTCTACAAGGGTTCCATGTGTCATTATTTTTTAGCCCACTTGGTTACTTGAAAATTCCAATTATGCATGCCACATGTCACACCCTCATTGTTGCCACATCATGCTAACATTATCATGCCAACATGTCTCATTGTCACCGTCGTTGTCCATTTGAAAATGTAACATGTGACACCTTTTCCACATCCTCTCAGCACCACGTCATCGTTGCTCCATTTTTTTGAATATTTTAGGAAAAAACCTTTCAGGTGATGTGTGAAGTTGGGTCCCATGTTTGCACAATCACCATTGGTCCACAACTCTTCCAATTGACTTCCACACTTCGATAATTTGATGCCAATGGTTTAGCGGACCCCCTGTTGGGCAGCGTACCACTCGATTGAAGATTTTGAGAAAGACTCTACAGATCGAGGAGCGTAGCACGCACTACAAAGATATGTTAGAGTCTTAAGGTCTCTAGGGTGGGTCAAAGGCCCTTATTTTTTAAATGAATGGTAATGTTTTATGTACGTCGGGCTTGGCCCATGGTTTTGGACCATGGTATTGTAAATGTAAAGACTATATAAGGAATCTAGGATAGACCTTGAGAAAAGATAATTTAAGTCATAGAATGCATTTGGATGTAATGCTATTTTGAGTTTGTATTATGTGGTTTGGGTTAGATAAAAGGCTCTTGCAGCTGAGTGCATGAAGACCTTATAAAGTATGCAGCTGAGTGCACGAGGACCTTAGAAAGTATGCAGGGTGGAACGTATTGTATTAAAAAGATCTGAGAACTAATGAAAGACTTTTAAAGAAATATCTAAGTTATTCTTTTAAGTGTTTTCTTTACTTGTATTTTGATATAATTTGTGATAATTTAAGGTTTTTTATAGGTAATTTCATCGCGAAAGTCTTGTTTATCGTTATTTATGTTTTTTTAGCCTCGTTAAGGTAAAATCACACAGTCAGCAAGAGAGTTCAATAAACGTGTTAAAAAATGACTATATAATTAGCATAGTTGTTCTGTGAAGCTCATTTAGTTATTGAAAGGGATAAAATCCCTAAAGAGTACACTCCATTGTCCCTTTAGATGCATAAACCTGGTTCTAGCATCCCCCCACATTGCCTCGGGTGAGATTTCGTCAGTGTAGTAGATCGTTGCCGAAAGGGCCGGTAATAGTGTGTTTTTTTTATTCGTCTAGCCATATCTGAACCTGGTTCTAGGCTCCATCAAGCCAACAAATATTTATTTTTTTAGGATCGATATCTAACTGAGGGATATGTGGATGTGACATCCATCTAAGAAAGAGATTCAAGATTGGGTAGATCTAAAAGAACCTGACTTTGTTGCACGAGAAAACATACATCCACGCATATCTACTGAACAATGGTTGCATATGTATATCTTCACATATTAGCATGAGATATTTTTCTCATTGTTTGCTAGCGACCTGCACGAGTGGTTATCAAGAATAGTAGAGAAAACAATCCATTTCAACAATATTCCTACTACGTGGACTCTAGAGATGATCAAACAATTGAAGGGGACTAATAATGAGATCACAAGGGTTGTTTATTACTAGATCTATAGTATCCTTGGAGGATTTTTTATTGATTTCCCAATCAACACATCTATATCCTATAGCAAAGCGGGACACAAAATTTTTAAAGGCCCGGGAGGTAAGTACTTAAAGTCATTGAAGCTTTGGATTAATATGCTATTCTGTAAGAAGGGTGTACTAAAGATGCAATCATATTGATGTTCATAAGAAATTCGGAACTACGTGATGTGGTAAGAGATTTAGGGTATATCATAATAATTACATTGAGTCTGAGTACATTCCATTGTTTAGGTCTGAAAGCGAAGAAGGAGAAAACCACCCTGCTACCTTTAGAAGTGTGTCGGTAAAATATGAAGATCATCAGGGTGCTTCTAGAATTCCCCAGCCTTCCACTCCCACCACAACCCATCCCTATGTTTTTCCTCCACCTCCACATCCCCCATTTTCCATGGCTCACACACCTAAGATGTTTTTTTTAAAGGATCACATGATCTCAAGAAGTTATGGTTTGTTGCAGAAGAAATATGGAGGTTGCAGAACATCATTGATGAGAATATGAAGAAAGAACACTTGGTCACAATGTTGCAGGATAGAGAATTATCCTGGTATATTAAGTACTCCTCGACAAACCAAAATTCTATGTTCGCCCAGACAAAGTTTACATTGAATGTTGAATTCAAGAAGCTGAAGTTGCAGTCTCAATGTATTAAAAAGATCAAAGAGATCAAGAAATTTGTCACTTAAACTATGTGGGAAGTAGATAAAAGGTTTAAGACATTGCTAAGATAAGTAAGCTTCAGGATACCTAACAAGAAGCACACATAATGATTTATAGTAGTGTTATTTCCACATCTTAGGTTTTCATTGTCTTAACAGAAGATCATAACCCAGGCAAAAGCCTTGGAGATTACGATGAAGCTAGAAGCTTCACCAGTAGTGGATACCAACATAGGAGTTCAACAGATGCAAACCTAGTTTGAAATCTTACATATGGAACTCCAAGATTTTAAGAAGCGAAAATAGGTTCAGTCTCACATGCGCTTAGAAGTTTGGTGCATAAAGTGCAAAGTGGAGGGCCACCATAAGGATCGTTGTCTTTTTTATAGAGATTACTTGGGCACTGGGATGCCAAGTCCGTTGAAGCCTGAGCCAAGTACTAGACGAAATGTGGGACCAAATTTCTGGTGTAGCTTATCCAAAGTTGCAGGCCAACACTCCAAAAACTATTATCATCTGCTGCAGAAGTACATTCGGTCACTGAAGCAATTATTCTATAATTTTTTTAGTTCGATGTGACATGATGGCAAGCAGTATTGAAGCTATGATCTAATTACGCATATTCCAGGAGCATACCGAGTGCAATCCGAAGGTTGTGAATATCCAGGTTCACCAACAGTGCACAGAGGTTTGCAAGGCTGAGGGCATGGCTGAGGAGGAGGCGTTGGATGATGGCACGAATAGATCATATGTTATAATTGCGGTCAGCTTGGACAATTCACCAGGGATTTTCAGAATATCATTTTCTTATATTTTAGGTATTGTCACACATTTGATCATGAAATAAATGATTTTCCTACATTATTGGCTAAAATGCAGAAAAAGCACAATCAATAGCCTGCCCAGAACATACAAATGATGAGGGTTGAGCCATGTGAAGAAGATTTAAGTTTCAACATAGTGACACGAAGTGGTATAAATATTGGAGAATACAAAGCGAAGTAAAGAAGCATATGGAGGATACATGGGTCTATAAAGCTAGAGACAAGAATAATGGGTTTGATGAACAATGCAAGAAATAAATCTTCATGGAAGCGAAGATGAATTTTATGAGCCCTGGAGCTTCAACATCAACAACGCAAAGACAACTGATTTCATTGAATAATAAACCCAAGGAGGTTAGTGAATCTAAGGAATTTGATCCATCCATCCTGAAGTCATTCTTACATACATGCATGAAGTTTCTAAGAGATCAGAAAGTTATCGAAGGACTACAGGATCTGATTGGAAAATGCACTAATACAAAATACCAACAACTGAAACAACGTGCAATGCATAAGGTCTACAAACATAAGAAAAGGATCGGTAGAGAAATGTGGTTAATGTGTAGATCAACGATTATGAAATGGACTAAGTCATCGTTGATCTGGGATCAGATGCCAATGTTTTTCCAAAATATACATGGGAACGGATGGGGAGACCAAAGGTGCAATGGTTATTGATTCAACTAAGAATTGAAAATCAACAAAATTTCATCCCTATGGGTCGATTGCATGGCATTAGCATAGATATTGATGGTTCAAGGATTTTATCTGACTTCGAAGTCATTGAGATTTTTGATGATAACAATCCATATCCTGCATTTTTTGGGTTTGATTGGGCTTATGACATGGATGTTATTATCAATCTAAAAAATAGACAGATGGTGTTTGAAAATAATGGTACAAGCGTTTTTGTGCCTTTGGACCCCTCTGAAGGAGCACGATACATAGAACCGGTCCAACATGAATATGGTGATGCCGATATTGATCAGATTTATCAGATCACTACAGAGGATGAGGACTAGATTAATCCTACTGATGATGGTAGAATAAGTTGGTATAATGATAGTTCTTATGTTTTAGACTCTGACAAAGAATTGGATCATTGGAAAATATGCTTGCATGAAGTATCTACTAAGCGGTGTAACAGAGTTACCAAAGCGCTTCGCTATGTCACATCAGAGGTACTTGAATTGCCAATTTATGATGGAATTGGGAATGTTCTTTTATTTCTGGAAGCATTTGAGTAGAAGGTTCCTGAAGAACAAAGATATGAAGCTTTGGAATTTTTCTTAAGGTCCACACCATCCCGATGGTGCGGCATGCACAGAGAAAACTTAGGAGGATGGAAGGAATTTTGCAGACTTATAATGCTTAGGTTTGGTCACATAAACACTAGGATCATGGAGAATTATAATGGTAGGGATGTTTCTCGTGAGAAATTTTCTCACTAGACTATGGCCTGAGGTGAAGAACCTCAACCTGAATGGGTGCACATATTCTACCATACCTTGGGTATGATACCTTAGCAGTCGTATCTTGAAACAGAGTTGTGCCATGGCACCACAGATTGATATGAAATGATGGAAGTTTTATTATTAAAATTTAACTTAACCAATGGATGGGATTGTATTAATAATTCTATATAGGAAATCCGAATGGGAATTTTCTGAATTACCATTGAGCAAAGGGATTCAGAACAACCTGACTGGGTTGTGCAGATAGAGCAAGCATGAGAATGTTACAATCTAATTGCAGAAGAAGGTGAATAGGATCTGTGCATCATAAATATTCCTGAATATGAAGGAAATCTCAAGGTTTTAGGTCCAGAAGTAGAGATGTTGGACATTCCATAGCCTGTAAGAACTTAGCAAGTCAACATAGGCTCATAAGCAGAGCCCAAGTTAACAAAGATTAGGGACTATTGGGATGAAGATATGGTAAGAAATTTCAATGAATTTTTGCATGAGTACCAAGATCTATTTCCAACGAAGTTCTTTGAGCTAAAAGGAATTGTAGGGGTTTGGCATTTATGCACATCACTTTGAAGCCGAAGAAGTTAGTACTTTGAACATTTCCTAGGAATAAAATGCCAAAGGAAAAAAGATCTAAGGTGATGCAAGATAGGCAGAAGCAGGTTGTCGAGGTTGAGGAGTCGGATGAAGAATAAGTCATGCCAAGAGGGATAGAAAATATTGATGCGGAGGAGGCGGAAGCTATCTCTAGGTTGCCCCCATACATGGTGCCATGGAATTTGATAGTTGCAAAACCTATGAAGGACCTGGATGAGTAAAATATAAGATTTTTACACCCTTGTTTCTTGAAGAAGTGTCAGTTGAGGGGGATTTGTTGGGAAAAGTGCCACAACTGCAAATGGAGGATTGGGATTTCAACGACCGTGAAAAATACCCCCAATTCTAGACAAGTCAATATATGTGCTCTACATACTATGAAGCAGCTGGAGTGACAAGACTAGAACCAATGAAGTGGGTAACTGGAATTCAGAATGCAGGGCTGCTAAACATGATATATGTTCTGCACTTTGGGTGTAGCATTATCAAAACAATATTTCTATGCCAATTTTTGGCCCTAATGCATCATGATTTCCTATGGTTGGGGGAAATAATCCCCATTGATGCGATGTTGATCAGGAAGATCACGACACTTCCTTATCTTAGCTTGGACCCTACTGAAGCATTTGTGGGAAAAAAATAGGATAGGAATTTTGCTGACCAGATGAAGTAGGAATACAACCTAATGAAGGGAACCATGGGTTACTTTATTAACTCCATCAAGGATAGGTTGTTGCACTTTTCCACCCATATTTTAGCTGGAAATACCATGCGAAAGTGTCAAGGAGAGGAGTTTTCAGTGTTAGTGGTGTCTTTGGCTGCGTAGTGTATCAAAGTCGTTGTATAAAATTGGGTCGCATACTTGTGTAAGGAGTTATTAGATGATTGCAGGGAGGCACAGGAGGAGGGCAAGCAATTCCACTATGTTTGGATCCTTCTCTTTATCGCGATGATGGCCTGGAAGGAACCTAAGGAGTTGGAGTTCCCGACTACACACTTGGATATTTGCAAGGCAATGAGGTATGCCTCGTTATGGCATTCGAAGGAGCCATCTCAGGTGATGGCGAAAAGATTATTTTGGGTTGGGTTGGAGATGATTCTATACACAATGATTATCTAGAAGCATGGGCTATCCCCCAATATTTTTGCATAATATCAACGGGTCGTAGACTTTAAATCATATTTCCACAACATACACTTCTGCGCGAAGAAGGATCTTGTGGAGTTCTGGTACAAGTTTTCGTGCCTGGTCACAAAGGATGATGTTGTACACATAGTAAGTAATTGGACAAGTGATTAGCTAACTCCTCCCACTACAGGTGCAGAGAAAAAATAGGCAAGCACAAGTGGCATGACGACCAACATGCAAAAAGAAAAGAAGGATACAAGGAAGTAGCCTAAGACAGTCACCTTTATGACTGACAAGGACGTTGAGCAAGAAGATGAGAAAGAGAATGAGAAGGATGCCCCAAAGAAATGAGGGGGCGATGATTAGGGTGGTGATGACACATTTATGGATCCAGCAAACCCCCCCTTCACTTAAATTCTAAAGAGACAATAGACACTAGGCGGTGGCACACATAAAAAGGTGAAGTCATACCAGTCTACCAGCCCTGAATTATTGGTCCTCAGTGAGGGGGACTTCGATGAAATTGGCGAAATTTTTCAGCATGTCACCAAACATCTATGAGGAAACATTGAGGACCTGTAAAATATGTTAGTGGCGGAGATTCGTCAGGGACTTAAGGACCTGCAGGTTCAGATGAGCGCAGTACAAGTGAGCATGATTCAAGCGAGGAGGCTTCAAGCGAGCATGGCTCAAGTTAGTGGGGCACCAACAAGTGAAAGTACAGCAAAGCAAGAGCTAGAAATTATAGCTGATACCTGTGTGGTATCGGTACCTACAAGCACATTATGTTTTGACATCATTGAGAAATTGGCATAGGCAGCACATTGGCAGAAACAAGGCTCAACCTTGTTGCGCTGCCTTTGAAGGCATTACATGAATTTCACTAGGGTGTTACTGAAGACTTTCAGATCAGAGAGTAGTATTCCCTATTGATTATCAAAGATGTTAAGTAGGAAAGGAGGAGGATGGTAGAAGAAAATCAGCAAGCTATACAGGAGCACGATGAGGTGGCGGCACATAGAAAAAAATAAGAGACAACCATCACCAAGGTTTGCAGCAAACTACCTGAGCTACAAATTCGAGTTGCAGGAGTGCCAACGGAAAATTTGGAAAAACTCATGAAAACAGTCAAGGATTCCAAAGCCAAATTTGAAAAGGTGTGACTCGAGATGTAGATGAAGATAATTGAGCTGCAGATGAAATTGCAGCCCACTACTCCACTAAAGGTCCAGGAGTAGTGCACAGCAGAGATCAAGGCTACCAATGATAAGATTGAATCCACCGTCAAAGAGTGTGCTCAAATATTTGAAGATGATATGGATGTCTAGGTCTTACTACATGAGGACCCTCAAGTGCATAAAATTGAAGAAGTAGTTCATGAGAAATTGGAACAGATGGACCACATTAAGGTCACAGTGAAGACCTTAGCACCAATACAAAGGTATGGCCATCTCCAGGAGGGTAATTTTTTGCAGGAAAAGATTGATGAGCTACATATAAAAGAAAATATTATCATAGCCAGGATGAATCCATGGGAATCTGATCCAGCATTAGAGGAATTTTGAGGTCTAAAATGGGCCTCCTAAGGAAATTATAAAATAGTAGTGGAAATAATAAAATAATATTAGATTACATCATCAAATTTTAGAGGGAAAAAGAATATAATAATAACAAAATAATAAAACTATTTTTTCAACACGTATTTTCAGCGTATCTCCTTAATGTTTTACTCAAATTTCAAATGGAAACACTTGTTGGATGCAAAAATTAATCTCTCATCCAAGGAGTACCCATGTTTCATACTTTTGATGGAACCTGCTACATGAAAAATTAGAAATACATGAAAAACATGATTGCAATCACGTTTTTTCATGTATTTCTCATTTTTCGTGTAGGAGGGTCCATCAAAAGTATGCAACATATGTACTCCTTGGATGAGAAATTAAATTTTGCATCCAACGCGAACTCCCGCTCGAAATTTGAGTAAAATATTAGGGAGATAAGTTCAAAATATGATTTGAAAAAGTAGTATTATTCTTTTATTATTTTTTATTATTTTAACTTTTTTACTCCAAAAATGGTGAATCATCCCCCATGGTTGACATCATCATCTTGAATCCTATTGGTTCTTATAAAGTTTATTTTGGTTGTAAATTTTTCTTAGGAGGCCCATTTTAGACCTCAAAATTCCCTTAATGTTAGCTATCACAAACTGTCGAGAAATAGTTGAAGGGACTTCGCCAGACGCAGAAAGATATTGCTACAAAACTTGTAGGGCCATCTACTGAGACATTACTAACTAAAATATGTGAAGTTTAGAATTATTGTGTTGCGATAGTTTCCCATATGAAGTATTCCTTGACCAATATCAAATATACGATCGATGGTGCACCAACAACGTGACTCAAGATGAGTCACAGTTTTATGTTGGGGGCTTGTTGTACAAGGTACGCCTCAATTGAATATTCTGAGAAAGACTCTGCATCTCGAGAAGTAGAACATGCAGCGTGGAGCTATGTTTGAGTATTAGGGGCTTTGGGGTGGGTCAAAGCCCCTTATTTTGTAAAGGAATGTGAATTTTTTGTGTACATTGAGCTATGCCCATGGTTTTCGGAACATGGTATTGTAAATGTAAATACTATATAAGGAGTCTAGGATAGACCGTGAGAGGAGATAATTTAATTCATAGAATGAATTTGGATGTAAGTCTACTTTGAGTTTGTATTTTGTGGTTTGTGTTAGAGAAAAGGCTATTGCAGTTAAGTGCACAAAGACCTTAGAAATTCTGCAACTAAGTGCACAGGGTGGAACGTATTTTATTGAGAAGATCTGAGCATTAATGAAAGACTTTTGAAGAAATATCTAAGTTATTTTCTTAAGTGTTTTCTTTACTTCTATTTTTATATCATATGTTCTAATTTAAGGTTTGTTATATGTAATTTCATTGCGAAAGTCCTGTTTATCGTTATTTATGCCTTTTTATTTTTGTTAAGGTAAAATTGCACAGTCTGCAAGAGAGTTCAATAGACGTGTTGAAAAACTAGTGTATAATTAAAATAGTTATTTTGGGAAGCTCTGTTAGTTATTGAAAGGAATAAAAACCCTAAAGCCACACTCTTTTTTCCCTCTAAATGAAAAAACTTGGTTCTATTCTCCCCCTATATTGCCTCAGGTGATACTTCGGTCTGCGCATCAGATCGTTGCTGAAAGGGCTAGTAATATTTGGTTTTGTTGGTTCACGCAACCATATCTGAACCTGCATCTTGGTCCCATCAAGCCAACACCCCCCTTGTGTGGTTTAGTGATAAATGGGGGAGGGTTTCGCTATTAATAAGTACCATTGATCTTTTGATCGGTGGTTTGTTAATATATCTAATAACATATCCCCCCTTTTCATTAAATGCTAATGTGTGCATGGGATCGTGCAATTTTATCGATGGGTTAGAGTGGACGCTTGGTGCATGATTTGAATTTAAAATTTCACATTTTTTAATGGTTTTCCTTGAACAATAGCTCTACCAACTTAGGTGATCCTTTCCAAACTCAATTCCCATTAAAGAACATTGCCAACTATAGCTCTGCAACTTAACCCTTTTTGGTCTTTGATCTTTGACCTACAATAACTTCGTATCTAGAAGGAAATTTGTTGACTTCCACATATTATTGGAAATTTATTTCCAATCTCTATCCATATTAATAGTTTCCAAGTGTACTTGATTGATATTCTAAACTAGGAATGGCTCCTAAGTCTCTTCTCCCTTACCATTCTACTTAAACCCATATTTTCCTTTTCCATCAATGAAAACTTATATATAACATCCGTTACATTGAGGACCTACCCATTCACGATGTAATGGACCTTATTAAAAGAATATTATATCTTAAATTAATTAACTAACTCTTGTGTACCCCAAAGTTAAGTTTGGAGGTTAGGGAAAGGCCCTAACACATGCACATAAAATGACATATTCATTAAACTTCATTACGAGCTTAGATGGAACTATGATGTTGATGAACATGTTAATATATGATGGAAATCTTGTTTTGGTGTTGAGAAAAAAATTAAAGTGACAATTTTCTGGTAATGGGAAAAAATAAAACACTTTTTGGTACACTTATTACTCTAGTTATTGGATATGGGTGTGAAGTTTGGGGTTGGGTTTTTCTAGAGAATCTTGGATGAAAATCAAGAAAATAATTTTTTTTTTTACCTGTAACCTTAAATTTAAAGTAATACACCTACCCAATCCTCTTATTAGAGGACAAGTTTCAACCCATTAAGAGTAATTCTATTATTAGGTACTTAGTGTACACACGCAAAATAATGAACAAGGAGTATAAGAGGACTACTAGCATTACATTGAATTCTAGTAAAAGTTACTAAAAAAAAATCAATGATGGCATACATATGTTGACTCGTGGTTAAAATATTTAAAAAAGAGGGGAAGAGACCTATAAAAAATATTTATACTATTTAAACCACTATCACAACTTAATACTAAGAGAAATTTTGGTGAAATGAAGAAATGTTGAATAAAAGTTAGTTAAAGTACTATAAATAATCATCAATCCCAACATAGAAGTTCAAAAGTATATTTCCACTATGGCTAACTTAAAGAAGAAAATTAGCATTGTTGAGATAAGAACAAATTATACCAACCCTCATGGTGACATTAAACATTAGATAGAATCTAAAATACTATGGGAAGAAATAATATATGATATTTCTGAGAAATTTGATGATGGAAATTACTCTCTTATAATTCCCCATCTATTCACACATTGCATCTTAATTCAAAATATTGTAAGATTTTAGATCTTCAAATTTTTAACTCATGAAAACCAAAATAATATAGGAAATTTCATCTCCATTTTTTATCATAAAAGATTATATGCTAGATCAAATCAATTAGTTCTGTTAATTTTTGCAAGTAAGGTCAAATTCCATAGTGGATAGCTAAGATGATTAAGATAATAACTTAATTCGATTCCTCTTTTCTAGCAGATCAAAATTGACCTATAGATCACCCCAATCGGTTAAAAATATGTTAAGTTATAAATTAATTTAATGTTTTATGGGTTGAGCTAACCGCATGTTGATTCGGTCAAAGCCCCAAGCAGTCACTCAAAAATTTATAAATAGAATCGACGTCAAGTTCATTTGTACACATTCGCTCATGTGATCTTCTCTGTTATAGGTTAATTTGGGCATCATTCCCAATGACCTAGTTAACTGGACATCATCTCTAGGACCAATTGATAGGGTCTATCATCCCCTACCATTTCAGTTGCTACATGCCCTAAGACAAAGAACAAGACAAATCATTCATGACTTTCATCTGCAAATGTTTCCAAGATTTGAAGTTTATAATATATCATATGAGAGCTCATCAACACTGACTCTAAAGGGACTAAGTGTATTTCATATGGAGGTAGCCTCATTCAAGGCTTCTCTACAAATCACTTCCCGACACTCATAGGTGTGTTGGTCACATTGGGAGCGAAATTATCATTATTCCAGAATCTCCACTTGGCTAGTGCCTTCTAGAAGAGTTCACATGTGTCAAAATTTGAATCCATGTGTCCATTTGACATATAAAATATTGGGAACATGTCTTTCCTATTATTGGAAATTCATTGATTGTAAAGCTACCTACAGCTCCTCTATAAATTGAGCACAAATCTTAGTGTTTGAGAAGGAAGAATTTGAGTAGAGAAATGTTGGTGGAATTTCAATTGAGGAGTTGATTTGTGTAACATGCTGCTGGAGAGATTTGCATTGTGATGAGGTTGGGATGTTGCTGGAGATGGTCACTTCAAATCAATCATTGGGTTGTAACCTCCCCTTCTATCCATTAATAAAGATTGCTGCTTACTTTCCTACATATGTATTTGTATAAGCTTATTTTTTCCATATTATGAATTCTTATTTGATGCATATGGTTTATGTTTTATTGATTTAACTAAATAAATTTAATATACATCTATATTATTGCTATCTTTTTCTATTTAGTGTTCATCTTTGCAGGAAATATTTTCAGACAGCTAGCTTGGATTTGAATCTACAACAAGAGTGACAGAAGGAGAATAGGAAGTGCTTGGACTCCAAGTAAGTTCTTTGATCTGTTCTGTGTATCTGTTTACAATTAGGAAAAGTAGTCACAAAATCTTTAAGCTGTTGTTCTAGATAAGCACCTATCTAGGGAAGAATGATTTATCCATAATTCATAATTCCACATAAAAAATTGGCGACTCCGATAGGGAGTTTACCCTTCATCCTAGGTGTATTTTCCTCTAATTTTCTCTATTTATTCACCCAATAGTTTTTACTCAGAAAGATTAAGCTTTTTAAAATCCAAATTTGCATTAGATGTGTGTTAAAAAGTTGTGTTTTTAATTTTACACTATGCCCAATGCATTGTTGGACATGACACAGTGCTTTGCATAGAAATATCTCCCTTTCAGGGGTGCTTTGAAATGCACTATCTCCCCTTAGAGACTGCGTTGACCTCAAATACCATCCAAATTCCATTGAATTTGTCATTGCATTTTGTTTCCAGTTTGTTCTCTGCTGTGTTTTGAAAATCCTGAAGCCTCATATTGACCAGTGAACTTATCTACCTCTTCCTCCTTTGAAAGAATAGTTTGTTCAATGTTTGTTTAAAGCATTTTTCTTTATCATTGACGAATTAATTTCAAAGTATTTTCATTATCGCGTTAGACCCATTTGGTTTTGAAAAGGAAATTGACGTAAATTCTTCGTTTCATGATAGGAGAAATTGTTGTTTAATTCCTCATTTTTCCTTCAAAAGAGAAATTGTTGTTCTATTCTTCATTTCTAAAAAGTAAAAGGCATTTGTTTTATTGATTTGATGCACTTATTTTCTTTTCTGCCTTCATAACATTAAAGGAACTTAAAAGAAAAACCTACATTTGCATGTGGTGGATTGTGTGATTTGCAAAAGGAACAATTAGGAAATCTGCATTTAGTTTGTTCTCTTTGATTTGTTTTCTCTCAAATTGATTGCTCTTTCCTATAGTAACTAGGATTTTCATTGAAAAACTAAAAGTGAAAGATTTCTTATCATTCTTAGTTTTCATTTTAGAAATTTCCAATACATCAGCGCGGTGAACCTTTGAAAGGAAAATTGATAAACAATATCAACTTAAAATTTATCTCAATTTACCTAACAAAGCATTGGAACCATAATGATAACATTTAGAAGGCCTAGGCTAGAGATGTGTTCCGGCGTCGTAAAACATAGCAGTTGTCGTTAACTTGTCTACGATATATTCTGAGTGTGATACCTCACTCCATGTACGTAAGTATATCATAGCTAGTCCATGTATTTTCGGTTATATCGGGCCGTGTTACAGTACGAAAAGTATAAACGGGTGCTCTCACTGTGCGGTTTCGCATCAGAAAGCGCTAATACGGACTTGGGTCTCCACATACCTTTGGGTATATTATGGAGGAAAAATTTTAGGTGCTATCCATCCATAGTGAATTGAGACGACCACCTTGTAAATTGTGATACACTGAACACAACATTCGGGGAGATTGCCTGCCTGTACTTCTTGGTTCGCCAACAGGTATTCTGCAATTCACAATTTCTTGGTAAAATTTTTTCCTAACATTACCCTTTTATTTTGTTTGTTTGTTTTTGGTTAAAATAAATCAATAATTGAGGAAGAAAAAAATCCTTACCCCCGTCATTCGCGTAGATTAGCATTGAAACCACCTTTACCACTAGAAGTTACTTCTGGTCAGCGAAGGTGATCATACTCTGCCAAATCAAGTACTATCCATACCTCTGGTGAAACATCATCTTCCAATATACCAGAGTTAGCTCAAGCTATTTCTACACATCCTGGTCCATCTACTGTTGTTGAAATGGAGTCCTCACAGCTACCCGTGGTCACGATCCATCCAATCAATGAGACCATACCTCCTGGACCCAACGTTGTTCAACTAGAAGTTGATCTAGATCCTGTCTCTTATTTTCCAGAACATATGAATCCCAAAGTCGAACAACCAGAAGTTGTTCCTACCTTGGTCATCCCACAAATTTCTGTAGCCATTGAGTCTCCCATATCACATAGTCAACCTCCTGAAATATACTTTGGGCCTGATGGTGAAATACTTCCACCTGGTTTAATTGCGATTCAAGAAATCCCACAAGACAAGACACCTTTAACTCCAACCCATTTTGGGGAGGACCTTTACCTGTATGAGTCTTTTCCTCAATCATCACCATCTAATTTTGTTGATCTTGTTCCTATTCAAACTCTCATCAATCCAAAAGGGTATACATTTGGTCAAGTAACCATGCCTAAACCAACACCTTCGGTTGGGCTATCTATTCCAATTACATCATCACCTGCCCTCCCTACCCCGTTGATGTTTACAACTTCACCAGAGTCATATTTTCATGGTGGCCCTATGGTCCCATCAGGTTATAAATCTATATCTATAATTTTCTCTGGTGCATCTTCAAAAACATGGACTTTACCAATGTCATCGTCCGGTATTCTAACTGGTAATCCTATAGTGAATACTGAACGGATTGATTATTTATACACATCATCAGGGCAATATCAAGTCATTCCTTCAAGGTATATTCCTTTAAGTACCATATCAACTGGACTCCCAGCATTTGGAGAGAAATATTTTCTGTCTTATTATCCTCCTCATGCTGGGGGGCAACCTTTGGTCACCCAATATGACAATA
Organism: Pinus albicaulis; assembly: GCA_034641835.2. Classification (NCBI taxonomy): domain Eukaryota; kingdom Viridiplantae; phylum Streptophyta; class Pinopsida; order Pinales; family Pinaceae; genus Pinus; species Pinus albicaulis. The sequence continues at coordinate 1,689,045,011 of CM076579.1, read as the reverse complement.
CTCTGTCACTTTTTGGTCAACCTAATGTCGAAATGAATGTTTGTCAATGGCAGCCCACTCTTCCTATCCAACCACAAATGGTTGTACACTCATATAAACCAGTTCAACCTGTTACACCCACATCCTTTCCACTTGTTAATACATCCTTACCCCTATTACAGAATCAAAATTTTGTACAACAACCTTATCAAGCGGGTCCTTCAACTCAATACCCTCAAATATTGGGTCCACAGACTCCAAATCCTTCGGTTAATTTACAACAACCTCTATTCGGAATCATTTATTCACAATTTGGTTTACCATTTTATGGGATGTCACAGCCACAACTTGGTTATACCTATCAACCGAATCCAAGTTATCCTAATTTGGGCTATAACATTGGTGGACAGAATCCTTGGAAACCTCAGGCGCAAATGCCTCAAACTTCATTTCAACAAGTATCATATCCAAGTTTTGGTCAATAGAATCCTCACACATTTTTTTATCAAAACAACCCCTATATGGGTTACCAGCAGATGATTCCTTATGCTGGTGCTCAAAGGCCTGTTGCTCAATGATCTGAAAATGGAATGTACTTGTTTAATGGTGCAAGGTATCCATTTTCATGTAAGAAAATGAGTGCAAATACTCATAATTTTAAATTGAGCTATAACTCCAAGTGACCTCTTGATAATGTGAGAATAAACTATTTCCCATACAGAGATGGACTGTAGGGGCATTCACTAGACATGTCACCTCTAAAGAGAGGATGAGTTCCAGAGGCTACCTGGCCCTCTACAGACTCTGTCTAAGGAAATAATATATAAGCACAAATAACAAGATCAATGAAAGTCTTTTGTTTCTGAATTCAAAGTGTTCAATGATCTGTTTTAAATGTGAATAAGCAAGAGCATATGTTCTGCAATTTATGTGTAGAGGTTTGATGAGAAAATAACAAGTTTTTCTTCCTGTATAAACTTGTTTTGGAAAATCATGCTCATGAAATTTTACTGTTTAAACTATCAAAATCTGGAAATAAACAGCCATAATACACACATGAACAGCAGATATTTGTTTAAGCGGTTCACCCCTCTCTTGGGCTACCTCCGCTGGTCCAAAAGCCTCTAATTAGGCTCAGTCCTCTTTTGATTAAATGGTGCAAATGAGATTACATCTGTATAAAATCCTCTAATGAGAAAATATACTGCTAAAACAGACTCAGAAGATCCAAATCAGTATAAATAGACTACAAATTCACCTCCATTGGAGGAAGGTAGCCCAATGCAGCAATCTTTCCCCTTAGCTCTGATGGAGTCACTGTCAAAAGCGCTGTAAAATTCGCATATTTAATGCCCTGATGGCTTTGCAGACCCCTCCAACAGCTCCAGAATGCTCTCTACACCCAAAAAAAAAAAAAAAATCATCTTCAAAGGCCTCTCCTAGCAGAAGTTATGCCACATTTACTGAACTGCCAGTTTGGGCTAAAAAATCTCCACTAAATGTGGAAAGACTGTGGATAAGGGCGCCAAATAAGCAAATGGCGCCAAAATAGGGGTGGAGTTGCCAAGTTTATCCGACGGTTAGTGGGTTGGGCAATAAATATTACGGTTATAACACCGCGTTCACATGCGGCGGTTTGAAATGTTTTAATTAAAACATAGTGTAACATATAACAACCCACCATAACATATAACAAAGTTTTTAATACGCCACGTTTCAAATGTTTGTTAATCCGCATTCAATTGCGCGCCGATGAACTGGGACTGTGGTCCCGCTGCGGAGGTCCCATGGGAAGGGGGCTGGCCCTTCGGGGCTGGCCCCGTTTCGGGCCCCGCCCACACAAACACCTGCTTCAAATATTAAATTGTCCACAATCACATATAACGAACAAATCTGTGGTCCATTGGTGAAAGTGCGTGGTTATTAATCAACCGGTCCTGCGGTCGAATCCGGCCGAACCCAAAAAATTTTAAACACGCCATTTTCAATTCAACTTGGGGCTCACGTGGCGGCCTCCGGGCTAGCCACGTGGCGCCTCCTGATTGGCTGCCAAATGGAATATTCCCCAAAATATTCTGCGGAATATTCCACGGAATATTCCCAGAATATTCTGTGGAATATTCTTTTTTTAATAAAATTTTTCCACAAAGGCAAATTTGGCATTTTTTTATGAAAATTGAGAAATCTTCAAACTTGAATAACTTTTGCATACGGAGACCATTTTTCGAACCGTTCACGGCGCCGGAATCAGGAAGACGAGATCTATCCGGTCGTTCAGGTTCAAACCAGTTCTGAGCACTTTCATTTTTTACCATTTTACGACACTTGGTCCTGAGCTCCTGATCACACCTCCCAAATGAGAAGGCTTTTGGTCCCCAAAAGCTTACTGAATCTCTGCACTGAATTGTACAACACTTGAGGAATAGAAATATCCTCTTTCAGTCAGCCAAAAGAGCATACTAATGCCAAAAATGTCCTGCCTTGCTAACTGTCATCATGGCGACTTTTTGCTGCATACGCCAAGTACTTGTCGAATCCCGACCAAGTTCATTCGCCAGACAAATCTGAAATTGCAGGAACCAGCAATGAAACTTGCTGATATATGAGCTGAAATATTCCTCTGAACATGTGGACTTGCCAACTGTCACGATGCCCATCCAAGGCACCTCCATTCCAGAAGAAGAGCTGCCTCCCAAATGAGAAAGCTTTTACAAAGATGAAACACTTCATCATTTCTCCTGTTTACAATCTTGGAGATCAAATTAACTTTTTTCAAGTCAATATTACCTTACATGCATGGATAAAAAAAAAGTAATCAACCCTTCAAGTTAATCACACATACATGTTTAAAATACAAGGAAATCATCATGATCCCTGTGCTCATGCATCTCATTCTCATGCATGCAGTTTATCCTTCAACTTTCTCTTAAGTACAATCATAAGTACAAGATCCTCAATCACATGTACATGTACTTTCAAAGCTGAAATGAAAATAACTTTCACTACGATAGAATGAGTCTCCTACTCAACTTTTCCATCGTGCAACTTGCATTCCCTTAACAAAGAAAATGCATTCAATCAAAAGACATGCAACTTTAATTGGATAAGAATTCTAACCATTTCTTACCAATCCATTTCAAAGGTGATTCCTTTAACTGCACATCGATATCAACATGTGTATCATCTTGACACATATCAATGATGGAAACTTCCTTCCCATTCTTGCCATACTCTTTCTCCCACTTCTTCAACTTTTGTGGAAGCATTGCTGGATTCAAAGTCCAACACCTTTCAACAGTATGTCCTTGCTTATGGCAATAAGTGCAACACATGTTCATCTTCTTGACCGCATGATTTGCATTGTTCATTGGAACTTTGGCTTCTTGCCTTCTTTCCTTCAAAATTTTCTTGTATGTTGCCATTCTTTTCCAACATCTAGAAACACTATGGTTAAACAAACCACAAAAAGAACATGCAATTCTTTTCCCATGCTTGTGTGGAAATTTTCCATGCTTTACATGATCAAAGGAAATATGATTGAAATCAGATTTATACCTTTCTCTTTCACCTTCATTACCTTCATGAGGAGGTGAATCAAAAGAAGAAGAAGCTCCCTTTGGAACACTAACCATCCCATCAATGGTTTTAGGGCTTTCACCACTCCCTTGTTCAAGTGCATGCTGATGCACACCTTCTTCCTTCATGGCTGATTTGGAACTTTCTCCATAAGATTGTCCATAACCAAGACCCAAATTCTTAGGCCTTACCTCAACCATTATTGGCTCAACTATACCCTGTGCATTTTTTCCCAGTCCTTTTCCTTCATATCCCATTTTGGACATCAACTTGGACCCTATGCCTTTGGTATGTTTCTCAAAAGAACCAAGTTCATAAACATTCTTATAAGAATTTGAAGACAAACTAGAATTGTTTACCTCTTCTTAAGCTGATACTTGGCTAAGGCTTCTTTGGAAACAAGGAGTTGTGTCTCCAACTCATGCATCTTTTCCAGCTTCATGTTTGCAATACGAAGTTGGCCTTCCATTTCCTGCAATTGGTCAGAAAGCAACTGCTTCTCTTCCCTCATGGAATTCAATTGCTCTTGAAGTCTAGAGCTCTTTCTTTCATCCTCATACATTTCTTTCACCATATTCATCATGATGAAAAATTCTTGCTTCAAACCTTCATCAAAAAATCTTGTGAAGGAGGACAATTTTGATAGCTCACTTATGGAAGTTGTCATTATAAAAATGAACAAAAGAGCTGCAGCAAACTCAAACAACAAGTAGTTTGCAGAATAATAAAGCAGTCAATCTTCAACACTGCTTAAGACACCTTTCAAGCTACACAATCAAGCTAGTGATGTCAGTCAAGCAAACCAACTTTGCAACCTGCTCTTCAGTCAAGCAAACCAACTTTGCAACCTGCTCCGATACCATCTGATCTGAAAATGGAATGTACTTGTTTAATGGTGCAAGGTATCCATTTTCATGTAAGAAAATGAGTGCAAATACTCATAATTCAGATGGGCATTACTGGGACCAACTTTGATACTTCAGAAGGTCCAAAACAGTAGAAATAGACTACAAATTCACCTCCATTGGAGGAAGGTAGCCCAATGCAGCAATCTTTCCCCTTAGCTCAAATGAGTCCCAACATCAGCCTTTGTAAGAAGTTGCAGATGAAAGAATGTGCTGATGGCAAGCATGAAGACTCCAACAGCTCCGAATGCTCTCTGCCCCGCAAAATCAAAAAAAAGTTGCGTCTCTTCAAAAGCACTCTCTGGCAACGGAAGTTGTAGCCCAAAAACTAAAGCGCACTCTTTTCCCTTGGGGCTTTCACAAATGTGAAATGCGCGATTAACGCCACCAAAATAGGAATAGGCGCCAAAATTGGGCGGAACCGCCATAAAAATCCGCAGTTAACATGGGCAATAAATGTCGTGGTTATCCGTTCACAAGTGGGCGGTTATGTGTAACGGTTTTAAACGTTTGAAATTAAAAACAAAACGTTTATATATAACATAACACGTACATTATAAACCAAATTTTTAATAATGGCCGTTTTAGTTAACGTAGTAAACTTTGAGTCTTTAGTTCATGGGGTACGTAATGAGAGGGTGGCCGCGTGAGGCTGGCCTTGCGGGGCCCGCGCGAGCAACCATACACAATAACTACCACTCCGCCGCCTCTGTAACACGAACCAAACGTGTGGCCCAACGGTGAAAAGCGCTGGGTTGGAAACCATGCGGTCATGCGTTCAAATCCCATCGCGCCATAATAAGAACACTGGCTCATTTCAACTCGGCCTTGGGGCCACGTGGCGGCTTCCGGGCTAGCCACGTGGCACCTTCTGATTGGCTGCCACAGAATATTCCCCGGAATATTCTGCGGAATATTCCACGGAATATTCCCAGAATATTCTGTGGAATATTCCTTTTTTAATAAAATTTTTCCAAAGCCAAATTTGCCATTTTTTTAATGAAATTGACAAAACTTTGAAGTTGAATAACTTTTGCATACGGAGACCATTTTTCGAACCGTTCATGACGCGGAATCGGGCGTCTCTGGTCGTTCGAGGTTCCAGCGATTACAGGCACCTTCATTTTTTACATGCATTTTACGACACTTGGTCACGGATAACTGCAAGCCTATCGGACACACCTCTAGCTAAAGATGCTTGAAAGCCATATATTGTGAGGTGATACTCACCATCCTTATCACCTTGTTGTTGCAATATTTTCTTCAGCTACTGGTACCTTTCATCTGTTGCCTTGAATGTAAGATATGCTCCTGCAAATATGTCCCATAAGAGCTCACAAGTAAAATATGATTCAATTGCACTATCCTAATGAGAGAATATGCAATCTAGTTCTATTTTTCTTTAATGTACCTAATCTCAAAGTCAAACTCACTGAGAGTAGCCAACCATCTAGCTTTCCTTGCATTCATATTCAGCTAGTAAAAAAAGTACCTTAGTCAACTATGATCACTCATCAAGATGAACCTCTTGCCAAGGAGATAATGTCTCCACATCTTCAATGCATGAAAGATAAATACCAACTCAAAATCATGAGTCACCTAATTCTTCTCACAATCATTCAGCTTCCGTGATTCATATCACACCACCTGTCCTTTCAACATTAGGACTCCACGCAGTCCTTCCTTGCAATAATCTGTACAAACCACAAATTCCTTATCAAGATCTACAATCCTCAAAACCAGAGCATTGGTAAGCAACTACTTTAACTGATCAAAACTAGTTTCATGCTCAATAGTCCCTTCAAGCTTCTTTCATTTCAGCTGAAAATATGTGATATGATAGCCAACCTTGGAGAAGTTCATGATGAACCTCCTGTAATAACCTAATAGTTCCATGAATGATCTAAGCTCATCCACATTCTTCGAATTTGGTCACTCCATGATAACCTTAATATTATCTGGATCCACTGTTATCCCCTCCTTGGAAACAACATTTCCCAAGTAATGAATTGAGGTTGAATGAAGCTACACTAGCTAAGATTGGCATAAAACTTATGCTCTCTCAATAATATCAATACTGCTTCCAGGTGCTCTACATGCTCCTCCTAATTCTTTGGATAGAACAATATATAATCAACAAAGACTATCACAAACTTCCCCAGGTAAGGGTGCAACGCATTTTTCATCATGCACATGAAGGTGGTTGGAGCATTGATAAGAACAAAAGAAACCACCACAAAATCATAGTGACCATACCTTGTATGAAATACAGTCTTATAAATGTATTCTTCCTTGATGCAGACCTGATGATATCTTGATCTCAGATCAATATTTGAAAATAATGTCACTCCCTTCAATTGATAAAAAAAGTCATCAATCCAAGGAAATGGATACCTATTCTTGATAGTAACCTTGTAAAACTTCCTGTAATCAATGCACAATATGAGAGTATCATAATTCTTCTTTACAAACAACATTGGTTCTCCCCAAGGAGACACACTTGGCCTTATGTATCCCTCATCAAGAATCTCTTCAACTTCTGCAACTTCACTTCCATCAAATCAGGAGTACTCATCCCGTAAGGTTCCCTAGATGCTAGTGTTGCTCCTAGCATCAAATCAATAGAGAAATACACCTCTCTATGAGGAGGTAAATCTGGAATCTCTGTAGGAAACACATCCTGAAACTGTTGCAGGACATGATACCTCCTCAGGATTTCACCATCCTCATCCTCCTTCCCCTTTTCACTGAAAACATGTACTACATATAATAAACATCCTTTTATGTGGTTGTGCTTAGCTTGCATAGACGTAACCATCCTCACTGATGTAAGCTTCCAATTTCCCTACAAGGCTCCCTTTTATCCATTATCATCCAAGCATTCAATGTCCTTCTCTTAAAAATATAACTTGGTATTTTGAATAAACAACCAACCATGCGCAAAATCATTTTATATGCACCCAAGGGAAGAAAATTCAGGTTTGTTGTTGTAGGCATGCCATTAAGATCAAATGCACAAGACTTCACACAATGATGAACTAATCTCTTGGTCCCTATAGTAAACTGCACCAACCAAGATTATGAATGCACTTATTAGAATGATGTTCATCCACTAGTTCTAGACTAATATAGCTATAATTCGATTTAGGATCAATCAAAATATAAACAACTTGATCACAAATCTTACCTTTCATCTCAATAATGTAAGCCTGGTTGTATTATCTTGTTATTAATTGTTGCATAGATCCAGGGAATGCTTTGCAGGGAAAATTTTAGGGGCTAATATTCGCACATGGGCTAATTTTCCATGCTTTTTCAAAAAAAAAGATTCGCAAATTTCCATTTTTTTTAAAAATTGATTCACCCAAATTTTATAATACACCATTATTTTACCATAAAAATTGCCAAAATATTATATTGACTAATATAAAATCATTGGAAATATAAATATTTCTACAAAAATATCGCCAATTTTTTTACAATTTTCATATTAAGGACTAGTAAGATTCACCAAGGTTTCTAAACTATAAGATAAACTTCCATCCTTAAAATTTCCCCTGATGCTTTTTCTCACATCCCCAAATGCTTTCACCTCCTAAGCACTGTAGATATGAGGCTTGCCACCCTAATACAATGGAAAATCCTCCTTGCGATGTTATCTACAAAAAATACAACACTCAATATTTCTCTTCCACTTCCTTTATTATGATGCTCCACAGGCTAAGACCCATACCATTTCTCAACTGCATTGGGCTTCTTATGAGGTCCTATATTTTCCTTCTCACCTGCATCCTGAGATCTTCCTTGCTTCTTGGGAAAATTTCCTTTAGTATTCTCGCTACCATTATAGTCACACTTGAACTCACGCTTGTGCTTTGAATGTTCATAGCAATGCTTCAACTTCCTGATGGCTTCCTCTAGTGACCGAGGGTCATCAAAATCATTCTGGTCTTTGAATGCTAATGGAAATACACTGACGACCCTTTGGATATTTATTTCTCATCATTGATATAGGGCACATATCTCAACAACTATAGAAATATAGTTGTATATTCTTCATTTGTCATGGAACCCACCTTGAGCTCATAAAATTCCTTTTCCTTTCCATCATAATACCTCTTAGATAGGTACTTATTTCTGAAGAGTCTTTCAAATTCTTACCAAGTAAACTCCGCTTCCCTAATGCCTCTGAAAATCTTAACATCTTCCCACCAGATATATTTTTTTCCTTTGAGACTAAAAGTATCTATCTTGGCCTTCATATTCTCTGAGTAATCATGAAGCCTAAAGAATTTCCTCATTCCGAGTAGCCATGATTCTACATCATCAGATTTTTTCATCTCACCATCAAAAGTATGAGGCCTGGATTTCTTGAAATCCTTGAGAAAATACCCCTTCTCACTCCTATAATGATGTTTGTGGTGATGGCGATGATGTCTCCCAGAAGTGAAGCTAGAATAAAATCCATTTGTACTATCCCTCCTCTCAAGTGTATCCAAGAGTATGTAATTCTTTACTGTATCATCCCTATCCATCATGTACCTTCTCTGAGACCTAATTCCATCTATTTTCTTCCTGCCTATCTCCATGACTGATCCCCAGATTTCCATACTTCTATAAATCTGAAAGGCTTTGAATAATTATACATTGAAATAAATTACTTGCTTTTATTGAGCTTTAGCAAGCTTTCCCATTCTTCAAACAACCTCACATTATCTTCTTTGAAACTTATTATCTTTGAATTCAAAATTCTCAATGTATTCGCTAGATCAGGAGAGTCACCATCTCCTTGTTGTTCAACTGATCTCTCCCATCCCACTGATTTCTCTTCTGGTTGGTATGAGGAGTCATATGAAATGTAATCCACCTTTATACTATTCATCTCTTGGAATTCTATTTCCTACCACATATAATTGTTATATAAATAAAATAATTATGCCAACTTATTGTTGGTGAGGCTATTGCATCTTCACAGGTCAATCCATATTATCACGATACAAGCATATCATATACATGATTATAATAGCAATAAAAATAAATAGATGACATGCATGCATGGTAAAATTATAGATAAATTGCATGCATGAAAACAATATGCATTTACCTTGAGGTCCAATGCTGTGAACTTGGCTCTGATACCACACTATAACACCCCACCCCACATTTACCCACTTTTACAAGCTCACTAGGGTAAATAAGAGCTAAGAGTTACTATGCATAACCCAACTTCCAATATTCAAATATGGAAATGGGGACTAAGTTACCAACTTGTACGAAACTTACTGCAACACTCAGGGACACATGACCACACACTTGATATCTTAATTTCATTGGTGACCATCTCCCTAAGCTCATACCACTTTTTAACCTAACTTACAACCCAGCTGCACACATGCAGTTCTGCCAGTGCAGATAGAAGGCTCTAACTGCATGCACAACTTACCCTTAGTGTGACAATGGCATATATTTCCAAGTTATGTTCCTCTAACCATGAAATTAGTTCCATAATTTTAGGGATAACCAACATGCACCCTGCCCATAACTATCCAGGATTTTCTAGAACCCTATTAATGATAATTACAAGTCTGCATAATCTATTATTAGGCTCATATCATGCCCCAAATTTCCCAACACGTATGAATCATTTATACAAACACTTGGTAAACATAGTAACTCTAGTTCATGAATGAATATTTGTTCATTGTTTCCTTGGTTTCATCGAATTTTCATTAAGAAGGCTTACTAACCTCTCAAGGTAGTTTCAAGAAACACTTGTTAGATCATGCATTCATATAACTATTCAATAACTTTTCAAATCATGAACAAGACCAATAACAAGAGAACATCATATTAGAAGAGATATACCATGCCTATAACCAACATTTAACCAGAATGAAGCCATGCCAAACCAATCATAAAATCCACGCAATAACAAATATGTGTGCTCATTGATTTGAATAAAGAATAACACATAATAACATATGAATAGTGCCAACAAAGTTATGGACCTCCATGTACCACTCGACCATAGATTGGGCTAAACCAAACTTTTATTTCAGCCAATCACCCCCGTGCCATATTCCAATCATGAATCTGGGATCGCATGGGATAAAACATACATAACCAAACAAGGAATCGAAATTTTAAACCACATCCACCCTCAAGCCATAATTATTTCACCTAACCCGGTTTAAAAATCACCAAAATAAATATAAGTTTGGATGCCTCAGTATATATTCACCATACCTATAGGAATTTTACTATCTCCACCCACTTGTCAAGATATTACTTGAGAGAACTATCTCCAGCCTCAAACCTTTGTATTTTCCTGATACCACCTCAACGAGATCCAAATCCACCGATAATCCAAATATCCGCCAAAATGAAAATCAACTATACCAGGGCTATCCAGGAAATGGAAAAGGCAAGGCTATACATCACCTTCAATCCAGGGAAATCCCATGCCAATGAAAAAAAACATGACCAATAAACCAACCCATAAACCATGCATTCACATCCCAACAAGATAATCAAACATGCAACCTATTACCTTCAAAATCCTCTTGTTGGCTGCACTTTCCTTTCTTGATTTATACCCTTCCTTACTATTGTTCAATTCTTATTCTTGCACTCCTTTTCTTTCCTTTCATGTTTTCTTGTGTATTCCTTATGTCCAAGTGCTCCCTTTCTTTCTTTATTTCCTTGTCCAAGTGAGAATTCTTGAATGTTTTCTCCCTTTTTTATTTTATTTTATTTTCCTTTTCCTTCATTTTCCATTGTGTGCATATTCTTGTCTCTTTATCTTCTTTTTCTCTTATTTTCCTTTATTTATTGTATTAAATTATCATTTATTTCCTTTTGACTCTTGCCGATGTCAATTTCCATAGCAACATATTCTACAAGTGATTCCCATAGTAATTCCCCCCCCTCATTCAGCTTGGAATATGTGCCCATGACCTTGGTTTTATTTTTCCTTTATATTGCCCATTTATTACATGGAAAATTAACCCAGGGTTGTTACAATTTATAAGTGGATAACCCATAGATCACAGGTGGAGAACTATCATTTGCATGGAAATTTTCTTTACCATCTTGTAAAGTTATGTATTTCTACAAGTGAAAGAGTTCATGTAATTCGAGAAGCTCACAATTCTCTTGTGTATAGTAATTTTGGGGTTGGAAAAACCCTGGTTCAATTGCATAGGTTTTGTTATTGGCCTCATATGAAATAAATTGTAACCAAGTATGTAAAGGAGGGTGTGATGTGCTCTATTTGAAATCCCAATAATAGAAAAATGTAGATGTACACAACGCTCATTGTTCCTTCTCATCCTTGGGAGAGTGTGTCCATGGATTTTGTAGGGGGCTTCCATTGTCAAAAAGGGGTCATGAATACTTGTATGTGTTTGTGGATAGGTTTAGCATTATTGATCTGAAAATGGAAGGTACTTGAAAAGGGTGCAAGGTATCCATTTTCAATTATGTAAATGAGTGCAAACATATTCTAAGTTTAAATCTGAAAATGTGAGAACTTCATATTTCTAATACAGAGATAGACTGTAGGGGCATTCATCGGATATTTAACCTTTCAAAGAAAGGATGAATCCAGAGGCTACCTGGCCCTCTTACAGACTCTGCCTAAAGAAATAATAGAAGTAAACACTCAGATTTAATTAAAATGATCTTTCTTTAAACTTGACATTATGCGGAAATTTAGCTTGCAAATGGTGTATGTCTTTTCATTGTTTATGTATATTAAGTGTAATTGTTTTTGCTGAAACTTAACATGGGAATCAGCAACAATATTCAGTAATATAATGTCAAAACACAACAGCAATATGATATAGGAGTTCACCCCAACTCTTGGGCTACATCTCCTGGATCAAGCTTCCCAAAATGGGCTTGTCCTCTTGTATTAAAAGCTCTCAAATGCAATACAAGATTATAAGTGTCTCAATAGACAAATCTGAATATATAAAATGATTCAGAAGGCAGGAAAAATCTAAGAATGCCTTTTCAAATTCACTAAACAGTGAAAGATTACCATAAACAGTGATCTCTTCATCAATGTCCTGCTGGTGCTTTGAACTTCTCTGCAACTTTTCGAGCTGTATAAGTCCTAAAATTCCTCTAAAACCTGTTCCAATGGCTTCAGAAGGTCGAAATTATCTGAAATAGAGCTTTGTTTCACCTCAAACTGATAACCACAACTCCAAATAGCTCCAAACCCAAAATGGCCCTGGTGGCCCTAAAAACTCTCCTAAAGGTTTTTGGCCTCTGAAAATATTCAAACAGAGCTAAGACCTATTCCAATGGCTCTGGAATGCAGGAAATAGTCGAAAATGACTTTTGGTTCACCAAAAAAGGTTACCCACAGCTCAACCAAACTCAAAACCCAAAATGGCCTTAGTGGCTCAAAAATCTTCTCCGAAGCTAAGCATGTCGAAAATGAGCTCCAATGGCTCTGAAACCTACCCCATTGAGTCCAAAAGGCTGAGAAAATATGAAATCAAAAACAAAATTGTTCCAAAAGGTTGAGTAATGAGAAAGTTATGACCAAAACAACTTTGCCCCAATTTCCTCCACTAAATGTGGGACAACTGCCAGTTAACTCCACTAAAAGTGGAAGTCCACCTAAATTTGGGAGCGCCTCCAGAATCTCCGCCATATTAAACTCCACTTAACTGAAGCTTAATTAAATATTAAACTTTATATTAGGCTCCTTAAGCGCTCTTAACATTAAGCTCCCACACTGGTCATATGATGAGGTTCCATGGGAGGAGGGCTGGCCCCTCCGTGCTCCGCCAGACCCACTTCACTAAAAGTGCAATAACTTCTTCATACGGTGTCCGTTTTTCGAACCGTTTGCAGCGCCAGAATTAGGAAGACGAGACCTATGAAACCATCTTGGTTTTAACCAATTTTGAACACTTTCATTTTTTAGCCTTTTTCCATGGCTTGGACTTGAGCTCCTGATCAATTATCTATGTCTCGATGACATGTAAAAAACATATTACTACTGAGAAAAAATACTTAACTTTTATTTCATCATGTATCGGTCCATTTTGGACTCTCCACATCCATTGTTTCGGATTGAGATTCTTGATTCCTTGGAGATTTTTGGACAATTTTGTGGATAATGATGGGCACCAAGCTAAAGAGGGGTATGAAATTACAACTTTAAACTGACAGATAGACAAAGGTCCTCAACATAAAAATTAATTTTCTTCTAGGGTATTGCAACAAGCATCCTAAGTTATGGGATGAATAGATACATTATGTTCAACATGAATACAACAAGGATTTTCACTCTTCTACTCAAAGTTAACCATTTGAGATATGCTTTGGGTGCCTGCCAAAGTCACCCTTATATTTTGTCTTTGGGAAAGATAAGGATTCCAATGAACAAAGTGAAGAATACAAATCTAACAAGTTCATTCATAGGATCAAGATGATTCATCAAGTAGTGCAGGAACATTTGGAGAAGAGTCAAGCACATTTTCAAGCCTGACACGACAAGAACATGGTTGATCATCAACGTTAGTTTGGAGACCGAGTATGGCTTCAAATAAGTAAGGATAGGTTTAAGAGAGAAGGAAAAAATTGAAACTAATCAAATATGGTTCACTCACCATCTTATAAAATATTGGAGCAAATTCTTATCACCTTCATCTATTGGCTCATATGAAAATGTATTCCATAGCCAATGTAGAGAACTTTAAACTTTATGAACCTCCCATGATCATGGGTGCAAATAAGAGTAGTCAAGTTCCATCAATGGATTATTTTTCTCCAGAGCACTTGGACATGTTTCTTGAAGACATCATCCTAGATAGAATAACCAAGGCTTCATGACAAGGAGATGTGGAGTACCTTCGAGTGGGTTTAAAAGTAATGCATCCTAGCAAGGCATGATGGATTGAAAGGGAGAAATTGTGGGAGAATTTCCCTCAAATAATTGTTGATTGATAATGATTTTGGAGGCCCAAAAGCTTCTCAATGGGGAGGATTGATCTAGGAGGATCCAAAAAAGCTTAAAATTATAAGTCGTCAAATCGTAGAAAAACTAACACAAAGTCATAGATCTCATTAATATATTTATAATGGAATAAATAACACCTCAAACCAAGTATGTATGAAAAAATTATTCTCATTTGAGGTTTTGTGGAGACATGAAAAAATGGGGGCACTAATAGTTCCATGTAGCCCAACCAATAGCTCCATGTGGCACCATCCAAGTAGTGCCACATGGAACCATCCAAGCAATGCCAGATGGCACCATATAGGAGACACCATGTGGCACCATGTACCAATCCACATGGCATTGGTTAGCAATGTGGTGGACTAATCTACATGTGCCACATGGACCAATAGTTGGGCGCCACATAGCACCCCATAGTTGGCCACCTCGGTCCACCCATCAATTTTTTTTTGGAAATGAGCGACATAATGGACAAGGTTTGGTCAGTGCTCAAAAAAATGACCTCGATGAAGGATTTCAAGGGTCGGGCCAATGGGCCAATGGGATTCGTTGATCAAAAAAATGAATATGTTATATTTGAATGTTGTTTGAACCATATACCAAAAAGGCGAGGTGATGAATCTTCCAAATATAACTATCACCATAATGCTACACCAAATTTAGATAATCCGTGGGTTATATAATTTTTTGTCATAACCAAAACTGGGAGGCCCGTGGATCCCGCGAATTCGACCGTAGGACTCGTCAAAGCTAAAAACTTTATTATATTTGTTGAAAACCAATCCAACTAATAGGATATTTGTAATATTCACCCATGAAATAATATATATACCATTGTTATCATTCCAAGGGGATCCCATGCAGACCAACGCACAACAAAATGGAGAGTCCTGAAGCTCAGCGTATATGGAACAAGAACCACCCTTGGCACAAATTTTGAGGTAGATTCCCTGATAATGTTCTAGACAATATTCTATAGGAATATTCCTGAAATATTTTGAACTATTGTGGCATCTTGAAGATTCCCCAAGGGGTCCAGAGGTGAAGGTGATAGAATCATATGAAGTTTATAGTCACTTTTAAAAAAATTTCAAGACAAATCCACTTGTTTAGTTAGAATTTGGATCCGATTAGCTGACTTTTGGGTCATCTCTAGATTTGAGGTATTTCCATGTCTTTTTCCATGTATTTTCCTTTATTTTGTTGAGATAATAAAGAGGCCTCTCCACTTTGAAGCAAGGCCTGGAGACATAGCTCACACGTTGTGAGTAAAATATGTTATCAAGTCTTGGTGCATTGTATATATTTTCTTCCTTTTGCGTTGCTTCTTCATGGATGTTTCATTTATGGTATTTTTATGCTATATAAGCAACGTTGTTTAACATTACTGAAGAAAATATCCCATATTAGAGAGATTAGAAGTAAGATAAAAAAATATGCAAGATTATTCAACAAATACAATAGGATCAGCTACATTAGATAAATTTTTGTGGAAGAATGATATGTTGTGGTATCAAGATTTCCTATATTTACGTAAGAATTCCCACCTTAAACAAAATTTCCTTTCAAAATTGCACACTTATCCTATATGAGGACATTCAAGGTTCTCAAAATCTTACTGCAGGATCAAGAAGGATTTTTTCTAGGGAAGGCCTTAACATTGATGTTCAAAATTTTGGGGTTGAATGTATGAGTTGCCAATAAAATAAGGAGATAAAATCAAGACCCCAAGAATCCTAAAACTATTAGGGATACCAAGTCAAATTTTGGAATAATATTCAATGGATTTTGTTACATGTTTAACCAAATATTAAGGAAATAATGTAATTATGGTGTAGATTGATTGACAAAGTATGCTCATTTTTTCTCTCTCATCCTTTTAAAGAAAGTACAAAGGTGAAAACATTCGTGGAAGCAATTAAAAAAACTACATGGAATCTCAAATATTATTGTAAGTGACAAAGATCCAATTTTCATTGAAATTTTTTGGAATTTATTATTCTCTTGTTTGGATACTCAATTGGTTCACAATTCACCTTACCATCCTCAATTCTATGAGAAAATTGAGATTGTGAATAAGTTTTTAGAAGGATATATTCATTTCTTTGCATATAATAAATTAACTATAATTAATTCAAGTGGTTTCCCTTGGTAGAATGGTGGTACAACGCATCCTTCCATACTTCATAAAAAATGTCCCCATGTTGGTCAATAATTGTCATTGATGAAATATAATCTCTCTTGATGGGCTATCTTGATGGAAATTGATGGATTTTGCACTATGACATATGGCATGGTTGGTGACACATGATGACATGGTTGGTGACCTATGATGCTACACAATTGATGACATACATGATGAAGGACTTGATCACATATGATGACATGGTTGGAGACCATATGATGACATGGAGGACCATATGATGATGATGATGATGATGTAGTTGAAGACATGACAATGGAGAAGTCCTAATGTCTTCATGTTGTCCCAAACACCTTATGCATAGAAAAATTCAAGAATAGTCACAAAGAAAAATAATTTTATATATCTTGGAGGCATCCTATAAACTTGGCTCCTTCACGATCTTGAAGAACATTTTTCCCCTTTCTAATGAGCCCTCACTTTCCCTCAAAATCCTAGTAGTCAAATAGAAAATGAATTTTTAAGTTACAATTTTATTTTATTTTGAAGCCGACCTACACTCACACACTCATGTCAGCCTCCCTCCGTTAGTCATGTCTCTTCATTCACCTACCGAAATAACTATAAATACATAGTTCGATCTTCACTTTTCATTCATCCATTCGATCATCTAATACAGAGAAGAACATAACTATTCACAACTCGTGAACTTGGAGAGAGGAAGCATAAATATTAAGGAGAAAAAGAGCTATGGTTGATATTTATGGGCTATAAAACATATATTTAACATCTCGAATTTACCGTAATAGTGTTGGTGGAGGTAATTTTTATTGTTAGAAAGATCAATTCT
This sequence comes from Pinus albicaulis, assembly GCA_034641835.2. Lineage (NCBI taxonomy): Eukaryota > Viridiplantae > Streptophyta > Pinopsida > Pinales > Pinaceae > Pinus > Pinus albicaulis. The sequence goes on along the minus strand of CM076579.1, from coordinate 1,689,027,576 downwards.
TCAGGGTCAGAGTTCTTGCTAACTACCATTAAAGTGGAGACCCTACTGTAGCTTAGATTAACCTCAGTCCATTCTTTCTGTGACTGGACCCTAGTGCAACCTATTATGTGGCTCAAACCTTATTTCCTCAGACTTGTTGTGGCTTAGAATAGCTTGGATATGGTGCAGTCCCACTATACTAGCCTCAGACTTGATTTTCTATAGCATACTTCGGATTATCCTCAGACCTGTGGGTTGGACAGACCTGTGCTATCACAGACTCGATTGGACAGTGGGTCGGATTACTTCATAGACCTGTGGTATCTTTCTTCTATCAGACTTATGGACTCAAAATTTGTATATTACTTGGCTCATATATGACAGTTTTCTAAATCATTTGTGAAGGAAACCAACTAGTAATGGAGGCCTAAGTATTGGGCCTTTATATATATATATGCTAAACCAGTAAAGGAGGAGACAACTACAAGGATAACACTCATAAACAGTCCAACACCTTGAGGAAAATGTGGTGGCATCATGAAGGTATATGCATTCAATGGTGGAGACCTAAAGATTGAATAACATTGGACAAGCAAGAACTTATTATTTTTGGGGAAAATTGAAGCATTGAATAGTGCATAATCTTGTTGAAGATACTCAAGTAAGTACATCACTCATTTTTATCAAAGAATATTGAAGGATTGGTGTCCTAGGGGTTGGAGCCTCTAAAAATAAGGTTGAAGCCTTAAGAAGGATAGGGTTGGAGCCCTAGAGGTTGGAGCCTCAAAAAATTCCAAGTTGGTGCTTGGCAATAGATGGGAGACTGGAATATTGAAGGGTTGGTGCCCTCAAACAGTATTGTAATCAATTTTTTGTAAAAAAGGGTTCATGTCCTCTCTTATTTATAATAAAATCATTATTAATTATTTCTTTGATTATGAATGTGTAAGAATATTAACTGGTAAAAATAACAATTGAAAATAAATACTGATTCACCCCCCTCTCAGTATTTCCAACACCCCATTTATGGCACTATTTCCCTTTAGGGAAACACCCTTGGAGACACACTCATTTGGGGTGGGATTTTGTTGTTGCCTTGATGAGATTCCCAGTAATCACCCTGAACCTGTATTCTCCATCCATCAATTTCATTTCTATGCTCATTATTTCTTTAATATACAATGGTATATTAGTTTTCATACCTTAGATATATTATATTTTCTAGATGATCTCTCATATGCCTTGGTATTTTTTTTCAATGAATGGCATGTTTTCTTAGAAATAGTACTAAATAATTAACTTGTTTTTTATGTTTTAGCATTAGATGGATATTTTATCACTTATAACTGAGTAAGAATGCTACCTTATGATTATGTCTAACTATTCCAAGACATAATTACTTTTGGGTGAATTTTCCTTAATCTAGGCCACTGGGTAATAGTAGGAAATAAAAGTCCATAATTTAACATTTTCCATTATAAAGTCTTACATTTCCATCCCATCCATAAAAAATAAACATTCATCTAACTTATGGGTAACCTAAAAAAAGGGCCTAAAAAATGGTCATAAGAAAAATAAAAAAAATAAATGCAAGCCTTTAATTAAATTAAGTCAAATAAAAGGCTAAAGAGGCGAAGAGAAAAATAAAATACGCAAATAAAATAAACTACCTCACTATGACCCACCTTCAAGTCCTAAGAGCATAAAAATTATCAAAATAAAAAGGACTTAGAAAAATTTGAAGAAATCCAAAAGGAAAAAAGGAAAGGGAAAGTGTGTGTAGGGAAAAGTAGTAAAGGCTTCTTCTCACAAGACTTTGCAAATAAATGAAAACTCCTAGCCATAGTCTAATCGAATAGTTGGACCAGACTTAAACCTTCAACATAATATATGACTTTGTAATTTAATCCACATGTTAGCCTTATGTCCCCTTTCATAAAATAATGGCATCCACCTACTTAGAGGACATAGCCAACTAAGGTGAGGTTGTCCCCCTTCGTTAGTTTGTTTTTTATATAAGTAAGTTGGTAACATCGACTAAGTTATTTGTGTTAATATATATCTTACATGTGTCATTGATGTCAATGCCTAACAAGTAGTTTAAGTTAGATATACTATTATAATTTTGGAGTTGTGCATTGGGAAATTGTATCATGTTTCAGGGTACATGGATATTTCATTATGATATGTGTACCTGCATTAAGATCCATGTCAATTGATGTGGACAATGAGTAGACTGCCACATCATCATTAAAGATATATATCAGTTTTTGTATACACCCAGCGTCATATGAGCATAAGTATATTTATTGACACATGTACAAAGAAATTCCCCTCTTTGATGTCTTTTTGTTCACACACGGGAGTTTATTTAATGTATCTGTGAACTAGTGTATCACATCCATGAGAATGCACACAACTAGTCTCCACTTTCTCTCATTACACTTGTAGAAGCTTCTAGGAAGCTATTTGACCATTTCTTCATGAATTATTACTTCTAGAGCTTCTAAAAAGGGTATCCAACTTCAAGGGCTATTATCTTTTGGCAAATTGCTTATAATTCCATTAGAACGGAGCTATTATATGTATAATTACCACGCAGATTCTAAAAAAGAGTAATAATAAAAATTGACCATGTTACGCGGATGCAGGAATTACCAAATGAAAATTATTGCACAATCTGACCATTTGACGTCCATACGCAAATCATTATTAAGGTAGTGCTCCACTATTTTATTATTATTTTTTGACCTTGTCTACCTCTCGAATATGGACAATAGTTGGTTCGAAAAACCACTTGTATTGAGCATAGTGTAATATTTAAGCACATGGATTGTATTTAATGATTAAAAATTATCCTTCTCCTATAAAAGGAAAGCTCTCTCAACCATTTCAAAAGTTGGAGATCAATAAGAGAATTTCTTTGCAACAAGATATTGGTTAGAGTGTTATTATTTATTTTTTTTGTTTTAATACTTTTCAAATGAGTTCTATAAGCCTTTTTTCATAGCAAGGAGAGAATTAAATCCATGGATATTAATCCAATTGGTTCCTTTTCAAAATAATACCATAGAAATCGACAATTAGTGAGGTAAAATTTTCAAATGGTTTGTTTTGCACTACCCTTTGTAGGAAATATTGAGGGGGGGTAGGGTCGGGGGGGAGGGGGAAGTGATGATCCAGACTTATGTAGGAATGAAATAAAATATAGAAATACACATAAACGTAGAGATGCAGCAGAAATAAAACTTCAATTCATTAATATCAAATAATTGAAATATGCTTATAGACAAAATGGAAATAAACTAGCTAGGGCATTGCTAGTTTACCTCTGAGAAGAGATGTGGCAGCTACAGGCCTCTGAACTGTGTTATAATGAGGCTCAAGGGCATTCTTATTATTGAACAACATAGGAAAAAAATACACAACCAAAAACCTAACCCATGAGATGAAATTCCAAGAGTTTGTGGGCCCCGTTGGGGTTAGTTGGGCAACCAACTTCCCAGGGTCGTAACTTGGTCATATTTTCTTTGTTTGGTGTGTATGATATATCATCAAAAATATATCTCTAAGTACTACAGGGTTTCCATAGTCCCCAACCTCCGGCTATGAGACTGCAATAGACCTAAAAAAATGTCTTTTAGGCGGGGTTAGTTTCTCTGGAAGTTCAGGAATCGATAAACTGCTAAAAATAGTAAAGCTGCTATAAAAAAGGAAACTGATGAAACTGACTGGAGGCCTAGGTGGAATAGCTAGGTGGCCACCAATATCCACCTGGATCATTCCTCCCCCTTAGGAAGCAATGGTCCCCATTACATGTAGAGCCTCCACGAGGTGAGGAAATTTCTGTGGAACCTGGTCCCTGGTGAACCACTTGCCCTAGTGAAGGAGTTGGCCTGCCTTGACAACTAGATATAGCAGGATCCTCTGTTGGTGGGGGTTCTTGATATGTGTGTCCATGATTCGATCAGTTGTGGCTTGTTCCATGCAATTTGGGTTTAACTCTGTTGGTATGAGTTGTTCTGCCATGTCAGATGTGTCTAGTAGAGGTGGAAAGTAGGGTCGAAGGCGGTCCACATTAAACACTTGGTGCAGACCAAGGAATGGTGGAATATTGAGCTCAAAGGCATTGTCCCCTACAACCTTGGTGATGGTGTATGGCCCATATCAGAGAAGGCAAATATTGCTATGGGGTACAATGACACGCTCCTTCTGTAAATGTAGCCACACTTTGTCGCCTACTTGGAAGTTGTGTGGCACCCGATGTTGATCATGTCATTGCTTGTACTTAGCATTGGCTCTATACAATATTTCATGAGCCTATTGGAATATGTTCTAAATGCTCTCAATGAATCTTTTCACCTTGTCAGCTTCAGACTGGACACGAGTCGAATCTGCCTGAGTATTCGTAAATGGCATGAATACATCAATGGGACATATTGGCTGGAATCCCAAGCCCACCTGAAAGGGCTTATGGCCGGTTGAGATATGGAGAGCCCGATTATAGCTGTGTCATACATAAGGAAGGCTCTCGTCCCATGTGCATGGCTACTTTGAGTTGTACATGCACATAATGTATATGATCATCCTATTGATGATCTCTGTCTGGTCATTAATTTGGGGATGGAAAGCTATAGACTTGGTGAGCTTGGTGCCTGTTGTCACTCAGAAAAAAAGTGAAACATAATTTGACATAATCCAGAGATTCATTTGTCAAAGGTATGGTAATAGCATTAATTTTTCATTACTTGGTAAAGGAAAACTTTAAATTTTTCTTATTAGCCTATCCTAAGGTCCAAAACCACCCCCATTCAAGTCTTTTCATGTCACATCAGTCATTTTTTCCTGAGATATTTCATTTACCAAGATTACAACTCTGAAAAGGTCATTTTAGCCAATAATTCCTACTTTCATAGTAAATTCAGTGTAAAATAGGCAGAAAATGCTACGAAACTAGCTAATAATTTCGTAGCGGATATGAGGATTTCACTGTTTTCTGACTTTGAGCAGTCAACTTCAAGGTCGGTTTATGGGAAAATATAGAAGTTTTTTAAGAAAATGAGAGCGGTTATTTTTAAGCACATATCAAATAAGAATAAAATATTTTACTTTTCTCAAAGGTGCTACAAATTGGGAGATACAGGGATGTCTTTCAGCGCTATTTTCAGAATGCAAAATTTTCTTATTTTATACATGTTTTTAGAATTCAGATTCTGGACAGCTGGAAATGGTTTTTAGAAACAAAAGAGAGGTTTTTCTTCAAGACATACGGACCTACAAAAACCTCCTTTATTTTTGCAATATCTATCCAATATAGGGAGATAAGAGCTCATATCTGAACCCTATGTTTTCAGAAAAAACAAAGTCATTTTAGTGATGAATAAACTTGCTAAAGGTGAAAATGATGTTTTTTGAAGAGGGTAAGAGGCAAGTTTGCATGATCATATTTCATTATATCACTATTCAGACCTACATATGAAATTTGGAAGAAAAAGGAAGATTTTGGAATTTTCTCCATTATCAGGTAGTTTCATAGTGTGCTCATGGCTTAAAGGCCAAAACATGCTACGAAAAAACCTGTAGGTGTCTTTTTTCTTTTAAATTAAGTTTTTGCATGATTCAAGGATGGATATCCATGGTGGTAAGATGTTATGACATGATTTACATGTTGGAACAACAAATAAGTCAAGAATATTGATGGAGAATCCATTTTCTCATGCTACTAAAACACGCTACGAAAATTTCTGTACATGACTGTTTTAGCAGTCCACTTCAAGTTTGATTTCAGACCAAATGAAAATTTGTTTTATAAATATGAAAGAGTTTTTTCTTTAGCACAGGTCCGTCTACAAAAACCTCTCTCATTTTCTGCAACGCCATCAAGGTTTGGAGATTATACACTCATATTTGAAGCCTATTTTTCAGAATTTTCACTAACCAAATTTGTGAACAAATTGCAAACATTCGACTTGGAGGAGGTCCAGATTAGCATTCATGTGGCATAATTACACATCCGTACTCTAGTACAATTAGAAAATTAGTTGGTTGCAGTTGATAAGGGTTATTAAATTGATTTGAACTATTAATGAAAGAAGATTCCTTTCTGTATTCAAACTCTGCAAAACAGAAATATCCTCAGGAAGTGTCCAAGTGATGGAATCATGTTTGAAATAGGTCTCAGAGGTGGGAATTCAAAGCTAGCAAGGTGGCATATCATTTGTATGAGTCCTCATTCTATAAATGAGATAGTTTTAGAGTTAGAATGGGTTGGGATATGTTATGGCTGTGTAATATTCCTAATTAGTCCTAAGCTAATTGGAATATTCAATTTTGTTTTCTTTCTTTGCTTAAAGAATAAAAGTGTAAAGGAGGTTCATAAAACTCCTAATAAAGAATAAATCAAAGCCAAATGTTGAAAAATGCTAAATCTTGGCTACAAAATCAAGCACCCTTAGGTGTGAAAGGGGCTAGATATTTTGACTGGGTCAACATGACCAAATCTATAACGCTATCTTGGAGGAGTGGCCATCAATAAGGCACAACATAGTTTTAGATGGAGTTGCTTTGTGTGAAAGGAATAATTTCGGTGAAGGTGGTTTAGGGTTTGCAAGCTCTCAACTTATAAAAGGAAGAGGATGGCAGCATGAGAAGGTTGTTGATGATATTGTATTTTTTGGAGTATTGTCTGTTTAGACATACAAATTTCTTTGGTTGTTTAGCCTAGATTGCAAATGTTTTTTACAATTGGGTGTTCCTGATCGGGAATCCCATCTCTTCCCATTGAGTAGATCTTGGGAGAGACTTGTATTGCATAGTCCACTATCTGGCTGAAGTCCAAGCTTCTTCTTCCAACTACAACACAGATCCTATTGAGGGTTTGGTTGTCTTTGAAAGATGCAGCAAGTGGAGGCTAGATCTACTCAGTTATAGACCATTTAAGTGCTCCTTTTTAGTGGAGAAGTCTTCTATTCCATTGGAAAAATATTATTGAACATATTGAGCATCATTTTCAGATCTTGGCATGTGGCCAAACTTATTCTAAACCCTACAGTGCAGTATTGCTTCCAGAACTGCATTTTTCCTATAGGTGATGTTTGCAAGGTGTTTTGGCATACCATCTGTAGAGTTGGTTTTCAAGTGTTGGGGATCTGCCCTTCACTTTGGAGATACATTGGAGGAGATCTATACATTTTTCATTTCAGATCTGATCTGCATGTTTCTGAATACTTCTGAAAATCTAAATATTTCTGCATATCTGTAACTTAAATCTCAGATCTACCTCATGTACATGGTGTTTTGCTAGAAACCCCAAGGGGGATTGAAATAGGAGCCTCTATAGTGTATGGATCTATTATATATCTGACATTTCGTGCAATTATATGCTCTAGATCTAAATTTTAATCTTCAGCTGTTGCAGGATAATAAAATAACACTGTCAAGCCTTTTTCAGTCTATACATGTGATTGCAGCACCTCTTTTGAGGATTTTCTTCCATTGGAGACTTCTATTTCCTGTTGTACTTCTTATGGGCCTCATTGTACATCTAATTTACTGTTGTAAATGTTAAAGAAGGGTCCCTATATTGGCCTCCTGCTCTTACTTTGATGATCTGCGTTATTTTACCTGCAAATCTGTCTTGTATTGCTGCATTCCCTATTTGGGGATATTACAGTGGTATCAGAGCATCATCTTTGCACAACCTATGCTTTCTAAGAAGAAAATATGTCTTTTCAAGAAAATAAAAGACAGAAGAAGTTTGATTACACTGAATACAAAGAAGACAATGGTAAAACCCCTTTATCTGGAAGAATTAAAGGGAAAAAGTTCTCAAAAAATCTTTTCCAAACTATGCATGAGCTGAAAAGAGAAATCAGGGGAATGAGGAGGAAAAGACATGCAGATCCCTCAAGAATATTTGCACATGAAGAAAGCCCCAGTTCTTCATATTATTTGTGTGAGAATTTAGCCACACAATCATATCTACAATCTTGTAGCATTCTTACATTCTTGGCAAGAGAAGAAGCAGAAGCAGAAACACCAAAAGAGGAGACTCTTGGTGACTATCTCCAAGAATATGAATCTCAGTCTAGAAGATTCAAGGATAATTTAAGCTTCCAAGATTTTTGTCAACTTAAAGAAGAGAGAAGATCCAACAACTATGATAAAAGAAGAAGGTGCATGCAACACACTTTGGGTAGATTATTTCTACCTACTTTTGATGGATCACTCGAGAGCTCAGCCAAGTTTTGGGTAAGGAAGCTAGACACATATTTCCATCTGCATCAAGTTTCAGAGGAAGAAGCCATAAGAGCAGCAAGGTTGCATCTTCAAGGTAAGGCTTATGCCTAGTCGTTATTTGAATCTTCTTCATTGCAAAATGCTAATATCTCTACTTATGCAAAGTTCACTAGGAGGTTAGCGAAAAGATTTGATTTAAGAAATCTGAAACTTCCTTGGGTGAGAAAACCAAGCCCAATAATTCAAAACCTTTACATGAGTTGGAAGGATCCATGAAGCCAACTCCATTTCAGAACATTGTTGAGGGGGTTAAAGATCTGCCACATGATTTTCCAAGGGCAAAGGCCCCACTTGAGCAAGAACTTTCTTCTCAAGAAGAATACCTGATGATTCCTTCTTCAAAAGGAGACCAAGAAAAAGGATCTCTTAATGATGAGGCATTCTCCACTGATGAGGAGAAGGAAGAGAGAGAGATGGAAAGATCCTCCAGCGTTGTGACAACAAGAGGATATCTACTTCTATTTGGAGATGAAGGTGAAGCAATTGCTTCCACTAGAAGGGCTCTTGTGTCTTTGCAAGAAGATCCAAGCGGTCTTACTCATGAAGATCATGAGCAACATGTGTCTATGTTGATAGGCAATGAGACAAAACAATGGAGGGAGTGTGTTCCAACATTGGATACATTCTTGGGAACACACACTATGATAGATCATTCATTGTGATCAATACTTTTGACACCAAGGAGATGTTGGGTGTACATGGGTTAATTACATCTGAAGAAGGCACCTTAGACTGTGAGATCTTGCAGAATTTAGGAGAAGAAGAACCGAGGAGGGATCACAACGCTGACATAGCAGGAGATGATCCATTATTACATGGAGGAGAGGACATAGCAATTTCTCCAATCAGAAGAACTCTTGCATCCTTTTGAGTGATACTCCATTATCATGAAACTTCCACACAAAAAACAGAGGTGAATTTGCGTAGTGGAAGCAGGGATATGATGATCCCATCTATTATGCACATGGGGATGATCCATAAGACATCATTATCTTGTGGTAAACCACCCAGGAGACCACCTGATTCAGATTTGGTGAAACATTCCTCACACATTGATGCTCCATTCATAGATACAAGAAGGGAGGGAGCATTAGAAGACCATAATACAACTTTGAGAGTGTTGGGGAAGCTCAAGGAGGAGGGCAATATTTTCCCCTTATCACCATTTTCCACTCTCTCATCTCATACTGCGCTGAGAGAAGATGCTGCAAGAATGGAGGAAGACACCATCATGGGGAAAGTAGGGCAGTCCTTGGCTATGAAGACTCAGAAGATAATCTCACTTGGAGAGAAACCTTCCATACATGATAGAAGATGGTGGCTTCACATGCATACTTTGGCAAGGTTTTGGATAGATTATAGCCTTCCATGGGAGACTAACTTCCAAAGACTTCCATCTTCATTTGAGCATGTGCATATGCAAGAAAGACAACAAGGAGGGAATAGAAACCTTTCATCATATACCTTTGGAATGGGAGATGTCAAGGAGGAGAAACATGGAAGGAATGGCCTTCCAACATGTACCTTTGGCATGGGAGATGTCAAGGAGGAGAGTAGCCACATGACAGATATTTCAGTTGATAGATCATCAACGCTGTCATTGTTGAGGAGTCTAGATCCATATTGGAAATCCTAACTGTTGGTGGATTATTCCAAGGATCTTCACACATGCATGATTCTTGATGACCAGCTACATGATGAGGGCTATTTAGTCCAATATGGAGTCATCTATGATCATGGTAGGATTTCTTGTCTAGAGCTTCCAAGCTCAAGGAGAAGTTGCTACAAAGGGCCTATGAAGTGTTCTGTTTCAGCTATACATATTCCATGAAGCTCAACAACATCATCATGAGGAGCTACCATTGGGAGGGCTTTGAAGGAGAAATTTATCAACATTGTCAAAGATGCATGTACCATGTGGAGATGGAGCAGCAACATGACTCTATGAGAGAGTTAATTAAACCTTATCTTTCTTCTTTTGAGAGAGGAGATAGATCTATGCACCACTCTGTTTGTTTGAGGAGGATTATTGGTGAAGATCATACTTATGTAAAGCATGTTTTATTTTCTGATTGTATGTATTATTGTACCATATTTATGCAAGCCATGACTCCAAGGAGGAGTGTTGTACCTTTTAAACTTCATGGCCAACTTTGGGCCAAAACTATTTCTGAATATGGCCACTCCCTTGGTGGACAAAGGGAGATTTTGTTTCATTATGAGTGCATTCCTAAGGCACCAAATATATCTCACACTTTCAGCCATGGTGCGATGACTAGGACAACAAGTAAGTGGTGGGGAAACCACTTACCACATCATGATCTGATGTAGTCAGTAGATGCACTGCGCTGGTTCCACATATGAGACTATGATCCACCTCCATTTTGGCACAATTTTATTCCTATGTACTTGGTTTTGATCCCATGCGTTGATGATGTACTATTCTTTTATGGGGATCATTGGAGGGAGGATGAAAGGATTGGATGTGTCCTTTGGGAGAGAGATTCTCCATGGTTCTTATGTTTCAAATGTTTGGGAAATCATTAGACCATCCATGTCTGCTACATTAGGCCTCTTGTTTCCTTATGGGATGAGCCATTTGGGTAACTTGAGCATTTGGGAGGTGCCTCTCACATGGGAGGAGTTTTTCTATGAATTACCAATCTGGAGGGTGATTCATTTTGTATGGATGATATCTTGGAGATTGGAGCTCCATATGGGAATGAAGGTTTCTCACATCTTCTATTCTGTCCTTGTAGTTGCTTGGGGACAAGAAACCTTTGGGATGGGAGGACTTTAATATTCCTAATTAGTCCGAAGCTAATTGGAATATTCAATTATGTTTTCTTTCTTTGCTTAAAGAATAAAAGTGTAAAGGAGGTTCATAAAACTCCTAATAAAGAATAAATCAGAGCCAAATGTGGAAAAGGCTAAATATTGGCTACGAAATCAAGCACCCTTAGGTGTGAAAGGGGCTGGATATTTTTATTAGGTCAACCATGAACAAATCTACAACATTGTCTTGGAGGAGTGGCCATCAATAAGGCACAACACGGTTTTAGATGGAGCTACTTTGTGTGAAAGGAGTGTTTTCAATGAAGGTGGTTTAGGGTTTGCAAGTTCTCAACTTATAAAAGGAAGAGGATGGAAACATGAGAAGGTTGTTGATGATATTGTATTTTCTAGAGTATTGTCTGTTTAGACATACAAATTTATTTGGCTATTTAGCCTAGGTTGCAAATGCTATTTAGCATTGGGTGTTCCTAATCGGGAATCCCACCTCTTCCCATTGAGTAGCTCTTGGGAGAGTCTTGTATTTCATAGTCCATTATCTAGCTGAAGGCCAAGCTTCTTCTTCCAACTACAACACAGATCCTGTTGAGGGTTTGGTTGTCTTTGAAAGATGCAGCAAGTGGAGGCTAGATCTACTCAGATCTAGACCATTTCAGTGCTCCTTTTTAGTGTAGAAGTTTTCTATTCCATTGGCAAGAGAGTATTTAACATCTTGAGCATCATTTTCAGATCTTGACATGTGGCCAAACTTATTCTAAACCCTACAACGTAGTATTGCTTCCAGCACTGCGTTTTTTCTGTAGGTGATGTTGCAGTGTGTTTTGGCATACCATCTGTAGAGTTGGTTTTCAAGTGTTGGGGATCTGCCCTTCACTTTGGATATCCATTGGAGGAGATCTATACATTGTTCATTTCAGATCTGATCTGCATGTTTCTGAATACTTCTAAATATCTGAATATTTCTGCAGATCTGTAACTTAAATCTCAGATCTACTTCATGTACATGGTGTTTTGCTAGAAACCCTAAGGGGGATTGAAAGAGGAGCCTCTATAGTGCATGGATTTGTTATAGATCTGAAATTTCATTGCAATTATATGCTATAGATCTAAAGTGTAATCTTCAGTTGCTGCAGCACAATAAAATAACGTTGTCAAGCCTTTTTCAGTCTATACATGTGATTGAAGCACCTCTTTTGAGGATTTTCTTCCATTGGAGACTTCTATTTCCTGTTGTACTTCTTATGGGCCTCATTGTACATCTAATTTTCTATTGTAAATGTTAAATAAGGGTCTCCATATTGGCCTCCTACTCTTACTTTGATGATCTGCGTTATTTTTCCTGCAAATCTGTCTTGTATTGTTGCATTCCCTATTTGGGGATATTGTAGGTTGACTTCTACTATTGTAAACATGGTTTTTTTATCAGTAATGGAGAGTGGCTATTGGTTTCACCCTTCACCCGAGATTCATTTGATACTTTCATGAACAATGTCCTATATATCTTATTACTTTCTATCAATATGTTAATGTTTGATTACTCAGAATTCTTGCTTTGCATGCTCTGACTTCCTTTCAAGCACTAAACTATTGGATATCTTTCTCAATGTCCTGCTTTTAGTATCATAATGTTCATTACTCAGAATTCATGTTTCTCATGCTCTAACTTCATTTGAACATTTATATATTGAGTAAACCCTGTATGTGTGTATTCTACTTTCATTTAAGTATCTACATGCCTCAACTTCTACAAGGAGAGACTTTGTCATTAAGATCCATGTCACTGACTCCATAGCCTAATGGTTGCAAGCCTTCATCTTTTCAACCTGAAAACATACAAACCAAGACACAATTCATAGAGTTATCCATCTATCTTTATCATTAACCAATATCATAAATTATCCGTGAGAGATCCCTCTCAGACTGAAGAGGCTAAGCTTAAGTCAAAAGCTGGTTTGAAATAGTTACACTGAGTTGTATGATCAGCAGCCAATCAAGTAAAATTTTGGTGATAACATTTTGGTGCATCTGTTGGGAGTCTGAAGATATAATTTTCCCTAAATTTTGAAGTTGAACTCTTGAAGGTAGCAGGAACTCAGAATCTGTTCGAGGCTGCAACTACCTTGGCGACTCCACTGTTGAAGAATTCAAAAAATTCATAGCTTCATGGTGATTCAAATGGACTTATGAAGAACTCAGATGCTGCCATTCTTGTTTCAAGGTATGAATATATATATTTTTCAAAAAATTATGGCTTCCCAAGTCCTTTTCCCAAAGATACATCTTTTTTATGGAATGGTCCAAAATTTAATGGAGAATATTTGAGTTTGACTTTGAAGTATATATCAGATTTCCGTGACTTTACTGAGCTTCTTAGAGTCAGACATGAAGATATTTTCATCATATTGTTCTATTATTCATTTCAAGGGAAATGTAAACAGTGGATTGAAAGCTTTCCTATCAGATCTATTAAGTCATTTGTAGATTTTTGGCTTATTTTTTTGGAAACATGGATGGAAAGAATATAGTTGGTGGCAGACTCTCCTTCCATTCAAGGTTTTAAACAATGGAATGATGATCACACTAATGAAAAAGTGGATGGAATTTTTTCTTTTTATTTGTCTTCTTATTTAAAGTCATTTGAGTGCAAGTCAAAAGATAAGATTCAATTTTTGGATGAAGTTGCTAAGAACATTGAGAAAGACATTGAAGTTTTAGAAGACCAAATTAAATCCTATAGTCTTCATGATCAAGATCAGTCTTTTCAAAAGTTTTTCATGCCAAAACACAAAGAGAGGGTGCTGCTACCTTTCTCTTTCTCTCTTGAAAATCAGTTTGATAGCACACAACTGAAATCTTGTGTTGCTGAGCAAAGCATATATGAGTTGTCCAAAGCTGTAGAATGTCTTGAGAATCATCAAACACATTATGTATTCTATGTTCCTATAGTTGACTACATGAAAGATTTCTACAGTCCAAATTTCCAGCTATATTTTCATTATGAAGATCAAATACATCTTATTTTGCCTTGGTCATTTCAGTATCTTGTTTACTTTTGGTTCAAGCGCAGTCAAGAGGTTCAAGTGTCAGATCATGTCAATGACTGGCTTCATTGGAAGTTTCATTTTGCTTGAATCAAACATGAAGATTGCAGTTGCTAGGGTAGGTAGGAGTGTGTGTAAATAAGATCAAGTAGACTAAGCATCTTTTCAGTAGGTACAAATTTGGTTTTTTAGCATTAATCATCAAGCTTGAGCCCGAGTTGAAGGCCATTAGAGTTTGAAGGAAGCTTGGAAAATTTCAAAGTTTTTATTTCTAAGAAGATGGATGGCATTGGAACTACAGGTTCTTTGGTGTACCACAAGGGCACACCATCCCAAGTGGAGCCACTGTTATCACTCAAAAAAAAGTGTAACATCATTTGAAATAGTCTTAGAGGTTCCTGTGTCAAAGGTATGTTAATAGAATTCATTTTTCATTACGTGGTAAAGGAAAATTTTAAATTTTTCTTATTAGCCTATCCTAAGTTCCAAAACCACCCCCATTCAAGTCTTTTCATGTCACATCAGTCATTATTTCCTGACATATTTCATTTCCAAAGATTACAACTTTGAAAAGGTCATTTTAGCCAAGAATTCCTACTTTTGTAGTGAAATTAGTGTAAAATAGGCAGAAAACGCTACGAAACTGACTAATAATTTCGTAGTAGATATGAGGATTTCACTGTTTTCTGACTTTGAGCAGTCAAATTCAAAGGCGGTTTCTAGGCAAAAAGAGAAGTACTTTAAGAAACTGAGAGAGGTTATGTTCAAGAACATATAAAATAACAATAAACTCTTTCACTTTTCTCAAAGGTGTTACAAATTAGGAGATACAAGATGTCTTTCAGCCTTATTTTCAGAATGAAAAATTTTTGTTTTATACATGTTTTTAGAATGCAGATTCGGGATAGCTGGAAATGGTTTTCAAAAAAAAAAGAGAGGTTTATCTTCAAGACATAATAGCCTACAAACACCTCCTTCAGTTTTGTAATATCTATCTGGGATAGGGAGATAAGAGATCATATATGAATCCTATGTTTTCAGAAAAAACAGAGTCATTTTAGTGATGAATAAACTTGCTAAAGGTGAAAATGATGTTTTTTGAAGAGGGTAAGAGGCAAGTTTGCATGATAATATTTCATTATCACTTTTCAGACCTAAGATGAAATTTAGAAGAAAAAGGAATATTTTGGAATTTTCTCCATTATCAGGTAGTTTCGTAGCATGCTCCAGGCTTGAAGGCCAAAAAATGCTACGAAAAAACCTGTAGGTGTCTTTTTGCTTTTAAAGTCAGATTTTTGCATGATTCAAGGAGGGATATCCATGGTGGTAAGGTGTTATGACATGATTGACCTGTTGTAATAACAAATCAGTCAAGAAGATTGATGGAGAAGCCATTTTCCTACATTACTAAAACATGCTATGAAAATTTATGTACATGACTGTTTTAGCAGTCAACTTCAAGTTTGATTTCAGACCAAATGAAAAATCATTTGGAAATATGAAATTGATTTTTCTTCAAAACAGGTCCATCTACAAAAACCTCTCTCATTTTCTGCAAAGCCATCAGGGTTTGGAAATTATACACTCATCTTTGAAGCCTATTTTTCATAATTTTCACTAACAAGATTTGTGAAAAAATTGTAAAAATTCGACTTGGAGGAGGTCCAGATCAGCATCCACGTGGCATAATGACACATCAACACTCTAGTACACTCAGAAAATTAGTTGGTTGTAGTTGATAAGGGTTATTAAATTGATTTGTTGAACTATTAATGAAAGAAGAGTCCTTTTTGTATTCAAACTCTGCAAAACAAAAATATCCTTAGGAAGTCTCCAAGTGATGGAATCATGTTTGAAATAGGTCTCCGAGGTGGGAATTCGAAGCTAGCAAGGTGGAATATCATTTGTATGAGTCCTCATTCTATAAATGATATAGTTTTAGAGTTATAATGAGTTAGGATATGTTATGGCTGACTGCTACTGTTGTAAACAAGGTTTTTTGATCAGTAATGGAGAGTGGCTATTGGTTTCATCCTTCACCTGAGACTCATTTGATACTTTCATGAACAATGTACTATGTATATTATTACTTTCTGTCAATATGTTAATGTTTGATTACTCAGAATTTTTGCTTTGCATGCTCTGACTTCCTTTCAAACACTAAACTATTGGATATCTTTCTCAATGTCCTGCTTTCAGTATCTTAATGTTCATTACTCATAATTCATGTTTCTCATGCTCTCACTTCCTTTGAACATTTATATATTGAGTAAACCCTGTATGTGTGTATTCTACTTTCATTTAAGTATCTACATGCCTTAGCTTCCACAAGGAGAACCTTTGTCATTAAGATCCCTTTCACTGACTCCATAGCCCAATGGTAGCAAGCCTTCATCTTTTCAACCTACAAACATACAAAATGATGACACAATTCATAGATTTAGCCATCTATCTTTATCATTAACCAATATCATAAATTATCCGTGAGAGAGCCCTCTCAGACTGAAGAGGCTAAGCTTTAGTCAAAAGCTGGTTTGAAATAGTTACACTAATTTGTCTGATCAACAACCAATCAAGTACAATTTTGTGATAACATTTTGGTGTGTCTTCCAGGAGCCTGAAGATATAATTTTCCCGAAATTTTGAAGCTGAACTCTTGAAGGTAGCAGGAGCTCAGAATATGTTCGAGGCTGCAACTACCTTGGCGACTCCACTGTTGAAGAATTCAAAAAATTCATAGCTTCATGGTGATTCCACTGGACTTATGAATAAATCAGATACTACCATTCTTCTTTCAAGGTATGCATGTATAGAGTTTTCAAAAATTTATGGCTTTCCAAATCCTTTTCCCAAAGATACATATTTTTTATGGAATGGTCCAAAATTTAATGAAGAAGATTTGAGTTTGACCTTGAAGTATATATCAGATTTTCGTGACTTTACTGAGCTTCTTAGAGTCAAACATGTTCAAGATATTTTCATCATATTGTTCTATGATTCATTTCAAGGGAAATGTAAACAATGGATTGAAAGCTTTCCTATCAGATCTATTAAGTCATTTGCAGATTTTTGGCTTATTTTTTTGGAAACATGAATGGAAAAAACAAAGTTGGTGGCAAACTCTTCTTCCATTCAAGGTTTTAAACAATGGAATGATGATCACACTAATGAGGAAGTGGATGCAAATTTTTCTTTGTCTTTGTATTCTTATTTAAAGTCATTTGAGTGCAAGTCAGAAGATAAGATTAAATTTTTGGATGAAGTTGCTAAGAACATTGAAGTTTTAGAAGACCAAATTCAATCCTATAGTCTTCATGATCAAGATCAATCTTTTCAAAAGTTTTTCATGCCAGAACACAAAGAGAGGGCGATGCTACCTTTTTCTTTTGAGATTGAGGAAGAATACCTTGTTCTTGAAAATCAGTTTGATAGCACACAACTGAAATTTTTTGTTGCTGAGAAAATCATATATGAGTTGTCCAAAGTTGCAGAATGCCTTGAGAATCATCAAAAAAATTATGTCTTCTATGATTCTATAGCTGAATACATGGAAGATTTATACAATCCAAATTTCCCGCTATATTTTCATTATGAAGATCAGATACATATTATGTTGCCTTAGTCATTTTAGTATCTTGTTTACTTTTGGTTCAAGCACAATCAAGAGGTTCAAGTGTCAGATCAGATCAATGACTGGCTTCATTGGAAGTTTCATTTTTCTTGAATCAAACATGAAGATTGCAGTTGCTAGGGTAGGTAGGAGTGTGTGTAAATTAGCTCAAGTAGACTGAGCATCTTTTTAAGTAGGTACAAATTTGGTTTTTCAGCAGTAGTCATCAAGCTTGAGCCTGAGGTGAAGGCTAATAGAGTTTGAAGGAAGCTTGGAAAATTTTAGAGTTTTTATTTCTAACAAGATGGATGGCACTGGAACTACAGGTTCTTTGGTGTACCACAGGGGCACACCATCCCAAGTGGAGCCACTGTTATCACTCATAAAAAAGTGTAACATCATTTGACATAGTCTTAGAGGTTCATGTGTCAAAGGTATGGTAATATAATTCATTTTTCAGTACTTGGTAAAGGAAAATTTTAAATTTTTCTTATTAGCCTATCCTAAGGTCCAAAACCACCCCCATTCAATTCTTTTCATGTCACATCAGTCATTATTTCCTGACATATTTCATTTCCCAAGCTTACAACTCCAAAAAGGTAATTTTAGCCAATAATTCCTACTTTCATAGCAAATTCAGTGTAAAATAGGCAGAAAACGCTATGAAACTGGGTAATAATTTCATAGCGAATATGAGGATTTCAATGTTTTATGACTTTGAGCAGTCAAATTTAAGGGCCGTTTCTGGGAACACAGAGAAGTATTTTAATAAAATGAGAGAGGTTTTGTTTAAGAACATATCAAATAACAATAAAGTCTTTCACGTTTCTCAAAGGTGCTACAAATTGGGAGATACAGGGATGTCTTTCAGCCCTATTTTCAGAATGCGGAATTTTCCTGTTTTATACATGTTTTTAGAATGCAGATTCTGGGAAACTGGAAATGGTTTTCAAAAAAAAAATGAGAGGTTTTTATTCAAGACATATTGACCTACAAAATCCTCTTTCAGTTTTGAAATATCTATCCAGGATAGGGAGATAAGAGCTCATATATGAACCCTATGTTTTCAGAAAAAACAGAGTCATTTTAGTGATGAATAAACTTGCTAAAGGTGAAAATGATGTTTGTTGAAGAGGGTAAGAGGAAAATTTGCATGATAATATTTCATTATATCACTTTTCAGACCTATAGATGAAATTTGGAAGAAAAAGGAAGATTTTGGAATTTTCTCCATTATCAGGTAGTTTCGTTGTATGCTCCAGGCTTGAAGGCCAAAAAATGCTACGAAAAAACCTATAGGTGTCTTTTTGATTTTAATGTAAGTTTTTGCATGATTCAAGGAGGAAGATCCATGGTGGTAAGGTGCTATGACATGATTGACATGTTGGTACAACAAATAAGTCAATAATATTGATGGAGAAGCCATTTTCCCATGCTACTAAAACACGCTACGAAAATTTTTGTACATCACTGTTTTAGAAGTCAACTTCAAGTTTGATTTGAGACCAAATGAAAAATTATTTTGGAAATATGAAAGAGGTTTTTCTTCATCACAGGTCTGTCTACAAAAACCTCTCTTATTTTCTACAAAGCCATCATGGTTTGGAAATTATACACTCATATGTGAAGCCTATTTTTCAGAATTTTCACTAACAAGATTTGTGAAAAAAAATGTAAAAATTCGACTTGGAGGAGGTCCAGATCAGCATCCACGTGGCATAATGACACATCAGAACTCTATTACACTCAAATAAATAGTTGGTTTTAGTTGGTAAGGGTTATTAAATTGATTTGTTGAACTATTAATGAAAGAAGAGTCCTTTTTGTATTCAAACTCTGCAAAACAGAAATATGCTTAGGAAGTCTCCAAGTGATGGAATCATGTTTGAAATAGGTCTCTGAGGTGGGAATTCAAAGCTTGCAAGGTGGCATATCATTTTTATGAGTCCTCATTCTATAAATGAGATATTTTTAGAGTTATAATGGGTTGGGATATGTTATGGCTGACTGCTACTATTGTAAACATGGTTTTTGATCAGTAATGGAGAGTAGCTATTGGTTTCATCCTTCACCTGAGATTCATTTGATACTTTCATGGAAAATTTCCTATGTAGCTTATTAATTTCTATCAATAATTTAATGTTTTATTACTCAGAATTCTTGCTTTGCATGCTCTGACTTCATTTCAAGCACTAAACTATTGGATATCTTTCTCAATGTCTTGCTTTCAATATCTTAATGTTCATTACTCAGAATTCATGCTTCTCATGCTCTCACTTCCTTTGAAAATTTATATATTGAGTAAATCCTGTATGTGTGTATTCTACTTTCATTTAAGTATCTACATGCCTCAGCTTCCATAAGGAGAGACTTTGTCATTAAGATCAACCCTGTCACTGACTCCATAGCCCAATGGTAGCAAGCCTTCATCTTTTCAACCTGCAAAGATATAAAACCAAGACACAATTCATAGAGTTAGCCATCTATATTTATCATTAACCAATATCATAAATTATCCATAAGAGAGTCCTCTCAGACTGAAGAGGCTAAGCTTCAGTCAAAATCTAGTTTGAAATAGTTACACTGAGTTGTTTGATCAGCAGCCAATCAAGTACAATTTTGGTGATAACATTGTCCAACATCAACCGGAGTCTGGACCAAAATGTACTGAAGAACCTACTATCCTGATCTGAGATGATAGACTGTAGGATACCAAATTGTACCCACACTCGTTCAAAGAAGAGTTTAGTAGTGGCTTTTGCTATGATATTCTTCTTGTAGGCCGCCATAATGGCCATCTTCGAGAATCTGTCGACGAACACAAAAACAAAGTCGTTTCCATGATTAGTAGAAGGAATGCCTAACATGTAATCCATGGATATGGATTCCCAAGGTTGAATAGGGGTAGGCAGCGTAGTATAGATGCCTTGCTTCTTGATGGTTGGTTTGGCAATGATGCAGGTAGTGAAATATCTAATGTACTTCCCGACTTCCTTTCGAAGGTTCAGTTGATAGAAATAATTTTGCAGTACTGCCACTATTTTCTCAGCCTTGAAATGCCCAACAAACTGACTTTAGTGCGCTTCCCAAATCATCTTAGCACACTCACTTGAAGGAATACAAAGGTGTCCCAGGTGACATATCAATGCATGCAGGAGGTGAAAATATGGAATTGGCTTACCCTCCAAGAGTGTCTTGTATGTGTGGCTGAATTCTAGATCGCTTTTGTAGAGAAGCGGCCAATTAGAAGTTTCATGTCCACAAGAGTTGAGTATAGTGGTTAGCACCAAAATTGGTGGTCGGCTGAGGCAGACTGCAACATTATTGGTTCTGCCCTTATTGTTCTTGATGTTCAAATGAAACTGTTGCAGATATGTGGACCACTTTTGATGGCGATCATTCAAAAACATCCCTTGTGTCTGTATGAAATACAGGGGTCGATGGTCTGTGTGGATGACCGTTTCCTTCCCCAAAATGCAATGCTTCCATTGTCGAAAAGCCTGCACAATGGAATACATCTCTTTTTCATAAGTGGGAGACTTCTGGATTGTGTAGGAAAATATCTCACTGTGATATGCCATGGAATTCCCCTGTTGAGAAAGAAATGACCCAATAGCATAGTCAGAGGCATATGTCTCGATCTCAAATTGTTGTTGCAAGTCTGGTAATGTGAGAACTGGGACAGAGTAGAGGCGATGTCTCAACTCTACGAATGCCTTATGTTGAGATTCAAGCAAAAATATTTTTGATTTCACTCTTCCCTTGGTGACTTGACTCAAGGGCCAAGTGATATGAGAGAACCCCAACACGAACCTGTAGTAGATTTTGGCAAGACCCAGAAAGTTGTGTCGCTATGTTAAAGTGGTTGTGGCTGGAATATCATGAATGAATTGGTTCTTGGTTGGATCCACATGCACCCCCCGCTCATCAATAATGTATCCCATATACTGAACCTGGGTCATCCCAAAAGTGTACTTCTCCAAATTGGCACACAACTTGTGTTTCTACAGTGTTTGGAGGACCTGTAGGATGTGGTGGAGGCACTTTTTTTAATTCTGGTTGAATATTAGGATGTCATCCAGGTACACCACTACAAAAGAGTTGATGAATCACTGCAAGATGTCATCCATCAGCCTCATGAACGTTGCAGGAGAATTCTTCAACCAAAAAGGCATGACCAACCATTCAAAAATTCCCTCCTTGGCTTTGAAGGAAGTCTTCCACACATCAAAGGGTTCGATTGGTACCTGGTGATACCTGAACTTCAAGTTGATCTTGCTAAAATATTTCCCCCCCTTGAGTTGGTCCGAAGGTCATCAATGATTTTGTTCAATGCATGATAGTCAATATAGAGTCTCAAAGTCGCATCCTTCTTCTACACCAACAAGGTCGGGCTTCCACAGGGAGGTGAACTAGGCCGAATGTGACCTTTATGCAGCAACTCCTGAATCTGCATCTTGATTTCTTCGTTATCTAGAACAAATCACCGATATACTGGTCCATTGGGAAGAAACACACCTGAGGTCAGATTGATGGAGTTCTTGACTTGATAGTGCAAAGGCACCCCTGCGGGTGAGGTGAAAATGTCCTCGTACTCCTTCGCAACCTTTTCCATCTGTTATTGTTGTGCAGAGGAGCCCTATCTAGACGTTGTGGCCATAGTCTTCTTCTTGCATTGAGGGTAGATCATCAAGGAAAAAAATTTCCCGGTTTTGGAAATGAGCTTACTGTATTGTTTTACAGTAACCAAAGAGATGGCGGTAGGCAGTGCTACCTTCGATATCCTGTACAACTGATTTCACAAAGTAACATTAATAGCGCGAGGCCTGGACTCATACACAATGTTGTACCTTAAGGGACAATCCCTTAGCTATGATCAGGAATCAGGGCTTAAGACATTTATATGATTATGTCACAGAAATGTTTGTCTTTGTTTAATCACCCTCAAATATTTATCATTAAACCCTCAAATATCAAATCTAATGAATGTCTCACAATGCTATCATTTGCTAATGTTGAATGAAATGACTAGAAGAAAATGAAAGAAAGAAGCCCAAACAGATATGTGGTTACACAAAATATATCACCTCAAACTTCAGAAGAATTATATGAAGGAAATAGTTAAAATTAAGGACCACCAATTAAGGATTTTAACTCTTACTTACATAAGTAAAAAGAGACGTGCAGCTCATTACTTCATCTTATTCAAAGATAGAAAACACAGAATGTAAACTTGAATACATATCAACATAAACAGATGCCAGAAACTTGCTTTTCATTTATTAATCATTTGAAATATCTGAGTACAAAAATTGCAGTCTGAAGGTCCAAAAATCGAAACCCTCGTTCTCCTTGACTATTAAATTAAATACAATAAAAAGCAGTTTGAAACTGCTATAACTGATCCTAACTACCTCAACTTCTGAGGACTATGTAAGTTATCTATTACATACCCTCAAAACGCCTTATTACAA
Source organism: Pinus albicaulis (assembly GCA_034641835.2). Classification (NCBI taxonomy): domain Eukaryota; kingdom Viridiplantae; phylum Streptophyta; class Pinopsida; order Pinales; family Pinaceae; genus Pinus; species Pinus albicaulis. Next base: position 1,689,004,381 of record CM076579.1, on the reverse strand, counting down.
TTACATCATCTTTGAAAGAATATAATAACATAAAAATTAACATCCTAATCTATATGTTGAATGTGAATTGATGACGATGTGGCTACATTTCCTGGATCAGCTGATTTGTCTTTCTTCAAAGTCAAAGGATCCTTTGGCAAATTCATCGTCCAAGCTCTGCACTTCTTCCATATCTCTAATTTTGTTCTGGGTGAATGTACCAGGTTGTGATACTCCAATCTGAAAGCAGTAATTTGGTTGAAAGACGACCTTTCTGCAAATAGAGTTTTTACCAACCACAGCAGCTGAAAATGTCTCTAAAGAAAGTTGATTATTGTTGCTCCCTTAAGCAATTAAGTCTTTTCATGTGTATTGTCAACTTTACTTTTTTTCAATACTATTAAGCTTTCATAAGAATCCCATGACAACAAACTTCCTCCAAGTCCCCAACATGAGGGCAGACCTGCTCTTGTTACTTTGTCAAATAACTTATCAAATTGACTTACTATTTTTTTAATTTCCATCAACTTCTTTTATGTAGCCTTTCTGTAATCATTCTTGACAATCATCTTATTAATATCCACTACATATAGGATTCTATCTTTAATCTCATTTTCTTCTTAGTCTTGATTTGTTTTAGAATTGCTAAATTCAATGAATCTTCTTGCCCAAACAACCCTATTGATTGTCTTTTGTTTCTCTGTCATGACTTGTTCTTCAAAATTCTTGATGAGACTTTTCTCTTCTGCAACCACCATCAAAAAGCTCCAAATTTATTTCATTTCTGAAATGATATCATCCGAAATGATATCTTTTGCTTGTATTAAAGATATGTTCCCTTTAAGTTTTTTTTTGAGACTTTTAATCTCAGCATTAGTGTTCTGACTGTCCATTTTGTATTTACTAGCTTCATTTTCTACAGCTTGAATAATCTTTGATGCAGTCTCTAAATCTTCTTGAGCCTTTTTCCAATCTCTTTCTGCCATCTGCAACTCAGTAGTCAACTGAGAAATATATGCTAGTGGGTCTTCATTACCTATTGGAAAAACAAAAGTACAAGAATGATTGTCAATATGATTTTGCAGTGACAATGCAGTTTGCTTTAACTTAGAGACTTCTTCCTCCTTTTGCATGAGCTGTTGTAGAAGCTTTTATTTCTCGTTCTCTACCTCTGCAACTTCTGCTGCAAGGGAATTCTCTCCTATAGGAAATTTTAACTTTTTCTTCAATACAAATATCTCTGCTTCAACACTTTGTAGAAGTTTCTGCACAACAGTCCTATCATTAGGATCTACTCCAATCTTTACTATGATTTTCTTCAGCGCCTCATTCTGGATTGTTAAAGCCCTAGAGTTGGCTTTCTCTAACTTTAACTGCTTAATCACTTTTCCAAGCATATTCTCTGACTTCATTTCCATTGCATTAGTCTTTGTCAGGTCATTCACAATCAATTGACCTGTTTGCATATGTAGGTTCACCTTGTCTAGCAATGGGATTTTCTTCACATCCACAGTCAAATTCACAGTATTGAAATTGTTAGAAGAACCAATTGACATATCAAAAGGATGAGAAAGAGCAATTTTGAATTGATCTTTCTCAAGATCCATTGCAGTTAAAAGTCTTGTTTGGTCTGGAGAAATTTGATATTCAGCTTGGGCCTCCATGTTGGCCTTCATCTTCTGGTTTCTCTCTGAAATTTGGGAAAACATCTGTTTGATCAGAGGCACTTTTTCATGGGTGCTCTCATTTCTCCTGGGTGAAGCAGAAACATTTTTTTCCTCCCCCAACTATAAGGAAAAACTAGGTTGAGTATATGTAGATTCTTCATTAAATTTTTCTCTCTTCTCAGCTCCCTGTTCCTCATCTTCTAAATCAACCACTGTTTCTTTGCCACTTTTACTTGATTTTTCTGATATGACAAGAGTTTGAATATTTGAACCTGTTGAACTCATAACACCTTTACTTTCCATCTTCTCTAGATCTGGCCTGCTTTCATGAATGAAAGTTCAATACCCATTATCAATTCTTCTGCTAGAAATAACACTGTGAGGGTCATAAGCCCACTTTTCCCCTAACAGCAAGTGCATCTCATCTAGCATTCTAGTAAATTCTTAAATGCTTGTCTCATATTAACTATGAAAGGACCTACGGTCACGGGAAGTTTGAACATATGCCTCTTTTTCATGGGCACAAAGTGAATTTGATCAACATTTAGACTTTGCCGAACAAACTCGAAAGCAAATAACCTCATAGGTACAAACATTGGAAGCCTATAAGGCTCAACACTGGCTCCATAAAGTCTAATTTCGGAATAATCCTAAAAAACAAACCAATCTCCAAATTTACAATTTTCCCCTAAATGCAAGAACTCGTGAACTTTGGGTAAGAAATAGGGGGGAGGAATTCCATTCAAAACTTTATATGTAATTGACATGAAATAACTTGCAAAATCAAACAAACCAGCTTCATTTTGTTCTCTTCTGACTATATCTGTCCAGAATACTAATGATTGCCTCTTGTTATTCATATCCATAATATTCAGACCCAGATGCATGAATTCATGTACATTTTGATATAAGAATAAGTAAATAATTAATGAAGGAAACCTGAAAGAACCTGTTAATGATAAGCTCATGAGTTGTGAATTGACAGCTTCTTGCCAATTAGATGGAATATCTAGCACCATTCCTGGCTTCATCATCATGGAAAACATCCCCAAGATTGATTTATCCACTGTGTTGTCATCGTCTTTGCCCAAAATCTTTGCAATGCTGCTCAACACTGTCTTAACCTCAATATCAAAAATTTCCATAAGGGAATATTCACTGTCAGGCTGAAATTTTTGCGTCTTAGGCTTTAGAAAATGAATGAACTGATTAAAATATTGACTTGCAAGGCTGTCATAATATGCTACCAAAGAATCATTAGAGAATTGGACATATGACTCTGACTCAGGGTAACAAAGGGCTTGGAAAATTAGCTAGGCAGACACTTGCAAAACATTCTCCCCCTAACAATTCATCACAAAACATTTCCCAGGATACATAACAGATACTAACCAATATATGAATTCAGGAAAAATATGGGTTTTAGGGATACATGCAGACAACACACCAGTCTTTACCATGGCAATATAAACTGGGGAAGCTTTATCATTTAATAGGACTTGCTGGTAAAATGGAAGGTGAACCAAGGAACAATTGGTGTCTTGAATATCCCTCTTGGTATCCATGAGAGGGATATGATTAGCAGAACCTGACAGGGATGAGCGTTTAGCCATGATTTAGAGTTATGACAATGGACAACTTACAGGGAAACCGATTCTTGGTAGGGTGACAGAAAAATGAATAGGGCGTAGCACAAACAAATTTCAAACATCAACTTAATCGCAAAATGATTTTGAAAAGAATGAGAATTGAATTTAAATAGGTGGCGTGGATTTGAACTTAAATGCTGATAAGACGTGCCAACAGACCGTTAAGCACTCCTGATGTGGAAGACAACTGTAACCAACTCAACATATTACGTCATTGCGGTGGGTCTCAAAGTATGGAGGATTATTTTGGCTTGTGCCCCCATAATCAATCTCCACCGCTCATCTATGTTACTCCCGCAGTCAACATAGTCAACTGCGGAGGCACCCTCCATATTAATTCGCGCGATAGTAGTGCCCGCGGGTTGAGATTTTTTTTTTAATATTCAATAAATCATTGCATCCCGCTCGATGAAATAATCGACATTTTAACTTTAATTTGGGACCCACGTTCATAAATTCAAAAAGTATTTAAACTTTTAACTCTAATACAATGAGCAAAAATATTTTTATGTTACAGTATAAGAACTTTAATACTTTAACATATTTTTAACAATTTTCTGTATTTGTTTTTTTGTATTTTCAAAATTGAAAATAAAAAGATATTGCTAATGATCCACAATGCACAACATGTCGCTTCCACAAGTATGGTTGGCCTAATAATACATCAAAAACATCAAGAGGAGCATTGTCACATAATACCTCATCCGTGAAGGGATTTATGTTGTAGGGAAGGCGACATTGCTGGCTGATGTGAAGATCTCATCCTTGGTGAAGCCACCTGATGGTGTATGGATATGGGTGTGCTATGGTCGACAATCCAAGCCATTTCACGACCTATACTTAAATTAGGTTCTTTTGGCTCCCGCTTTCGACAATTAACTACAACGTGGAACCCTTTACCCACATATCAGAATGGAAGAGACACTCCGCCTCCTATGGATCTTCTGATTCCTCCTTCTGGATCTTCATGGTGGCAATAATGGCATTAGGCTCTGCATCAATAATATGCTTCCCTTTGTCATTCCCCTTTTTAGGTTCTGATTTAGAGTTGGAGCATGCATTCGATTCATAAGCCTTCATCTCAGTCACTAGTGACTGCTTGGCTAGACACTCACTTGTGTTGTGAGTGGAGATCTTATGGAACTCACACCACTTTCCCGTCTCCTTATTTGTCTTTGTGGTGTTGTTCTTTTCTTGTGGCTTTGGCTGTTTATCCTAGGTCGCCCAGCCTTGGATTTTTCCTTTGTTCTGCGATTTGGGGGCACCTTTCCCTTGCTTCTGATTCGAAGATCCAAAGTCTCGCTTCTTCTGTTTGAATTTCTGCTCAAACTTGGCAGCATACTGGTATGCTGCACTAAGCGAGGAGATGTCAAGGAACTCCATTTCCTCTTGAATTTTTATGTGTAGACAACTGCGGTACTTCAGCACCAAATTTTTCTCCAAATATTTGATACCCAACTTTGTGCGCAGTTTATGGAACAAATTCATCATCTCTTGCACATATTGATCCCTTTGATACTGCAACGTAGTCCATTGTATGTACTTGTCCTGATATCTCCCATGGGATAATATTGTTCCTTGATGGCATCTCAGAAAGAATCCCAAGGGGGTGCGACTGAGAACCAAGAGGGTTCCCTCTCGTCATTTTGCTTACTATAGGTTTCCCACCAATCCTTGACATGGGGGGTAGCTTTGAGTAGTGCAAAAGTAATATTTTCCCAATTGGAAAAGTCATGAACCGAGAAATATCCCTCTAATAGATTCAACCATCTATCTACGATGTTTGCATATATTTGGCCCTCAAATATGGGAATGTCCAGCTTTAATTGTACCTTAAAAGGAGTTGCGCCTCCAGAGTTGCTGTTGGATGGAGATGCACCATTGATGGGTAGTCGTTGAAGGATCTAGGAAAATTTATCCATCATTCTGTTACTTTGTTTCTCGAGGGCCTCCCTATGTAATATTTTGATAGGATCTCCTGCTCCCCCATATTTCTTTTCTTTCACTTGTTGAACCTCAAAACTGTTCCTATTTTGACATTCTTTTCCACCATCTTTTCTTCCTTTTTCACAAATCCATAAACTCAATCAGTGATAATTGACATATTTTACATCTGACAAGGCATTTAGATGATCTCTACTCTATATTATTGTTCCTTATTATTTAGATGAATTTCTGTAATTAGCTACAGAATTCGTGCAATTCTATAGGTAACCTTTGTTTCTGCAGCCACCGTTATTGTTTGGCAGGTTTCAAGAAGTAAATGAAGAAGTGAGTCATATGGGTAGCTTTGGAATGGCCCATACATGGATTGTATCCTACTTACATGTTCAAATTTGATAAGAATCATGCCTACACTCGCGGTCAAAGCCCATTCACGAGAAGGAATGAGATCAACAGACGAAGATTCTCAATTTGTTCTTACGTAGAAAATCAAGAAAGAGCCATGAAGACTTTGCTTTAAATAGACTTCTAGTCTTAGTTTTATTTTTCTTTCCATAGGCGAAATTTTCACATACAATTAATTTAAAACTTGTATAAATATCGGTATGTTTAAACTGAGAATAAGCTCAATTTTTGTGATAATACTGTGATATGCTTTTAAACTTTGTTTTGCTAATAAAGAAGACTAGTTCCAGATCATTGATGCATGGATAGTCTAAGTAGAATTCACACTTGTTATGTTGAAGAGGGATCCTACACGGAAAGGATAATTTTATAGTTATTTCGTAGTTTACTTTACTGTCAATTTCATCACTTAATTTCCTGTTGATTCATAGTTAATTTCTCTTCAATTCATAATTAGATTCTCGTCATTTCATAGTTAGATTCTCATCGATTTTTAGTTTGATTTCTCACGGTTTCATATTTTAATTTCATGTTAATAAGCTTCTAAATGTTTTCTGAATCAATTGTTTACATTTACAGTTGATTGCTAGATCTTATGCTCGCTTGAATCGTTACATGAATGTGACTCCATCATCTTCCAGTTGAATAGATTCGTGCATTTGATTACACAAAAACCATAGTATTTAAGATTAGACATGTTGTTTTGCACAATATATACTCTGTCATTCCTTGCTTGCCTTAGTTAAATTTGATTTAAATGAGCACAGTCATTTCAATTTCATAGTAATAGATTTTATGCTTTCGTTCCATGGAATGTAGAATAGAGTTAGATTAGATTTATATTTTGATCATTCTTATATTTAAAACTAGGACAAAGTTAGATTAGAATTGTACTTTGATTATTTTGAAAGTAGATTAAATGCTCTGTCTTCATCAAATTAATGATTTCAATAGATAAGATAGAATATGGTTTTATTTTCATTATATTGATAGCTAGAACATCATTTAGAGATCCGTAGAATTCAATCAGATTTAGAACAATGTTTTGTTTAAATGAAGAATCAATTTAGTTAGATGTTTTCCATTGATTTTTTGCCGGCCTAGAATAGTTTAACATAGCTTAGATTTTAACCATCCTAAGTTTGATTTATTTTTATGCAAAATATATTAGTTCAATGACATTTCCTTTTCTTACTTCTTTTAGATTTTATATTTCATTCATTTCATTAAGAGTAATTTGTAAATCAATTTATTTTCTTAGAGTAAAAATAAAATTTCCTTTTCTTCCTTCTTTAAGATAAATTTTCATCATTAAATTTCCTTCAGATTTAGTTGTTCCCTAGCATTTAAATATTTCATTTAGAAGCTTAGATTTCATTCCTTATATCAATTTTAGTTCTTAAATTTAAGGATAAAATAAAAACCCAAAAAAAAATATAAATACACAATGAAGTAAGAAAAAAGGGCATTTAAGCATATATAGTGCACCACACTTCATTAGATCACTACCCTCAGTTGATAATTTATGATAGCAATTTAAGAAATTAAATTGAGTAAACATTTTGGCGCCGTTTTTGGGGAAGTGTAATTAGGAATCCCCATTTCTTACATCTAAAAAAAAAAATTATATGCGTAGAGAAAGAGACTCTAGGGGTAGATTCATAACTAGAAGTAGAAGTTTGATTCCAACAACACCACTCACTCCACCAAGACCAGGAAGTGCCACACCACCATCTCAAACTCATATTCCATTTTTCACTACAAGACATAGACTCCCTGAAGTCTTAAGGTTAGAAATCCAACTAAGAGATTCTCCAACTCCATTTACTGAGGCAGTCTTAGAAGAAGAAGATCCTAGATCTCCAACAGAAGCAGTAACCTTTTTCATCTCTATAGGAGAATATATTATAGCTCAAGAGTTAGAAATCCCTAGTGAGGAAGAAGAAGAAGAAACTTTATGCAATATCCCATTGATAGAAGAACCAGAGGAAAAACACATAACTCTACAGTCAGAACCCTACATTAGCTCTGATGAATCTACAATGGCAGGAGAAGGAGAAAGAGAAGCTTTGAATGGAGATTCCTTAAGAATAGGAGGAGGAAGAAGAGGTGGAGGACGAGGTGGAGGAAGAGGTAGAGGAAGAGGAGAAAATAGGGAAGACCATAATTCTATTGGATTTCTTATAGTTTATGAGGATACAAATGCCACAATGAAAAACATTTTACCATCTATCCTTCCCAATTTGCATGGATTAAGGAGTGAAAATCCTGAAAATTTTTTATTTGAATTTGAGGTTTTATGTAGATCATATGACTACTTATAAGGCTCTCAAAAATTGAAGCTATTTCCTACAACACTCAAGGGTGCAGCTTTAAAATGGTTCATGGGTTTGATAATGCAATCTATTAGGACATGGGATGAGATGAAAAGTGCATTTTTACAAATATATCTGGATTTTTTCACACCTATTAATAGGAAGGACGAAGTATTTGAAATGATGCAAAAAGAGGATGAAAACTTGGAAGACTTAATTGAGATTCATTTACAATATAAAAAGAGCTAAAATGGAAAACTTAGATCAAGATACTTTAAAATATCTCTTGTTGAAATCCATCATAGATGAATGTATATATATCCTTCACATGATGGGAAAGGAAGACATCTCTCAACTATCATTACCTGAAATTGTTGAATTATGCATTCATCTTTTGAGAGGAAAATAAAAAAATTGTGAAAAATGCAAGAGATCCTATTCTCTCTAGAGTGAATAAATCTACAACTGGAACAGTAAGTAGGGCAGAAATTGGAAATACGCTTGATGAATTTAAAACAGATATCTTAGGGAGTCTTATTGAAAACATAGACACCCTAAAATTACAAAACAAGTAAAAATCTGAAACTGATGCCTTAACTATTTTCTGTCTTAAATGTAGAAAGAAACATGCCCTAAGAGAATGTCCTCTTGATTTTAAAGTCATATAAATCTGTGTTATTTGTGCAGAAAACCATGAAACAAAAATATGTCCCTCTATACCAGGTCTTAAGGCTATTTTCTAAGAAGAAGTAGCTCCACATCTAGTAGAACCTCTTTGTTTTGTATCTAGAATACCATGGCAAGGACCACAAACTCAAGGTTTTAATAATCAAATGCATAATCAGCCCCCACCAAACAATTGGAATTCATCATGGCAGCAACCTTGGTCCCAACCTCAACCTTGGACACAAGGAATGCAAAATCCTTATGGCAGATACTCTCAGTATCACCAATATCCACAATCCTATCCAAACTACCCTCCCCAACGTTTTCCACAACATAATCAACAACCTCAATTCCAAGATCATAACCCAAAAATTTCATTACCATTTTGACAAAGGCCAAATCAACTACCTGCTTAGCCATTACCAAACCCAAATAATAAAAGTGCTCAAACTACTTATAACATAGAAGGACAAAATTTCCCAACTTATATGATTAATCCACTAGATCTTAACAATGTCCAACTTAGATCTGGTAGGATAGTAGAAAGGAAAAAGCCCTCTGTTGTTATTCAAGAAAAAAATGATCTTGATGAAGAAATTTCTCTACAACAAAATAAAAATTCTGGAGAAGGGACATCCCTTCAACATAATCAAAATTATGAAAATAAAAAACAAGAAAATCAAATAAACTCAACTACTATCATAGAGCAACCTTCAGTATTTGTTTCTAACCCTCCTTTCCCTGAAAGATTACAAATCGATAGATGGATAGAAAAATAAATTTTGTTTCCTAACTATGTTTTTCTAGATGAATTGAAAAATGTATGTATCAAAATTTCTTTGTTACAGGCCATTAAAGAGATTCCTATCTAGCTAAAAAAATAAGATAGCTGAGCATAAAAAAATCATGAAGAAAAAAAGAAGAAGTAAAAAGTATTCAGTTAGTAGGAAAAATTGTAGACATTATGATGGGAAAAATAACCATACAAAAATATTTGGACCCAAGAAGTCCAGTTGTAAAAACACACATCAATGGTATTGAGATTCCAAATACATTGATTGATTTAGGAGCATTCATAAACATCATGAGAAAACAAACCATGGAACAACTTAGGCTTCCAAACCATCAGTATACACCAACATTACTGCAATTAGCAGATAGATTAGTAATCAAGCCAGATGGTGTATTAGAAGACATACATGTGTCCTTAGAATCTTGGGAATATCCAGTTTATTTTTTGATCTTAACTACCAAGAACAACCTAGGGGGACATCCATTGATATTAGGAAGACCTTGGTTAGCTACAACTGATGTTCATTAGTTGTTGATCTGATGATATGTTTATTTCTGATGGTAATTAAAGAAATAAATTCACTCTATATCCTCCAACAAAAAAAATGATAGAAATAGAAAATGAAGAATGGATGGATGATGAAAATGATATACAAACTCTCTTTACTATTTCTCATATTAGTGAAGAAAGTCAAATTTTAAATTCAATAGAAAAATTTGAAACATCTTCACAATGTGAAGATGATCATAGTTTTCAAGAACAATGTAATATTGAATACTTTTCATCGAGACAGATGTATTTATATTCTATGGAAGATTTTGGTAACTTTGTAGTTGAAATATTTCCAGGAAAATATTTAAACATAAACAAAAACTTGGAGAAATGCCAATAAGAAGAGTTAATCAAAACATTACAAAAACATTCTTCTACATATGCATGGGAGTACACTGACATGAAGGGAATTAATCCTGATACTTGCATACATCATATCTACATTGAGGAAAACTCTAGGCCTATTAGACAACTTCAAAGAAGGATGAATCCAAATCTTAGGGAAATTGTGAAAGAAGAATTGCAAAAATTGCTGAATGTAAACTTCATTTATCCAATTTCAGACAGTCAGCGAGTTTCTGCCTTGGTTATTGTACCTAAAAAGAATGGTAAATGGAGGGTATGCATTGATTATCGAGAATTGAACAAGGCTACTCTAAAATATCATTTCCCATTGCCTTTCATATATCAAGTATTGGATACATTAGCAGGGAAGAAGTATTTCTCATTCTTGGATGGTTTTAGTGGTTACAAATCAAATTCAAGTAGCACCTGAAGACCAAGACAAAACCACATTCACCTGTCCATGGGGAACCTATGCTTACTGAGTACTTCCTTTTGGATTGTGCAATGCACCTGTAACATTCCAAAGAGCAGCATTAGGAATTTTCTCTGATCTAATACATGATTGTGTAGAAGTGTATATGGATAATTTTACAGTTTATGGAAATTATTTTGAAGAGGCTCTTGAAAATTTGGAAAAGGTTCTTAAAAGATGTAAAGAAGAAAATCTTTCACTAAGTCATGAAAAGTAATTTATGATGTTTACTGAAGGAATTATTTTAGGACATCACATTTCAAGGGATGGAATTAAAGTAGACTTATCCAAAGTTGAAGTCATCTCCAAATTATCAATTCCAAATTGTCAAAAGGATGTTAGAATTTTTCTAGGTTTTACAGGGTACTATAGAAAATTTATAGAAAACTTCACGAGAATTGCATCTCCACTCTTCAAATTTCTTACCAAATATTGTGAATTTAGTTGGAATCCTAATTTCCAATTGTCATTTGAAACTTTAAAATAAAAAATATCTGAGGCACCCATATTAAGAGGACGAAATTGGAAAATACATTTTCATATTTCAATAGATGCTTCAGATACAATTCTCGGAGCTTTATTAGTACAAAAATATTTGACCTCATATGCCATCTACTACATAAGAAAAAAATTGACTCCCGCTGAGTTAAATTACACAATTACTGAAAAAGAATTTCTAGTTGTTGTTCATGCTATTAAAAAGTTTAGACACTACATCACTGGCTATGAAAACTTTATTCACACAAAACATTATGCAATTAGGTACTTAATGAATAAATCTATCACTACTGGAAAAATAAAAAGATGGTTATTACTCCTGCAAAAATTTAACATCATTGTTCTAGACCGACCTGGAAAACAAAACAAAGTTGCTGATTTCTTGTCTAGAATTCAAAATAACAATAATGATACTCCAATAGAGGATAATTTTCTTGATGAATATCCTTTTGCAATATCTACTAAATCTCCATGGTTTTCAGACATTGCTAACTATCTAGCTACATGAAATCTACCAGCATACTTGTTTCCTAGAGAAAAGAGAAAAATAATTCAAACACGTGCATTATACTCATGGGTTAATGATGAATTGTATAAAATAGGTCTAGATCTCATCATCAGAAGATGTGTATGAGAATATGAAATACCTGAAATTATGAAGGCATGCCACAGTGAACCTTGTGGTGGACACTTTTTTGATAAGAGGTTTGCTTATAAAATCCTTCATTAAGGATATTATTGGCCATCCATATTTAAAGATGCCAAGGAATATGTAAAAAGGTGTGACAATTGTCAAAGAATGGGGAAACCTATTCCTACAGATGAAATTACCTTACAACCTCAGGTACTCATCGAACGCTTTGAAAAATGGTCTCTGGATTTTTTTGGACCAATCAATCCTCCATAAAAACAAAAGAGGTACATTCTGGTTTGCACTGATTATGTCACTAAATTGGTAGAGGCTAAAGTACTTGCTTTTTCTAATGAAAATTTTGTAGTTTCATTTATCTTTGAGGATATTTTCACTTGTTTTGGTGTCCCAAGGGAAATTGTGACATATCAAGGATCTCAGTTTACATCTAGGATGGTGCAGAGGATTGTGGAGGAATATAAGATCAAACATAGAAAGTCTACTCCATATCATTCACAGGAAAATGGACTAATGGAGTCCACCAATAAGGTGATCAAAGCAATCCTCACAAAGATTGTACATCTACATAGGAAGGATTGGGCAGATAGGCTTCCTGAAGCCTTATGGGCCTACTAGACTATATGGAGGAATACAACAAGACATACTCCCTATGAACTTGTTTATGGGAAGCAAGTCTTGTTTCCAAAATAATTCCAGATCAAAACCTTCAAGACAAAAATCAGATTGAGACTTGATTTATCAGAAGCCCAAAAGCATAGAGTGGAGCAACTCAATGAGTTTGATGAGATCAAGCAAGATGCAATTCAAAGAACTAGTTGATGAACTAGGCTAGTTCATCAACAAAGGTCCAAATGGCATGATAAGTACCTAAAATAAAGAAAATTTCAAGCAGGAGATTGGGCACTTTTTTTTAATTCAAAGTTCAAAGACTTCCAAGGAAAATTTTAGAATCATTGGCTTGGGCCTTATGAGATCAAAAAAGTCTTTGAAAGTGGGGCAATGAGGATAAGGACAATTGATGAAGAAAATGTACCTCTTCTTGTGAATGGAAATCGACTAAATGTCTATCATAAACTAATTAAAAAGGAGAAATTTATCAAAAAAATTCAAGACAATGTTGATATGAAGTTGGTGAAGAAGAATCCTTCTTCTTCCCTAACTTAGTCTTATTTTTACTTTTCATATCTGAAAAGGAAAAATATAATAAATAATATATATTTTATTCAAAAAAAATGTATAAGGATGAAAACCAATCAATGATTGGCATCCTTATACAGAAAATACAAGGTGAAAATCAGAGTTCATTTCTGACATGTTATATTTTCTCCCATTCTAAAAATCCCAAATTCTTTGTTCCCTTTCTTTTTTAGAAGCAATAAAAGGGTAGCTACAAAATTGCTACATTTCTGCAGCTCTCAGAATAATCTGCAGTTGTCATCACATTTTGCAGCTTTGCTACACTTTTTGCAACCTATTGAAGCAGGACATACTGAACAGAAGCAACTGAAGACTCCAATTGAAGATCATGCTGAAAAGACAACTGAGAAATCAAGACAAAAATAAGATCAACAAAGTTTAGTTCCAAGGTATGTTACAAAAATGTGTTTAAATAATAAGGTTAAAAAACATTAGTGTATATAATTTAGATGATCATATGTTGCCACCTTAGATTGTCATCATTAAAACTGATTGTACTCAGTTCACACCACAATTCCATAATTCAACCACTTCATCTGTATCATATCCCATAATGATCAAGACTGATTTCATTCATTAATGATTAACAGTCATATCTCATTCCATAATCCACTTATTCACATTCCTAAACCCTCACCCGAATACCTATTTTACCTACACGTCTCTACAATCTCCTTTCGACACCCTTAACTCAGAGCCAAACCTTCAATCCACCTAGTAGAAAAGGAACAATTCTAAAGGCGAAAACTCCTTACGACAGATACATGGGTCTAATAGTAAGAACCGAGCCTGGGGGAGAAAAATTCATGGAAGGTTATCCACAGATGAATAAAATGCTACAGAACGTACAATGGCTCCAATCCATAGATAAGTTTGATGGGTTCCACAAAGAGGTCACCAAATCTTTTTCAAGATCCTTCGATGGGACAGAGGTAGAAATTGGGGACATAAATTTTTCGGTAATAGAGTCCTTCATAGCATAAGCCACAAAACTTCCGAAAACCAGTGAAAGATGGTTTAAGAGCAGGGAAATTCATGGACAAGAATGGAATATTTTTCTGAAAAATCCAGGTATGGACACTACTATTTTTAAGAAGGGAATTCCCAGTACGACACTTAAAAACAAATGGAGGAACATGCTATTAATTATACAAAAAATTGTTACTTGTGAGGGTATATTTGGTTGTATGTTTGTCTACCATGCCAGAGGACGGAGAAATAAACCTCCCATACTTCCTATTGAAAAACTTAAAGAAAATGTCAGGAAATGTGCAGAAAAGAGTCCAATTTATAGACAATACCATGTATCATCATGGACTGATAAAGATACTCATTGAATTCCATTTAAAGAGTATAGGAGACTCCTCATAAATTTTCCTAATCAGAAATCATTATCAAGAAGAAGCACAAGAACAACCTAAGGATGAAAAAACCAAAAGAAGTAGGAGGAGAAAGGTTGATACCTGCATTAAAGACAAGCCCTCACCTCAACCATAGAAAGAAGAAGAATAACTTACCATTGTAGAATTACTGAAGAAAAAGAAACAGAGTGGTTACAAAAAGAGAGGTAATGTAAAGGAAAAGGCCAAAGTTATAAACTCAGAAATATTAATCCCTCAACAGCCAAGGAGAAGCTCTAGACTTCGTAAACCCTTAAAAAAGACATCCCCATAGGAAGCAGAGTTTTTAAATTTAGATGAAGAGCCCCAAGTACCATCGCCCATTACTGCCTCTCCTATACACAGTCCTATACATAGTCCAAGAAAAAGGACCCCAGAAATTGACCTAGCACAACAGGTGATTTATGGCTACATTGAGTCCTTGGAAAAGAGACATGCAGAAGAAAATCCAAGTGCTGAAGAGCAGCCTACCAGTTCACAAGAGCCTCTAGTGAACACTTTGAAGTAAGAAATCTATGAACTAGAGATAGTGAACAAGCACATCAAGCAAGAAAATGAATCCCTGAAGGAACATAATCACTTAGAAAAGGTCATAAGTGACAATACTATTCTACATTTGGGGCTATGGTATAAAAAGAACAAGAAACTAAATAAAAGGAATAACTTTCTGAACATAAAATTCATCAGTCTGAAGTACAAACTCCTCATGAAGAAACCAAGAATGGCTTTCACTTCAAGGAAAAGAAAGAAGAGGAAGTTGGATGTACTGGTGTAGCAGCAGAAGTCGTAGATTTGATTACTGTAGAACCAAGACTTGTAGATTTGTAGACTTAATAGCAAAAGCAGCTTTAATTATAAAAATACACAAGGTATTTATAATAATAAATATTTATTGATATGATATGACAAGATGATTTGAAGGTTACAATGAGGTCCTGCTTTTATACCTATGCAGGTGACCTTTCATGAACAGGCATGTCTTTTAGACATGCCTTTTCAGTTAACTAATGACTACTTTAACATAATCCTAATTGATTAGCTAGTAATTAAATTTATTTGTATTTATTCTAAAAAACTATATTTATTACATTAGTTATGAATTAGGTTCATAACATTGCCTCCTTCTCGAAAAGCTTTGTCCTCAAAGCTTAACTTTTCGACAATTTTCTTCACTTGGAATTATCTGCTAGACATCCTTATTGATACTTTTGCTTTTAAAGATTTCACGACTTTTCTGATTTTAGATCTTGGTAATTTCGTTGACCTTCCAAAATTTAATCCTTTTTTTTGTTTTTAAATATATATATATATATATACATATATATTTATTATTATTATTATTATTAGATTAAATAATAATAATAAATTTATATATATATATATATATATATATATATATATAATATGTATGTATATATTATAATTATATAATATATACATACATATTATAACTTTTAATTATAACCATAATTAAATCAGAACCTTGTCTTCAAACGTCACAGCGTTATTTATTTTTAATTTCACCAAAAACTTTAACAATGTTTTCCCTTGCAATCGCACTTATTTTTCCTTCTCGACAAGGTACTGCGGTAATATTTAAACCAAATTTCAGGTCCGATGACTGGAAGTATTTGCAACCATCAAGAACTTATTCCACGATTCTCACAATGTGTTTCACTATATCTGAACACTCCAGACTCTCTTTCCGATCAAGAAAATATAATTGTTATATAAGTTATAAATTATATATATATAATTTTTAAAATTGAAACGTAACGTTGTTCATTACCCACGAGCTACGACCCATGCTAACCGGCAATTTCCTTGCCGTGACGTTTGACCGCTATAATTTAATTCGACACACAATTTGCAGCGATAATATCAAGTTATTATGCAGCCTTGGGGGTATCATTCTGCCCGCTCCAAGAAATTCCTCAAAAAACACATATGATTCTGACGGCAATGGGCTCTCAGACTTCTCGAAATTTAAAAATATGATGACGAATAAAACACCTGCCTGCGGTCGTGTTAAATTATGCATAGTTGTGTAAATACATTTCCTACTACATTGTTCGTTGCCGAAGCTACAACACAGTTCGACCGCAGGGTGGGCGGATTTCTGTCCGTCACTTGAAAAACCACATTTTTTTTTGCTAAAATTTTGATGTGGGGATTCAAGCTTCGATTCAAATGGATCTGTAAATAATTTCCATTGCCATTCCTTCGTAACCACCTTCGGGATATCTGAAGTAGAATGGGGAAGTGCTGATTCTGACGGAAATTGCAGAACATTTTCAAGTATGGCAGCATAAACAACATTAACATATCGAGCCATTACATTCTTCGCATGTAATCTGCCAGCTAAAGCAATTTCATTAGCCAAGGGAGACAATCTACCATTGACATTCCCAGATTCACCTTCCTCCATTTCAGTAACATTTTTAGAATCTTTTACTCTGATACCACTGTAGCAGCGGAAGTCGTAGATTTGATTACTGTAGCAGCAAGACTTGTAGATTTGTAGACTTAATAGCAAAAGCAGCTTTAATTATAAAAATACACAAGGTATTTATAATAATAAATATTTATTGATATGATATGACAAGATGATTTGAAGGTTACAATGAGGTCCTGCTTTTATACCTATGCAGGTGACCTTTCATGAACAGGCATGTCTTTTAGACATGCCTTTTCAGTTAACTAATGACTACTTTAACATAATCCTGATTGATTAGCTAGTAATTACATTTATTTGTATTTATTCTAAAAAACTATATTTATTACATTAGTTATGAATTAGGTTCATAACAACTAGTAGAGGTATCAGAACAAATGCAGTAAGAGGTGAAGGTTCACAATTTTGGAAATTGCATGAGGACATGCAATGGTCTCTTAGTGTGGGTATGTTGAACCTCAAAATTGTTTCTATTTTGACATCTTTTTCCACCATATTTTATTCCTTTTTCACAAATCCATAAACTCAATCAACGATAAGTGACATATTTTACATATGAGAAGGAATTTATATGACATCTAATTTTTATTATAATTTTTATTATTATTTAGATGAATTTCTGTAATTAGCTACAGAATTCGTGCAATTCTGTAGCTAACATTTGTTTCTGCAACCACCGTTATTGTTTGACAGGTTTCGAGAAGTAAATGAGAAGCGAGCCATATGGGTAGCTTTGAAATGGTCCATATATGGATCGTATCCTACTTACCTATTCAAATTTGGTAAGGATCATTCCTACACTTGCAGTCAAAGCTCAGTCACGAGAAGGAACAAGATTAGCGGACGAAGATTCTCGATTTGCTCTTACGTAGAAATTCGAGAAAGAGCCTTGAATACTTTTCTTCTAAATAGACTTCTAGTCTTAGTTTTATTTTTCTTTCCATAGGCGAAATTGTCTCAGACAGTTAATTTAAAACTTGTATAAATATCGGTCTATTGAAACTGGGAATAAGCTTAATTTTTGTGATAATACTATGATACGCTTTAAACTTTGTTTTGCTAATAAAGAAATACTAGTCTGTTAAAACCAGGAATAAGCTTGATTTTTATGATAATACTATGATACACTTTAAACTTTGTTTTGATAATAAAGAAGACCAGTTCCAGATCATTGATGCGCGGATAGTATAAGTAGATTCCACACTCGTTCTGTTTCAGAGGACCCCTACACATAAAGGAGTTTTTTATAGTTATTTCGTAGTTTAGTTTACTATCAATTTCATAGCTTAATTTCCTGTTGATTCGTAGTTAATTTCTCTTCAATTCATAATTAGATTCTCGTCATTTCATAGTTAGATTCTCGTCGATTCATAGTTTGATTGCTTACTTTTTCATAGTTTAATTTCATGTTAATTAGCTTTTAAATGTTTTCTGAATCAGTTGTTTACATTTACAATTGATTGTTAGATCTTATGCTCGTGTGAATCATTACATGAATGTGATTCTGTCATCTTCCAATTGAATAGATTCATTCATTTGATTACACAACAATCGTAGGATTTAAGATTAGACATGTTGTTTTGTGTAATAGATACTTTGTCATTCCTTGCTTGCCTTAGTTAGATTTGATTTAAATTAGCACAGTCATTTCAATTTCATAGTAATAGATTTTATGCTTTCGTTCCATGGAATGTAGAATAGAGTTAGATTAGATTTATATTTTGATCAATATTAGATTTAAAACTAGGACAAAGTTAGATTATAATTTTACTTTGATTATTTTAAAAGTAGATTAAATACTTTGTTTTCATCAAATTAATGCTTTCAATAGATAAGATAGAATATGGTTTTATTTTCATTATGTTGATAGCTAGAACATCATTTAGAGATCAGTAGAATTCAATCAAATTTAGAATAGTGATTTGTTTAAATGAAGAATCAGTTTAGTTAGATGTTTTCCATAGATGTTTTTCCGACCTAGAATAGTCTAACATATCTCGGATTTTAACCATCCAAAGTTTCATTTATTTTTATGCAAAATATACTAGTTTAATAACATTTCCTTTTCTTCCTTCTTTTAGATTTTATATTTCATTCATTTCATTAAGAGTAATTTGTAAATCAATTTCTTTTCTTCGAGTAAAACTAAAATTTCCTTTTCTTCCTTCTTTAAGATTAAGTTTTCATCATTAAATTTCCTTCAAATTTAGTTTCTCCCTAGCATTTAAAGATTTCATTTAGAAGCTTCAATTTCATTCCTTAGATCAATTTTAGTTCTTAAATTTAAACATAAAATACAAACCCCCCAAAAACAATATATAAAAATACTCAACGAAGTAAGAAAAAAGGGCATCTAAGAATATATAGTGCACCTCACTTCATCAGATTACTAACCTCGATCGATAATTTATGATAGCAATTTAAGACATTAAATTGAATAAACACCACTATGGGTGGTCGTCGGGGTTTGCGAGGCTGATCTTGCAAAGGTTCAACCAAATCGAGCCCTAACTCCTTATACCCGACCTTGTTGGGGACATGCAAAGAAGGATCGAAAAAGAATAGATCGCTTTGATACCACTGATCCAGACTTATGCAGGAACGTAATAAAATACAAAAATACACATAAACTCAAATATGTAGCAAAAATAAAAGTTCATCCCATTAATATAAAATTATTGAAATATGCTTACAGAAAGAATGGATATAAACTAGCTAGGGCATTGGTAGCTTATCTATGAGAAGCGATATGGTGGCTATAGTCCTCTGAATTGTGTTACAATGACGCTCAAGGGCCTTTTAATTATTGAAAAACATAGGAAAACCATAAATAAATAAAACCCTAACTCGAAGAGATGAAACACAAAGAGTTTGTGGGCCCCATTGGGGTTAGTTGGGCAGCCAACTTCCCAGGATTGTAACTTTGTCATATTATCTCCGTTTGGTGCATATGATATATCATTAGAAATATATCTCCAAGTAATATAGGTTTTGCTGTAGCCCCATTACTCTGGTTATGGGACTGCAATGAACCTCAAAAAAATGTCGTTTAGGGGGGGTTATTTGCTCTGGAAGTTCAAGACTTAAAAAATTTGCTAAAAATAGTAAATTTTGCTATAAAAAAGGGAAAATAATGAAACTGATTGGAGGTCTAGGTGGAATAGGTGGGTGGCCACCAATATCCACGTGGATCGAGTGAATGAGTATTTCAATATTTTAACTATTTATATCTTTAAAAACTTTTGATGCACATAAATAATGAAACAAGATCCTTACATAAGAAACACTATACAATTTTCTTTGTAAATATTTTGTAAACTTATTTTTACTAAGTACGCACCAAATTATAACTTTCATATGCACCAACCTACAAGATACACTAATCCCCCCATTTGAGCACCAACTCATCAACCTGTAGGCACCAACCTACATATTTAAGTTGTTCCTCCGATCTATCATCAGTAAAATTTTGACCTCAACAAATTCTTCAATGAGTTGTCATCTAACCATGAAACCCTCATGTTTTCACCTTCAAGCTTGATCACAACCACCTGACCTGTACACCTTAAATTTATGCTCTTCAACTAGGCTTCTCGACTTGGCTCTTTAGAATTAAACTCCTACATGTCAGTTCTCTGTACTTGATCAAAAATAGGTTTTCCCATATGGAACTTCAACTTCCTCAACTCTTGCTATTAATTGTTCAACTATTGTTGCTTAGGCTTATTCTATATTCAAAGAGATGGTTTTCCCACCTGGAAGTTTTTACTCAACACTATAGATTTATTTATACTACATAGGGATTTCTAACACAATTGGAACCAAATAGGCCTTGACAACTGTTGGGTAATTTAATTGATGGTTAAATTACTTCATTAATTTTGAACCAAGGTTCATGTAGTTATGAAGTATATGTGCACAATATATTCTAGGAGTTTTAATTTTTATTTTAAAAGATGAAATTGAGTTAAATATAAATGGAACTAGATTAACTCATAACATTCCTACACACATGTTCTTTCCATCAAAATTACTTTTTCAAAAGCAAACTAAACTTCAAGGCGAAATCAATTGAAAATTCTAACTATCAAACTAAATCAAAACTTAAACTATTGCAACAAAAAATAAAATTACTCTATTTGAACTAAATTGAAAGATCTATTCTAATGGGAAGAATTAAAATTTAATTATACTCACAGAAAATTGAAATATTATTCTAAATTCTCTTGAAAATCAAAATCTCTATTCTATTCAACATAAGATAAAATATTAATTGAATTACTTCAAAAAAATGAAAATTTAAAATATAAAAGGATTACAGATGTGCGAAATTGTGATTAGAATTGCTATGTCCATTACTCATGAAATTAGAACAAAAAATGTTGAATGAAGAAAAATCTCAAAGGGAAATATTTTTGTCTTTTATGAGCACTCGACCTATTCAAACTACTGAATGTTAAACCAGATATCGATGAAAAAAATACCAATATTGAACATTAACTAATTGCAATGAAAAAGAGACTATTCATGAAATAAGTTAGCGAATAACATAACCAGATACTAAACTAACTTACAAATCTTCACAGGGCCCTTCTATTGTGTAAGCACGAGATCAATTATCAAACTATTCACCCACACATTCATCACCAAAGGAACAAAGTAATTTGTATTAAATGCTAAAGTATTCAATAGAAAATAATTAAAAATTTAAAAGGAGTAATGATGTATATTACTTCTCTCTAGATATTTTGATAATCCTTTGTTAAATAATAGTCTTAAGAGTTATAAGTCGAGAATAAAGTTCTCACTTTGACAACTAAGATATTAAATTGAAATCAAAATATTTCTTCTCACGATTTTCTACTGGAAGAGAAAATCATGAGAATATTTTGATTTGACATAACGTAAATTATGATTCCAAATTCTTCTCATACAATCCCATGCTCACTTGATAATTCCACGATCCTCCTTCAAATTCTACACATAGTTTGAGTATTATAACTAGAGTTGACTTCTCGTTTGATCATTAGATCTCCCAAACTAGGATAATTTCCAAATCAATGTGATAAGTGGATGTCCATATGTCGATCATTTTCCATATCCCTATATCCTTTATTCCTTCTCAAGCGTGCTAGAACCTGTCTAACCATGGATATAACTACAAAATCTTTGGTTAGCTACAGAATGAGTGAAATTCAATAGTTATAGGAATGTTTTGATTAATTTTCATTAAGAAACGATAGACTATAAAACATGAAGGAATGATACCTTTTATGATGTTTTATCATATTTTAGGTGACCTTTCAACTTGGAAATGTAGAAAAACTATCATGAAAAGGAAGGAAAGGAAAGTAAAAGGGTTATCAAAAAGAAGATAAGTCGGGACTTCAAAATTACCCCACACCGAGGGTTTTGCATGTCCTCATGCATCAAAAATTAAAAAAATTCCAGGTCTTTTATTCACTATACTATCTCTGCATCTTGGATTAGGAAATTCAAGCTAGTGCCTTTTTTTTTATTCTTAACATTGAATGTTAGTATTGGTTTCTTCATTAAAATCTTGCTTTGCAACTCTCTGAATTTCTTTCTAAGGAACCTGTTATTCACCTTGAGTTTCTTATTTTTCTTATACCAGTGGCACAAATGAAAAAATATATAATCATTTTGGGTCCTCAAGATTTCATTCTATACTTTTATTGCCTCATGTTCTTCTTTGAGATGCTTGTTCAATATTTATAAATCATATATATCTTGTTTTAAAACATCTTCAATCTTGTATTTTTTTTTAGCAATGTTGTCAATCAAAGGAACCTATTCATTAAAACCATCTTCATATTCAGTTTAGAGAGGGGAATGTACCTTTTTTTGTGCTATTTTCTCCAGTGATTCCACATAATCATAGATATGTCATTGGACTAGGATGATTTCAAGTGTCTTCCTAGTTGGAATTGGAGCTTGATAAATCAATGATACTCTGGCTTCTTCACTCATGCTATGATATCCCTCCTCGAGGTCAGCTATCTCAGGTGACTCTATGCTTAAATTCTTAGAAATGTGTTTTCTCCTTCTCAACTTTTCTTCTGGTTCCTCTATCTTTTGGGTGTTTTTTCTCTTAATTATTTTCCACTGTTCCTTTTCCACTTGTTCTGCTTCTTTTGTTTCATCAGACTTCTTGACACTTGTGCTTGCTTTCTTCCTTATAACATATTCTTTTTCATTTTCTATTTAATATTTTCCAAGCACTGACAAATAGGGGTGTCATCTTCATGTACATCTAGTGAAGTTTCCATTTGTTCTATTTCGTTGAAAATCAAACCCTCTCCTTCATTAATGGGTTGAGGGTTAGGGTTTGAAACTATTTTGTGTCAGATCCTTCTTTTTTTTACAACCATTTCTTCCTCCTGAGCTTCTACGAAATGATTGCAGACCAAAAATATTTTCCAATTATCTCCCCTGGACTTCATATGTGCTTTAATGAGAATTTTAATTAATCCATGGTGATATAGGAAATTATTGATGGTTTTCAACTCTCATTGTACACCAGAAGCCATTTTCTTGAGACTACAAAGTAGGATATATGGTAAATTCAAATCATTTCCATCAATGAAGTGCATTATGATCCGAACATGCTAGAAAACCATGTTTCCATATATTCACTCAAGTGAAGAATTTTTGAATGACTAGAAACACATGTCTCCATTTAGTTTTCAATTTTTCCATTGCTATCCCCTTTTTGAAAATATAAGTATCCATACCCGAGTCTCTAAGGAAGACTATCCATTTTTTTCTTTAATTTTCATATTTTTGAATGAACTCTCTCTGTTACTGGGTAATTATGTTGCCTTTTCCAATATGGACTATGTAATTATGAGTTTATTGTTGCCAATCTATGCCTCTACTCCATAAAAATCCCGTGCAAATTATTTTGTAACTTTTATCTCATGCCCATCAAATTTATCAAAGAAATCAAGCCATCCCACCTGCTACAACTAATCCTTGACCCGTGGATATGCCTGAAGGAATTTTACTCCGTTGGGTTATGTTCTGACAATGCCACCCATGGTGAGGGGGGAGTTTTGATCCTGAATTGTTTGTTTTGACAAGGGTGGTGGAGATGATGAAATGAGGGCCGATAAGGCTGGATGAGTTGATGGTGTAAAGCGAGGGTGAAAAAGGTTGCTACGACTATGTTCAATTCATAGTTACATTTCTCCTTTAATTTCAATTGTTTCCATGATCCTTAGATACAATTCTATAGGATAATTAGAATTTAGGAAATTTTGTAGAGATTTCGATGTGATAGCTTGAGATATGATGACAATGTAAGGTTACAACATATATGAATGTAGAGGTATAATGGAAGGGGGTGTTACAAGGTCTAAGACCTGCTAATTTTTTATAAGGTATATATCATGATCATTTGATGAGTTTAAAAATTTAATGCTCTTAAATCATCATACCTACATACCTTAGAACATACCTTTTTGATATATTTTCCTTTTCAGTAGGCCTAGAGTATGCTAATGCTTCTTTTATTATTGGTTGATTTGGGCTGCAGAATTTGAATTTGGCCGCAGAATGTCATTGATTCAATAGATGTTTTTTTTTTCTTTTTTTAAATTTATGTTGCCGATGGAGTGGGATTTTATTGTTGTTGCCTCCTGGTGAAACTTTGAAGAAAAATAGGCCTCAGAAGTGCTGCTTTAGACCTGTAAATTTATTATAAATAGATGGGTAACAAGAAAGTGGGAAAAAACAAGGAATGTGAAAATATAAGCCACAAATAATTCTTGGTTTTCAGTTAAGATTTCTTGCATAGACATGCCAACAATGTTGGTTTTCGTATATATATATATATATATACTTTTTTTTTTTAAATTTGAGAGAAGAAAATTACAATTGGATTGGAGGACGAGGAAAAAAATCTTCTCTCGGCCAACTTGAAAGCAGAATTATCTTGCAAATATTTGACAAATTATTCTTTTTTAAATGGTCTATGATATAATCTTAATCTGTGACCATTAATAAGGAATGTGATTTTTTCTTCATCAATAGTTTTGATTCTAAATGCTACATTATCAAAGACAATGTCTATCTCATAAGGACCAAACTAGTGAGCCTGAAATTTTCCTTGAAAGTATTTGAATTTAGAGTGAAAAAGAAGAGCCCAATCACCTGCCTTGAAATTTTTAGCTTCGATGAATTTGTCATGCCATCTCGACCTTTGCTACTAGAATATGCTAGTTATTTCGATAACATATTGTCCCATTTCATTTAATTAACTTAATTGTGCTAACATTTTTTTTTTAGCTTCAGATAGATCAAGGCCCAATTTTGTTGTTGTTCTAAAATTCTCCACTTGGAACTCAAGTAGAAGAAAACCTTTCTTCCCATAGAAAATCTCATAGGGAGTATGTCCAATTGTATTTATCCATGTGGTACGGTATGCCCATAGTGCCTCTGGAAGCCTTTTTTCCCAATCCCTTCTATGCAAGTGCAAAATCTTGGTTATAATTGCTTCAAGTACCTTATTGGTAGATTCTCCTTGCCCATTGGCTTGTGGATGATATGGAGTAGAATTCCAATGTTTGATTTTGTGTTGCTCCATTATTTTCTACACCAACTTGGATGTGAATTGAGTACCTTAATCTTTCATAATTTCCCTTGGGACACCAAAACAAATCAAAATATCCTCAAAAATAAATGTAGCTATAACATTTTCAGTAGCAAAACGAAGTGGTTCAGCTTCTACCCATTTTTTAATGTAATATTTACAAACAAGCATATACCTTTTCTATTTAGATGGTGGATTGATTGGACCAATGAAATATAGATCCCATTTTTCAAAAGGCTCTATAAGTACCTATGGTTATAGAGGCATCTCGATTGATGGAATCTTTTTTCTCATTCTTTGGTAGCTATCACATCTCTTGACATATTCCTTGGCATATTTAAAAATAGATTACCAATAATATCCCAAAAGAAGGACTTTGTAGTCAGTTCTTCTATCAAAAAAGTCTCCTCCACATCGTTCATCATGACAAGCTTTCAATATTTCTGGTACTCCATCTTCTTTGACACATATTCGGATGGTCAAGTTAGGTCCAATTCTATACAATTCTCCCTCTATCTAAGAGTAAGGTGCACTGGATTTGATAAATTTTTGTTTCTTTTTGGCTGATAACTATGGGGGTAAATTTCCTATAGTCAAACAGTTAGCAATATTTTCAAACCAAAATGTTTTAATATATACTGCAAAAAGATACTCATCAATTATCTTTTACAAGAATATCATTATTATCATTCTGCATTCTATAAAGGAAATCAACAACTGAATTTTATTTTCTTGGTCTGCCAAGAATAGTAATATTGAAATCCTGTAACAATAACAACCATATTGTAATCCTACCATTAGTAATTGATTTATTCATTAAATATCTAATAACAGAATGTTTTGTATGAATCAAAGTTTCATAACTAGTGATATAATGTTGAAACTTATTAATGACATGCACAAAAGCTAAAAACTCCTTTTCTGTTACAATATAATTCAACTTTACAGGAGTCAAATTTTTTCTTATGTAATAAATAACATAAGGAGTTATATCTTTTGTCCCAACACAACTCCTAAAGTTGTATTTGAAGAAATAGTGGAAATATGAAAAGGAAGAAACCAATTAAGTCCCCTTAAAATTGGTGGTTCAATGATTTTCTACTTAAATGATTCAAATGCTTTCTAGTAGTCAGAATTCCAAACAAAATCATAGTATTTTGTAAAAAAATTAAAAAGTGGATAGGCTATTTTTGTAAAGTTTTCTATCAATCTTCTATAATAATCAATAAAACCAAGAAAAAATCTAACATCTCTTTGAAAAGTAGGAATTGAAATTTTAGAAATTACTTCTGCCTTAGATGTATCCACCTTAATTCCATCAGCTGAAATATGGTGGCCTAAAATAAATCCCTCATTAAACATCATAAAACATTTCGCATGACTTAATGAAATATTTGCTTCCTTACACCTAATGAGAGATTTTTATGTTTTTTCAAGAGCTTCTTCAAAATTATTTCCATAGACAATAAAATCTTCCATGTAAAATTCCACACAATCATGAATTAGATCAGAAAAGATACCCAAAACTACTCTTTGAAATGTTGCAAGTGCATTACATAACCCAAAAGGAAGTATTTTATAGGCATATGTACCCCATGGGCTTGAAAAAGGTTGTTTTGTCTTGACCTTCTAGTGCCAATTGGATTTGGTTATATCCATTGAAACCATCAAGAAATGAAAAATATTTCTTCCGTGCTAAGGTATTGGGTATTTGATATATAGAAGGTAGTGGGAAATGATCTTTCAAAGTAGATTTATTCAATTCCTTATAATCAATGCACACTCTCCATTTTCCAATTTTCTCTAGAATAATCACTAAAGGTGAAACCCATTGCCTATCTGATATTGGATAAATGAAATTTACATTAAGTAACTTTTGTAATTCCTCCTTAAATTTTTTTTTGTAATTCCTCCTTAAAAATTTATCTTAGGTTGGGGTTCATTCTTCTCTAAGGTTGTCTAACTGGTTTGGAATTTTCTTGAATATAAATATGATGCATACATGTTTTAGGATCATTTTCCTTCATATAAGTTTATTCACATGCATACGCAGAAGAATGTTTTTGTGGCATCTCTATCAATTTTCTATTTTGAAATTCTTCCAAGTTGTTATTAATGTTTAATGTTTTACCCCGAAATATTTCTACTAAAGAGTTTCCAAACTTTTCTATAGAATGTTAATCCATTTGATGAGATGATACATATTCAATATCACATTGTTCTTGAAAACTTTGATCTTTCTCACAATATGAAGAAGAATCATTATTTTTCATCAAATTTATTAATTGATCTTCCTCATCTATTTTTGAAAGAGTAAATACTTGTTGAATATCATCAAAGTCTTCATTGTAATCATCTACCCAAGCTTCAATTTATACTTCAGTTATTATTTTTGCAGGTGGGTACAATGTGAATTTCTGAATAGAGCTATCATCAGAGATATACATATTACCATCTCTACAACTTATGAATGCATCATTTGTAGCTAGCCAGTGTCTACCAAGGACCAATGGCTGAACTCCTAAATTATCCTTGGGAGTTAAAATAATAAAATATACAATATACTCCCATGAATCCAAAGATATAGACACATATTCTAATATACCATCTGGTTTGGTAACAAATCTATCTGCTAATTGTAGTAATGTTGGGGTATATTGAAGATTGGAAAGATTCAATTTATCCATAATTTGTTTGCTCATAATATTAATGGCCACTTCTAAATAAATTAGGGCATTTGGAATTTCAATACCATTAATGTGAATTTTTACATTAGGGTTACCTAGATCTAGATATTTTTGAACTATTGGTTTCCCCATCATAATATCTACAATCTTTCCTATCGATTGGATTTTATTGACATCTTTATTTTTCTTCCTGGCTTTTTAATGCACAACTCCTTAATTATTTTTGCAAAAATTGGTATTTCCTTTATATACTAGAGTAAAGGAATTTTGATGCAGATATTTTTCAATTCATCTAGCATATCATATTATGGTAAAAAAAATTTCCTTTCTATTTCCTTATCGATTTTAAGCCTTTAAGGAAAAGGTGGGATTTGTAGGGAAACATAAGGTTGTTCCATTAGAGGAATTGTAGAAGTTGGGTTTATTTGGTTATCATCTAAATGTGTAAGAACATCCTCCTTTGAAGGAGTATTTTCTTGACCAAGAAGTGTTTCTTTTTAATGAAATCGTCCTATTTAGATTTTTGGATGACAACTAGTGGTGACTTCCTTTACAAAGGCCTACCAGATATAAGTTGGACCTCATTTAGACCTAATGCGGCTATCATACAAGCTTGAAAATTTTGATCCTATACATTGTAGATAGGTTGTTTATTTTTATTATTTTGGTTTGGGAGTGGTTAAGAAGGTAATTGATTGGATTTTTTGAGGAAATAGAGTGGATGGTAATGAAAGTGGTTGATTTGGTGGTTGGGTTTGGCAATGAGGTTTATGGGGTTGGGTTGGTTGAGGAGGGTAGTCTTGAGGTGGATAAGGAGAGGAGTAAGGTTGATGGAATTGAGGATATTAGGGATTTATACCACAAGAATTCTACCAACCTTGTGCCCAAGATGGGTTTTGAGGTTGGGTTGGCCAAGATTTCCAAGGCAATATAGGTGCAATGCAATTTTTTTGTGGTTGTGAATATGATTTATATTGAGAATTAAGACCTTGTGTCATACCTGGTTGTTGGGACTACCATGTTATTTTAGCAATAAAGCAAAGTGATTCAACACGGCTTGATCCAACTTCATCCTGAAAGACAACTTTAAGCCCAAGTATTGAAGGACACTCTTTTGTATCATGATTTTCAACACATATGACACAAATTTCTATACTATCAATAGGACATCTCTCATAGCATGATTTTTCCTATACCTAGGACAAAATATAGATAATGCAACATTATCAAATTTTTTCTTGTTTTGTATCTTAAGAGTATCTAGTTGTTGCCTAAGATTCCCAAGGATATTTTTTTTGAAGTTATCAAGAAAATTTCCTAATTCTTCTCTACTCACTATTCCAAATGTAGATTTACTAATCACTTGACATGGATAGATCTCTTGGATTCTTACTAGATCTAGCATTACCCCTTGAATTATGTTTTCACAACTCACATATTTCACCAAATGATAGTTGGGAAACATCTCCCTTTCCCATTAAGTTGAGGAGGTAAATCTACTAATCTCTTATAGCTTTTAACAAAAGAGCTTTTAATGTTTCCTCATCTAAATTGTGCATCCTATCCCTTTTAATATTGGAGGAAAATATTTCTATTGGGTCTTCAAGGCTTTCATCCTATTTTTGCATCATCTTAAATAATTCATCCTTACGATAATGGGGCATACAATAATCTTTATATTTTTCTAGGAACACCCTCTTTAGTTCTTCCCATGTTCTAATAGTATGCATTCCTAGACCCATAAACCATTTAAGGGCTCCATCTTTTAGAGTATCTGGAAATAATTTCAATTTTTGAGTATCAAGTAAATAGTCATAGGATCTACATAATACTTCAAACTCAAAAAGAAATGTCTTTGTATCCTCAGTTCTTAATCAATGAAAATTGGGAAGAATAGAAGGTGAGATATTTTTCATTGTGGTTGTGGTATCTTCAACAAATATAGTAAATACATAAGGATTTGGTTCTCCCCTACCTCCTCTACCACATTGTCCTCCACCTCATCCTCTATTTCCTCCTCCACCTCATCCTCTATTTCCTCCTCCACCTCTTCCACCACCAAATTTCACCATTTACATTGTGTACTTATCCTCCCCTTCTCCTCCCATTGTAGATTCTTCAGAGCTAATATAAATTTCAACAATATGGTTGCATATTTCTTCCTCTGATTCTTCTACTAATGGTATTTTAGAATAAATTTATTCCTCTTCCTCACTAGGCACTTCTAACTCCTGTCCTTAGATTTGTTTTCCTACTGAAGAAAAAAATATATCTCCTTCAGTATGGGATGTAGGTTCTTCAACTACATCTTAAGTGGAATAAGGTTGTGGGTCCCTAGGTTGAATTTTAGACAATCTTAGACCCTGGTGATATTTAAGAATCTTGCAGTTGAGTTTTCACCATCATCTCACCATGTATCTGACAGGGTGGAAAATGGTGGTCATCTACAAGCTTCAAAGCCAGTTCAAGTGAGCTTGAGCCAAAACCTATCATTCCAGATTCAGAGTTTTAGCCAAAGACAAAACTGTTCAAGCAAGCCTGAGCCACAACCTATCATTCCGGATTCAGAGTTGTAGCTAGAGACACAAATGCCCATGAGCATGCCTTTGGTTGGTGGTCATCCTTAAACCATATATGCAAGGTTTATATTCTTCCTCTTCAAATAATTCAGGACACTTCCTATAGCACAAGACTTTAGCTTCTTTCCAGTTTTGGAAGAGTTCCAAGAAATGCATCAAGCATTCCAGATTTGGTGGTCATCCTTAAACCATTGCAGCTTATAATAAATATAATTATTAATAGTCAAATAAGGATTATGTAAGTAGTCATTAAGTTAGTAAATGAAAGGCCACCTGCGTAGGTATATAAGCAGGGCCTCATTGTAAAATTTTGTCATCTCTTATACATTTTTTATATAATATATTATTATTACAAATACCTCTTGTGTATTTCATAATTAAGTCAACAAGCCTACATGATGCAGGGGCATTAGGCCCAAGACAACTTTTGCATATAGATAGACATAGGGGGTCTTATTTATTTCTTTCTCATGTAATTATTGAATAAATTGAGTGATTTTAGTTAAATGTAGAAAAAATATTGTAACTGCCTGAATGATTAGTGGGCATAGGAAAAGATAGTCTGTTTCATTCTGTCAGAGGGTTAGGCTAAAATTAGGACTGTAGGAATTGCAGAGTTTTTTTGAACGTAAGGGAAGATGAAGCAATTACTGTTAGTTGTATAAATAAACCTATGTGGCATGGTCTAGCACAGACCTGCAGAGACCTACACCGAGCTACATAGCGTTAGAGAGCCAGAGAGGGCGAATAGGAGAATAGAAGGCCGGTAAATTTTAAGATCTGGCTGAGGACCAGAAGACTGTAAGAAATTTCATTTATATGAAGAACATGTTTATTCTTATGCGTGCATTCCTGTTGGTCTTATGTGTACATTGATTTATTCATGAATGGTTGGATTCTTGCGTTGAGGAATTGATGCATATATAGTATATGTGAGAATGGTTGGACCTTTGTAGCTAACTGTGTAATTGAATTTCTGATATATGAGAGTGTATGACAAACCCCTGTGTTAAGAATAAATGTCTGTTGGTTGACTGGCTTCAAGAAGTAATTATATGATAATACATTTCAAGCACCTCTGTGTAAAAATGTTAAATAGTAATCTTGCACGTGACTGGGATAATGGCGTTGCTACACGCCTTTGATAGGCAAGGGGAAACTGCGGTCGAGTAGTGTGAATTTGGGACGGTGTGGCCAATTTCATAATGGACAGAGGATACCTACTATGCTCGGGAAGAAGCTCTATAATAGAGTTCTGAGACTCCACACTTGATAGTTATACTATCGACATTGTGATTTTGTTATTTGCATTGGAGTGGTTTAACCTTGCACGACCGAATCACAAGTGCAACACCGAGTTATGCCGGATACATAGCAGATTTTGTTATGTTGAGTTGGTTGGAGTACTTGATGCAGAGTTCACATGGATTCGACAATGATTGAGGAGATATCTCATGGAATTTAACCTTGTTGGGTTATGCAAGGGAGTTGCGATGATGTTTCACACATGGAGCTGTGAATGGACCGTGCGACGATGGGATGGTGTTGTCAAGGGACGACAACGTTTTGAAGTGGGGGAGAATGTAACGCCCCAACACTTCGTGAGCGCGTTTGGTGGAACGGGCGCGCCGGTTGAACGTTTGAGTGAGCTCGGGCGCTGTGCGACGTAACGAGCGCAACGCGCCGTTGGGGAGTCACGGGCGCGCAAGTGTGTGAGGCGAGTCACGGGCGAGTTGGATGTGCGACGAGTCAACAAGGCGTTGGCGTTTTGAGTTTATACCAACGGGCGCCCGCGGACGAGTTGACCAATGGACGAGTCGGTGGGTCGGCCGACGCGTTGGGCGCGCGACCGACGCCACACTTGGAGGGCGAGTTAACAAACGGAGGGGTCGGCTCGGGTCGGCCGAGCGCCCCAACACCCACAAACGCGACGTTTCGTGGGCGACGACGTATTGAGCGGGTCGGCTCGGGTCGGCCGAGCGACCAACTCTTCAACGACAAACGCGTATATATGTGAGGCGTATTGGAGAGTGAGGAACCAACCAACGACGAGTCATTCCAACGCACCGCAGCAAAGGACTTGCGGCTAGCACAGCGAATGCGCCCGCCGGGTGGGCAGTCAAGGGGAAAGACGAACCGAGATAGACTTGGGCACGGCGGTTGGACAGCGCACAGCGCTGCGGCAACGAGCGACAGCAAGTGCGACGGTGAGTCGGGCGGCGCACTACGCGTACTACGGGCACGGTGGGCACGCGCCAAGGACGAACGACGGGCGCACCACGCGTATCAAACGACAGTTGTGAACGGTGGGCGCGCGGCGGAACGAAGGACGCACAACGCGGGCTGAACGAGAGTTGGGGTCACGGTTGGTGCGTGAACGGAAGTAACGACGGGTGGACAAACACAACGGCGGGTGAGTCGGGTGACTCACGACCCGACCGAACTGTGCGACGGGCCGAGTCGGCACACTTTCATGTAAAAACAGGCTCTCGACCTGTATAATCCAGCGAGGCAATTTTATGATATTTTAATATATAAAATTGGTCTCTTCAATCTATTTGGTGTATTTCTGAATGGTGGTTTATGTTTTATAATTCCGCTGTAAAACATAATAAAAAGTGAAGACTAACACTTAAAAAAATAAGTAGAGGCGTAGTCCGGAAAACGGTAAAACTGAAGGGAGGCCGTTTAGCCGGTGCCGCACGACCTGCCCAAGTGGACAAACGAGACGGGGGCGTGACGGATGGTATCAGTGACGATTTCTGCCGGAGACCTACACGTGATAGCGTTAGAGAGCCAGAGAGGGCGAATAGGAGAATAGAAGGCCGGTAAATTTTAAGATCTGGCTGAGGACCAGAAGACTGTAAGAAATTTCATTTATATGAAGAACATGTTTATTCTTATGCGTGCATTCCTGTTGGTCTTATGTGTACATTGATTTATTCATGAATGGTTGGATTCTTGCGTTGAGGAATTGATGCATATATAGTATATGTGAGAATGGTTGGACCTTTGTAGCTAACTGTGTAATTGAATTTCTGATATATGAGAGTGTATGACAAACCCCTGTGTTAAGAATAAATGTCTGTTGGTTGACTGGCTTCAAGAAGTAATTATATGATAATACATTTCAAGCACCTCTGTGTAAAAATGTTAAATAGTAATCTTGCACGTGACTGGGATAATGGCGTTGCTACACGCCTTTGATAGGCAAGGGGAAACTGCGGTCGAGTAGTGTGAATTTGGGACGGTGTGGCCAATTTCATAATGGACAGAGGATACCTACTATGCTCGGGAAGAAGCTCTATAATAGAGTTCTGAGACTCCACACTTGATAGTTATACTATCGACATTGTGATTTTGTTATTTGCATTGGAGTGGTTTAACCTTGCACGACCCCGAATCGAATGCAACAAAGCCATAATACAAAACAATGGAGTGTTAATAGTGCGCAACCAGAACCATGAAGGAGCAGAACCACGAGGAGAGAAGTGAAAAGTGAAAGCTGTTTGGAGGCGAAAGGCGGTTTTCGCCCAAGTTATAAGGCAGTAAGTTGTTTTTGCAAAAATAATGCGATATCATAGACTGGTGGACACGTGTCCCTAAGTGGTATTTGATTACCACTTTCATCGCATGAAATTGACAAGTTAAAACTCGGGAGAAATAAAAACGCGATATTTGATTGGGGACGTCGAATCATCTGAAGAAATGCGACGTGCTATCCATGGTTGGATGTGGAAGGCCGTTAGCGCTGGGGCCCACGCATATATATTTTGATTATTACTGTCCTAACTAAGGTTTGTGGGTTATATGAGTCCGAAGGTTGGCTTGTATTCAAAGAGTATCGTATATGTTGGGAGATTAATATATCGGGCTATGGTGCATTGTTAAATTGAATGTGGTCGAACGTTAATTTTGTGATAACGTTCCTATTGAGGCATGAAGGTTAAGTAAGGGTTCATTCTGTGGGTCCCATGAAATGAATTGAAATATAAACCGCTACATTGACATTATAACATTATAAGCCATGGTTGGAAGCACTTGTGTGGTTGTTTAAAGGGGTAACATTATGTAAGGCGCTTTATAAATAAAGGGCCAAGGTTTATATAAAAGGGAGCTGTAGTCTCAATTATTTCATTTTAATGACTAAAGGTCTTGTTAGTTGGGCATTTGGGGTTAATACATATATAGTCAGAGTTTAGAGAAAAAACCGATTTGTTTCTATAAGGCATATTGAGAAGGGATCTCGGTTGTGAAACAACCTTGGGAAAGATAGTTGAGGGGTTTCGAATGTAAGTGGATATGGGGCTCCTAACCATAAAAGTGTTTAATTGATATCTCAAATCTCAGAGATTTGAGATATTAAACCACCCAGATTAGGTATTAAAATTTCCAGCATAAAAAGGAAGAATGTTGTGAGATTTTATGGATTGGGGATTGATTGGACAAGGAATCTTGAATGCATTTTATATGCACAACTTGAGGACAGAAAATGTGAGCATACAGGGATTGTGGGTTTTACCCTACATCATAGTGGTATTAGAGCTTGAATTGGAATAGCTCTTTGAAATTTGATTTGTGAAATGCACATGTACTGAAACAGGAAAGAAAATTTGATGTTTAAATCTGTTTAATGGAGAAATGAAGATTTTCTTTGACATGCAGTGAAGGTCTCCAGATGTGCAGAATCTGGAGTTGAAGACAGAGTGTCTTGAAGATTGCAGCAGGTAGACTTGCAGTGCAGGTGAGAAAATAAGAAAGATCATTTAGGGATCTTGGGAGCTGAGTTGACAAGCATTATTTGACTCTGGTTTGAAGGATTTGTTTGCAGAATGCAAATTGCAAGCAATTGAGGAAGGAATTTTAGCAAGAAGCAGATCACAGCTTTGAGAACAGTGATAAGAAGAGTGCAGCAAGGCATTCTGAGTGCAGAAAGAGTGTGGGAGAACCTGGAAGATTCCCAACAGAGGTGGGATGACAGAAGAAAGATGTGTTCTTGAGAGAAAGTTTCAGAGTGAAGCCTAGAGAGCAGAAGAGAGTGCTCAGAAGGTTCCAGCAGATAGGGGACCAGTACTTGCCAAAAGCTGGATTCGGAGGAAGGGATTGGTGAGGTAAATTGCAGCAAGAGAGCTTGCTGTTGCAGAGGCTTAGTGCAGCTTGTGAGTAAAGAACTCATGGAGGATAAAATGGCTACTGAAAGCCATAGCAGAGATTGCAGAGATTGCAGAGGTTCTGAGAGAGGCCACAACAGAAGAGTGAGGGAAGATGCCAAAGAAGTTGGCATGAGGAAGAAACTCACAGATGAAGAATATTGGAAAGAGATAGCTGAGATCAGTAAGAAGCTTTATGAACTGGAGAGGATGATAGAGGAAAACCAGAGAGTGGGTTGGCTCATGAAGAAGAAGGTAAAGTGGCAGAGGCCACAAAGGAAAAAAGAGAAAATGAGAAATGCTCAGCTGAAGGAGGAAATACTTAGAGTGACTGAGTATCTGAAGAAGGACTTGAAGACTGAAGCTCAAGTGGGACCAAGGGGTCAAAGAGCCTTACATATGATATATTTTGTATGTTTGCAGGAAATCCATGTGGAGATCAACAAACTGCTGATGTTGTCACTGAGGAAGAAAATGGAACAGCCAGATGTTTTGTAGATGTCCATGCACATTTGGAGAAAGGTTCTTCTTTCCAACATATTGGAAGCAGAGGAGATTTAAATTGTGAGGATGGACAGAAGCTGGAAGTTGAACAGCTTGAAGAGGCTGAAGAGAAGACCATTGAATAATCTCTGAAGAGTATAGAAGACTTGGGATAGCAAGAAGAGTTGATGATTGATTCATCAAATGAGACCATGGGGTCTTATGTTTTTAAAACTGACAAGTTATGTGTGAATGCAGGTGTTGATGAAGATAGTTCACATGATGGAACTGTGATGAATGAAGTTGATTGTTGCCAAGTAAATTATGATGAGTATCTTCCTGATGAAGATCAGATTGGGTTATTGCAGCAGAAGGAATTCATTTATTCCTTGTTTTATAAAATGGATTGCTTCAATGAAGACATGACAGTTGTGTATGATGGTGATTAACTTGTCATTGATGATGATAATGACAAATTGTTCTTATTAAATGGCCAAATGAAGAATGATGGATAGATGACTGAATTTATTTCAGAGATAGAAGATCAGAATTTTATTCTGATGAAGGCTGAGGAGATAGTGACAACAGGAAACTAGATTTGTGAAGGTGGTGAAAATGTTTCCTCAGAAGAGATGCCAGGATTGTGGCATGAGAAGAGGGCAGAAATACAGAAAGAAGGAGTTCAGAGTGTAAGGGCAGAGATGATTGAAGATGAGAGAGTTCATTTTTATGAACTAGAACAGAGAGACATCCTTGAAGATGATGATGCAGGAGAGAGACTAACTAACAGTCTCAAGAATTGGTTGAAGAATTTGCGACAGCATATTGGAATGCTGGCAGAAAATAGAAAGGCACTGAGGCCTTGTGATTGCTATTTTAACAAATGTTTGGTGAATTCAGATCCTGTTGATGATGGAGATAAATTGAAAGCATTGGGCAGTAAATTGAAAGAGGAGAAGAAATCTGTGGAATATTTTGATCCATGGAATGGAGGAATTGAGCTGCTGGAGAATGTGTTGGATCAGTAGGATTCAATACAAAAGAGAGAACCTCAATTTAAGAATTTGGGATTGCAGAATGAAGATGAGACAGTCATGTCTCATGTGCAGAAAATTGTTGCTGTTGGTAGCAGAGAAGAGTTGGCTTGCTCGAATAGCCAGGAGAAGATTGGAGAAAAGGCTGGATGGTAGACTTTTGGGGCTGCTACAATAGTGGATAATCAGAGTTTTTCTCTGACAAAAGATGAAAATGCAAAGCTATAAGAGCTTGAAGTAATTCAAGAAGAAGGAAGGCAATTGCTGAGGATTGCCCAGGAAGAAGAAGAAGAACATGCTGAGTTCCAATTATAGCATGTTGACAATGAGAAACAAGCACAAAATAGATGGCTAAAATTTTTGCAGAAAACATCCAGAAAAGAGTGTGGAATGCTAGAACAGCAGCTTGGAGTGTTGCTGGAGAAAATGTTGAAGCAACAAGCTGAAGTGTTGCCAGAAGAGGAGAAAGGAAAACAAAGAGTTTATACTTTTGATGTTTGTTTCCTGATTGCAGATACTAATGGGAGGACTAAAGGATGTTTAGTTCGGAAGAATACAAGAGATGAGGATGATGATTGGAAAATTAAATACCATTCTAAAGAATTGCTGAAGCCGGAAAATGTAGAAATTGTCATGAGTGACAATCAAGAAAATTTTTACTGTTGCAGAGAGAGAGAGGGTATGGATGATTGGGTGGCTGCAAGCAGCAATAAGATTCAAGTAAGCGTAGGAGTTAAGGCAGCAGTAAGAACTGAAGAAGTAGGAAAACAACAAGCGGAAGCAAAATTAAGAGTCCAACTCTCAAAAGGAAGCAGTATCCAACAGTCAGAAGAAACATTAGATAGAGAAATTGAAATTATAAGAAAATTGATGCAGAAGATGCCTCAGAAAAGGACAACAGCAAGGAAGCGGAGAAACAACAGCAGCAAGAATAAGAAAGTCATAGACTGTGAGGGCATAGCAAGTGCAAAGTTGCAGCATAAAGTATGGAAGCCAGGAGGAATGCAAAAGAAGAACACTGCAACAGATGACCAGTTGCAGAACAAGGTGTGGGATCCATGCAGACCAAGATGAAAGCACATGATCAGGAGATCATGAACCATTTTAACCTAGGGAGTCTGATGCAGGGGCATTAGGCCCAAGACAACAATTTGCATATAGATAGACAAAGGGGGTCTTATGTATTTCTTGCTCATGTAATTATTGAATAAATTGAGTGATTTTAGTTAAATGTAGAAAAAATATTGTAACTGCCCGAATGATTAGTGGGCATAGGAAGAGATAGTCCGTTTCATTTTGTCAGAGGGTTAGGCTAAAATTAGGACTGTAGGAATTGCAGAGTTTTTTTGAACGTAAGGGAAGATGAAGCAATTACTGTTAGTTGTATAAATAAACTTATGTGGCATGGTCTAGCACAGACTTGTGGGACCTGCACCGAGCTGCATAGCGTTAGAGAGCAAGAGAGGGAAAATAGGAGAATAGAAGGCCAGTAACTTTGAAGATTTGGATGAGGACCAGAAGACTATAAGAAATTTCATTTATATGAAGAACTTGTTTAGTCTTATGCGTGCATTCCTATTGGTCTTATGTGTACATTGATTTATTCATGAATGGTTGGATTCCTGCGTTGAGGAATTGATGTATATATAGTATATGTGAGAATGGTTGGACCTCTGTAGCTAACTGTGTAATTGAATTTCTGATATATGAGAGTGTATGAAAAACCCCTGTGTTAAGAATAAATGTCTGTTGGTTGATTGGCTTCAAGAAGTAATTATATGATAATACATTTCAAGTGCCTTTGTGTAAATCTGTTAAATAGTAATCCTGCACGTGACTAGGATAATGGCGTTGCTGCACGCCTTTGATAGGCAAGGGGAAACTACGGTCGAGTAGTGTGAATTTGGGACGGTGTGGCCAATTTCATAATGGAAAAGGATACCTACTGTGCTCGGGAAGAAGCTCTATAATAGAGTTCTGAGACTCCACACTCGATAGTTATACTATCGACATTGTGATTTGGTTATTTGCGTCGGAGTGGTTTAACCTTGCACGACCCCAAATCGAATGCAACAAAGCCATAATATAAAGAAATGGAGTGTTAATAGTGTGCAACTGGAACCATGAAGAAGTGGAACCACGAGGAGAGAAGTGAACAGTGAAAGTTGTTTGGAAGTGAAAGGCAGTTTTCGTGCAATTTATAAGGCAATAAGTTGTTTTTGCAAAAATAACGCGATATCATAGACCGGAGGACACATGTCCCTAAGTGGTATTTGATTACCACTTTCATCGCGTGAAATTGATGAGTTAAAACTTGGGAGAAATAAAAACGTGATATTTGATTGGAGACGTCGGATCATCCGAAGCAATGCGACGTGTTATCCGTCATTGGATGTGGAAGGTCGTTAGCGCTGGGGCCCACGCATATATATTTTGATTATTATTGTCCTAACTAAGGTTTGTGGGTTATATGATTCCGAAGGTTGGCTTGTATTCAAAGCGTATCGTAGATGTTGGGAGATTAATATATCGGGCTATGGTGCATTGTTAAATTGAATGTGGTCAAACGTTAATTTTGTGATAGCATTCCTATTGAGGCGTGAAGGTTAAGTAAGGGTTCATTCTATGGGGCCCGTGAAACGAATTGAAATATAAACCGTCGCATTAACATTATAACATTATAAGCCATGGCTAGAAGCACTTGTGTGGTTGTTTAAAGGGGTAACATTATGTGAGGCGCTTTATAAATAAAGGACCAAGGTTTATATAAAAGAGAGTTGTAGTCTCAATTATTTCATTTTAATGACTAAAGGTCTTGTTAGTCGGGCATTTGGGGTTAATACATATATAGTCGGAGTTTAGAGAAAAAACCGATTTGTTTCTATAAGGCATATTGAGAAGGGATCTTGGTTGTGAAACAACCTTGGGAAAGATAGTTGAGGGGTTTCGAATGTAAGTGGATATGGGGCTCCTAACCATAAAAGTATTTAATTGATA
Source organism: Pinus albicaulis (assembly GCA_034641835.2). Classification (NCBI taxonomy): domain Eukaryota; kingdom Viridiplantae; phylum Streptophyta; class Pinopsida; order Pinales; family Pinaceae; genus Pinus; species Pinus albicaulis. The sequence continues at coordinate 1,688,963,848 of CM076579.1, read as the reverse complement.
TCTCAAATCTCAGAGATTTGAGATATTAAACCACCCAGATTAGGTATTAAAATTTCCAGCATAAAAAGGAAGAATGTTGTGAGATTGCCCAGATTGGGGATTGATTGGACAAGGAATCTTGAATGCATTTTATATGCACAGCTTGAGGACGGAAAATGTGAGCATACAGGGACTATGGGTTTTACCCTACATCACTACAGCTTTATTGCTCCATTTGGTATTAGAGCAAGTTAGGTTGTGACCGCTTTCCACTGCTGCTGGCTGCCTTCAACTGTTACCAGAAGAGCTGCTACCGCCACCGTGGTGCTACTGACACATTTAGTACTTGTTGAGGAGGTAAATCCCCTCTGCGGACAGAGGCGATCCCTACTAGCCCAGCAGGGGTCTAGCAAAAATCAAAAATGTTACGACGCAAGTTCCTAGTTACGAATGAAAAGACTAAAGATGGAAGCCTACCTGGAATCCAATGCTATGATCTGAAGAAGAAGCGTCCCCGTTCCTCAGCCTCGGCAGATCACGATCCCCCACGATCTCCGCGGATGGACGCCTGCACATGCAAGAAACAAACAGATACAAGCATAAAATCCGGCATACGTAACTAAATATCAGTCAGAAAGGATATTTCTCATATTAACATAATGGAAAACGGAGTGGAACCATAATCGTAATCATTCATTAAATAACAATCGAAGAAATATTACAACCAATGTTCTGACGTCGTGGTCTCCTTCGGATGGGTCTCCAGTCGTTCACGTCTCGCAAATCTCGCCAGGGAAAGGGCAAACCTCTCCTGAGTCTCTCGACGATAGTCTCCTTACTTGAGTCGGCCTTAAGGGAAGAAAGAGGGCTTTTACAGCACAAAGGCTCTTGGGAATTTGGAGATTCAAAGCTTAGGCACTTCAAGACTAGCTTGCCATGGAATTAAGCAGGCTTTTATAGATGGGGAAGGAGGGAGTTGGGATCCCTATTATGGTGGGATTGGCCCTATCAACAAGGAAGGTTCCATGGGAGGTGGAAAACCACTTCCCTTCCATAGAACTCCCGCAGCCAAACCTCCCAACTCAAGATAGGCAATGGTTTCTGAGTTTGTTGAAACACAACTTCCGCCATCTTTATTTAAAATAACACTCCTTAAATTGGCTGGCGCGACTACTGCTCTGGGACAGAGCGCCAGTTGGCGCGGCCTATTTGCAAGATTTCCCCCATTGGCGCGAGTGCTGAACTTTCTGCCCGCGCCAATGCAAAAGGAGATGTTTTTCATGATTTTTTCAAGGAGATGTCTTAAGGGAAATTAAAGCTCATGCTTAGAGGAATGCTTTGATGATGGTTTCAAGGCATGACAATGTTCACAGGTCACAAAATGGGTCCTCCATTGTGCGGGACGGGGAATGGTAGGGACGGTGACAAATTACTATGTAACAGATGCCCCCTAAAGTATGAGGCCCAAGAGAGAGAGGGGTGAAATGCTTTACGAGAACATGTTCAACTGAAGGCCCGCCGTCGGAAAACCTGCGTAGAAAGATACAACTGATATCTCAAGTACATGATGTATATGTGGTATGGGCGCAGCCATCCGAAACAGAGTATGCTATAATCCGGATCCAGGGTATGGGCGCAGCCATCCAGCTAGGATCAAATAAATAGACTCAGGTATGGTCGCAGCCATCCAATCAGTGAGTCATGTACATAATGATAATAATCCACAATCGCATCCTGAATTACAACAGACACAATCCAGGGTCTTGCGCTCCATCTCGACCCAAACAAAGTACAAGTTCAAGCATGTGAATATGTGAGCTGAAGTCGAACATGCAAGAACATCGTCTGATTACCAGCCAATGATGAAAGATGTTAACAGATGCAAGAGAAACCACCAATAATGACAATGGTTCTCAAGGTACTACAGGTACAATCTACGGCATGTGAATAAATGAGCTGACGTCGAACACCCGCAGAATCACTCGATCGGAGGCCAATAATGAGAACCTCACGTCGAATGCGATGAACCTGCCATTGAGGCATGCAGGCTCCAAGGTACCATGAAGGAGTCTCTAGACTGACTTCCCGGATAATGAGCTGAAGTCGACAGGAAGTGATCTTGATCGAAGGTGGGCCATAATGTTTCCCACATCATCGACACGAGACAGAGGAACATGATGTTTTTGTTGTGAATCAAGATCGTATGAGAAACAGAGAAAGGTTGATATTCGCAGAGGCCAACTTCTCTTGAACATATAAACGACACGACAGTGGACTTGGCAGTATTTGACATCAACGGATCAGAGGTCATGGTGACGAGGCAATGAGCAGATGAGAGGTCAAAAGGGATTATCCAAACCCACGGAGGCAAAGTGAAGAAACGAGGTGAGATGTCCCCAACCCGACACGAATGCAGACAAGTGCCATGTTCAAGAGCGACATACTGCCGACGACAACGACGATGGTTCCATTTTTCCCCCACCATTTCTGGCGAGTACCCCAATTATTTTTGATAACAAGCTTGAAGGGGATAGCATATGCTTGTAATATAAGTCCGCCCTTCGGGCGAATCCATCCTAGTGCATTTAATGAGTCTCAGGAAGGAGAAACTCGGAGAATGTCATTTCGACTGGATCCGATGTCATCAGGGTTTAACGAGTCTGACAAAGGAAGAACTCGACGTCTTTTCATGTTTAGAGAGTTTGAAAAGACAATAGAAAAGTAAACTCCAGCAGTCCCTTTTCGTAAATAGTTCCCCAGATCCGAAAAGGTAGAAAACAATATCCAAGGAAACCTCCTAGTCGCGATAGGCTAGGGTATTCCTTTTTCGTAATCAATCCATCCCAGCCCGAAAAAGGGTTAAACTTATACTGGGTAGATGTCGATTCGTGTCCATTTTAACGAGATCGAAACGACAAGGGCCTCGGCAATCTTTTCATGTTTAGAGAGTCAGAAAAGAGCTGAAAGATGACTCCAGAGTGACTTTTTCGTGTATTTACCGAGTCCGAAAAAGTATAAAATACAACTCGTTTCCATCATTTAAAGTCGCAAAAACCTGCTGCTGCACATACCAAGCAAGCGTAAAACCCATTTTCGACATAACATATTCAAATATTTGATAAAAATAACTTTTAAAACTCATTTTACGTCAAAAAAGCTATAAATATGTCAAAATGGTAAAAATAAAATTACATTTACTATTTACCTTGGTAAAAAGCAACAGTGGTCCGTTTGGAGCGGAAAATTCTGACGGCGATTGCGACAAATCCGGCTGACCATTCAGTTTCTCGTCTGCTACAGGTAAGAGGCACTCCCTTGCTCTACATTTTCATTCATTTTTTGATAGTTTTACCCTGTAAATCAGTCCTCTAAGGCCACTTTTGAAATTTTAGGGCCGCGCTCATTGGTGCGGGTATCGGGCACAGACCCGCGCCAATGGGCTCTTTTATACAAAGGGCTCGTGCCACGTGGTGCGAATGTTCACAAAACAGCCGCGCCAGCGACCGAACCTAAAAATCCGCCTAAAAAATCGACATTTAGACCAAATTGCATGGAATTTGAGGCTCATCAGAGATCTAACTAAGGGTTCATGACCATATAAATGCAGGTAATCAAGAAAAATGGCGATTGAATGGAAAGAACGAGAGCATGGAGAAGAGGATGAACAGGCCCTTCAAAGCGAGGCTTGCATGAATTCCCTCAGAAACTGTGGGCTGAAAAAGTTCTTCTTCACACCCTGTCTACGAGCTCAGCCCGAGCTCCTCCAGTATTTGATCAGTATCTGGGATGAACATGAACAGGTGTTCAGGTTACGAGACCAGGTATTAGAGCTGGAGGTTTCTGATGTTTATTTTATCACCGGATTGTCCCGCAGAGGTCCGATCCCTGTCTTGACTGGAAGCAGACCATCTGGGGAGAAGATGGAAGAAGTGATGGCACGAGTGTGCCGAGGAGCACAAATGGGATCAGGAAGCAAGAAGGTGGATATCCACACTATCCCTGATCTGGCATTGAGAGTTGTCCTACATACCATCACGTGGGCTGCAGGGTCACAGGCACCGCACGAGGCCACAAAGGCCCAACTCCTGCTGGCCTCAGAATGCATGAGTCCCTTATTGTTCGACTGGGCAACAGTAGTAACAATAAATATGAAAAGGCAGCTCACAAAATGCAAACAAGCTAAACTGAAACAGTTTGGCTATGGTTCCATCCTGGTATCGTTCATTCTGTAACGCTTACCAATCTTCTAGGGCCAAGGGGCCTCAGTAGCAGATCCGATACCACGAGAGCCAAGAATGGCTCGCTGGGCAGCATTAATGCCCAGAGCTGGAGGCGGCCAACAGATGTCCTGGAGGCCGGAGTTCTTTAGGTGGTTATGGCGCCAGCTGATTGTAGTGGAAGACTGGCCATATGCAGGAACTGACTTCACCGGAGACCCAGATCTCCCACTGCCAGAAGGAGATGACTGGGACGAGGAGTTGGGTAAGACCTCATGTTTTTGATTTTTATGTTTTATGTTTTTTTGTTAATACACATTCGTCCTAACACATTTTATATATGTATGCAGATGTGGGACCTGAGAGACCAGCTGGGATGTCTCCAATCTCACGGAGGACTCAACTCGCCCCTGATCCTCAAGGAGAGGGCACCAGAGGAGAGGAGTTGATCCAGAATCTCGAGGGCATTGCCCGAGGGATCCCGGACTATGCTCGGCTCGCGGACGTACCGATGGCATACCAGCGTCATACGGTGGGAGTTCCAAGTCGGATCCATCGAATCTTGAGACTCTTAGTGTGTGTAGTCACATGCTATCATGAGCACCATGCGGATTAGCTCTTAGGATTTATACCACACCTATTTTTTGAGAGACGTATCGTCTCCGGATGTACTTAAGACGATTATGTATATTTTGACTTTATGTGACACACTCTATGTAAACATTTCGATATCTATATATATGCATATCTATTTCTGGATGGATCTTTCTTTACATGTGATGATGATTTATAAATTGCGCAAAGTCTGTCTAATACCAAATTTGCTACTGCATCTGTTAATGTATTCAAATGCCTGGGTATATGATGATATGTAATGTAGTCAAAATTCCTTTCCAGTAATCGAATACGCAAATACATACGTAAGATGGACGGGTTCCTTACCGAATAGTGTCCGTTCAATTGTAACACTACAAGCTGTGAATCTAGATACACGAGCAATTCACGGATACCAAGGTTTACTGCCTCGGTTAATAATTCGAACACGGCACTATATTCCGCGATGTTGTTCGTGGTACGTCCTAGATACACGCCTTGCAGGTTGATCAACTCACCAGCAGGATCATAGATTACCCAGGCTGCTGAAGACAGATTCCTGGTACTGCGGGAGGCACCATCCACGAAACCAGCAAATGGATGAATAGACATCTGCATAACCAGGAAGACCCGATCAGCAGAAAGATGTTTACAAAGCACACCACACCAATACATGCACACAAATGAAAATCACACACCTATGTACACACACCACACCAAGAAATCACTTCAGGCATAGTACTTTTTAAGGTACAGCCCATTTCTGGGCTGCGCCAGCGGAACTCCTTCGTAATCTATAAGCTCGTAGGCCCCATTTTTTAAAACGCGCTTTACTATATAGGGCCCGTGCCACATAGGCTGGAGCTTACCGGCTCCAAGCTTATCATGTGCCTGATCGTACAGGAGGACGAGGTCTCCTTCAATGAAAGAACGGGGAGAAACAGATTGATCAAAATGAGTTTTGACCCTCTTCTTTTGTGCTTCGATGATCAAAGCAGCTAGACGACGGGTTTCATCCAACCATTCGAGATACAGAAGACGTTCTTCCTCAGGAGAAGTATCCGGTAAGAGCTCCACAGCTAATTTAAGCGAAGGAATTTCACATTCAACCGGCAGAGTAGCTTCCAGACCGTACACCAATTGGAATGGTGTGAACCCGGTTGCACTCTTAGCAGATGTTCGGTATGCCCAGAGAGCTGAGAATAGTTGGAGATGCCAACTGGATTTATGAATCCCAACTGTTCGCTGAAGCATGGTGACCAAAACCTTGTTCACCGCTTCAACCTGACCATTAGCTTGAGGATAGTATGGTGTTGAGCTGTCGTGACGCAAGCCCAACGTTGAAGTCAGCTCCGCCATCATATAATCGCGGAAATGAGTACCGTGATCAGTGACGATGGCTTGAGGAACCCCGAACCGTGCGATAACGTGGTTGAATATGAATTGAGCAGCCGTTTTCCCATCAGCAGCTAGTGTAGGCATCGCCTCGGCCCACTTAGTGAAGTAGTCGACGGCGACAATGATATACGCATGCCCCCCGGCCGAGTGAGGGTTACACGTCATAAAATCCATGCCCCATTTCGCAAAAGGGCCGACGGTAATAACGGGATGCAATGGTAAAGGCGGCGCGCGCATCTTGCGCTGAAATATCTGGCATGCATGACATTTACGGACTGCAGTGATACAATCTTTGAATATGGAAGGCCAAAAATAACCTGCTCGCAGAATCTTCTGGGCAGTAGCATACCCGGACATATGTCCACCACAGGCGCCACTGTGGCAGTCATTTAGGACCTTTTCAGCCTCTTCCAAGGTTAGGCATCGCCGGAGCACCGAATCTACTCCAATGTGATATAAGGTATCTCCTACTATACGGTAGGGTTGGGACTGGTGCCGAATCCGACGGCGGGCAGCTTTATCCAACTCAGACCGAAATGTCGCTGTCTGAAGATACACTATGATGTCACCGTACCAAGGATCACGAGTACTGATGAGGAAAAGCATTTCGTCTGGTATATGGTCTTCAGAGTGTGAGGGAACAGAGTCTGTAGGGAGAGAACATATCAAATCTGCGAAGACCAGTGATTTAGTTGACTTGGCAGTGGTGAACTCCAAGTCAAACTCCTGCAGGATCACAATCCATTTGGAGTACTTGCCCCCTAGTAATTGTCTAGAAAGAATATACGTCATAGGGTTGCGGTCTGAAACCACTGTTATCGTGCGCAAAAGGATGTAATGGCGAAAGCGTTGTACGACGTGTACTGCTGCTAAGGCTAACTTCTCGACATGTGCATAACGTGTTTCCAGGTCGAGAAGGTTCCGAGACAGGTAATAAACAACATGTTCATCACCATGATCGTCATCCTGCACCAAGACCATGGCTATGGTGCTAAATGCGGCGGCTAGATACAAAGTGAAGTCGCGGTGGTAGTCCGGAGGATGAAGCAACGGAGCATTGACAAGCAATGTCTTCAGCTTCTCAAAGGATTCCTGAGCAATTTCGTCCCAGTGAAAGGGAACGTTCTGCTTTAACAAACGAGTGAATCCTTTGGCCACCTCGGCATAATTCGGGATAAAGCGCCTAAGAAAATTCGCTTTCCCTTGCAGACTCTGTAACTGATACAGGGAGGAGGGTGATGGGAGATTTACGATGGCCTCGACCTTTAGAGGGTCAAGGTGAATTCCGTCTTTCGAGACTATGAATCCTAAAAGACGGCCAGCGTCAACGCAGAAGACGCATTTATGAGGATTGAGCCTGATATTGTAGCGCCTGCAATGAAGAAAGATCTGGCGGAGATGTTTAGGATGGTCCTCACGCTTACCTGAATGGGCTAGAAAATCGTCTAGATAAGGCTGAACGATATGGCGAATGTCATGAAAAGCGTAGGAAATCGCACGCTGAAACGTGGCTCCAGCGTTCTTTAAGCCGAACGGGAGTTTCTTATATGCGAAAGTACCCCACAGACAGATGAATGTGGTCTTGTGTTGATCCTCAGGTGCAATATTGATTTGGTTATATCCTGAGAAACCGTCCATTAAGGAATAGATCTCACTCCCGGCACATTCGTCGATGATCTGGTCTATAAACGGAGTGGGATAATTATCCTTTGGACAGGCGCGATTGATGTCGCAATAATCCACACAGACTCTAATCGTACCCTGCTTTTTATCGACAGGGACAATGTTAGACACCCATTCTGTGAGGGGGATGGGATAAATAAAACCCGCGTTCAGAAGTTTTTCAACTTCTGCCTTGATGGCAGCGGCTTTCCGAGGATGCATGGGGCGTAAGCGTTGGCGCACGGGTTTCGCACCTGGATAGGTTGGAATCTCGTGCACTACAATACTAGGATCAATCCCCGGCATTTCCTCGTAAGACCATGCGAAAACATCTCTGAATTCTTTGAAAAGCTCAGTATAGACTTGAATCTCATCGGGAGAACAAGTCACACCCACATGAATATTCTCAACAATCCCCGGTTTAACGGAGATGTTGATTGGAATAGTTTGAGTAATGTTACTCAGATTACCCTCCGAAAAAAACCTCGTGCATCAAGATCGGTGTTTGAAGACGAGGGGAAGGAACCTGAGTAGCATAACGCTCCGGACAATCAGTCATTGCCCCCAAGCTAGGCATAAAAGAGGAGCGATGATGTCCATCGCCCCAAGGCAGCTCCTCAAGAGACATAGTTTCAATGATAGCCTCATCGGAAGGAAAAGTCTCTCTGAGAGGATCAGGTGAATCAGCCTGACCAAGCCAGGGGGATTGCGAGTAGACGTCGAGAGCCATGCTCATCGGAGCATGCTGAGGAGGTGGAGGGTCCGATGCAGCAACAATCTCACAGTAGCTGATCTCTACTGGCATTAAAGGCATGGATTCTCCAAACTCATATACCTGCTCAGGTGTAGGAATAAGCCAGGGGTCATCAGACCTAGACAACATGTTGACTTGAGCGGTATGCGGTGGTAGTGCGGGGAAGATACCCATGAGGACTGGGTCTTTGAAGAGACCAAGTCCTACACTGTCTGGGGGATTCGGAATTTGATCCACGTATGGCACGTTGTTCTCAGAGTTAGAGGTGAAAAATGACAACTGATCCACTGTGAAAATCTTGCCCTCGTGAGGGAACTTAATGAATCGAAAGACGGTAGACGGCACGCAGAGCATGGCATGGGTCCAGCTGCAGCCAAGAAGAATATTGTAGTTGAGTTTAGCATCAACTACTTCCACTTCTACGTTGACAGTTTTTCCTTGTAATGTGATCGCGAGACTCTCGAGAACGCCCAGGTGTTTACATTCCCGACCATCAAATGCCTCAAGGGCATTGGGAGATGACGAAAAAGCTTGAGAGCCGATGGCCTTCCAGCAAGCGGAGGACATAACGCAGGTAGATGCACCCTCATCCACGACGGCCCTATGAATGTTCAGACCGTTATCCCGACTTGAATAACCAAAGCGATTTGATGTGGAAGCCGGTGTTGGGTAAAATACTGAGAGGGGGGGTGAATCAGTATTTACAGCATATTCAAAACTTTTTTACTTTTCTTTACTTCAAAAAACCCATACGCTACTTTCTCGAAAGAAGACTCGCGTATATACGCGGATACCCTTTATTAAACTCACGTATACATAGAGAACTAATTATGTCATTAATTCTTCACTTAAACCATTCCATCATTTATTCATCAGATATTCAATAAACAGTAAACATGTGCAGTAAGAACAGAATAAACCATCACACAAAGCATCACACATGAACACCGGGATTTTTAGGTGGAAACCCAAGTCGGGAGAAAACCACCGCTGCAGTTGCTCAGCCTTCAATATTTTATTATAGAGAAAACATCTTACAACATGTGTGCTGGCGCAGACTTGACCAGCACGCAGGCACCCACCTGCGCTCGTTTACCAGCCTCTCCTGGAAGGGAGCTCCAACCCCCTGACTCGTTTACCAGCCTCACCTGGAAGGGAGCTACGACCCCCGATCTCGTTTACCAGCCTCACCTGGAAGGGAGCTACGACCCCCTGACTGAAGGCTACAACCCTCAGCACCACCTTGGACCACGTTTCATCAATTTTCACACTGGATCCAACAACTTCAATAGAACAATACTTGTAGGCCATGTTTCATCATATTTTCAGACTGGACCCTCTTCATACATTTAAGCTCAATCATACAACCAAACTGATGCAGACAACTCAAAACAGTAGAATACAGATAGCAGCAATACAGCAGAATAGATCAGTCATTTCTTACCACAGACTTCAGCAAACCCTAGTTTGCATACGCGCTTTCACTTCACTGATGTCGCGTATATACACGCTTCCATTCACACAAACCAGCGTATACTTCTGTACATATTATAGAACCAATTTAATTGCGCATACGCGCTTTTCTTTCATCGAAGCCGCGTATATACGCGCTTCCTCTTCGGCGAACTAGCGTATGGTTCTTCAGAGATTTTAGGTCATTGCATTTCTTCAGAACAGATACTTCACACAGATTTAACCCTTCACTTCAGACAGATGTTCGCCTCTTCTTGGATCTAATCATTCCATAAACAGATCTTAGCAAATACAAGCACATTTCAGATCTAGATCCCCTTCTTCATCATTGGTGCATCATACACTCAGATTTATCATTCAAGTGTAACCCTTTCCATTCAGATCTACTTTAGAGAGAAGTATTCATTCAAGCTCAGACATCTTGCACCCACACGATAATTTGCATAATGGATTTCATCTCTTTATATAGGTTTATCCTTTTTCAATACCATGAGCCCCTTTTTCAATACCATGAGCCAAAACAACATTACTTCCGATGGTATTCCTGGACGGGGTCAATTAGGCGGATCATTACCCAATACAATGGGTCAATACCATGGTGGTCACCCCTGGTTTTGCACTTTTAGAGCGCTTTAGCCCATACGTGACTTTGCACGTTCTTTTCCGCGTGCATACGCGACTTCCCTTAGACAGATCCGCGTATGCCTTGAGACATACTCTTTCACCATAGATTTAGCACAATCTGAATTCCTTTCTTCACTGCCTTATGTACTCACTGTAGATACATCAGATTTACTTCATTAAGAACATATTCTATCAAGCACAACTTCATCAAGTAAGTTGTCATCATCTTCATCAAGGTGGGTTGCCATCAAGGACAACACTCTGCATCATATTGCCAACAATCTCCCCCTTTGGTCTTGATGGCAACCACAATGGTGTTTGGTTACCACAACAAATAGGTACATTAAGAATACAATGACACCATTCAAACACCATGTCACTCTCCCCCTTTGAAATCAAGGGCAAAGGGCGGACCAAAACCAACATACTCTCCCCCTGAGTTCATGCTAAATTTTCAAGCATATTTTTTAATGAAGTACATGACTCTATGAACTTCCTATCACCAATGACTCATACTTTCATCAAAGATCCATCCAGGTGGATTTACATATGAGACTCAACTACCCAACCAAGTGGGTTTACAAAATTTGACTCAGCTACCCAACCAAGTGGGTTTACAAATTCGACAAGTCCTTACAAGACTGAATATTACAATCTTACATCATGGGTATTAACAAGACCTTTTCATCAAATTACAAATGTGACTTTTCATAACCAACACCAGAAAGTCCTCAAGAAGGAGAACATATTTCAGAATCATCATAATGCCAACAATGCATTATACTCAACAACGCTAAGGCTCCCCCTGAAATTGTGCATCCAAGCATCCTTTCCATATGACTAAGGCTCCCCCTTAGTTTGTGCATCCTGAACACTTTCACCAACAAATCATCAAGGCATCTTTATCAAAACATGAGAAAAGAATTATGAGAACTGGAACACCACCAGATATACTGAACAGTATCAGAGATACCAAACAGCACTGCAGCTGTGCTGAACAGAGCTGACTCCAAGCAGAAAATTGTCGGCAATCAGACATACACGATTTTCTGTGCAGGAACTCGCGTATATACGCGACTGTGTTTCATGAAACCTGCGTATCCACTGCCATATTCTAAATTTATGCAGATTTGTTCTTTTGACTGGCAGAGAACACTCCCAGCTTCTGTCTTAGATACTCGAACGCTTCCCTGGGCAGAGGTTTGGTAAAGATATCAACAACTTGTTCTTTGGAGGGAACATACTCCAACTTCACTGTTTGCTCAAGCACTTGTTCATGTAAGAAGTGATACTTGATGGGAATGTGCTTGGTCTTTGAATGCATAACAGGATTCTTTGAAATACTGATGGCACTTGTATTGTCACACTTAATGGGGACGGGAGGAGTACATTTGATTTGAAAATCTTGTAAGGTTTGCATCATCCAAAGGAGTTGAGTGCAACAAGATGCGGCAACCACATATTCTGCTTCTGCTGTAGATAAGGCAATAGAATTTTGCTTCTTGCTGAACCAAGATACTAACCGGGGCCCCATGTAGAATGCACCACCACTAGTGCTTTTCCGATCATCAACACTTCCAGCCCAATCTGCATCAGTGTAAGCATGAAGAGTAAGATCATCATTCTTTGGATACCATAGACCAAAGTCTTGAGTTCCTTGAAGATATTTGAATATTCTTTTAACAGCCTGAAGATGAGACTCTTTTGGATTAGCTTGGAATCTTCCAACAATCCCAACAACATGCATAATGTCTGGTCTAGTCCCAGTGAGATAAATTAAACTCCCTATCATCGATCTGTATTCTGGTTGATTCACCATGGGAGAATCATCCTGAGAACTGAGATTGCATCCGGTTATCATCGGTGTACTTACAGGTTTGCATTCTTCCATGCCATACTTCTTCAGAATTTGCTTAAGATATTTTTCTTGTGATAGGAATATACCATCTGCAGTTTGATGCACTTGCAAGCCAAGAAAGAATGTTAGTTCCCCAAGTAAAGACATTTCAAATTTTTGCTGCATGACAGAAGCAAATTTTTGACTCAAAGATTCTTCGTTACTCCCAAAAATGATATCATCAACATATACAACCACAATCAATAGTTTATCATTTTCAACTTTTGTGTATAAGTTGCTATCAGCAGACCCCTTTGAAAATCCTTGTTGATGAAGATATCTGTCAAGACGATAATACCAAGCCCTTGGAGATTGTTTGAGACCATATAGAGCCTTTTTAAGTCTACAAACAAGATTTGCATCATTTCCCAAAATGAATCCTTCCGGTTGTTCTATATATACTTCTTCTTCTAGATCACCATTAAGAAAAGCAGATTTAACATCCATTTGATAAACTTTGATTTGTTGATAACTTGAGAAAGCAAGAAACATTCTTATGGCTTCAAGTCTAGCTACAGGAGCAAAAGTTTCTTCAAAGTCTATACCTTCTTGTTGAGTATACCCTTTGCAAACAAGTCTAGCTTTGTTTCTTACAACATCCCCATTCTCATTTAACTTGTTCTTGAAAATCCATTTAGTTCCAATGACATTTTTATCATGAGGTCTTGGTACCAAATCCCAAGTGTCATTTTTTTCAATTTGAACAAGTTCTTCATCCATAGCTTGCCTCCAACATTCATCCCTGCTAGCTTGATTGACATTGAGTGGTTCAATTGTGGATAGAAGTGCCATATGACTAGAAGATCCCACAAGAGTTCTCCTTGTTCGTACACCTGATTCCTTGTCTCCCAAGATTTGAGATTCAGGATGATTCTTTTGAACATATCTAGATGGAGCTTTTCCAGATAGATCAGTTTCAGGTTCATCATTGGATTCACTGTCTATATCAAATGTAGAAGGCCATAAGTCATCATCATCTTCTTTTGTTGTTTGTTTTTCTTCTTTAGGAGCTGCAGGAGACTCATCAATAACAACATCAATACATTCAACAATATTTTGAAGCCTTTCATTATAACATTTGTATGCTTTGCTTGAAGATGAGTAACCAAGGAAAATTCCTTTATTTGATCTAGGTTCGAACTTGCCAAGCTTTTCATCATTATTTTTGATAAAGCATTTGCTTCCAAAAACTCTAAAATGCTTTACGGAGGGAGATTTACCATACCAGAGTTCATATGGAGTTTTATCACTGTTTACCCGAACATGAGCTTTGTTGAGAATGTTTGCTGCTGTATGTGTTGCTTCTCCCCAGAAAGTGTGAGGTATTTCAGAATCATCAATCATAGCTCTAGCCATTTGTTGAATTGTTCTATTCATTCTTTCTGCTACGCCATTTTGTTGTGGAGTGCCAGCTACAGAGAATTGTCTTTTTATGCCATGTTGTTCACAAAATTCAAGGAATTCATTTGATGTATGTTCTCCTCCTCGATCAGATCTGAGACACTTGATTTTTAGATCCAATTCATTTTCAGCCAGTGCTTTGAAGCTCAGAAATTTTTCAAATGCTTCATCTTTGTGTTTAATGAACCCGATCCAACACATTCTAGAGTAATCATCAATGAATAAGATATAGTATTCTCCCCCATGTGGTGTCTTCTTTCTCACAGGTCCACATATGTCAGTATGAATGAGTTCAAGAGGCTTACTTGATGATCCTTCTTTGGCATTAAACCGTACTCTAGTCTGCTTACCGAATTGACAAGATTTGCATATGATACTTTCTGGTGGATTAATATTGGGAAGATCATGAACAGCTTGAAGTCTGCTTGCTTTGTTGATTTGAGAGAAGCTCAGATGCCCCAGCCTTCTATGCCATAGCCAATTTTCTGAAGATTTGCTCAGGTAACATTGATCTTTGTAGCCCTTTAGTATATACAGGTTGCTTGGATTTATTTTTCCTTTTATAATAATTTTACCTGTATCAAGATCACGAACCACACATTCTTTTGAACTGAAAACAACTTCTGTTCCTTGATCACACATTTGACTTACACTTAACAGGTTATGCCTCAATCCATCCACATACATGACATCTTTAGCCTTCACCTTTTCTTTTAGAAACACTAACCCTTTTCCTTTAATTATAGCAGGAGTATCATTTCCAAATGTAACTTTCTTTTCCTTTTCTAGAGCATTATACGAAAGAAGTTTGCTTTTGTCACCTGTCATGTGTCTTGAACACCCACTATCGATGTACCATTGATTTTCTTCACCTTCTGCAAATAATGCTATCCCACAATTTTCAACCGGCGGTTCTTTCTTTTTCCACACTTTAGAGCTTGAGGGAACATGTTCTTTTGGCTGGATCTTGTTCCTGCATTCAGATTCTTCATGGCCAAAATTATTGCAATAAGTACATTCAACTTCACTTTGAAGAGGAGAAAAGTTGTTATAGGTATTCTTCTTTGGTTCAATATCCAACATTTTCTTTCTTGCTTCTCTTGTCATGATTGTTTTATATGCAACACATTGAACAACTTTATGACCAAAATTGTGACATGTGAAACATTGCCCATTGAAGTAGAAATTTCTGCGATCATGGAATCTTCTATTTGAATTTACCTGTTGGGTGTAGCGTCTTTGAAAGCTATCCCTGTTAGTGTTCCTTGAATTGAGATGGTCCTGCCTTCCCTGTAGAGATCCTTTATTCCCTTGCTGAGTTGCTGAATGTAGTAAACCACCTGTAGCTGCTTTTAGATAGTTTGGTGCTGAAGCTTGAGAAGATTCTCCGGTATATCCAAGACTTGTCTTTATAAGAGGAGAACGTTGTACCTTGATAATCTCATCTAAGGTTTCAGATCCTTTAGCAAATCTAAGATTCAAGGTCTTTGCTTTCTCAACTTCTTTTCTTTGACTTACCACTTCACATTCTAATTTTTCAATATGTTTCTTTGCTTCTTCAAGTTGCTTTTCAATGGTCTCTCTGATTATCTTTTGTTCTTCTAAGAGAATTTTATAATCTTCTAAGCGTAGTTTGAGTTGATTGTTTTCTTCAAGAAAATAATTTTCCTCTAGAGCATCCATAAAAGTATCCTTTTCTTCTTTTTGTTCAAATTCCATGAGAAGTCTAAGATCTTCTTCACATTCTTCCTCACTATCAGATGACCCATCACTGTCTTCATTAGTATAGTAACTTTTCTTAGAGCTAGATCGGTTCTTAGTCCTTCTTACTACTTCTTTTCCTTTATAAGGACATTTTGCAGCATAATGACCAACTTTTCCACACTCAAAACATTTGAAAGGAAGCTTACCTTTGAATCTTCCAGTTCCTATTTGGAGTTTTCTCACGAAATTCGCTTCTTCTTCATCGGATATGTAGCTGGATTCTTTGACGACTTCCTTTTCTTTTCCTCTTGCAGATACCTTAAAAGCAGCTTCTCTGATTTGAGAAGGACCTCCTTGTCTCATTTCAAAAGCAATCAGAATACCATGTAATTGAACAATAGTAAGAGTTTGCAGATCTTTCCTTTCTTCAATAGCTGAGACTTTAGAGTCAAATTTTGAAGTCATGGATCTTAAGACTTTTTCCACCAGAGTAGTATCAGTTATGGTTTCACCCAAATTTCTCATTCAATTTACAACATCATCTAGACGAAGGAAGAAACTGGCAACACTTTCATCACTATGCATCTTCAAATTTTCATATTCAATTCTAAGAGTTTGGAGTTTTTCATTTTTTACCTTTGTATCTCCTTCATAGCTCAGAATGATTTTGTCCCATATTTCTTTTTCTGAATGTAGCTGCATCACTTTAGCAAATTCTGATTCAGACATGCTTCCTAACAAGACATTTACTGCTTTGGCATTGGTTTCATACTTCTTCCTTTCAGCTGCATCAGTAGGAATACTTGCCAGGTATTGATAGCCTTCTTCCACGATTGCCCATACATCTTCACCAAGACTTTGCAGATACGCTTTTGTTCGTACCTTCCAGAATATCAGATTGCTTCCATTGAATAGAGGTGGCTTTATAGACATCACTCCTTCTTGACTTCCCATTGCGACGGATCTTCTTCAAGCGATCAAGCTTCTGCAGAAGAACCTCCTCTGATACCAATTGTTGGGAAAAATACTGAGAGGGGGGGTGAATCAGTATTTACAGCATATTCAAAACTTTTTACTTTTCTTTACTTCAAAACCCATACGCTACTTTCCTGAAGCAGACTCACGTATATATGCGGATACCCTTTATTAAACTCGCGTATACACAGAGAACTAATTATGTCATTAATTATTCACTTAAACCATTCCATCATTTATTCATCAGATATTCATTAAACAGTAAACATGTGCAGTAAGAACAGAATAAACCATCACACAAAGCATCACACATGAACACCAGGATTTTTAGGTGGAAACCCAAGTCGGGAGAAAACCACCGCTGCAGTTGCTCAGCCTTCAATATTTTATTATATAGAAAACATCTTACAACATATGTGCTGGTGCAGACTCCTACCAGCACGCAGGCACCCACCTGCGCTCGTTTACCAGCCTCTCCTGGAAGGGAGCTCCAACCCCCTGACTCGTTTACCAGCCTCTTCTGGAAGGGAGCTACGACCCCCTGATCTCGTTTACCAGCCTCACCTGGAAGGGAGCTACCACCCCCTGACTGAAGGCTACAACCCTCAGCACCACCTTCGGACCACGTTTCATCAATTTTCACACTGGATCCAACAACTTCAATAGAACAATACTTGTAGGCCACGTTTCATCATATTTTCAGACTGGACCCTCTTCATAGATTTAAGCTCAATCATACAACCAAACTGATGCAGACAACTCAGAACAGTAGAATATAGATAGCAGCAATACAGCAGAATAGATCAGTCATTTCTTACCACAGACTTTAGCAAACCCTAGTTTGCATACGTGCTTTTACTTCAACGAATTTCATTTCACTGATGTTGCGTATATACGCGCTTCCATTCACACAAACCAGCGTATACTTCTGTACATTTTACAGACCTAATTTAATTGCGCATACGCGCTTTTCTTTCAACGAAGCCGCGTATATACGCGCTTCCTCTTTGGCGAACTAGCGTATGGTTCTTCAGAGATTTTAGGTCATTGCATTTCTTCAGAACAGTTACTTCACACAGATTTAACCCTTCACTTCAAACAGATGTTCACCTCTTCTTGGATCTAATCATTCTATAAACAGATCTGGAAAATACAAGCACATTTCAGATCTAGATCCCCTTCTTCATCATTGGTGCATCATAGACTCAGATTTATCATTCAAGTGTAACCCTTTCCATTCAGATCTACTTCAGAGAGAAGTATTCATTCCAACTCAGACATCTTGCACCACATTCATGATTTGCATAATGAATTTCATCTCTTTATATAGGTTTATCCTTTTTCAATACCATGAGCCAAAACAACATTACTTCCGATGGTATTCCTGGACGGGGTCAATTAGGCGGATCATTACCCAATACAATGGGTTAATACCATGGTGGTCACCCCTGGTTTTGCACTTTTAGAGCGCTTTTAGCCCATACGCGACTTTTCACGTTCTTTTCCGCGTGCATACGCAACTTCCCTTAGACAGATCCGCGTATGCCTTGAGACATACTCTTTCACCATAGATTTAGCACAATCTGAATTCCTTTCTTCACTGCCTTCTGTACTCACTGACAGATACACTCGGTTACTTCATTAGGCTTATGTTCTGTCAAGCAAAACTTCCTCAAGTAAGTTGTCATCATCTTCATCAGTGGACCGCCATCAGGGACAACACTGCGCTCATATTGCCAACGGTAGGGCCCAAAATTCTCCGGATCGAAGGTGAAGAGAGAGCTCGAATCGTGAGGATCCATACCCTTGGAGTTGGGCAGCTTAAGCCTTGGATTTGAAGGACAACTTTGAAAAGACCTCAAGTGTAGACATGCTTGGCGCACCGGCCGGATCCTCAACAATGTTGTATTTCGGTCGGCAGGCGTTTGGATTATAAGAAGATCTTCGAAGAACACCTTTGGGAGGTGGCTTCACAACGGGTTCGAGAGTCGGCTTCTCGATTTCCAACGGACCGGAGACAGGTGGGGGAGGCGGCCCATCCGCAACTGCCTTCCCGGGTGCCTGCCGCGATTCATTGTAATCCTTCGACCGCGTAGCGACAGAGATAGGTGCAACACTCTTCACCATGAAAACCTGAGACCCAAATGGTGCAGATGGTGACGGCTGTTCGACCATCTGGGTCTGCTGAGATGGAAATGGCTCTTTTAAAATAGCCGGAGTCCCTTTAGGGCCCTTAAGAAGTTGACTAACCTCGGATCGTCGTGGACAATCCTTAGTATAATGGTCCCCTTCACAGATGAGGCAAGGGAACTTCGGTTTACGCTGGGAGCCATCCTCAGTTCGAGTTTTAGATTCTGGTTTTGGGGCATCAGATTTTGATTTGCCTTTGCCCTTCTTCTTCCCCTTGGAGGATTTGTCCACAGGATTGGCCTGAACGGCATTCACCTCCGCGGTTTTACCAGAATCGGATGAGGCGGGATTAGCAGAGGTATTGTTGGAAGAATTAGCCTTCTACTTCCCATTCGAAGATTTCTTCGAATTCTGAGAGACAGAACCAATGACACCATCCACCGCAGGGGTGGGCGGAGCCTTAGTGGTTCCGGGCCGTGGAGCATCATTCAAGATGTCATAAAGCGTGCCGGACTGTGAATAGACAAGATCCAGGTACTGGGCACGCGCAATGGCTTGTTCCTCTGTCACGCATGCTCCCATCGCAATATCCTGAGCGATTTTATTCACAAAGGAGGTGGTGAACCAGTGAGTCAATATCTGAACAGGTATGTGAAACTTAATCAGTCTACGACGACACCGCCACTCATGAATGTGATCTGAGATGTGAGTGGCTTTATCCTGCTTCAGGGAAGTCAGGAGGTGCGTCCCGGCTTCATACCGAACCGGTAACTGGAAATGCGTGAGGAAAGCCATGGCTAAAGAGTTGAAATCTTGAAAAATGCCACGGGATAAATCTATGTACCACTTAGCAGCAGCTCCAGTTAAAGTACGCTGGAAGAGGCGCAGGCGAATTGAATCGTCGACCCAAGAGTTAGACGAACACCAAAGGTGATACGTCATCACATGCGCCTGGGGGTCCTCTCCAGCTTTTCCCTCAAACTTGGGACAATCACCTGGTATCTTGGTGGGAACCGGAGGCCAATACGGATTATGTAAAATCGGATCATTGGTCAACTTTGAAACATCCGGCAGTTCCAAGGTAGCCAGGAACGGCAATGGAGGATTAACTGCCATGCCAGGCCCAGGATGAGGTTTGGCACCCATACTCCACGATGGTTGCGAATATCCTTGCCCCCACGGGTTCTGTCCCGCAGGATTCTGACCGTAGGGGGCATAGGTCATATAACCAGACTGATTTGGATGCTAGTAACCATAGTGTGGGGCTTGATAACCAGGGTACGGACCCTGATTAGGCGTCGGCCCCATATAAGCAGCGTTTGGATTCGGCTGCTGAGTGTAGGTGAAACCGGGCGGAGGAGGATAATACTGAGAGCCTCTGGGGTGGTTATAGTTCGGTTGAGACTGACCATGAGAATAATAACCACCCTAAGGATGAGTAGGCTACTGAAAAGTGGAACCCTTCGGAGCTTGATACGTAGGGCGCAGCTGTTGATTTGGCTGCGACATTGAATGAACCGGCTGCTGGGCAGGGTTAATGGAATGGGCGGGCTGCCCTAAATGAACAGGTTGACCCGACTGAGAGGGTTGACCTGAGTGAACAGGTTGACCCGGATGGACAGGCGGCGCCGGTTGCGCTGGCTGACCTAGCTGTAAGTGAGCCCCAGGTTGTACCGGATGGGCCGGTTGGCTTGGAGGCGGGACACCGGGCTGTACCGAATGAACCGGTTGGCCCGGTGGTGGAACAGGACCAGGTGCTTGCTGGAAACCGGTTTGACCTGAAGCAAAACCATAAGATGGTCCTGGCTGATATGCAACGTTAGAAACAACAGGATACTGTGGTTGCATTGGTAAAGAAGGTTGGATTTGCCCCCCAGGACCATAGACCGGTCCCGGTTGATACCTCGGCTGAGGCTGAACAGGTTGACCAGAAGGGCTATAATACTGTCCTTGCGG
The DNA here is from genome assembly GCA_034641835.2 of Pinus albicaulis. Lineage (NCBI taxonomy): Eukaryota > Viridiplantae > Streptophyta > Pinopsida > Pinales > Pinaceae > Pinus > Pinus albicaulis. The sequence goes on along the minus strand of CM076579.1, from coordinate 1,688,943,084 downwards.
ACCGTACGATGGCCCCTGTTGGCCGACAGGATAGCCTGGAATGGGCTGCCCCTGTGGATCATAGAAATAGCCAGGTTGGCCCGTAGGTTGGCCTTGGAAAGGCTGTCCATGTGGGCTATAAGCCTGGTTATATGGTAAACCTTGAGCATAAAGATAAGCCTCAGGAGCGGGTAGACGCAAAATCTCCCCGTGCTCGTCATACTGACCTAGGAAAGCATACACGGGAGTACCATCCTGTGCATAGTGCGAAAAGTAAGATCGGTAGGGATCTTGGGAGGACGGTCCAACCTCGGCGTTCGGCTGTTGCAAAGACAACCGATACTCCTCTGGAGAGATGTTCTCCGATATAGCAGTGGCTAGATAGACATATTTAGTAGTTGGCCTAGCCCTAGTAACAGATGCTGAGACAACAGGAGAAGAGGCGGCCACACAGACAGTGGGCCGGACGGGAACAGAAGTGACGGGCGTCTGAGGAGACACCCCGGGTGTAGTAGCAGTTGGCCTCGAAGCAGGGGATGATATTCCCATAGAGGCTGTAGCTGAAATGATCTGACCCAGAGATCTGTATCCTTGTGGTAAAGAAGGACTGGCTGTTGACATGTTAGCCAGCTCAGAGTTGTCTCCCTCAAACAATCTACGCGGGAAGAGCTGATATTCTTCACCGGACGTTGGGATTTCCTCACCAGAATCACTCATGGTTGATCCTGCCGTTAAATCACGCAAGAGACGGCGAGGACTAGGAGGAAATACAACAGCAACAAAAGGCGAACCCGAGGTAAGAGAAAGGAAATCAGCTCCTAATCTCAATTCAGACACAGGGTCCGAAAAGGGCCAATTGAACTCAACTGGTCCTCCAAAGGGTTGCTCAGCGAGAACCGGTCCCCCGTTAGGAAACTCGGAAACAACAGGCTGCTGTGGTTCGACAGAGGATTGGGAAGCCTCTGAAGAATCGTCCGTGTAAGGACTACCAGTAGACGAAACCGAAGGTTCCGCCACTATGGCAAAAGACCAGAGAAAAAGAAGCAAACACACACACGGGCTGAAAACGAGTTAAGGCACACGATAAAACGGTCAACAAGCAATATCTAAGCGGGTGTGTAATCATGGGTGATTAATTTTTACCACATTGAAAAGTAAGAAACTCTACCGTTTCATGTTTTAAGAGTCGAGAAACGATAGAAAGATGACTCTACCTCTTTCAGATTTGATACAAGCGTGAAAGGACAAGCGCTTGACGGTCTTTTCAAATTTAGGGAGTCAGAAAAGACCAAATGACTGCTCAGGAAAAACTAGGCACAAAGGGTGTACCAAATATCCGTGAACTGCAATATACACCTTGGTTCCAATAATGAAACAGAAATCGACCAAGGACTTTCCGTACGTGCAGGTAGTCTCCCCGAATGCTGTGTTCGGTGTATCACGGGTATAGGGCGGCAGACTCGGCTTCCTGTGGATAAAGGATTGAAAACCTAGAGGGTTCTCCCTTTATATACGCGACGGTACGGGGAGCACAAGTCCGTACTAGCGCTGTCTAAAGCCAAAAGGCGAACGACAGCTGCTAGGTTTAAAGACGCCGGAACACGTCTCTAGCCTAGACCTCTAAAAATGTTTCGTTAAATTCCAATGCTGCCTTAGGTTAATTGAATAAATTTTACAGTTGATCTTCAATTAAGTTTCAATTTTCAGGCCCTATCGTATGTAATGTCTTAAAAGACTCTTAAATGCAAAGCTACATGCCACAGTCCAACATTTCGTTCGATGAAAACTAGTTACAGAAGAGTTGAGAGCTTTTACACAAACGAAATGATAGGAAGACAAACAATGAGATATCTAATGCAACTAATGAAATTGAAAACTTTTCATTCAAATCACTAATCACTAGTAAAATCGAAAAATTTCAATTTGCACTAATTCAACCAAAAGCACAAGAGATTTTTTTTTTGTAATTTTCAACGTTTGATAGCTAAATGCACTAAACAAACTGAAAACAAACGGAACAACTTGAGAAACGATATTGAGAGAGCAAAACGAACAAATTTCACTCAATGACACAAGCAATCAGATCCCAAATCGACCAAAGTCTCTCAAAACCAAGAAAAATACTCAAAGGCTCCAATGGACCGTGTGATCTAGGCCCAAAGCAAGACCAAACGAAATTTGAATGAAGGAATGAGCAATCACCCAAAAATCGCAACAAAATAGTGAACAACTACTAAGAGGATGCGGAGGAGCAATCAGAAAGTCGACTGGACAAACGAAACACCAAAACTCCCAAGGAGGGCTCGATACACTAAGCCACTAGATGCCCTAGGGCTTAAAACGTGAAATCGATAGATAAAAGCAAACAACCAAAGGACAGAGGTGAATTCCCAGTCAAACAGGACTCCAACACACTCAGATAGTCGAAAAATCAAGAAGAAAAGCACTGACCAGATCCAGAGAGCTCAAAACTAAGCAAACTCAAAAACCCTACAGGAGTGGCGCGACTGTAAGGCTGCAATTGGCGCCAGAAAGCAATTGGCGCGGGCTAAACAAAAGCAACATGCGCCAATTGGCGCGATTGTCGCGCTAAAAAGCGCGCCAGTCGAGTTTCTCAGCCAAAATTAAAAAAGAACTACTCCAGAAACAGATCAATGTAAACTAAGCAAACCAAGAAGCAAAAAACAGCAAAAGAACCCAGCCCAGAAGGCTAACCAAGCAAGGAAAATCATAAAACAATCAAAACGAGACAGTGAAATCTAGACGATCCCCAGCGGAGTCGCCAAATTGTTGAGGAGGTAAATCCCCTCTGCGGACAGAGGCGATCCCTACTAGCCCAGCAGGGGTCTAGCAACAATAAAAAATGTTACGACGCAAGTTCCTAGTTACGAATGAAAAGACTAAAGATGGAAGCCTACCTGGAATCCAATGCTACGATCTGAAGAAGAAAGCGTTCCCGTTCCTCAGCCTCGGCAGATCACGATCCCCCACGATCTCCGCGGATGGACACCTACACATGCAAGAAACAAACAGATACAAGCATAAAATCCGGCATACGTAACTAAATATCAGTCAGAAAGGATATTACTCATATTAACATCATCGAAAACAGAGTGGAACCATAATCGTAATCATTCATTAAATAACAATCGAAGAAATATTACAACCAATGTTCTGACGTCGTGTTCTCCTTCGGATGGGTCTCCAGTCGTTCACGTCTCGCAAAGCTCGCCAGGGAAAGGGCAAACCTCTCCAGAGTCTCTCGACGATAGTCTCCTTACTTGAGTCGGCCTTAAGGGAAGAAAGAGGGCTCTTACAGCACAAAGGCTCTTGGGAATATGGAGATTCAAAGCTTAGGCACTTCAAGACTAGCTTGCCATGGATTTGAGCAGGCTTTTATAGATGGGGAAGGAGGGAGTTGGGATCCCTATTATTGTGGGATTGGCCCTATCAACAAGGAAGGTTCCATGGGAGGTGGCAAAGCCACTTCCCTTCCATAGAACTCCCGCAGCCAAACCTCCCAACTCAAGATAGGCAATGGTTTCTGAGTTTTTTGAAACACAACTTCCGCCATCTTTATTTAAAAAACACTCCTTAAATTGGCTGGCGCGACTACTGCTCTGGGACAGAGCGCTAGTTGGCGCGGCCTCTTTGCAGGATTTCCCCCATTGGCGCGAGTGCTGAACTGTATGCCCGCGCTAATGCAAAAGGAGATGTTTTTCATGATTTTTGCAAGGAGATGTCTTAAGGGCAATTAAATCTCATGCTTAGAGGAATGCATTGATGGTGATTTCAAGGCATGACAATGTTCACAGGTCACAAAAATGGGTCCTCCATTGTGCGGGATGGGGAATGGTAGGGAAGGTGACAAATTACTGTGTAACAGTACTTCCTTTAAAAAAAAAATGCAGCCACTTACACATGCCAAGATAACAAATACAAGATGAAGAAATTATTATCCATAAAACTTTGAGGACAAAGTTCTGAAGGAAGGGCCAATTCATAACAAATTAATAAATAAAAGTTGATATATTATAGGTTGGGAGTATCATATTAAAGGTTGGGCAAAGACATTAAAATAAAATTGTGACCCGTTACACTTATAAAAAAATGACGAAAGCAAATGAAGAAAACGGTGCTTGAGTGAATTGAAGAAAAGTGTCAACTATAAGCTTTGAGGACAAAACTTTTGAAGGAAGGGGCAATGTTATGAATATAGTTAATAATGAATATCATAAATATAATTATTAATAGTCAAATAAGGATTATGTATGTAGTCATTAAGTTAGTAAATGGGCATGTCTTTAGACATGCCCATTCATGAAAGGCCACCTGCGTAGGTATATAAGCAGGGCCTCATTGTAACATTTTATCATCTCTTATACATTTTATATATAATATATTATTATTACGAATACCTCTTGTGTATTTCACAATTAAGTCAACAAGCCTACAATTTTGTTGCTCTAGTAGACCTCCCTTCTTCTAGGTTGAAGGTCTCCCTCTTAAAAATATGATGAGCACTTCCTCTGGTAGAAGACCTCAACTTCTTGCCAGATTTGGAAGAGTTATGGGAACTACACTAGGCGTTCCAATGTTGGTGGTCAGCCTTAAACCACCTCTTTATGCCAACATGTCAGAGAGATCATTCAACCTAGTTTTTCCATGCATACTTTGCCATTTTGTATTACATCTCTCTCCTTGGACTCACACATACCCCTTCGGATTAAGGGGGGGAATGTTGGACACATAATCCTCTATGGGTAGGTGTAGAAGCCAAACGGACATAAGAAGTCCAAGAGACCTTGGAAGATGAATCCAAGGGTCACAATAATGTATTATAAATGTACATCATGTGAATAATATGAACACACATTATTATGTTTCTCATTCATTTTCTGTCCATTTCATGTGAGTTTAACAAAATGCTTATTTATTCTCTTTCATAATTCTTATTTATTTGGATAGATTTAACTTATCCATATCAATAATAAATAGATAAACACTTGATTTGTTTATCTTTATTTTAAAGTCATTTTCATGTACTTTATTTTTTGGTATATGTATATTCAAACATTTTATTTTAGAATGCAAGTTATGATAGATTCCATGATAATGAATATTTTATGAGGCAAATTAGTCAATTTTAGGTCAGAAAACATATTTTTGAATTTCTAAGTAACAACAAGCATTATTGTTAGAAATTTAAAACTATGTTTTGGGAAGCATACACGTAGAGATACCCAATATTGTAGGGGAATACTCATTGAGCTTAGGGATCACCTTGTTATAGGTCCATGTAACCCCTGTTGGTATACATTCGAGCAATATTGTATTAGGTAGACTTGAACATGGACATCACTGCCATGTATCTTGAGTATATCAGAAGTTCCCCTAGGTATCTTGAAACCATCCATTCAACCATTCAATTGTTAAAGTGAACCAAAAAAAACATTTAAGCAGATTACCATCTCATACTAGACCCATGTTAGTATATTTCAGGGCTATAACACCGGACACACATTTTAAATGGAATCCATTTTCTCTTTTGTTTTGTGTATTTCCCATGACATATATTTCACAAGAACTTGCATGTAAATGATCGTGGGAATAATGCTTAAACGTAAAATATTTGATCAAACATGATTTCTCATGCAAAATAAATACCCATGAAAGACTACCATTTAAGACATTCTAATCAATAAATCTTACGATTAACCTTATTTACATAATCAAATCCTAGTCACCTTCACTCATTTGTACTAAAAAAATAGGCTTAGGATTTAGTAAGGAATCCCCTTAGTTGGAAACCATGTTCCAAGACCTATAAGTGAGAGGCAATGTTGTCGATGTGTCAAAGGGAAGTTTTCCGAATACATTCCTTATGTTTTTACCCTTTGTGAGGTTAGGAGTTTTCCTCTAGGGATAATTTGAGAGATAACAAACACTTTATGCATATCATCATCCATCCATCACATCAGCCTTGGAAGGGACTACAAGCGTTAAACTAGTGGAGGACTACATAGGGAACCAAGAAGAGTTTCTTAAACTATTGAAGGACAACTTGGTATAACACAAAATAGGATGAAACGAAAAATATCAACATTGTAGTGGAATGTAATTTTTAAGTGGGGGATTGGTACTTTTGAGGCTACAACCATATAAATAGATATCCATTGAGCAACAAAACGACAATAAATTAACACCCAAGTATTATGGATCCTGTAAGGCGTTGTAGAGGATTGGAAGTATGGTTTACAAATTGGAGTTTCCTCCATCATCATTTGTTTATTTATTCTTCCATGTTTCTTGCTTAAATAAGGTAGTTGTTGACAAGATCTTAGTTCAATCTATTTTACCATATATTAATGAAGAAAGGAAAATCATAATAAAAACATGAAAAATCCTTGAAATGATGCTTAAGTAGCTACAAAATTGAGCAATTATTGAGTACCTCATCCAATGGAAGAACCTGCTAGCGGAAGAGGCAACATGGAATTATGAGTTGTTCATGTAGAAGCACCAACAATTAGTCAAGTGTTGAGGACGACACTTGTTTAAAGGGGAGGACATGTTAAGCATAAAACCCCTTATTAAGCCCTAAATGTTGAGTTCTTACATTCCTAATGTTTTATTAATAGGTTGAAAATAACCTTTTCATTGTACCCTTTCATTATAAGTGTACATTTTATTTCCTATATATATACCAAATAGACCTAGTCTTAGAATAATCTCATCTTATCATGTTCATTGTATTAATTACGAAAGAAGGTTTCCCCCACAAAGTGGATTGTATTCATCGACTTTTTATCATTTTCAAAGCAATTGTTGCATAACATGGAGGTGCATTGACTTGATATATGGGCATGGACGTTCAACCAAGTCTTATTTTGGAGGTTATATAGCATCATACTACATTTTTATGGAGCTATTGTGAAGGTGTCAACCCCGTTTTTAGAATTTTGTGCATATGTGGAAATCTATTCTTGTGTTTGACATAGTATCCTTACTCATGGATGACTGAGTTTATTTTTTGTTGTTTCCGTTATGTAATTTTGAGGAATAAATATTGTGAATAAATTATAATAATTATATATAAATAAAATCTCTCCTCTCATTCCAAATTGTTGTGAATGTTTGGAGATCATTTTCATAAGCCATTAATAGAAGTTTTTTTTTGGAGTTTATTGTCAATTCTTGGAGCTTTCTCTTTTTTGGTTATTTCTCTTGGTTTATCATTGAATATATTATTGTGAATATTCAAGAATTCTACTAACTAACAAGATCAATACATTGAATGGAAAGTGTATCGTTTGAAAAGAGGACGTTGAGATTTTATATCTCTTCTATTTTTTTAAATTGGCTTAGTAAATTATGAATCTCGTTCCTTAATTAGTTTTATGCTCCTTGGAAATATTTTAAGTATTATTTCTATTCCATTGTTTATATTGTTGGTGAAGGCTTTCCCTTGAGGAAAATTTTATTGTAGAGCCTAGGTTTTCATAACGTATCTTGATCAAACAAGGGAATATTTAGTCTCTAGGCTTTAGCCTTGCAATTTAAGACATGATTTGGATAATAAAATCTAAGAGGGGCATTCTTCTAGACTCCATGTGCTCTAAATGGATACAAAGCATTAATTCTATTCCCAATAACAACAAAAATACCTATAGAAAAAAAAAAATCTTTCTTGCTTTATAAAGATAAGAATACAAAAAAATTCATAAAAGATAAAATTAAATAAAAATATTTATCCATTGTTTAGAAAAATATAATAGTTTATTTCATTTTCTAGACATATATGTCCTATGTTTGTGCTCAATTGTTGGATTCTAACCATGAGAAGGTAAAAATAGGCCCACACATTTGTGCTAATATTTTCTATCTAATGTTTTCTTGGCTGATTTAAAGTGTACCAATTCTAAAAATTAAATTGCAACATAAAAAATTAGATTTGGTTGAACATCAAAACTAAAATTTGACATTAAAATGTGCATTCTAATTTTACTATGGCTATATTTCATTCCTAGTTTTTTTACAAAACTTATCTAATCCAATTTAACTATGAAACTCATCTCCTAAGTGCTTAATTGTGTTTAAATTTCAATTGGAGATTTATCGTGAAACATTAAAGGGATTCACCACCTCTTATTTCAAGTTGGTACTATACGTTGGGTTACTTATAATTGAGCTTGTTAATTAATCACTAATGGTTTTTATTTTACATGTTGTATTCAAATCCCTAGAAATAATGAAGGTTCATTGTCCTATATGCTTTTGGACACTTCTGATTTGTTTTTTCTCACTCCAAATTTGCATTTTCTATGTTTTTCATTATAAATTGAATCTAGAATTTATGGAAAGTAGCAAGATTGTCCTATTTTAAATTACATACTCAAGGTCTAACTCAATCATATCTTTCACACTTGGTTTATGTAATCAAATCTCTCTTATGCACAAAATTAATGTATTCTCGGGTTTATTGAGTGATATATAAGAGCTAGTGATGAAAATGTTGTCATTGATGTCAAAGGTTGTCCAAATGTAGGAGACGATTACATCCAAATAGGAGATTATGATACCTTCCTGATGATATATTTCACTCCCTCTAACTCCTCATTGTTGAGGAGATATGAATTTTTGAAGTTATCACCAAGTTTTCCCAATCATGGGTAAGTCGGGCTAATCATGGGCAAGTCGACCCTACTTGTGGATGTAAAACACACTATATATAGGCAGGAGGAGGAGGAACTTAGGAATTTGGTTAAGCCATCTTGGATCTATCTAAGCAAGATAGTCAAAGAGGGAGTTCTCATGCTCATACCTCATGAACCAAAAGTGAAGAGGAGCCAATTTGGAGAGTCTTTTTGGGGAAAGATTTTGGCACAACTTGGAAGGGTTTTGGTTCATTTTTGAGGTCTTGTTTAAGGGAAGTGTTTTAGAGGTTTGGATTTTGGTTAAAGTTTCCTTGAAGGCTATGTAGGCCAAATTATGCTAATGAATTGTTGGACCAAATTTACAATTGTTTGAGGGATAGTCCTGAGGAAGTGGAGGTTGAGTTATAGTACATTAAGAGGTTGAGTTTAGGATTTCCTTTGAAGGCCAAGTTAAGGCTTATTAAGGGTGATTTTACACCTATTTAGGCCAAGGTATGGCACAAGATGAATTCAAACCTAGAGCCCAATTTTTGATACAATACTAAGGTGACAAACTCTTGGTTTAAGGACGAGTTTTTCAGTCTTTCTCTAAGGTCAAAGTTACAATCTAGTAGAATTTGAGTTACAAGGCCAAGTTTTGATGCTTTAAAAGCATGTTTCAATTTTTTTTTGAGGCTTGTTGAGTTCAATATATGTTTCTAAGAAATCCAAGCTCAAGAGCTCAAGTTCTGCTGCTAAATTGATTGAATTTAGGGGCATTTATTGAGCTCAAGTTCTACTACTAATAAAATCGAGTTAAGGATCTCTTGAGAAAGTAGAGTTATTTATAAAGGATAGAGGAGAAACTGATATAATAGAAGAATTTATTTGAATAAGCATTGAATCTTGAATACGTGAACAAGCTGAGTTTGATCTCTCTAAGGATTGGTGTCCTCACAAATCGTTGTAATAGATTAAAGATTGTTTTCAAGTGTTCCTTCTAGTTTTTCTTGTCTTATCTATGTTCATGCATTGTGGATGATTGATTATGTGAATTGAAATATGTTTCAAGTTTAACTAAGTGAAAATTTGTTAAAAGTAACAAAATATTAATTCACTCCCCCTCTTAGTATTTCCAACAACTAGTTGGTATTTTTTGTTGTAGGATATCTTTATCTTAGATCTACCACTTATTAACTAGATCTTAACACTCATTATATTGTCTCACTTCATGCCCTAATTTCTTGTTGAGTATTTTTAAAGCATATTTTAAATTGGCACTAGTCTATATACATATTTTGAGGAGTGTGTTTGTTAAAGTGAATCATATTGTGCATACACTGATATACTTTATAGTTTTTTTTCCACAGATTGAGATATTTTCATGGCCTCCAAGATTTGACCTAAAGCGAAGGGGATTTTTTGCTAAGGTGATAGTGGTACATTTCCCAAGTGTGCTTACCTCCATGGAATCACAATTGGTTTTGAATACACATTTATACTGAGAAGGGGGGGTTAAATCGATATAAGATAATGTTTACTTATTCAAATATTCATGAAGCATAATAAAACAATCACATATTAGATATATCAACTATTGAACATGGAATACAAGATTTACATGGAAACCCTTTTGGGAGAGAAACATTTTTTTTTAAATAATTATTTGTAGGCACGAACCTACATGAGACACTAATCCCCAAGGTTGAAAATGTTCATATGCACCAACCATTTTTAGATAGTAATTCCCATTGTTGAAAATATTCATCGACACCAACCTACTGGAGACACCAAATCAACTGTTGCAAATATTCATAGGCACCAACCCACTTCACTAAGTCTATTTGCTAATTTTTCCTTTATCAAGTCTACTTTATGCTTCTACCTTCACCGAGTTTTCATGTTGCTTCTTCCTTCACGAAGACTTGCTTCTCCAAAAATTGGTTGTTTTTGGCCTCTTCCCAAGAACAAACTTGTACAACATGCCACGTATCCAATTTTTAAAATATGTTTATGAATTTTTTACCTAAGGAACTTATGTATGTCTCCTCAAATCTCAGAAAATGTAATAGTTTGAAAAATCCTAGAAAAGAAGTTATAACAAAAATCCAAGTTGACCTATTCAAAACTAATTTCAGGATCATTCAAAAACCCTAACTTCCACAAAACGTTTCTCCGAAAGTATAGTGAAGCAAAGTATAATTTTTTTTACCACAAATATCTAGAATCTCACTTATATCTCATCTATATTCAAAGCTTGAAACATATTAGAAAATAAGTATAGAAAAAATGACAAACTATCCTATTTGAATTTGATTTTGGGACTATTTAGAAAGCCTAGCTTCCACAAGACATATCTTCAAAATTATAATGAACCAAAGTCTGAAATTTTCACCATAGGTACCTAGAGATATCCCTCTATCTTGTCAATATTTCATAGTATCAAACATCTAAGAAAATACTTTTAGTGAAAATGACAAAGTGACTTGTTTTAAGTGGATTTCATGAGAATTTACGAACCCTAACTTCGTCAAAGTATATCTTTGAAAATATAGTGAACCAAAGACTAATATTTTTACCACAAGTAATTAGAGATCTAGCCTTTATCTATTCTCAATTTCATAGTTTGGAACATCTTAGAAAATAAGTTAGATAAAAAATTCCAAACTGACTTGTTTGAAGCATATTTCAGAAGCATTTGAAAACCCCACCTTCCTCAAAGAATATCTATGAAAGTATAGTGAACCACTATCTGAAATTTTTTCCAAATGGACATGGAGATATCACCTCTATCTCCTCAAATTTTTACGGTCTGAAATATTCTATAAGAAATTTTTTAACAAAAAATGCCAATATGATCATTCACTCTAGAAATCACAATTTTTCTCCACCTTTAAAACCCCAAGAGTACTCCCCAACTTTTCTTGCAAACCCATATATATTATTTCCTAGATGATATTCAAACAAATTCATATATATTTTATTTAGAGTGTTTCTGCATCCACTTATGGGTCCAACTTGTAAAACTGATTGTGCCAACCTGACATAATCTTTTGTATCTCTCATTCCTATGGAGTTAGAGGGAGTCCTATATATCGTTGGAAAGGTCTTGGAATAATTTTTTCAACCATATATCTTATGATACCATTTGATATATGTATTTATATTAAAAAGGACTTCAACAATAGGGTATCCAAACTAGGCATAAATAAATGAGTATCCAAACAATATTTCTAACAATCTTCATTTTTTCAATATCTGTCTTGGATGTCTGTAGCCTCCACCTATCTGTGATGTCAGTGGAAACAAAAATTCTAATAGTTGGTATCTTCATAAGGGTTCTTTTGGATAGTAAAAACCCTTGTCCTTGAAATCTTCCAATTCAATGAATGTGAAGTTAGGTGGCTTACAAGCTACCCATATGTTCCACAAAACACCATAGACTTTGAAATCATCCTAAAATTCCCACTCTATCACCTAAGGATCCACTTTATCCATGTATACCTATGACATTGCTTGATATGTTGTTCCTTTTCCAAATAAAATCAAATAACTATAACGTTTATTAGCTAACAACTTGAAAATTCAGATTTCCTATAGAGGATTGAGATCAAATGGAAATTGAAATAAATTGATAGGTTTTGATATATAAAAAGAGTGTGGTCCTAAACCCTATTACATTTCTCCAAAGGATTTGAGAAGAACGACAACACATTGGAAGATATCGGAGTCAAGGTTTGGATAGAGAAGATATTCGAACAATTAGTATATTGATCTATTAAGCCTTGCTCGCACTAGGTAGAGGTAGGAGCAAGAAAGTGAAGTAACACTCGATATAAGAGAAGAAATTCTTGTGGTAGGAGAGATACTGAAGAGAGAAATATTTGATGTGCGTATTTGCACACAACAGAGAGAATGAAATTCCCAATAGTTATGGCATGGGGAGGAGAGTTTCATGGAGTTAAAAATAGCTAGCTTTGATACCACTCTCAAGCTCAAGCTGAAGAAATTGTGTTTAATTTATTAATGTGTTACACATAAATATGTTGAGGAGATGACTCTTGGTTTAATATTCCAAGACCTCCAATGAATTTTCGATGTTCACTTATGGCTCTTCATATTTATCCTTGTATAATTTTTATAAAGATATTTACAATGTACCTCAATCCCTAAAGATTGGGTATCTACCAAAATGACATGCTCTCTTCATTTCATAATCTAATAAATTCTCTTTTCCAAGCTCTTTAGAGTTTTTGGTTTTTCTGTGCTCAATGTATTTCTGTTATATGAAATTAATCCACAATTCATCCAACTCCAAAGGAATTAAGAGTTATATTTTATCTTCATTGTTGAAACCTTTTGGTTAGGACCACCTTATCATAATGTAATACTAAGACATATATGATAGTTGATAAGATAATAGTATATTAATATCCAACCAGTGATCACAAAAGTAGGTCAATGGGACTAGAAAACTACATCTGAGATAAAAATACAATGTGGGAGTGCAAAAACATCTCCTAGATCAAAAGTAAGACACACACCCACAAAAATAACTACATTCTAAAAGCTAAACAAATTGTATGTAAAATTTCATTACCCGCTGAACTAGTACTGACATTTTTTAAATTTAAACTTCTAACTGTTGGGTGTGGAGCCTGATTATCTTGTTTATTTAGATGTATCACATCGTTGGACCCCTGTTCTTAACGGGGTGACAACACCGCCTGTCATTAAACTTTTCTTGTGGGGAATTGGGGGGTGGGGGGGGGGGGGGTGGGGTGGCGTGCGTGGGGGAGGGGCAGGTGCAACTTTATGGAGCCCCCTCCCCCCCCTAGCAAGGGGTTTCGGGGGCAGTGCCCCCGAAGCTAAAAATAGATGTACATTTTCCTTGTAAAATATTGTAATTTCTATTCAATCAGGGCCGTTCATTAAGTTGATGATCTGACAGTAGAAGTTATGTTTAATTTAAGGCTTTTTTCCCTAGAAGGCAACCCCTCGTTTTGTATGAGGGTATTGTATTGTGGTTGTGTATTGTATGTGCAATCTCAGAGCGAGAATAAGAAAGGGAGACTGTGATAGAGAATATAGGATATTACAATGGATCTGATGTAGGTTGTGTCTCTTCATTTTGCAGATAATATAAAGGAAGGATTGGCTGTTCGGGGTGGACTTAGCCCAAATTGGGTGAACCACGTATATATGTGTCTCTTTGGTTTCATATGTTTTATGTGTTTGTATTTATACATAAATTTTATGTGTTCCATTGCTCTGTAATACATAATTTTTTAACACTAACCACATGCAAGCCAATATTTAGTCATATATTGCAAGGACTTGAATTTCTATACTTGCAATTTTCCAAGAAAATAGGAATTATATTCAACCCAGCCTCAAGATTCCTTTTCTGTTGCATGCAAATAACTCTAGCGGAATAGAGGAATGAAAGGTCATATGCAATTCAATAATTTTGTGTTTTGTATTAAAAAAATGACCTACATTGTATTGTTTAAAGCATAGGTCCATTTTCTCATAGAGATAAACTAGATTCCATAAACATTCTCCACAACTATGAAAATTTGCCTAACCTTGTGCTAATGTTGTTTCTTTATTTTTCATTCTTCAAGGTAATGAATGTTGAAATTTTAGCTTGGAAAAGTTTCTTCCACATTGGCTTAGTATCTAGCATGTGGGAGAATGTCCAAAAGTGATCCTTAGAACATTAACTTCATAATTTTTAAAGTTAAAGTAATTTTTGCACATTATTAATGAATAAAGTGACTTAAGTTGTGATAATGATAGATTATATCACAACCATATATCTTATTGGTTTAGGACTTAATCTAAGCTATTATATCTATATTTAGGGTAAATTCATAATGATGAGGCATAAATGGAGATTCTAGGGAAAGGCACCATTATTATTCAATTCATTTTTATTGAGAGAGAGAGAGAGAAGAGTTGAAGAAAGAGAAGAGAAGGTGCAACAAGAGGGTGTATTTAGCAAGGGTATTTGTTGGCACACAAATCAAGAAAAGTTTCAACATTTATTGTAGGTCGTATCGTTGTTAATTTGCACAAAAATTGAGGCACAATTTGCACAAATTTCAAGGCACTAAATCATACAACTATATAGAAAATCCTACATAGAAATTAAGGGATTGTTTACATAGAAATAAAGGCATTGTTTGCATAGATTTCGAGGCACGTTAAGAACATAAATCAAGGAATTTATTGACATTGTTTCAAACCATATTAATTGTAGCAACTATATAGGGAATCAAGCACATATTTCGAGGTGGTGTTTGGGCACTTTTTGAGATAAGTAAAAATTATTTAATGTTGGAAATGACTGTTGTAAACTCATTTTTCTGCGAGTTCATAATAAATGTTTAATCTACTGATTTTTCCTTGGGAATTTCCCAAAAATATCTATCATTTAATGTGTTTTCTTTCCTAAGTTTCTGCTCAATATTTGAAGTAAATGGTTAATTTTGTTTTCATTTATAATTTCATATTTATATAAATTTATGGATGAGTAAAAAATGAGAATTAAACAGTGACAAAAATTATTGAAACTTAAAACCATCAAATTGATTCAAGAAAAATTAACATGGTAACAGAGCATTGATACTAAAAGGGGAAACCAATCAAGAAAATGTTGTGATCTTTCTGGGTTTTCGAGAAAATGTTGAGATATTTTTATGTTTTCAAGAAAAAGGCATTATTTTTCTAGGTTCTCAAGGAAAGGTCTAAAGATTTTAGAGTACTCAAAAGGAGGTCTAAAATTTTCCAAGTTCTCAAGGAAAGGTCAATTTTTTTTTGGTTCTCAAGGAAAGGTTCAATTTTTTCTGAGTACCCAAGGAAAAGCAAAAACATATATGGGTTTTCAAGAAAATGGCCATAGGATTTAGGTTTGAGGATATATCATAGGGGGCATGAAATTTTAGCCCATGGAAAGAAATGATAGTATTGATTCTAGAGGAATATGAGTTGCGAGACATAGTTGAGAAGATTGTCATATTTCCTACAGATGCACCACTTTTGGCCAAATATAACAAAAAGAATGTTAAAGCCAAAAGGATTATCCTTGATGCCATTAAATACCATGTGATTTCTCATGTTATAGGTAAGAAGAATGCATATGAGATGTGGGATTATTTATGCAATTTATATTAGAGTTCAAATTGAAACATAAAGATGGCGTTGAAAGAGAAGTTAAGGAACAAAAATATGACTAAAACTGAAATAGTTACATCATACCTTATCAGAGTGTCACAAGTGTGATGAGTTGGGTTTTCTTGGTGAGAAGGTGGAGGAATCATAGTTGGTTAGGACAACCATGATTGATTTTTCTAAACCATTGGATCGATTTGTGCAGAAGATTATTTCTAGGGAGAACATGGCCAATTGGGAGAGACTTTGGGATGATTTTGCGCAAGAGGAACTTAGACTTGGTTCATGCTACATAGGTTAGCATCAAGGGGATGATGGGGAAAATTTTTCTCTTTCAACAAAGGGTAAGAAAAGGTCCAAGAAAGGTTCTAAAATTGGCTAAACGAAAGGGTGAACAAAAAACATACATGAGCAAAGCCAAGTTCTTTGCATGTCCTAAGTTGAAGAATTATTCAAGTCATTATCCTAACAAGAAGAAGGAAAAAGTTGTAGCTTTGGCTAAGGTGGATGATTTTTCCATTCAATTTGAGAGAGTTATCTTTGTTGCTTTCCATGAGTTCAAAATCTACCAGTGTTTGGTATAGATAGTGGGGTCTCTAGCCATATGAAAAGTCTATATGAGTACTTTTAAATCTTACAAAGAGTGGTGTATATATTGAGGTGGAGTTTGGAAATGATTCCAAAGTCAAGGTAGTTGGGTGTGGAGTAGTATCTTTTTATAGGGAGTTCGGGTCGCTCATGGTAGTGAGGGATAAATTGTATGTTCTTGGGTTGATGAAAAAATTGATATCAATTTCTACCATAGATAATAGGGGGTATGAGGTGGTGCTTCGAGATGGAAAGGTACTCATTCATCCTAAGGGATCTAGTGTCACAACAAAAAAAGTTATTGGGATAAGACAAGAGAAAATATACAGGATTATGTTTCAACCAACTTGAGCCTTAATACATGGTAGCAACAAAAATGATTTATGTCAATTATGGCATAGGAAGATGGCTCATTTGCACCATGGGACTCTTAGAGTGTTGAGGGAAATTTTTATAGGATTACCATAGTTCAGTACAAAACATCAGGATGTGCGCAACGGGTGTGCACTTGGAAGATACACCAATATAATTTTCCCAAGTAGTGGCAACATAAAAGAAAGGATTCTAGATTTGGTAAACTCAGATGTATGTGGTCCAATGTCATCAATAAATTTGAGTGGGTATGAGTATTATATTACCTTTATAGATGACTTATCCAAGAAGACTTGTATTTACTTCATAAAGACCAAGAGTCAGGTCTTCAGCTGGTTTCAAGAGTTCAAAGCTCTTGTGGATAACTAGACAAGGAGGAATATTTAGGTGTTGAGGTCAGATAATGGGGGAAAGTATACCTCCAATGAATTCACAATTTTCTATGTATAGGAGGGAAATAAAGAAGAGTTGAAAGTTCCATATGTTAAAATGGCACCAAGAAATGGAACGCCAAAGTAGGGCTTCTGATTTAATTTCCCCTTAATTAAATTGGAAGAGAAATTGCAATTTAATCTCATAACAACTTGTATTAGTTAAATAAGTCAGAATGACTGAGTTAGCTTAGGAAATTCGAGTTGAGGGTCTAAGAGGATGCATGTAGAGTGATTCCATGATTTAAGGGGCTTCAGTTGCAGTTATGCATGAGTTGTAATTAGTTAACTCAATTAATTGTAGGAATTTATAGGGTAAGTTCCTTAGATTAAAAAACCAAAGGTCACCGCTCACAAAAAAATAAAAAATCAGTACACCAGTATATCACGTGGTTAAAACCCTCGAAGAGGGAAATAGCCCACAGCCTGAGCCAACGCGGCCACTTCAGGCAATTTATTAATATAAAAATAAAAGTTACATATGTTTCTCTCATATACAGTTACCGGAAAAATGGCCCTCCATGCTCTTTAAATAGAGATCATGGACCAATCGGGTGATAAGCCATGGATCAAGTGTTTTTAATAACGAGGAGAGAGTGAACCGTTGGATCACTACAAATCGTGACCATCGGATTATAAGTTACAAATGTGCATAGTAAAGAAACACACTTTACCTAACTCTACACTAGACCAAGTTATACTTAACTATTTCCTATGTGTCAGAATATCCTAACATCCCCCTTAAGAAAAACTTGGGATAGGATTGAAGGATTTAAAAAGGTGACACAATAGGAGAAGGAAGGAGACATTAGAGCATATCCCCCCTTAATGATAACGTTCCTGAACTCCATGCATGGATCGAAGTTTGGTAAACTTCGCTTCTGTGAGAGCCTTTGTAAAGATATCGGCTACTTGATCATTGGTTGGACAATACTACACTTCAAGAACATGATCATGAATGAGATCTCTGATGAATGTGGAGCTCAATGTGTTTCATACGCTGATGCTGAACTGGATCTTTACAAAGTTGAATGACACTCTGATTATCACACCAAAGTGTAGTTGGATTTTGTTGATGAAGGCCAAATTCAGACAGGATATGACGAAGCCACATGGATTCATTTGGCTTCAACGACACCATGATACTTTGCTTCTGCTAAAGAAAGAGAGATGGCACTTTGTTTCTTACAAGACCAAGTAATAGGTCCTGAACCAAGAGCGAATACATATCCTATAGTAGACTTTCGATCATCAGGGTCACCAGCCCAATCAGAATCAGTGAAACCAATCAACAATGGAGATTTTCCTATACTGTAATGAATCCCGAACTGAACTGCACCTCGAATATATCGAAGAATTCTTTTAGCTACTTTATAGTGACTTTCACGAGGTTGGTGCATAAAACGATCAACAAGACCAACGACAAGGGAAAGGTCAGGACGGCTATGGGTTAGATACAGAATTTTACCAACAAGTTGATGGTATAAGATAGCATAAACTTCAGGGGTAGTGCAAGTGACTGCAAGCTTGAATTCAAACTGAAACGAAGAAGGGGTTGGTTTATAGTCTGCCATGTGAAAGTGGCATAGAAGATCACATGCATACTTGGACTGAGAAAGGGTAATACCTTCTTTGGATTGAAAGACTTGAAGACCAAAGAAATAATGCAAGTGTCCTAAGTTTGTCATTTCAAACTTCTTTTTGAGGCTAGACTTCACATGGTTTATATGATTGGGATCACTACCAGTAAGGATAAGATTATCAACATAAAGAACAAAGATGGTGAAGGACTTACCCACTTTCTTGGTGTAGACAGTGTTGTCAGAATGACACCTAGAAAAGCCATTATCTAATAGAAATCTATCCATTTTGGCATACCAAGCCCGAGGAGCTTGTTTGAGACCATAGAGAGACTTCCTAAGGCAAAAAACAAGGCTAGAGTCGTTTTGGATAAAGCTAGGGGGTTTTTCCATGTAGATTTCTTCATGCAAATCTCCATGTAAGAAGGCAGTTTTAACATCCATCTGATGGACTTCCCATTTGAAGGAGGCAGAAAGGAAAAGGACAAGGCAGATAAAATTCATTTTGGCAATAGGGGAGAAGGTTTCAGTATAATCAATGCCTTCAACTTGTGAAAATCCTTTAGCAACAAGACGAGTTTATGTCTATCCACTTTTCCATCTGGTCCAAACTTTGTTTTGTAAACCCATCTGCATCTGACAAGTTTTCTTCCTTTTGGAAGAGGAACAAGATCCCAAGTATCATTTTCCAATAAGGAAAAATATTCTTCATTCATAGCTTCATCCCAATATAGATGACCAGAAGCTTCTTCAAAGGTGTCTGGATCATGATTTTCTAGAACTTTAGCCAATAAGGAAGAGGCTCTTTCGAACTGAGAACGTGTGCGTCGTTGATCTGCAGGGTCACCTGCAAGAGACATTGTTGCATCCCCAGTAGAGTGGACCCATCTTGGAAGCTGTGGAGCAGAAGGAATATCTTCAAGAGGTGGAGGAGGATTGTCATCATCTGAACTAGAAGGAATGCTATCAAAAATAGAAGAGATAGAGAAAGGTGGCACATATGATAAATCAGGCTCGCAGGCCAAAGGTGGCACACCCGCCAAACTAGGCTCGCAGGCTGATATATTTTCATCAAATTTTACATCTCTTCTAATGATTAAATTTTTGGATTTTGGTTGAA
Source organism: Pinus albicaulis (assembly GCA_034641835.2). Taxonomy (NCBI): domain Eukaryota; kingdom Viridiplantae; phylum Streptophyta; class Pinopsida; order Pinales; family Pinaceae; genus Pinus; species Pinus albicaulis. Next base: position 1,688,923,202 of record CM076579.1, on the reverse strand, counting down.
GAAGTATATATCCTTTGACATCTTCAGAATATCCAACAAAAAATCATTTTTCACTCTTAGGTTCTAAGGCTTTATGTTTCGCATCTGGAACGTGGGCCCAAGCATCACTTCCAAAAACACGAAAGTGACTTACATCTAGTTTGATCGAGATCGAGGATTCTTCTGGAGTTATATTCCTTAAAACCTTAGTAGGAGTGTGATTTACTATGTAATTTGCACAGTTAATTTCTTCTGCCCAAAAATTGAGACTAAGTCCTTTAGATTGAAGCATACAATTAGCCATTTCTTTTAAGGTGTGTTTCTCCCTTTCAGCTACACCATTTTGTTGTGGAGTATATGGAACACTATGTTGCAATTGAATGCCATGTTTAGTGCAGAAGTTGATAAATTTATTGTTAACATATTCTCCTTCATTGTCTGATCTTAACTTAAGAATTTGATGTCCAGATTGTTTCTCAACAAAGGCCTTAAAGGCCAATAACATGTTAAAAAATCCACTCTTGAGTTTTAAGAAGTATAGCTGAGTGCGTCTGGAAAAATAATCAATGAAAGTTAAGAAGTACTTTCAACCAGAGAAAGAAAAAAAGGAATTGGACCACATAAATCACTGTGCACAAGCTACAAAGGGGTTGAAGCGTGCCAAGAAGCATGTTTGTCAAAACTATCCCGATGATGTTTTCCGAGTACACATCCAGAGCAAACACCATCTCGGCAAGATACCATAGGAATACCTGACACCATGTTTTCTTTACATATAGTTTGAAGAGAACGATAGTTTAAGTGACCAAATTGTTCATGCCAAAGTTTGCTCACTTCATCATTATGAGCAACAAAAACGGAGGGAAGACATGATGACCCAAAATTTTCAAACTTATACAACCTTGTGGAATCATCAGCAATGCCAGTAGCTAAAATATGTCTAGGATCTTTGAGGTCCTTGATTACAACATCATGAGGTGAGAATTCTACTATTTTCCCTTCACCTGAATCAATTACCTGATAAATAGATAGAAGGTTGCACGACAAGGTAGGAACACATAGTACATCATTAAAATGACCATTATCTAGATGAATGGTTCCAGATCCTACAACACTAAGAGATCTATCATCACCAACATAAATATGTTTGGTGTTACAATCATTTAAAGAAGAAAACATGGCTTTATTTTTGGCCATGTGGTAAGAAGCTTCAGAATCGACGAGCCACTCATGAGAATGAGAAGAAGAAGATACATTTAATGCATAACCAGATGCTTGACAACCACAAGCAGAAAGTGTCATTCCTAAAGATGAAGTTGAATAGGTCTCCAAATTGATGTGGTGCTTCTTCATTGCTTCTTCCAAGGCTTCCATCTTTTTAAAAAATTTGGACTCTACATGGCCATCACGATTACAAAAGTTGCAATGTCTATCTATTTTCTTCCCTTTGTTTTTAGTTGCCTTACTAGTTTGGTGAGTTTCTTTTTCAGTTTGCGGCTAAAATTGCTTAGGACCCTTGTTTGATTTAGGAACATACTTTTTAGGATACTTCTTCTTGGGATTCTTTTGATATGGTTGTTGTTGGGCTGCTAAGGCTTTCTTGGAAGCATTTCCAGAAGTGATAATACCAAGGTGTAAAATTTTTTCTTGTTCTCTTATCAAAGAATCGTAAAAGGCATCAAAAGATGGGTTCTTGTAGGTTGTTCCTTGAGAAATGAGGGCTTCTCTAGTGGAATGTAAGGTGGAAACAAATACAGAGTATGCAAGTCCAAGCTTAGCAATAATGGAATAGATGAGGCTACCATCTTCTTTTTTGACCTTACAACCTTCTAAAAGAAGTCTAAGGGTCTTGAATTTAGACAAAAAATATTCAATAGAGGAGAAATTATTGGGGTCCAAAGTAAGCAACTCATTTTCAAGCTGGTGGGCCCTTATTTGATTTTGAATGCCAAAAACAATATTTAGCTTTTTCAGGGCTTCATCAGGGGTGTCAATTTCAAGGATATGAAATTGAAGATCTTTAGCAATGGAAATTCCTATCAACCCTCTTGCCTGATCTTGTTCATTTTCCCATTTATCAGCTTTATCGCCATTGGTAGGTTTAGTTTCTTGTCTTGTGACTATTCTATAAATCCCTTTAATTCTAAGTAAATCTACCATGTGAGGTAGCCATTGGAAATAATTGGTGCTGTTAAGAATAACTAGACAAGCAATTTCCATTTTTTTAAAACAACTGAAGTTGAAAAGGGATGAAAATAACTGCTCCAATGGAAATATCTCAAAAAATTATGCTGATTAAAAAAAAACGGCTCAAAAAACGGCTTCCGGATGAGGAAGTTATGCCTTTTTTTAAAAAACTGAGTTGCAGATGCCGAATAATTACGGGAACGGTTGAAATTTGATGATGAAGTTTTACTTAAAAATAAAAATAAAAAAAAATCTTGCCCCTTCAACAAATTTTCTTTTAGAAAAAGAAGCTTGAGAAAGAGACTTGAACCTAAGACCTCTATTCTCATAAACTAACTTTACACCAAGTGAGCTAGTAAAAGGATTCTATAATTGTTTGAAAGGAGGAAGGGGTTTTTTTTTTTTACTCTTCGATGTGCGTGCTTTTTTCTGCAAAAAAAACACAAAATTTGTGCACAAAATACGAAATGCAAGCCTTACAGAAAAATGTTATATTTTCGGTAAGCTTTACCGGCAACTATTATTTTTCTGCTATTTCTAATTTATCGAGATCTCACAAAGAGGCGGGGAAAGAGCATACGTAGCAAAAAAAATCCTTTATTCCTGTTTCTGATTTGCCAAGATCGCACGCAGCGCAGAGAAAAGAGCATAGAAAGAGAAGAGGGTATAGATACAGAAAATAAATAAAAACTATAAACCGAAATAAACAGAGGGAATCAAAATAAGCAGGACGATTAACAAATTTAATTGCAAAAAAGGTACTTTATACGTCCAGATCTAAACTAACATAAATTAGGCAACCGGAAACCTTTTCGCATGAAACGAAAGGGTTTTCTCACTGTAACAGACACTCCGGACACAAAAAAGTAGTTTTCCAGGCCCGAAAAAGTTCAGAAATAGTAGATTTGAAAAATGACAGTTGCATGCAGTGAAATCGGCTTCGGATTTAGATCAACAATGGATATGGCCCTCAAAATAGCTCTGATACCATGTAGGAATTTACAGGGTAAGTTCCTTAGATCAAAAACCAAAGGTCACCGCTCACAAACAGATCACAAATCAGTACACCAATATATCATGTGGTTAAAAACCTTGAAGAGGGAAACAATCCACAACCTGAGCCAACACGATCACTTCAGACAATTTATTAATATAAAAATAAAAGTTACATATATTTATCTCATAAACAGTTATCAGACAAATGACCCTTCAATCTCTTTAAATAGAGATCATGAACCAATCGAGTGTTAAGCCACAGATCAAGTGTCGTTAATACCGAGGAGAGAGTGAACCGTCAGATCACTACAAATCGTGACCGTTAGATTATAAGTTACAAATGTACATAGTAAAGAAACACACTTTACCGAACTCTACACTAGACCAAGTTATACTTAACTATTTCCTATGTGTTGGAATATCCTAACATTAATTGAGTTAAAATCAATTTAACTGGTTCTAAATGAGTGATGAGCTAGAGATAGGTCCAATGAATTAAATCTTATTAAATTCACAATGAGTGATCAATTGGTTAACTAATAATTCATTATAAATAGTTGTTGCATGTCAGTGATGAGGAAGACCCAGTTGAGACAGAGGTCAAAGGGAAGATAACTATCATTTGTATAATTAGAAAAATGTACATGTTAGTTAAAGAATCAGTTGGAAGCCTAGGAAGGATTGCAAAATCAAGGCAAGAAATTTTACTATTTAAGAGGCATTTAATTCCTCAAGGAATGCGTGAGAAAGGAAGACTGAGCAGAGGTAGAGAATTGGCTAAGTATTTGTCTGATTTTTCCTAGATCAGTGTGAGACAGTTGGCAGAGTGCAAGAGTTATCTCATGAGAGAAAGCATTTTATTGTTTCATGATGTTTCATGATCCTCGACTTTATATAATATATAGATAGCGAGGTTTTAGGAAGTGTTTTTTCCTCAGATACACCCTGTGTTGTGTGATTGATTGTTTCTTTCCATTACTTGTTTATGTAATTGTGCGATCATTTTTTATTTCCACAAATTGTAGAAGGATTCAATATCTTGTTTTAGTACATTATTAGATCAAATTGAATCTCGTTGTTAGATTTTCTACATGGTATCTGAGTGCCAGGAATCACAATAAGAAGAGAAGAATAGAGTTTATTTTGATAAGGTTCAAGTTTTCAAATTTATTCTTCGGTATCCAACAGCAGATCAAAATGTCTTTCATTGACTTGAGACTCGAATATGCACTTGAGGGAAATTCAAATTATATTGCATGGAAGGATAGGATGGAGGTAGTGATTGAGGACAATGGATTGAATTAATTCATTGATACTGATATTCCCCATCCCGCAAAAGAAGATGCTCATCTTCTTGATGCATGGAGGAAGAATGTTGGGATGGCAAGAAGGATCTTGTTAGATGGAGTTTGATACCATATTGTCTCGAGCCTCCACAAGAAGGCGACTCCATATGCAATGTGGAAGGACTTGACAGATCTGTATAAGAATAGCAACGACCACAAGAAGGTGGTGCTGAAAGGAAAGCTCAGGAAGATCAAAATGGAGAAGGGTGACACGATCCAAAAATACGTGACCAAGTTTACTCAAAGTCAAGATGAGCTTGGAAGCGTTGGGATCTCTATTTCCTCATATGATTTAGTGAGCCTAGCTCTTCTAGGCCTTCCCAAGAGTTGGAATAGATACCGGGACTCTGTTAATGGGAGGGAGAAGTTGCTAGATTGGGAGCGACTACGGTCTGATTTGGCACAAGAAGAAATTCAGCGGAGCACCAGAGATGGATCCTCATCAAAGAATGATGATGAGGAAAATTGTGCCTTGGATGGCAAGGCGAAGAAAGGAAAAGGGAAGGTGTCCCATTCCAAATACGAGACCGACAAGGAAAGCAAGAAGCGAGAATTGTCAAAGGTGAAATGTCTCAACTGTCATGAGCATGGACACTGTGCCACAAATTGTCCACAAAAGAAGAGCAACAAGAATGCCTCAGGAGGAGAATCAGGTGAAGCATTGGCTTCACAATTCGAGTTGGAGTTCACCCTCATCGCATGCATGGTGTCAACGATGATGGGACCTGTGTGGTACTTGGACAGTGGAACCTCATTCCACATGACTGGAAATAAAGAATTCTTCAGCAGCTTGGAGGAGAAGGATCTCTAGGTGCACATTGAGATGGGTGATTATGGGAGGTATAGAGCTATTGGGATTTGTACAGTTACTTTCCAGAGAGAGTTAGGTAAACCCCTCATACTAAAAGATGTCATGCATGCACTTGATTTAAAGAAGAATTATGTTTTTGTTTCTATGTTGGAAGATCGTGGATATGATGTGATTTTCAGTGAAGGAAAGGCGTTCCTTCGTCATAAAGCCACGAGACAGTCGGAAAAAGATAGGGGTTCGAGTGAAGAACCTCTACAAACTTGATGTAAATGATTGTGCAACATTGAGCAGTAAAGCAGAGGTGGAAAGTCGAGACATCAGTGAGTTATGACACAGGAGGTTGGGCCATCTACACCACATCGCTTTGAGGATCATGCAGCAGATTTCTACAGGGCTTCCAAAGGGTACACTTGCGTAGATAGAAACATGCAAAGGGTGTACTATGGGCAAGTATACAAAGACCACCTTTCACGATAAGGAAAGCCAAGCAGTGAAAATCATTGAGAGAGTTCACTCAGACATGTGTGGACTGTTATCAACATCTTCCAACATAAAGCATAGGTATTATGTGATTTTTGTTGATGATGTTTCAAGAAAGTGTTGGATTTTCTTCATGTAGAAGAAAGATCAGAAGTTCTCCAAGTTTTGTGAGTTCAAGGCAGTTGTCGAGAAATATTCAGGGAAGAAGGTGAAGGCTCTTAGGAGCGAAAATGGTGGAGAATACATCTCTAATGAATTCAAGAACTTTTGTGCCTCAGAAGGAATTCAAAGAGAATTGATTGCACCTCATAACCCAAGAGAATGAGGTTGCAGAAATAAAGAACATAACTATTATGGGAGCAACACGAGCTATGTTGCATGATCAGGGCTTACCGTTGCATCTGTGGATGGAAGCATGCAATACAACAATATTTGTGTAGAAGAGAAGTCCTCATCGGATACTTGGGATGAGTACCCCCGAGGAGGATTTTTCAGGTAAGAAACCGGATGTTTCATATTTTAAAATTTTTTGTTCATCTGTCTATTGCCATGTGACCAAAGGTGCTAGGAAGAAGCTAGAGCCAACATCAAAGTTGGGGATATTTGTGGGGTAAACTGATACACCTCACAATTATCAGGTGTACTTGCTAGTACATAGGATGAAAATGATCAAAAGCGATGTGAAGTTTCATGAAGACAAAACCATGTAATTGTCCCTTGAGAGGGAGCTTGAGTTGCATGCAGTTGAGGAGCTCTTAGCTCCAAAGGATGAACCTTGGGATGTGGAGCAGCCACAAGTAGAGGAACAAAGAGTGGTAGAAAGCACTCATGCAGAGCCATCCCCTAGAGATGGAAGGAAGCACACTAGAGAGACTGGCAGATTATTGTTGGTTGCGAGAAATAATGTGGGAGCACCCACATCACAATGCATGAAAAAAGGTCCCAAGAGAGGTACACTGGATACATGGATCTTATGAGCGAAGGTATTGATATAGAACCATCCTCTTTTGAGGAAGCAATGCAACAACTAGTGTGGGTTGATGCGATGGTTGAGGAGTATGAATCCATTATCATGAACAATGCATGGGAATTTTTCCCACGGCTAGTGGGGAAGTCAGTGGTAGGATCCAGATGGGTCTACAAGGTGAAGCATGCAACAAATGGGAGTGTGGAGAAACACAAGGATAGATTTCTGGCTAGAGGGTTCTCTCAGCTGGAGGGAATTGACTATGATCATACTTTTGCACCAGTCGCAAGGTACTCATCCATTAGATCCATCCTTGCACTCTTAGCGCAAATGGGGTGACAAATACATCAGATGGATGTAAAGCCAAGGAAGAAGGGTACATTGAGCAGTCATAAGTTTTTGAGACCTTAGACAAGGAGTCACATGTGTGCAGACTCATGAGATCACTGAATGTGTTGAAGCAAGCACCCCATTCTTGGTACACCATGATTGACAACTATTTCACTGGCTTGGGCTTCACCAAGAGTGAAGCGGATATGAACCTATATCATATTGCGGTTGATGGTAAGATTTTAATTATTGTACTTCATGTTGATGATATGACACTGACAGGTGATGAGTGGCTCATAAAAACTTGCAAAGATGATCTTGTAAGAGAATTTGAGATGAATGACATGGGGCTCTTGCACTATTTCCTTGGTTTGGAAATATGGCAAAGAGATGGGGAACTATTTGTATCCAAGGCAATTATGCTAAGGAGATTCTGAGGAATTTCCACATGGAGGGCAAAAAACCCATGGAGATTCCTCTTGCAGGAAACTGAAGGAATAGAGTATCAGAGGAATTTTGAGGTCTAAAATGGGCCTCCTAAGAAAAATGTACAATCAAAATTCACTTTATGAGAACCAATCACATTTTAGGGGATGACATCATCCCTAATGGTTGAAGTGGCATTGCTTGAGTTAAAGGTACTTATTTGTCACATTCTCAATGGTGGATAAAAACTCATGGTTAACCATGGTAGTGCTCTAAGTATTTTTAAAGTCAACGTAAAGTACTCATAATAAATATCATTTCACACTTTTTGAATAAAAATATATTATTGTCATTTCATATTCCTTGAAAGAAACAATGCATATCCCTATCCATTTATTATATTATATTATATCATTTTTATATAGTATATTAATTACATGTTATATACAATTTAAATAATATAAATTTTAATTAATATCATATAATATAATTAAGAATTTATAAATTTATATTTATATTTTATTTTAAGTTATTTAAGTACAAATGACAAAAGCATTAGTTGTTCAATGATAGTGTTTTTTTCTTGAAAAACTCATTCTTATTTATAGTCACATCAATACAATTTTTTTATTAATTTTATTTTGGTACAACTTTTAAATTGAATTTAACTATGGTTACATGGATTGTGGTGCAAAAAGTGAATTGAAAATTCATAAATATTATTTTATTGGTTTAACTATAATTTTATTATTTCCTTAGGAGGCCCATTTTAGACCTCTAAATTCCCTAATAGATCCTACTTCAGGCGAAGTAGTGGGTGCTACTGTTTACAGACAATTGGTGGGTTCACTCATGTATTTAGTGAACACACGACCCGACATATGCTATGTAGTTAACTGGCTGAGCCAAACTATGGTTAAGCCAACTAAGATATTTTGAAAGGCAGGGGAAGCATGTGTTGAGATATATTAGGGGCACTATAGAGTATGGATTATGGTACAAACAGACATAGGAAGTGAAGCTCCAAGGCTTCATTGATGCAGATTGGGCAGGGAGTCCATCCGACCGGAAGAGAACATCAGGAGGCATTTTCAGCATCGGATCAACAAAATTTTCTTGGTACAATAAGAAACAGAGATCAGTTTCACTCAATTCAGTAGAGGCAGAGTACATGGCATCCATTTAGGCAACATGCTAGGCCATCTGGATGAGGAAGATACTTGTTGGTTTGTTTGGTCAACATATGTATCTGACAATGATACCTTGTGATAACCAGAGTTGCATCAAACTCTCAATTAATCCAGTATTCAATGACATGTACAAGCATATTAATATCCAGTATCACCATCTCATAGATTTTGTTAAAAGGAGGATTATGTCATTGGAGTACATTCCCACAGAGGAGCAGGATGCAGACATCTTAACGAAGGCACTGACAAGAAGTAGATTTGAATTCCACATAGACAATATCACGATAGCAAATAATCCATTTCTTATTGAGAGGGAGTGTTGAAATGACACCCCAAAGCGGGGTTTCTGATTTAATTTTCTCTTAATTAATTTGGAAGAGAAATTGTAATCTCATCTCATAAAAACTTGGATTAGTTAACTAAGTCACAATGACAGAGTTAGCTTAGGAAATTTGAGTAAAGGGTCTAAGAGGATGCATGTAGAGTGATTACATGATTCAAGGGGGTCCAGTTGCAGTTATGCATGAGTTGTAATTAGTTAACTCAATTTAACTAGCTCTAATTGAGTGATGAGCTAGAGATAGGTCGAGTGAATTAAATTTGATTTAATTCAAAATGAGTGATCAATCATTTAACTGATAATTCACTATAAATAGTTTTTGTGTGTTAGTTATGAGAAAGAACCAGTTGAGACAGAGGTTAAAGGGAAGATAATTATCAGTTGTATAATTAGAAAATTATACAAGTCAGTTATAGAGTCAGTTGGAGGCCTAAGAAGGATTGCGTAATCAAGGCAAGGAATTTTCCTATTTAATAGGGATTTAATTCCTCAAGGAATGTGTGAGCAAGGCAGGCGAAGAAGAGGCATAGAATTGGCTAAGTATTTGTTTGATTTTGCCTAGATCAGTGTGAGACAGTTGGCAGAGTATAGGAGTTCTCCTGTGAGAGAAAGAATTGTATTGTTTCATGATCCTTGACTTTATACAATATACAATAGCGAGGTTCTAGGCAATGTGCTTTCCCCAGATACATCTTGTGTTGTGTGATTGGTTGTTTCTTTCCATTAATTTTTTATGTGATTGTGCGATCGTGTTTTGTTTCCGCAAATTGTAGAAGGATTTAGTATCTTGTTTTAATACATTATAAGATTAGACTGAATCCCATTGTTAGATTTTCTACACCATACAACGTACAACAACAACAACATGTGGTTGTTGAGAGAAATAAAAAGGTCATTGTAGGGGTAGCAAGAGCCATGTTACATAATTAGGGTTTGCCATTTTTTCTTTGGGTTGAGGCATGCAACACAACTATTTATATTCAAAACAAGAGTCCTCGTAAGGTGTTGGCGAGTTAAACTCTTGAGGAGATTATTGCAGGGATGAAGCCTGAAGTTGAACATCTTAGGATTTTTGGGTGCTTGACTTACACACATGCCCCTTTAGAGAAGAGGACACAAAAGGAGCCTACAATAGAAAAGATAAATTTTGCTAGGTATAACAAGAATTCAAAGGTTTATCACATATACATTCTTGCTTTAAGGACAACAATAGTTAGGTAAGATGTGAGATTTGAGGAGGATTAAGCCTTTAGGAGGTCACATGAGTCAGAGAAGGGGGATTAACAGGCTCCTAAGTTTTAGGTGAGTACACCACAAGTTACAGGGTCACAAAGTATATCACATATTTCAAGGGCTACAAGTTCTCAAATTACAAGTTCACTGGCCACAAGTGCACAATCTTCAAGTACATGCTCTTCATACTAGAGGATGAGTAGGAGGATCCCACTACATAAAAGGTTACTTCAAGGAAGAGGAAGCTAAGATGGCTTCAACATACTTTGAAGGAAGCCTAGTAGTTTATGGGTAGTCCTAAGAGGATTGTGAAGGAGAGTACGCCACCATAGAGGTTTTTCAACTATATGCCATTTCATGAGCAACATCAGTGAGTCCAAGCCATTCAATTTTGAGGAGGTAAACAACCAAAAAATATGGAGGGATGCCATGGTGGAAGAGTACAATTCCATCATGGAGAATGATGTGTCCGATGTTGTACCAATACCTGAATGGAAGTTAGTGGTGACTTCCATGAGGCTCTACAAAATCAAGTATGCACGGATGATATCATTGAGAAGTATAAAGCACAATTTCTGGCACAAGGGTTCTCACAGGGAGCTGACTATGAGGAGAATTTCACATCGGTTGTGAGATACACTTTGATTAGGTTAGTCATTTCCATTGCAACATAGATGGGTTAGTGGACACATCAGATGGATACAAAGATGACACTTTTGAATGGAATTATAAATGAGGAGATGTATTTTGAGCAACCAAAGGGTTTTGAGGTGCATGGGAGAGAGTCTCATGTGTGTAGGCTAAAAGGGGCCTTATATGGATTGAAGCAAACTCCTAGAGTTTAGTACTCGAGGATTGATACCTACTTGCAGTAGATGGGTTTTGAGAAGAGTGAGGTGGATCCCAACATATACTACATAATAGTTGGTGGAGATCCTCTTATTCTTGCACTATATGTGAATTGTATCTTTATTACAGGGTCAGAGAGGCTCATAGTTAATTCCACGAAATATCTTTCCTCAGAGTTTGAGATGAAAGATATCGAGTCGATGCATTATTTTTTGGGATTGGAGGTTTGGCAAGAACTGATACATATTTTTTTGGGACAAGGGAAGTATGCAATTGACATCTTGAGGAGATTACAAGATGTAGGATTGTAGGCCTATGCCAACACCAATGATAATCAACTAGAGGAAACTTAGAGCTTTTGAGGGTGAATTGGTGGATCCCACCTTGTATTGTCAATTGATAGGATCATTGATGTATCTGGTCAACACCAAACTAGATTCTTGTTTTGTTGTCAACACTCTCAACCATTATATGGTTGGGTTGAGGAGAGTGCACTGGGTGGAAATAAAACATGTGCTCAAGTACCTTCGGGGTACATTGGATTTTGGACTACAATATGTGAGAGGGGATCGAGTTAGTTTCATTAGTAAAATAGAATTAGAATGGATAAACAATGTAGTGGACAAGAAAAGCACTTCAAGGTGTTGTTTCATTTTGGGCTCGATAGTTTTGTCATGGTTTAGCAGGAAACAAAAGTTAGTAGTGTTGAGTTCTACTAAGGCAAGAGTATATGGTAGCTATTTAGGAAAATTGTGACGCCATATGGCTTCACAAGTCACTGGTTGGGCTATTTGATTAACATTTGCAGCGGAAAACGATTTATTGTGACAATAAAAGTTGCATTAGACTCTTATAAATTATGGAATTTCATGACAGTTCAAAACATATTGAGATTAGATACCACATCATTTGGGATTATGTTCATAGAGGGGAAGTTGAGCTTCAATATATATCCACAGATGAGTAGGTTGTGGACATTTTCATGAAGTCAATGAAAGTAAATTTTGTGTTTTTCAGAGACAAGTTGGGGGTGGTGAATAACACCTTCCTCACTAAGAGGGAGTGTTGGAATTTTGAGCTCGAACAAGTGTCTTCAACATTGGCTTGGTATCTAGCATGTTAAAGAGTGTCCAAAAGTGGCCATCAGAACAATTTTATAAGTTTTCAAGCCAAAGTGACTTTTGTGCATTATTAACGAATAAAATGACTTAAGTTGTGATAATGAGAGATTATATCACAATGATAGATCTTATTGGTTTAGGATTTAATATGAGTCCATTAGATCTAGGTTTACAATAAATTGATAATGATGAGACATAAAAGGAGATTCTAGGGAAATGCACCATTATTATTCGATTCATTTTTATTGATAGAGAGACAAAGAGTTCAAGAAAGAGGAAAGAAGGTGCAACAAGATGGTATATTTACCAAGGGTATTCAAGGGCACAAAAAAAAAAAAAAATTTCCAACATTTATTGCAAGTCGTATAGCCATTAATCTAGATGGAAATCGGGGCACTATTTAAACAGATTTTGAGGCACATAATCATATAGCTAGTACAAAAAATCGTGCACAAAAATTAAGGCATTGTTTGCACAAAAATCAAGGCACATCATGCAAACAAATCATGACATTTATTAGTGCTATTTCAAACAGTATTGTCTGTACATGCCATATAGGAAATCATGCACAAATTTCAAGGAGTTTCGCACAATTTTCAAGGTGGTTTTTGGGAATGATATTTTAGATGTGTACATATTATTTATTGTTAGAAATCATCGATGTAAACTCATTGTTTTCTATGAGTTCAGAATAAGATTTACTATCTCCACTGGTTTTCCCTTTGGGATTTTTCTAGGGGCATTGGTAAAAAATATGTGTCACTTACTGTGTTTGATTTCCTAGGCTCTGCTTAGTGTTTGAAGTTGATGATTCAATGTGTTTTCATTTATATGCATTTATGGATGAGAAAAAAAGGAGCATTAAACTGTGACCGAAAACTAATTGAAACTACAAAACATCAAATTGAGTAAAGAAAAATTTACAATGAAACCATGTTTTCATAAGTCAGAATATCCTTTTGATATAGAATTCACAGATTCATGCTAACAATGTTTTAATTGACATAATGGATTTAATATTGTAGAATATCAATGTCAAAATCTTATATCTTCTCCATCCCTTTGTGGAATGGAGGTGTCCTCTAGAAGAGCACAATGCTTATTGATAGGCATTAAAATGGCAAGCTTTAAAAGAATGTTAAAGCCAAAAGGATTATCCTTGATGCCATTAAAGACCATGCGATTTCTCATGTTATAGGTAAGAAGAATGCATATGAGATGTGGGATTCTTTATGCAACTTATATCAGAGTTCAAACCAAAACATAAAGATGGGGTTGGAAGATAATTTAATAAACACCAATATGACTAAAACTGATATAGTTGCATCATACCTTACCAGAGTGTCACAAGTGCGTGATGAGTTCGGTGTTGTTGGTGAGAAGGTGGAGGAATCAAAGTTGGTTAGGACAAACTTGAGTGATTTTTCTAAACCATGGGATAACTTTGTGCTTAGGATTGTTGCTAGGGAGAAAATGTCTAATTGGGAGAGACTTTGGGAAGATTTTGTGTAGGAGGAGCTTAAACTTGGTTCAAGCCACATAGGTTAGCAATAGGAGGATGATGAGGAGTATGTTTCTCTTTCATCAAAGGGTAAGAAAAAGTCCAAGAAAGGTCCTCAAGGTGGGGCTAAATCAAAGGGTGAACAGAAAAAGGACATGAGCAAAGTAAAGTGCTTTGCATGCCATAAGTTGTGACACTATGCAGATTAGTGTCCTAGCAAGAAGAAGAAGAAACAGGGTGGCACTTTAGCTGAAGTGGATGAGATTTCCATTAAGTTTTTGAGAGTTTTCTTTGCTACTTTCCATGAGTGCAACATCTACCACTGTTTGGTATAGATAGTGAGGCCTCCAACCATATGACAAGTCTGCGTGGGTACTTTACAGATCTTACAGAGTGGTGTGGATCTCGAGGTGGATTTTGGAAACGATTCCAAATTCAAGGAAATTGGGCATAGGGAGTATCTTTTTAGAGGGAGTTTTGGTCACTCATGGTAGTGAGGGATGTGTTGTATGTTCTTGGGTTGATGAAGAACTTGGTATTAATTTATACCATAGAGAACATGGGGTATGAGGTGGTGTTTTGAGATGACATGTACTCATTCATCCTAAGGGATCCAATGTCACAACAAAAAAAGTGGTTGGGATCATACAAGGGAAATTACACAAGTTTATGTTTCAACCAACTCGAACATTGATACACAATAGCAACAACAAAGATTTGTGCCAATTTTGGCATAGGAAGATGGCTCATTTGAACCATGGGTCTCTTAGGGTGTTGAGGGAGATTATTATAGGATTACCAGAGTTCAATAAATAACACCAGGATATGTGCAAAGGGTGTGCACTTGGAAGGTACACCAAGATTGTTTTTCCAAGTAGTGACAATAGAGAAGAAATGATTCTAGATTTGGTACACTCAGATGTATGTGGTCTTATGTCATCAGTCTCTTTGAGTGGATATGAGTATCTAGTTACCTTTATAGATGACTTCTCCAAGAAGACTTGGATTTACTTCATGAAGACCAAGAGTCACGTCTTCATTCAGTTTCAAGGGTTCAAAGCTCTTGCAGAGTACTAGACAAGGAGGAAAATTTGGGTGTTGAGGTGAAACAATGGGGGTGAGTATATCTCCAATGACTTCACAAATTTATGTGTATAGGAGGGAAATAAAGGAGAGTTGACAGTTCTGTACAACCCACAACAGTAGAAAAATGTGGTTGCTAAGAAAAAGAACCAACAAGTGTTGGAAATACTGAGAGGGGGGTGAATCAACATTTCGCTTACAACTAGTCAAATTTTCTTTTACAGAGCATTACTTAAATTTAACATCAAATCAAAAACATAAATCAATAATACACAATATCCAAAAGATAGTAGACACCAAATTTTTTGGTGGAAACACTTTCGGGAGAAAAAACACCGATGTTTCTCTAATTTTATGATTATATTATATGCTTAACTCCAACTCGAAAGTGATAGCAGCCCAATCTGCTCATACCCATATTCTCTCTCTCTAATGCATATAAAAATGCATGGTCCATTTAAAAACCAAAATCACTCCCAAACTTGGGCAAATTTCTAATGCGGAAGCTTTCTTTTAATCAATGGTTATAAAACCCACAATAAGCTTCATATGCGGAAGCTACTTTTTCAATTTCTGGTTTAAAACCATATTATAAACCCTCTTTATGGAAATTTGAATCCACATTAAACTTTGGAACAAAACCCATCATAAGTCTTCGGGCCCACACATACATTAATATAGGTGTCCAACGTTTTACCAATCCCCATATATTCCAACCATGTGAATATTTCATTTATTCAAAAGTTATACTTTGACTTTGCATTAGACCCTAAGTATCATCATAAAAACATCTGCCTCACCTTCCACTGTTTATCAACTCCGAATGCTAATAGACATTACTATATAACCGGCCATGTTAACATTCCAACTTTACTTCATAACCCAAATGTCAACATAAATAATTACGGCCATACTTTGGTTTAAAAACCCTTTATATACCTTTGAAGCAGAAGTGTAATGTAATCACAACTGTGGACTTTGGTTCAAAATTATTGGAGCGAAAACAAACCCAAATAAAGATAGGGCCGACTTTGATATTGATCTTAATTCAAATTTGGATGTCCTCAACAAATTATTTTAGCCACAAATATTTAATTTAATTTTTAATAAGAAGACCTCTTCGACTTTATGATTTTTCCAACTAATAATAAATTGCCACATCAACCATTTGTTGGGGCTTTTGACCACATGGATCATAAACTTCAAACAAGCATATCTCTCAAATCGCAAGGATCCTCATGACAAGCCACATACCGTCGGAATCAACATGACGAGGAGAATCCAACAAAGATGGTCTTGACTCGAGAAACCATGATTTTCCATGTCGTTTTGGTCAGCAAAGGCAAGGCATCTTCTAGTGTTGCTTGGGTTAACATCAATGACAACCACATTTCAACAAGGGCCATGTTACATGATTTTCTTTGGGATGAAGCATGCAACACAACAATTTATATTCAGAACAAAGTCCTCATAAGGTGTTGGGGAGTGAAAATCTTGAGGAGGTTTTTGCAGGGAAGAGGCCTAGAGTTGAACACTTTAGGATCTTTGAGTGCTTGACTTACATGTCCATTTAGAGAAGAAGACAGAGTTGACACCCACAACAAAAAAAAAAAAGATTTTTTGTTGGGTATAGTGAGACTTAAAAGGCTTATCGCATATACATTCTTGCTTTGAGGAAAACAATGGTTAGGTGAGATGTGAGATGTGATAAGGATTGAGCCTTTAGGAGGTCACATGAGTTGGAGAAGGGGGAGCAACATGCTCCTAAGTCTCAATTGAGTAGACCACAAGTTACAGGGTTATAGGATACAAGTTCACAGATTTTAGGGGTTACAGGTTCTCAGGTTACGAGTTCACATACCACAAGCGCGTAGTCTTCAGGTACATGGTCTTCAGATGAGAGGGATGAACAGGAGGATTTCACTACATAAAAGGTTACTTCAAGGAAGAGGAAGCCAAGATGGCTTCCACAAACTTTGAAGGATGCCTAAGAATCTATGGGGAGTCCCAAGAGGACTATCAAGGAGAGTAAGACACTGGAGAGGTTTTGGAACTATATGGCTTTGGGGAACAACATCAATGAGTTTGAGACTTCTACTTTTGAGGAGGCAACAAACTAGCAGGTCTGGAGGGATGACATGGTGGAAGAGTAAAATTCAATCTTAGAGAATGATCTGTCAGAGGTTGTACCAAGACCTAAGAGAAGTCAATGGTGACTTCCAAGTGGCTCTACAAAATCAAGTATGCTACAAATGTCAACATTGAGAAGCACAAAGCACAATTTGTGGCATGGGGGTTCTCACTTGGAGTTGACTATGAGGAGAATTTTGCACTAGTTGCAAGATACACTTCGATTAGGAGAAATCATTTCCATTGCAATAGAGATCGGCTAGAGGATACATTAGATGGATACAACACATCATTTTCGAATGGAATTATACATGAGGAGGTGTATATTGAGCAGCCACAAGGCTTTGAGGTGCATGGGAGAGAGTCTCATGTGTGCAGGCTAAAAAGGGTCTTATATTGACTGAAGCAAGCTCCTAGGGCTTGGTACTCGAGGATTGATACCTACTTGTAGTATGGGTTTTGAGTAGGGTGAGGTGGATCCCAACCTATACTACACAGTGGTTGGTGGAGATCCTCATATTCTTGTGCCATATGTGAATGATCTCTTTATTACAAGATCAAAGAGGCTCATAGTTAGTTGCAAGCAAGATCTTGCTTCAAAGTTTGAGATGAAAGATATTGGGTCGATGCATTATTTTTTGGGATTAAAAGTTTGGCAAGAACGAATCATATTAGTGAATGTCCAAAAGTGGCCAACAGAACATTGACTTTATAAGTTTTAAAGTTAAAGTGACTTTTGTGCATTATTAATGAGGAAAATGACTTAAGTGACTTTAGTTGTGATAATGAGAGATTATATCACAACGGTAGATCTTATTGGTTTAGGACTTAATATGAGCCATTACATCTAGGTTTACGGTAAATTCATAATGTTGAGACATAAAGGAGATTCTAGGGAAAGGTACCATTATTATTCAATTCATTTTTATTGACAGAGAGATGAAGAGTTGAAGAAAGAGAGAAGGTGCAGCAAGAAGGCCCATTTACCAAGGTTATTCAGTGACTTGCAAACCAAGAAAAGTTCCAACATTTATTGCAGGCCTTATAGTTGTTAATCTGCACAGAAATTGGGGCACTGTTTGCAGAGATTTCGAGGCACATAATCATATAGCTAGTACAAAAATCATGCACAAAAATCAAGGCACTGTTTGCACAGAAATCAAGGCACATCAGGCACACAAATCAAGGAATTTATTGCTGCTGTTTCCGATCGTATTGGCTGTACATGCCATATAGGAAATCAATCACATATTTTTAGGAGTTTGGCACAGTTTTCAATGTGGTGTTAGGGCATGATTTTCAAAATGTGTGCATATTATTTAATGCTGGAAATCACTGCTATAAACTCATCCTTTTCTGTGAGTTCATAATAAAGATTTACTCTCTGTACTGGTTTTCCCTTTGGGGCTTTTCCAGGGGCATTGGCCAAAAATGTGTCATTTAATGTGTTTGCTTTCCTAGTTTCAGCTCAGTGTTTGAAGTAAATCATTCAATGTGTTTTTATTTATAAGTTCAGATTTATATGCATTTATGGATGAGCAATAAAGGAGCATTAAACTATGACAAAACTTATTGAAACTGCAAAACATCAAATTGAGTCAAGCAAAAATTTACAATGAAACCATTTTTCCATGTGTCAAAATATCCTTTTGATATAGAATTCACAGATTCATGCTAAAAACGTTTTCATCGGCATAGTGGATTTAAAATTGTCGAATATCAATGTCAAAAGCTTCAATCTTCTCCCTCCCTTTGGGGAATGAAGGTGCCCTCTAGAGGAGCACAGTGCTTATTGATAGGCATTAAAATGGCAAGCTTTAAAATTTTCTGTTGGCAGAGCTTCATGGGATTTGGAAGCATAACAAGATTTACATATGCACTGCTACCCAAAAACACCCTAATTATGGTAAAGCAATCACTATTTTTTCTTGCCAAGTCCCACTCCTGGTTGGTTATCTCAAACCAATCTTTATTTTCTGACCTAGTTGTCTTTACTTCAATGAAATCTTTCTTACCATTCTCTTTGCTCAGAATGATGTCATAAGGCAACCCAATTTCCTCTTTTTCATTTATCCAATTCACAGATGCGGGACCGTACTTGTCAATTAAATAATTGTAAACAACACACTCTCCTAATCTACCGGTAAGCTGCTGTTGTTCATCATCAGTTACACCCAGGCATAGTTGATCTCTGTTACTTAAAACATTAAGGGCAGACAATTCAAATGATTTGTTAATATTGGCATATTCAAGTCCTGTCGAGGATGTCCCCCGGAAAAGGTTATCATTACTGGCAAAAGCACTCTCCTCATCAAATTTAACCCTTTCCATGTCCATGTCACATTCAGCAATAGAAGAAGCTGAAGAAGCATTTATGACCGGATCACTTGCACCTGCACTCTTTGTATGAAATATGGGGGTGTTGTCAATTACATTGCCATGTTCATGCCTTACAGAATCTTGATTGATGACGGAATTTACTGCCTGTGCCTGTACCTCATCTCTAGATTTTGGAACTCCTTTCCAAGTTGTTGGGGGCCAACTAGCAGCCACACTAGTCCTTTCTGGCTTCTTAATCATCAACTGATTTTCAGGAAGGGATGGTTTTGACACTATTGGATGCTTGTCAATCTCATCTCCATGTTCGCAAAACCAGGTTACTTCTTCCACAGGAAGCTTGGGGATTCTCTGTGCATTCAGAATAAATGATTCTGTCTGTTCCACAGTAGACCCAGTCTCTGCCATGATAGTTATAAGATGAAGAAAATTTACCAGTTGAATATCCACACATCCATTGAAGAAAAGACGTGATAATTCTGAGTATATTGCAGAAAAATCAGCTGTTCGAGACATATACAAGGTGCTTCCCTGCAATAACAATATAAAGAGCATTAGTTACAAATTCAAAAACTACTTTGTGAACATAAAGTGTCAAATTATGCGTGCAGCTATCAAGACGTGCAGATAACTTTGATATCCTGAGTAATTAACTTTAACCCAAAGTTACAGATATTAGATACACGTGAAAGTCAGCTAATCTCAAAAGAATAGCCAAGGACCTTTTGTGCTCGATGAATGATCTGGAGAGGAAAAAATACCTTATTATTGACCACTTTCACTTCTTACTATAATATCAATTTGAGTAAGAAACTAAAAGATGATATCACTTCATTGTGAATCCCAATCCCTAAAACAGTTGCGAAGGTCATGGTCAGAGAGATGAAGAGAACCTCTGGCTCCAGTTTGAGAAAAAGGCAGGACAAATCTATGTCTAAATCTTCAGCCCCAGCACCAGCGCAGTTCATCTTCAGCTTGCAGAGCAGCTAGGACGCTGTCCTTGTAGCAGCCATTTGTCTGTTGAGAGGGTCTCCACTTGCCTAGGGCAAGGATAGGTGCACTTGCTCTGATTTATTGTACTCCTCTCTATGTACTTTCTGATTAATAAAATGGCTCAGTTTCTGGTGTTCCATGTGCTATGATTCAGTGATCTGGTTCAGTGTTATATTTTCTATATCTGTATTGGTGTATTTCTGTTTATTACTGGTTAGACCCCATTTGGGGATATTACACTAAAGGAATGATGAAAGAATAGAATCATAAAAACAAGATGGGATACAACATGAGAAATATTTCCACTCACAATCTCTTATATATAAAATATTTTTTGGAAATCTAAAATTCTTATTGCTCAATTAAGGACTAATTCTCATCAACTCCCTTGTGAAACAGAGCGCTGGAAAAGGCCAAAAGAAGTGTGGGAGGAAATAGTATGTAATAATGTATTTTTTGCACTTCCGGAAAAGTTGAAACAGAAAAACATTTCATTCTAGAATGCGAGGCCTTCAAAGACAGCAGGGAAAATTATGCAAGTAGTCTGGATTCTGGCAGCTAGTTCTTGGGATAATCTATTCAGTGAAGAGTTTGTCGAGAAGCTGAGAGCGGTTATTGTAAAACTTCACAGGAAAAGGGCTGAATACAAGAGCCAAATGAAGAAGCAATCTGTCCCATAGGCTATTTTTAGCCTCGTGGACGTTAAAAATAATTTCTTTCTTTCTTTCTATAATGCTACTTCTTAATAAGAATCTCAATAGTACGTTAACCATTGTTTTGAAGAAACCAAGTCTTCTACAACAATATTTGATGTTATAGCTATACCAACAGTGGGACTTATGAAAGGATGCCTTCTAATCAGTAGACAGAATCCCAACATAGTGAGAAGCATCATCCAGAACCCAAGGAAGGTTTATGTTAAACTAATCCTTCGGAATTTTTGGTTAGTTATTTTCTGTAATTCCTGTATGGAGAGAATTTATACAAACTAACTGTCTCCCAACGGTCTTTTGAATGTATAAATATTAGTGATTGATGAATAATATGCAGTCAATGGTTTTTGTCTTTGTGAAGTTTTGGGCTGTCAATGGTATCAGAGCCTGGCTTGAAGGCATCGACCTGCGGGCAGTTTGAACCATTTTTTTTTAAAAAGACCGGTTGATTCTGGACGATTGAAACAACCCTCTTGCTTGCAGTGTTTGGATGCATTTGTGTGTAAGAGCAGCTGGGTTTGCTGTGAACTGCTGCTGTGCTTGCAGCGTTTGTTTTCGGCGTGTAAGAGGGGCTGTCAATCTGCGTGTAAGAAGGGCTGCATATGTGTGCATTTGATTGCTTGATCTGCAGTGTTGAGGGATTACAGTGATCAACGAGCCCCGTGATTGGTGGCCAGTGCAGAGGTTAAATCAAGTAGTCTGATCAATCGAAAACAGAAGAGGTAACCTTGTCGGTTGCCCCTGCTCAGGTGAAATACAGTCCGAGACAGAGTTTTTTAAGTTTAAAAAAATAAAAATAAAAATAAAAAGAAACTACCAAATGCTTGGTTTTTTTTTTTTTTTGGGTTGGTACCATACTGCTGTACATTGATTATTGACAGAGTTTTGCATTGGTACTATACCGCTGAATGTTGATTATTAATCTGCAAGTTTAAACAGGAATCTGTGTTTTTAAAAACAAATGCAATCTGTAAGTTAAAATCAAAGAACTCAGTTTAAAAAAACGAGAAATTTGTGCCTATAATCTCTACTGAGTCTGCAAGATTAAACAGAGCATTTTTTAAGAACAGAGTATTTATAAGAGGAATTTGTGTTTGGGAGTGATTAAAACAGAAGTTTATTTTAAGGGTGCCAGTGATTTAAAACAATTTTTTTAAATATGAACTCCTTGATATCTTTAATTGGAGTGGTCCTTTCTGGAAAAGAAAATTACCAGGAATGGTTTAGGAAAGTTAAAAATACACTTATCTTTAATGATTTATGGGATGGAGTTTGTGAAGGAGAAGGAGAGAATGCACCAGAGCAGCCTGATGAGCGAAAACAGCTAGCAATCTGGCAAGGTAAGGATAAGAAGGCTTATGCCTTAATCTCCACTTCAGTCTCAGAAGAGGTAAGCAGATACATTACTCAGAGTAAAACAACTTATGATGCCATAAAAACACTAAAAAAGCTTTATGATTCACATTCTGAATTGGAGATAATTCAATTATTGTTGAAGTTATTTAATCTGGAAATGAGCGATAATGATCCTCTAAAACTTGCCTCTGAAATTAAAGCCATCAATCATGAAATTGAATCTACTGGAGTTGAAGTTGATTTTCTGCGTACTGCCTTTATTAAAGCTCTTTACCCTTGTTATTCACACTACTTGGAATCTCTCCAAGCTAGTGGGCAATTAAAAGATTTAGATTTTGACAAATTAGTAGGGAAAATCGCAGAAAGAGAGAAGGCTTTTGGCAAGAAAGAAGCATCACATAGTTCTAATACCGAAACCCTATGTCTTGCTCAAAAAGACCAAAAACCTCAAGAGGAATCTTTCAGAAATACTAAGGGTAATAGAGGTTGAGGTAGGAAGAATTATAGAGGCAGGGGGGCAGAAATATTCAGGGATATAGACAACAAAATGAAAAACAAAGAAATTTTTCTGATAAACCAGTTGTAAAATGTTTTAGTCTTTAGATGTGGTAAAATTGGACACACTGCTGCAAATTGTAGAATTCCCTTGGAGAAAATTAATGAAAGAGAACAATTGCTTGAAAAGAAAGATCATATAATTCTAGACAAAGGACAGTCTTCTAAGAATGCTCATTATGTTGTTTCTCATTGTAATTTCCACATGGAAGATGTTTTTAGTACTTTTTATTCATGGTATGACAGTTGGATTCTAGACATAGGTGCCACTTGTCATATGACCTTTCGAAGAGATTTGTTTGATCAATTCAGTGATAATATTGACAGAGTAGTATATTTTGCTGATAAGTCTCAAATCAAACCATCAGGGATTGGTTCAATTCAGTTAAGAAATCCTGGACTTTCAAATTATATTTTGAATGATGTTCTTTACATTCCGCAGTTCCAAAGAATTTGTTATCTCTTATACAAATAAGACAACAGGGACATTCCATTCACATATTTGATGGTAAAGTAGAAATGAGAAGTGCAACTGACAATAAAACTGTAATGACTGGTGTGGAAGAAGATAAATTATTGAAGTTGCATGGTATGTTGTCTGTCGCATTGAACACAACTTATTTAGTTCAACAAAATGATACTCTATCATCTTCTTTATTATGGCATGCACGCTTCGGTCATGTTAATTATGAAAGTATTCGAATTATGAAACAACAGGGGATTAAGGGACTTCCAACAGTTCCCAGAAAATTGACCCCATGTAATGCTTGTATATTGGGCAAGCATCACAAACAGTCTTTTCAGAATTCTAAGTCTAGAGCTACAAGGAAATTAAGCCTCATACACTTTGATTTATGTGGTCCAATGCCTGTACCAACTGCAAATGGAAATAAATACATACTCACTTTTATTGATGATTATTCGAGGATGTGCTGGGTTTATCTGCTTAAAGAAAAATCACAAGTTTTTGATGTGTTTAAGAAATTTCATCTCTTGATAACAAATGAAGCACAACTTACTATTGGTACTATAAGGAATGATAATGGAGGAGAATATACTTCACATGCTTTTGAAACATATTTGCAAGAGAATGGCATCAAACACTAGACCACAATACCATATGATCTATGTTTCACTGGCTGTGGGGACGGGGGGACGAGTTTTCGGGACAGCTAGAGTGAAGCCGCAAATTTTCAGGGGACGTCGGGTTGCGGATGGCAAGTGCGGAAACTATTTATTATATTTATTATTTATTAAAAAATTAAAATTAAAATAAAATTAAACATGAATCAAAATAAATAAAATACTAAAATGATAAATCTAAAGACTAATACTAATAGTCTAATAGTATCTAATCGTCATTGAGAATTGTGCATCACAAAAACAAATTTCGTCATCATTGCATAACTTAAGAAGTACTATTAGTTTCATACAACTTACAACCTACAATCTACTACTGTCTAATATCTACATAATCATTTTATGATCATTTCAAAATTTAAATAGCAGCTAAAGCGTAAAAGTAAATAGTACTAAAATTTAATAAAGATGTAAACATGAACAATTCATTAAAATTTAACAAGCGTGAATAAGCGTGCTCTTTGTTGTCTGCTCTCTACGTGCGTGCTGCTTGTTCCCTCCTGCTGTCACGTGCTGCTCTCAGCTCTATGCTGTCGGCGGAATGCCAAATGCTCTCGGCTCTCTCCTTGTCAGCTCTATGCTGTTGGCGGAATGCCAAATGGTAAAACGGCAAACCATAAATGTTTTAAGTTTGATAGGTATATGCGTTAGCCTTTAAGTTAAGGTAAATGTAATTTAGGAATTTACATTTTTTAATTTTAAATTTTAACTTTCATTAAAATTTTGTTTTAACTTTTTTTTATAAAAAATGAAATATTTTAATATATTTTTAACTTATGATTTGAAATTTTATTGGGGACGTCCAGAAGTCCCTGATTTATCGAGGGACATTTTGGAAGTCCCCAAAAAGTCCCCGAAGTTTTGAGGGACGGCTAGGGGACAACCTTGAAGTCCCCAAGTCCCCGATAGAGTCCCCAACAAATGTGGAATATTTCTGACAAATTCCAAAGTCCTCGGAACGCTGGAACGGACGGAACGACATGAATTATGGCGGGGATGAGTCCCTGTGCAACATAGCATATAATCCACAACAAAATGGTGTTGCAGAATGAATGAACAGAACATTGCTTAATATGGTAAGGTTAATGATGTTTTTTAAGAACATAAAATTGATGTTTTGGGGAGAAGCTGTGCTCTGTGCAGCATACATTAGAAATCAATGTCCTTCCTTTGTCATTAACAACAAAACTCCATATGAAATGTGGTATATTCATCTTCTTCTTGTTAAACATTTCCGAATTTTTGGTTCTCAATGTTATGCTTTGATTCCTAAACATTAGAGGAATAAGTTGAGTGAACGTAGCAAAAAATGTATATTTTTAGGGTATTTCGTGTCTTCTAAGGCATACTGATTGTATGATGAAGAGAAAAAAAAGTTTATTTTGTCAAGAGATGTAATTTTTCTTGAAACTGCTAAAGATTCCCTCACTGTTGATAGACAACTTAATCAGATAGAAAAGTTTGTGCCTCAAAAGTTTTATCATGAATTAGATAATATACTTCTCCATCCTGAAGGGCGGATTCCTATATTGGATTAGTCTATGGAGTTTCCTTCTCTCAATGATGAGAAATTGGTTGATGATGATAATTTTGTTGTTGCTGATGAGGAATTGGTTGATGCAAGTGTTTCTACAGAAACATGACAGAAATGGAAAGAACTGAGCCAGATGAAGAAGATGAGCAACTTCTGCAACTTCCAGAACAACTTCCTACATGTTGGAACACCTAATCCTACATGGGTAGGTGTGGAATGCGAAAAGTCACAATGGAGTCCAAGTGACCTTGGAATATGAAACCAAGAGTCACACCATTGTACTATAAATGTACATCTTTGTATAATGGAAAAGAAGAGAGCTACATGCTTATCCTTCATTGTGTTGAGTTTCTTATTGTGTGTGTGTGTTTATCTTTCCCCACACCATGTGTGTGTTTAACATGGTATCGGAGCCATGATGAGTGGCCTTCATCTTCCTCATTATGGGCTTATATGCTAGGTTTTGTGCCTTTCCATTCTCTGCTCCAAGATTGAGCGAGTGTTGTTTTGTGGCCAGTTCCATTCTAAGTCATGTGGTTGCAATAGTATTCTGAGTTGATTTAAATCTGAGTGTTTCAAGATAGTGGTGCACCTCCGCTGTCCCTCGTGACTTCATAGCTCTCATGATCTTTGCCCCTATATATAAGTTTTGTATTGTGACTCGGCATCTTGATATGAAGAAGATTCATTAAGTGCGGACTATTTCAGCCACATTGTCAGATCAGACATTTTCGCTTGACCGTTTCCTATTCTGGCGGCCAACCAAATTTAAACCAGCAGAGAACTCAGTTCATATCTCTGCATTTAAAATTAAATGCTGAATTGAATTGAACTTGAAACTGCCTGCCGCCTCATTCTGTCTATCAGAACTGCACTTGAGCGTTTTTTTGCAGACCTAACAGTAGCATTCAACGTTTTTTGTTCACCTCTCTTTATCGCTTCACATACCACTCTCAGTTAACACCTCCAAACTGTGGCATATAACGCTCATACCATACCAATAACGCAGCAAAAATGTGTTAACTGTTATTGGAAATAGTGTTATCCCTTTCAATCACCTCCGAATCGGCCCCAATCGATTCAAAATCCTCATTTGCCGTTTCAGGCTGAGCAAATACATGTCTTGAAACCCTGGTTTCGACTGTTTCGGTCTTGATACCAATCGCGCTGCGCGGTGACTCTCCACGGCCACATCAACGATCACAGTGCGAAAGCAATAACAACAACAGTATGCGGGGGCGGTAACTGGGTTCCGACTGCTTGTCAAAAAAAAAGAAAGTGAAAGCCTGTTAAGTCCCTATATTAATAGGATAGCCCCTTATTATGTTAGTGTAGCCCCCCTTATTGTTATCATTGTACCCATGTAACCCCCATATTGTTATTATTGTGCCCTTAAATTATTATTGTTAGGTCGGCTAGGATTACATTGTGGCCCACTAGGATTACATTATGGCCCCATGGACTCCCATATATAGAAAGGAGGTTTTGTAAATTGTATCATCCAAGAATTGTTCATTTATGTAATGTATTGGAGGTTGCCCCCTCGAAGTGGCTCATTTCTAAGGCGTGAATATCTCTTTTCTTCTCTCTTTAGAGCTGGTTACACAACATTTGGTATCAGAGCTTTTGGATTCTAGGGTTTCGCTGCTCCAAACAGGTCGTCGTGGAATTTTCGCTATAACTTTTTTTCTACGAAGCTTCAGAAGCTGAAATTTCTAGGGTGCGAAGCTGAAATCTTGAGGAAGGTTGTCTAAAAATTTCGGATCTTGGTTCGCAATATTTGAGGAGATATCATCTGTGGAAGTTAGGTATTTTTTCAGGCTCATAAACAGGTCATCGTGGCATTTGCGCTATAATTTTTTTTGTACGAAGGGTCAGAGTCTGAAATTCATATGGTGCGAAGCTGAAATCCTGAGGAAATTCGTCAAAACATTTCAGAACTTGGTTCGCAATATTTTTGGAGATATGATCTGTGGAAGGTAGTGCTTTTTCAGGCTCCTGAATTTCATCTCAAAGAGGTGATCGTGGGAAAAGTTCAATAGCTCTCTCTCTGAAGATTGGATTGGAGTGCCGTCAAAAGTGGTCACAAGTACACAGCCTGTAGTTTCTTCACTATCAATTTCAGAGACAAAGGACAAAACAGTGACACGTGGCAAGTCGTACAAGTTCGCTCTACTGAACCAGTCCAGAATTAGGTCATTGTGGGAGATTGGACACAACTTTGTCTTGGAGAATCAAAATCAGGTCAGACCTGTGGCATTAAAAATATAATTCAGAGGGCTATTTCATTGCTGAATTTCAGATATTGAAGAGTCACAATCACAGAGATAATCCAATTCCAATATCGAGCTCCTCAAAAGCAAGTAAAAGGTGTGTATTGTTTTTCCCGAATTGCATAAATCTTGTTTGAAAAATCAGTTTGAAGTGATTCCAAGGGCCTATTGAGCACATATTTCAGTATTGCATTTTGAAATGCCTCCTAAAAAGAATTCAACACCCATTAAGCCCTCGGAAATCTATACTATGATGCATGAAGTGGAAGAATTGCAGTATGAGATATCAAAATTACGGTACCAAGTGCAACAAATTTCGATCTTACAAAGAGCAACCGAAGCTGACATAGATGGTTTAAAAGAAGAAATGGAGGCTAAGTTGGATGGTTTGAAGGATAAAATAATAACTAATATGGATGATAAATTAGTGGAAGATGACATCGAGCATCAACAACAAGTTCTCCAACTCTCAAAGGATAACCTAACTTTGGTGCAGAATCTAATGAAACAACATGAATATCAACATCACATCGTAAGAAGATATGAAGCAGTCATAGAAACAAGAAATCGAAAAGTACGATCAATTTCAGAGTATCTCAGCAAGTGGAAGAACTTTCCTGTAAAATATTTCACATGGGAGGATGAGAATTTTATACAGAAGCATCAAGAAATAATCGAGCGTTGAGGACAACACTTGTTTGAAGGAGAGGGGCATGTTAAGTCCCTATATTAATAGTATAGCCCCTTATTATGTTAGTGTAGCCCCCCTTATTGTTATCATTGTACCCCTGTAACCCCCATATTGTTATTATTGTGCCCTTACATTATTATTGTTAGGTCGGCTAGGATTACATTGTGGCCCACTAGGATTACATTATGCCCACATGGACTCCTATATATAGAAAGGAGGTTTTGTAAATTGTATCATCCAAGAATTGTTCATTCATGTAATGTATTGGAGGTTGCCCCCTCGAAGTGGCTTATTTCTAAGGCGTTGATATCTCTTTTCTTCTCTTTCTGGAGTTGGTTACACAACAAAGCCAATCTCTACAGGCCGTGTCTGGTGGGGTGAGGGCCTGACCAATTTTGAGGTATGTTGATTTTTTGAAGGCTGTGTGGAATTGTTGGAACACTGACCGAAAATAGTGATTTGGATACCGTCTATACGTTGAATGTGTTTTATTTGGTGCGTTGGACCGATGCCTTGAGATCCCGTTAAAAAAAAAAGAGTGGTTAATGCATTGGTTGGATATAAAAATTGATTCATATTTTGAAAGCTTATTTTTTGAAGAGTCGTGATATATCATGAAGATGGTGCATGTGTGTTGGTTCTTTTAAAAGAAGTCGTGATATATGATAAAGATGGTGCATGTGTGTTCGTTCTTTTAAAAGAGGTTGTGATATATGATATAACATGCATTATATAAATATAAAAGGAGTACCATGCATTACATAAATATAAAGGGAGCATAATAGAGGGATTTCCATATGAATATGATGGGATATAATTCAAAAGGGCCATATATATGTTATGAAGTAATATGAGTATGAGTGGTGAAATATTAGGAGAAGTGATATTATTACATGTTAAATCAATTTCTTACCTAATCAAGAAGACAAAATAAGATTGTAATTAAAATAAAAATAAAAATAAAGGAAGAAGAAGAAGAGAGAGAGGACGAAAGGAAGTAAACAGCAGATAGAGAAAATGAACAGCCAAGAAGTAGGAAATGACATGTGAGTAGGTGGATTGAATACATAGTGAAAAGAGAAGATTTGCATCGTGATTTGTGGCATTGGTAGAAGGGTGATTTTCAGCAAGAGATTTACATGTGAAGATGAGTTGTTTTTGGTGTCAAACAGCTCCTTGAAGAAGAAAATTCAGCTTCCCTAAAGGCCTTTTGCACAAGTATTTTTGCTGCACATTCATACATTTTGCAGAGATTTTGTATTGAACTCACATTGTGAGTGAATTTGCCTCTTCATTCATAGTTGGAATCAGTGAAGTTGAGTTGTTGATGTAAGTCATTGTTGATTGCCCTCCATCATTTGAGGAGCAGATTTTGTACTTTGAGATTTCCATAGTTGGAAATTGTTTTGAGTCATTTGTATTTCTTGTTGCATCACATTGTAAACGGGTGCATTTTCGGTTGAAGCCGACACCCTTTCATTTTTTGAGCCTAAATTGTTGAAAATGGCTAAAATCAATGAGGCATTAGTGTTGTTGAATGACCTCATTCATTCAAATGTTCATGATATGATAAAAATGAGCAAGGATGCTCTATGTAACATTCAGAGTTGTTTGCTAGATGCACAAGAGAAGATTGAGTTTTTGCAGTTGGAATCTCAGCTCCAACAAGATGAACTTCAACAAAAGAGTCACCATTCTGAACTTGTTTCTGTTCAGAAGATTGAGAAAGACTCTCATCAGCAGCATGTCAGTAAAGTTTCAGATGATCCTCATTCAGTTCCTTGTTCAAGAGCAAATGTACATGCAGATGCAGCAGTTCAACCTGCACTTCCTAAGCCCATCATCAGACCTTGGGAAGAGCTTGTCCACAACAAGCACCGAACTGGTCTTGGATATGACAAGGATGTGTCCTTTCATATTCCAGACTACACAAAGCCCATCATATTTCAAAGTGTCGGATTCCTATATGACAGTTCACCTGCAGCTGTTCCAGATCCTGTTCCACTTCCACAACAGATTGAGAAATGCCAACACTGTGATCGAGTTGGCCATATGAAATATCACTGTTTTGATCTTCATCCATGCAAGCACTGTGGTCGGCACACACATTCTTCAGACAGATGCTTCAGACACAAGCCTCCTGCAAGAACCAAAATTCATCTTGGATGGATCGCTTCTTGGCAATGGGCATCAGCAGCCAAGAAGATGTTTACGACACATGTTAGAACTTGTTCACGGATATTGAGCAAACTTGCAGTTGAGTTTTTGCCATCATCTCACCTTGTCCCTGACAGGGGGGAAAATGGTGGTCATGTACAAGCTTCGACGACAGATCAAGCGAGCCTGAGCCACAATCTCTCATTCCAGATTCAGAGTTGTAGCCAGAGTTCAAGCGAGCCTGAGCCACAATTCTTCATTCCAGATTCAGAGATGTAGCCAGAGACACGGATGCCCATGAGCATACCTTCGGTTGGTGGATAACCTAAAACCATCATCTTTGGTTGGTGGATAACCTAAAACCATCATTTTCGGTTGGTGGATAACCTAAAACCATCATCTTTGGTTGGTGGAAAACCTAAAACCACCACAGGTAGTAGACCTCCCTTCTTTTAGGTCGAAGGTCTCCCTTTTTTATGAGGGACAATTCCTCTAGCAGAAGCTTTCAGCTTCTTGCCAGTTTTGGAAGAGTTCCGGGAACTGCAACAAGTTTTGCGTTCCGGTGTTTGTGGTCATCCTAAAACCACCTCTTTTTTCCAACATTTCAGAGAGTTGATTCAGCCCAAGTGCTGCCATGTATACTTTGCAAATTTGTATTACAACTCTTTTCTTGGACTCACACATACCCCTTCGGATTAAGGGGGGATGTTGGAACACCTAATCCTACATGGGTAGGTGTGGGTCTGAAAAGTCACAATGGAGTCCAAGTGACCTTGGAATATGAAACCAAGAGTCACACCATTGTACTATAAATGTACATCTTTGTATAATGGAAAAGAAGAGAGCTACACGCTTATCCTTCATTGTGTTGAGTTTCTTATTGTGTGTGTGTGTTTATCTTTCCCCACACCATGTGTGTGTTTAACACTACAAAAACTTTGCGGAGGTCAACTCGTATTCGAACATTTCCAAAGAAATATGATGAGTTTAAGGCTGGAAGTTCCTCAGGTAACTATTTTCATTGTGAATTTAAATTTTCTGTGGATTATGAACCTACTTGCTTTGAAGAAGCTGCCAATTATGAACAGTGGAAAGATGCAATGCAAAAGGAATTTGATGCTCTCATAAAAAATGGCACATGGAGGCTGGTGGATCCTCTTGTTGGCATCAAACCTATTGGTTGCAAATGGATTTATAAAACTAAGTTTAAAGCTGATGGTTCGCTAGACAAGCACAAGCAAGACTTGTAGTGAAGGGATACGCACAGAAAGAGAGTATCGACTATACAGAGACTTTTGTTCCTACAATGAAATGGGGCACTATTAGATCTTTGTTTGCTATTGCAGCTCAGAAAGAATGGAAAATTCATCATATGGATGTCAAAACTGCCTTTTTAAATGGAGATTTGAAAGAAGATGTTTACATGTTTAAGCCAGAAGGTTTTTCCGTTAAAGGGAAAGAACAAAAGGTTTGCAAACTAATGAAGTCTTTGTACGGCTTGAAACAAGCACCACGAGCATGGTATGAGAAGCTAACTGAACATCTTCTTAAATTAAACTATAAACATTTTGACCTAGATGATGCAACTCTTTTCGTTAAGAAAGTTTGCAGATCAGTTGTATATCTAGTTGTATATGTTGATGATTTGATGATCACAGAAAACAATGATGAATATATATCATCTATGAAGAAGGACTTGAATTTTTTTTTTGATATGACAGATTTAGGTTTACTTCATTATTATCTTGGAATTGAAGTTGATCAAAAACCACAACATATTTTCATCTCTTAGAAGAAATATGTTGATAAGTTATTGACCAGATATAGTATGACGGAATGTAATCCTGTTGCTACTCCAATGGAGAAGAATTTGAAACTCACTTTCGAAGAAGGAAATTTGTTTGAAGATCCAAAAAAGTATAGGCAACTTGTTGGAAGTTTTATTTATTTGTCTATTACTTATCCTGATATAACCTTTGCTATCAGAATACTTTCTAGGTTTATGCATCATCCGTGTGAGGGGCATTGGGTAGCAGCAAAAAGAGTTTTGAAATATTTAAAAGGAACTCAAACTTACGACATCAAATATTCCAAAGTTTTAGACTTCCATCTTGCTGGTTATTCAGATTTAGATTTTGATGGAGATAAAGAAAATGGAGTCTCAACTTCTAGATATTCGATGAATCCTGGATCAGCAACCATCAGTTGGAGATCACGCAAGAAATTTGTTCTTGTTGATTCTACCACTGAAGTTGAATATGTTGCAACAGCTCAAGCCACTAAGGAAATCATTTGGCTTCGGAAAATACTCGAATATTTGTAGGAGAAACAAAAAGCCTCAACTCCTTTATTTGTCAACAACTCTTCTGCAATTCAATTGGCCAAGAATCCTAAATTCCATGATCGAACCAAACATATCAACACCAAGTATCATTTGATTCGACATCATGTAGAGGCCAAAACAATTCATCTGACACATTTTTCTACATCAAAACAAATTGCAGATATATTTACCAAAGCGTTAGGACGTGAAAAATTTGAAAATTTCAGATCTTTACTTGGCATGTGAGATATCCCTTCGAATTAAGGGGGGATTTTAAAACTAATTCTACAGGATATTGGTTAGTTATAACTAAATTATACTATTCCCGTATGTGAGAAGTTACATAACTATCTTTGAGCAAATTGTATGTATAAATATTAGTGATTAATGAATAATATGCAATCAATGGTTTTTGTCTTTGTGAAGTTCTGGGCTGTCAGTTTAAAGATTAACTGTATAGCATTTTTTTTTTCTGTCTGTTTTGCTGATTCAAAATTACTTCGAGTCTTTAGATCACTCATTGCAATCAGTCAATCCGTGTTACGGTATATCCATTTCACAGACTAGGTAATCGAATAAGTCTATCTCATATAAAAAGTTAATTAATAAAATTAGGTAATGCTTTTATAATTTAAGAAGTGATTGCATCTATCTTCTAATAAATTAGTAAAAAAGAAAAAGGAATATCCCATCCAACCTGTAAGAGAGAGTTGCATTCATGCCTTTTGTTTGAGACAGTGGGACAGCCTTGTAAAGTATGCCTGTAAAATAATTTCTCAACTACAAAAAGACGCAATTTCTTTAATTGATTGTTCAATATATTGTCCTTAAGTGCACGGTATACTTCAGGATGCATTTTGTACAGGTATCTTTGAGCATAAGGAAGAATCCAGTTAACGAGGGAGAATAGTTTCTCATTGTCTTGAACACCATAAACTATTGCCTCGCGCACCACCACCTGTAGATGAAATATGTTGTTGTCTTAGACAATGAGCTGGCAAATTGAGAGCAATATAAGTACACCATTCAACACCGCCTTTGAATTATGTGTCTGATAGGACAAACATAAGCTGAAAACAACTTCAATAAAAACTACTGTGACTGAAATATATTAAAAGCAAACCTCCGAGAGTGAAGAAACTCCCATTGCACGCATCAATGTTATAAGTTTAGCTCGAATTCTGTCTTTTGTCTTCTTCTTTTTCTTACCCCCAGCATCAATGCATAAGAAATGAACTCCACTACAATGCTTAAATTGTTCCCCAATTTCTGCATCATCATACCAGCAAACCATGCCAAAATTTGGATGGAGTGAGACCCATTTGTCCTGCATGGTTGGAAGAATTGAAGTTCCCAAGTCCTGTAAGAAGTCTTTCCTCCGGGAAATCTCCTTGCAGTCTATCCGCTCAGATTCAATATCTTCAGCCCACAGGTAAAACACTTGCATAACCTGTGCACGACAATCAAGTTATGGGCCATCTTTATATATAAACTAATATGAAGCAGACCTACATATCTAACTAGTAAAACCCCGACTACAGATAAATTACTATCACTATCTAATACCCTTTAGGTACTAATATGCATGTGTATTTTGCTTCCACAGTTCCTTTTATGTGTCTGTGCGTGTTTTTGCACTTGCAGAGAGAGAAAGAGAGAGAGTTACACCAAGGCTAGTCCCATTACATATGCATCTTGTAGGCTCGGTATGCAACCCCAAAATTCTACTTTTGCTAACATTTTTCCAGCGTTTAATGTTCACCACTAGGTACTTGAACAAGCATAGAAAGATCTTTGCTATAGACACAAAAACATCAACAACCATTCGATCCTTACTATGATAGTGTGATTACCTCCTCGTACACTTCTGATGGTAAAGCAATACTTGCAAGACGCTTCAGTATCGTAAGATAACCATAAAAATCAGGGCTTTTTTGTACAGAGCATTCATTCACAAAAAGGCCATGAAGATTTGGATAGATCTGGGACAAGGTTCGAAGGCACATCTTATCAATGGCAGGACTTTTGGCAGAAGATAGTGTTCCCTTTTCCAACAGATCAAGACAGCCAGTTGGATCTTTCCAGTAAACTTGATCAAGTAGAAGAAACTTTCCTGGGGTAACCGCTTCCTCATTTAAGTCATCCACGAGTGGAACAAAAATAGAAGGATTCATTCTGAAATGGGCAACTATTTCGTCCCTGCATGTGTCCATACTATTCCAGAGAAATGAATACAGTCTTCCCATTTGGGAAGTGCTACATTCATACAAAAGATAAAAATAGTATCAGACATTGGAGCCACTTGAAAAATAAACAATTCTGCATGATCGAAGAAATGAGATATTAGATAAAACAACATGCTGAACAAAAATGTCATCAATCTTCAGATAAATTAGAGAAAATATGGCATTTTTCATGTCATATACACATAATCTGTGTTTCTACATTCTTCAAGATGGAGGCAAAGAGATAATAATACAACATGCTAAAAGCAAAAATTGTCCATGTTTGGAAATATTAGCAACAACTATGACATCTTTCGTGTCATATAAACATATAATCTCTGAAAACATAAATGTCGTATATATACATAGTGAAGGATGCATTCCCACAGCACACTTATTGATCATGTATCAATGATCAATAATTTTATGTTTAACCTAACAGCTACAAATTGTAAACAAGGTTGCTTACAGCCTTTGTAGTGTGTTAGCACTGCTCTCAGCCACTTGGGCACTCCAACTCAAATCTCTTCTTGATTTCCAAATCAGATTTAATTATCTTGAAGAGAAATGAACTTCTGATAGCTCCCAGCGTCCGTCAATGCATTCATATGCAGAATTACGTGCATAAACAGTTGTGTTAAGAAATACGTAAATTCATTTAAATGAATGGTTAACAAAAATGTCTAAAGGAATTCCATAGACATGTATAGTAACGCAAGATTTCCAGCTGATTACTCATTTCATTACAGAATTCACATATATGGACTGAATTCAAGGAATCAATAACAGAAATACATATATTTCAGACAATATTTTATCTTTACTCATGATTTTGTCTATCAAACTGGTTGCAAAGGAAAGATTCACTCCCCAACTGTAGGAATCCTCTGTAGATTCCACCCTCAAGTCAGGGTATGAAACTGCCAGGGAAAAGAAATACCTACAGGACTCTAGTCTCATTTGCGACTCATGAGCCAAGGTTGGGTGAATGGCACACGCCTGAAGCCTTTTACCCTGCCCCTCACTGAACAAGGTTTCACTCCTTTTCAAAGGAGTTTTCTAGGTCAGGATGAGTTCGCCACTGTCTTCAATTTCTTAGTCAAGTTAGTTTGTTATATTTCAATTTTCAGCTGCATCATTCTTCATTCCAGTTTCTGGTTAGTTTCAGTTTCCTTCTGTTACCCTTCATAATGCCATGAGTGGTAAATTTGTGAATTTCTTCACATAACAGGTATTTTAGGGGTAACTTGTAGGGATGCTGATGGAATAGAAATGTGTGCCTTTTATTTTTGCTTGAGGATAGTACTTGGATGAGCATAGTGATGATCCTCCTTGATGTTGCATGAGATGTTGATTCAGTGGACTATGTGGTTGATTTTCTTGGTTCATGTTGCTTCTTCATAGCCACATACTCTTCGGTGTTGACAGATGATGACGATGCTCTTGTGTGCTATGTAATGATGTTGGTTGTGATCATGCCTTCTGGTCCGGATTGGATCATTATAGTATTTATCATCCATTTTGATGCTTTAAAAGTGGAAAAAGTGGAGGAATCAACTCATAAGACCATTTTACTCGCAGGTCTCAGGTTGGTGAATTGGAGTTTGAAACCGTTTGGAAGCAGTTTGAGGCATCAAACGATGTTTTTTTGGGCATGCCTATTCTACACATATACCTTTCCAATGACGCAAGAATCACCTCAATTGGAGTCTATACACAAAAGTTATGGCACTGAGAAGTTGACCTCCCTGTTTTGACCACCATGATTCAAGAGGATGCCACATCAGCCTGTTGAAATTTGGTTACCGGAGGACAGGTGGTTCCCTGAAGGCTTTGATCTTTGGCCTAAGGAAAAGTGTCCAAAAGAATTTAATTTTTCTCCTAAAGTGACTTTATAAAGTTATAAAGTCAAATCTAATTTAAAAGTGACTTTAAGTGATAAAGTTACTAAAGTCTAATTTTAAAGTGACTTTAAGTGATAAAGTTACTAAAGTCTAATTTTTAAAGTGACTTTAATAAAGTCAATGTAAAATTAGAAAGGAAAAGTGACTTTGGAAATAAATGACTAAGTGGGTCTTTATTAAAGTGGGGTGAATTAAAAAATAGAAAGTGAGATTTAAATGAGCATTTAATCTCAGCCCTAGATCTAAATCTGTTTCAGCCATTGGATTTAGGGATTCCCCAAAAGTCACTTAGGGTTAGGTTAAAGGAGGGAAAGGAGGGAAAGGTCATTCATTCTTTCATGAGCAGATTGGGAGAAGGAGAGCAAGAGAGCAAGGGAGATTTCTGAGCAATGAGGAGAAGGAGACAGCAGCTTGGCACATATTCCAAGGCAGTATTTCAGCAAGTCCGTACAGCAGAGTTGGCACACAGTTCAAGGAAGATTTGGCACGATTTCCAAGGCAGAATCCGCACAGCAGCTTGTGGCACGTTTTCCTAGGCAGCCGTACACTTTTCTAGCACAGATTTCGAGGGAGAAGTTTGTTGTTTTGCTGCATGCAAATCGAGGCAGGCCGTACAGCCTGTTGCTGATTGCTGGCACAGAAATCGAGGCAGATTTCCATAAATCAGCATTTAATACAGCTGCACGCATTCCAAGGAGGCCGTACAGCAGCATTTATTGCTGTTCTGCATGCAAAAAGAGGAGGCAGTACAACAGAAATTAATGCTGTAATTTTTGGGCACGTTTTTCAAGGAAATCCGTACAGCATTTATTGCTGGTTCAGTTTTACTGTTTGCACATTTTTTGAGGCAGTGGTTAAGCACGGAAAATGAGATAAGTTGTAAAAGTTTACTTGCTGATTTTTCTGAATATTTCTCTCACTGTTAAAAGCATTTTTCAGAAATAAGGAGCTATCAAACTGGTTTTCCCCAAGAGTTGTAGGGGGTTTTTCCAGGGTCACCTTGACCAAAAATCTCTGTGTTAAAATGTGTTGAATGGCAGTTTTGAGCTTGCTGATTTTTTATTTCTGCATTTTCCAGCATTCTGTAAATTTTCCAAAATTTGTGTTTTCAGCAAAAATTATTTTTTTGTTGTTGAATGTAAGGATATGGGAAAGGGCATTTAACTAAAAGGAGAAATAAGGTGAAACTGAAAACTGGGGTGGGAAAAAGGAAATTTCTACACAACCCCCATTATTCATGGAAAAGGGGCTAACCACATGATCATGGTGAATAAGACTCTAAAAGAGTTGATATTGTAACTCTAGTTAAGAGTTGAAGGAGTCAAACTTAACCACTAGAATGCTATCATGTTGTGTTATAACCAAGCCATTGGAGGAAAAGGGGTTCCATTCTATTTGAGTGCATTTTGTGTTGAGATTTTGGGTAGCATTGGATGTGCTCTAGCTCCAAAAATTTTGTGGAGGGGCTAGAACACATGAGATCTCCAAGACCCAGAAATCGTTTGAAGAAATTCCACCTGGAACCTAAGTTATTCATAATATTAATTATTTTAATGGGGAAATTAAATAATTAAAGTGAATTAATTTAGACATGTGCGTGAGAATGTTCTAAGTAACGTGGATCAAGTCTTTTCTAATCTTAGCAGTCGATTAGAGATTAGATCAAGGCCGTTGATTGTTCAACGAGAAAAGTATTTAAGGCTTGGGGTCAGTTGGAGAACACACACATAGTGGCAGCACTTGAGCTAAGTCGAAATTTTGGGGCACGGTTTGCTGAGAATTTTGGAGTGAGCTTGTAGTGCAGTGAGGCGCAGATCGACGATGGGATTTTAGATCCGAGGACAAGGATACATTGACAGAGAGGCAAATCCGTACCAGAGCAGCGCAGATATCCAGCAAGGGTGACGCAGGTTCAACCAGAGCAGTGCAGAGGCAGCGTAGGCTCAACCGGGGTGATGCAGGCCCAGCCAGAGCTGCACAAAGGCTCACACAAAGCTGTAGGGCTAACGCAATGATGGGAGAGGCAGGGTTGGGGTTCCAGTGGGCTAGAAATGGGTCGTTTTCAGTAGATCCAGAAGGTGTGAAGCAACCACAGTAAAGGGTGACGCAGTGACTGCGTAGACACCTGTGAGGTTCTTCATCCTCAGCTGAATCAACCATATTTTCTGTCTCCAAGAGATAGAGGTACATCTGCTGTGAATTTCTCTATTTGGGAAAACCATGTCTGGTGCCCTTGAATGTATTTGGAATTCTGCATAATAATAAAACCCTCTAAGAGTTGTTGCACCGGTTTTCCCGCATTGGGTTTTTCCGGGGACATTTGTCCAAAAAATATTGTGTCCTTTGTCATGTAGGCTTTATTCTTTAGTGCTTGATCTGTATGTATGTGTAGGCTGTAATAGTATTTACTTTGATGTTTTACTGAATATTTCAGATATATAACTTGTTAATTAAATCTAACAAGTAGGAGAAGTAAATCAAAATATTATAGCAGGGTTTCTGTAATTTGGATTAAAAAAATTTCACATGGTATCAAAGCAATTGCATATCAGGGGGAGCTGAAACCATTAACGAAGTGACGAAGACTTTTGCTGCAGGAAGGTGGCTGAGACAACCCACATCTAGAAAAAGGCAGCACAACACCTGAGGGACGACGCAGACCCAACAGGGGTGATGCAGAGCCTGTCTGGCTCACGCAGAGCTGATGCAGAGGCTGGTGTAGGCCCAAAAGGGTGACGCAGAGCCTGTCTACCTCACGCAAAGCTGATGCAGAGGCTGACACAGGCCCAAGAGGGTGACGTTGTGCCAGTTGTCGTGGCTAGAGGTGTTGTTTTTTTATCTTCGAAGTTACTGGTGGGGCATTGTTTCTGCCGATGCAGAACAATATCTAGCATGGTTGA
Organism: Pinus albicaulis; assembly: GCA_034641835.2. Taxonomy (NCBI): domain Eukaryota; kingdom Viridiplantae; phylum Streptophyta; class Pinopsida; order Pinales; family Pinaceae; genus Pinus; species Pinus albicaulis. Next base: position 1,688,883,132 of record CM076579.1, on the reverse strand, counting down.
CAAAGTAAGGGGTAACGATTCCTCAACAAACTTTCTAGCCAAGAAGTCTGAGATCTAATCAGCGGAGTGATTGGAGAGGGTTGATTTGACAAAATTGGTGGAGGATTTCCGAGAAGGAAATCACTTGTCAAAGGGAATGTATTTTCTACAGGGTTTTCTATCGCCAAGAAACCCAAATCTGATCTATTGCTGAGAGCAGCAACAAAAGAAGGAAGAAGAGCATCTGTTTCGACATTTTTGAGCAGAGATGGCCTCTCATGGATTGAGGGATCAGGACAAGTTAGATGGTGCATCTAACTTCGTCATCTGGAAGGCCAGGATCCTATCTGTCCTAGATGAGTATCGCATCAAAGATTATGCCAAGAAGGATGTGGCTGTCTCGATCGATGCTGATTCGTTGAAGAAGTATGAGGAAGCGCAAGCAAGGGCCAAGCGCTTGATAATGGATGGGGTAAAGGATCATGTGGTCCCACACATTATCGAGAAGAATATGACAAATTAGATGTGGACCAATGTTGCACGAAGCGGGGACGTTTTTTGGAAGCAAAGAAGCAGAAGCGTCATTTGAAAAAATCTAGGAAGCGAAGCATCTCGGAAGCATCTACTATATATATATATATATATATATATATATATATATATATATAATTTGCATTTATATTAAAAAAACATCCAAAATACCAAATTAATTCTAGAAGATATGGAAGCATGCATATTTGTACATAAATCAAGAAAGATATTGTGAAATTTTCAGATCTGAAAATTATTACTGCAGTTATTGATTTATTTCGCCTACTCATTAGATAAGTTATTTACAGATGCTTCAGTAAATTTTGAAATAAGCACAGTTGTAGTACTTCACTCCAATCAAAAGAAGAAGAACAGAAATAACACATATAGCACAATAGAAACAACCATATGAACACCGTTATTTTTGGACAATTGTCCTCGGAAAAACCCAATGTGGGAAAATCGGTGCAGCAAATGAGGGTTTGTATTTATCTTAGCAATGAAAAGATCTTTTACAAAAGTCTTGGTGAGAAAAATAATTTAGCATACACCTAGTATGAATTTTCCGGACACTCCAGAAGTATTCCCAACACACGGGATGTCCTCCTACACCCTCTGCGTCATCCTGCGTAGCTTCTCTGCGCAGTCCCTCCCTGGACTACGTAATTCTGAGTGGAGAGCTCGATGTTGCTGCTCAACACTGCCTTCCCTTCACCCTTCTTCCTTCTGCTTCTCTGTCTGTTGACTTCTCCCTCCTTCTGCCTCTGCAATCCCGCCTCTACAAACTCACCCACTAAAATCGAATTCTCTTACTTCAAAATTGATTTCCTTCGAGTACTGAGAATGTGACCGGCTTGATTTCCAAATGACCCTCAAGCCTCTTCTTATAGTCTCCTCGCTGATGAATCAACGACCAAGATTATATCTTTATTCAATGGCTCAGATTAAAATATGACTTGATCTTCATTTCTTAGAAGATTCACACTCTGCTTTATTAATACCCTTTAATTATTTAATTTACCTAAGTTTAGACTTAGGGTCCACATTAAAATAATTAATTATTTTAATAAAGCAAGATCCGAGTGGAATTTCCACAAACGATTTCTGGGTTCTTTGGATAATTGTTGTTCAAAACTCTCCACCAAATTTGAGACTTGGAACACTTCTCGATGCTATAAATCAACACTCCCTCTTAGGGAGGAAAGTGTTCAAGCAAGGTACCAACTGTACTGCTCTGATTCTAGAAAATTTACTGCGCTGTTGATGTCCTGGCTACTGCCCCCTCATCTCTGCGTTGCTGCCCTCTGTACTGCTACTTGTGACACTATCTCTACCATTGCCTCATCCGTACTACAACTCCCTCCGACTCTGTAGACCACCCGTTCCTCTAATGGAAGGGGTTCTCGACCATCCCCATCTTCTCTCTAAAGTAAGTGAACTTTATCTTACTCAGAGCCTTGGTGAGGATATTTGCCACCTGTTCTCCTGTAGGAGTGTACCTCAACTGCACTACTCCCTGTTGGACATAGTCCTTGATGAAGTGGCACCAAATGTCAATGTGTTTTGATCGGTCATGAAACACAAAATTCTAAAAGAGCTTGATGCAACTCTGATTATCACACATAATCCCGGTCGGTTCCATCCTCTTCTTTGTGAATATTCTACTGCAGTGTATTGGTTTATTTCCTCCTACTTGATCTAATTTATACAAGTTATTTTTAGAAATTAGATTCAGAAAATACCGAAAATAAACACAACTACAACGTACACATGCAAATCATTTACTAAATAATTCACTCATGCAACAAAGTGACACATGGATTTTTGGACTTAAGTCCCCGGAAAAACCCAAAGCAGGAAAACCGGTTCAGCAGATATGAGGGTTTTATTATTAAGTAGTTCCGAGTACAGCAAATCTGGGTTCCAACCTTGGAAAACTCGACAGAGAATAAAAGATATAAAATCTGTAGCTAACCTGAAGATCTAGTGCCAAATATCTGACTGATCCACACCCTCAAACGGGATTTACAGGACTCAGCCTGGATCTGACTCTAGAAACTCTCAGCGCTGCTTATGAAGCCCCAACATTGCCTTGGAGGGACTGCGTGGCTCTAGGAGGGCCTGCGTCACCCTAGGAGGGTCTACGCTGCCCCTGCGATCCCTCTTCTTGGCCAGTGTCAGCCCAATGTGGCCCTAGCTGCCTCTGCGTTGTCCCTGCTACTTTGCATAGCTCTGAAGCCTCTCTGCGCTGTCCTTGTGGCTGCTCCTCTTGCCTCTTGCTCTCTCTTGGCTCTTGGAATCAGATCATTCCCTCAGCCAATAATACCCTTCACTGCAGGAAATTCCACTGGAAATTCTTAGCAAACCTGCCCTAGAATTCCAGATCTATTCCTCAGTTCTACAGAAATTGTGTGTCTTCAACTGACTCTCAAGCCTTTCTCTTATACTTTTTCATTGAACCCTTCAACGACCGAGATTAAATCATCCATCAACGGTTGAGATTAAAAGATTGCTTGATCCATGTGACTTAAGACAATTTCAACACATGTGTTAATTTATTCACTTTAATTATTTTATTTTCCTAAGTTAGACTTAGGAAATCCATTAAAAATAATTAATTATTTGAATAACTTGAACACAACTTGAAATTTCTCAAATCCATTTCTAGGTCTTGTAGATCAAGTGTACTCTAGTCCCTCCACAAAATTTGGGACCTAGAGCACAACTGATGCTACCCCAAATACACAAAATCTCAACATTCTTGAGTAGGTTCAAGAGTAATTTACGAAGCCATATGGCCTCACATGAAGTTGTGCTTGCTGCCATATATTCTGCCTCGGCTGACCTTAGTGCGACGAACTTATGTTTCCTATTGCATCGGGAGGTCATTCTTGATCCGAGAATGAAATAGCACCCACTAGTACTTTTCCGATCCACTATGCTTCTAGCCCAATCTGCATCTATAAACCCACTCAACTGGACCTCATTGCCCTTGGTGTACTTCAATCCATACTCGATTGTCCTGAGAACATGTTTGGCTGCTGCCCAGTAAGCCCTCCTTGGTTCCACCATGAACTGACTGAGGGTATTCACTGCATAACAGATGTCTGGTCTAGTATTGACCAGATACCTCAATGATCCGATGAGCTGCCTGTACAAGGTGGGATCAACCTCATCATCCTTTGTTGTGTCTATCTTCTTCCAGTTTGTAATCATTGGCGTGGCCATGGGTCTACAATCTTCCATGTGAAATATCTTCAGGATTTCTGTAGTGTATCTTCCTTGCCCAAGGAAGATTTCTCCCTTCTGCTGCCAGACCTCCAAACCGACAAAATAGTGCATCTGCCCCAGATCCTTCATGTTGAATTCAGTAGCTAGATTCTCCTTGCAATCCTTGATGAGCTTAGATGATCCAGTAAGAAACATATCATCTACATATAATACCAAGATTAACGAGTCATCCCCTACTCTCAAGTAGTAGAGATTGGAATCTGCGTAACTCTTGACAAAACCCATCTTCTGCAAATAGTTATCAATTCGCCCATACCATGCTCTGGGGGCTTGTTTTAGACCATACAAGGCTCTCTTAAGCCTGCAAACATGGGTCTTCTGCTCATGTGTCTCGAAGCCCTCTGGGTGTTCTATGTACACTTCCTCCTCTATCACCCTGTTCAAGAACACTGTCTTGACATCCATTTGGTGAATCTTCCATTCTATCTGCGCTGCTAGAGAGATGACGGATCTGATAGAAGTGTAGCGAGCTACAGGGGCGAAGGTTTCCTCATAATCGATCCCTTCCTTTTGTGCGTACCCCTTAGCCACAAATCTAGCCTTGAACTTCTCTACGATGTCGTCTGCAGTATACTTGATCTTGTAGATCCACCTTGATCCTACAACTGATCTGTCTTGTGGTCTAGGGAGTACTTCCTAGACATCGTTTGTCATGATAGAGCTATACTCCTCCACCATGGCATTCACCCACACCTGATGTTGAGCTGCCTCCCGAAAGCTAGAGGGTTCTCCAACCTGAGCTACCAGGGCCTGGTATCTGTCAAATTGCCTCCGTACCCTCTTCCCGTCTCTAGGGGCTCCAACGAATTCTTCTGCATCCTTCAGAATTTGTTGGAGCTCTTTGCTTGGTCTTCCACTGGTAGTGGGCAGTCTTGCTCTCCTGCCTGCTCTTCTTCGAAGGAACTCTCATCAGAATCCTTATGTCGTGGAGAGGAACTCGACCCATCCTCTGTAGGCCGTTGAGGCTGTACTAGTGGATCCTCCTCAATCTGTGTATCTGTAGCCATTTCTTGGGATTTCTTGAAGGCTCTCTCCTCCATGAATTTCATGTCCCGCCTTACTACGATCTTCTTGTTTTCTGAAATATAGATGTGATATGCCTTCGCATTTTCACTATAGCCCACAAGATAACCCTTTTCCGCAGTTTGAAACTTTGATCCATCTTCTTCCTCTTCTCATCCGGAACGTGGCAATACACCATGCTACCAAATATCCTCATATGGCTCACCTCTGGCTTGCTGCCTGTGAACACACTCTCAGGAGTTACCTTCCCCAATGCTTTATGGGGTACTCTGTTTTGCATAGACATAGCTGTATTCCTAGTTATTAAAACCGGAACCGGTGACTGGACCAGTGGACCTAATGAACCGAGTTTCTAACCGGAACCGGTCTAACCGGGAGAGGTCAGATCTCAATGAACCGGTTTTAAAAAAAATACATTAAATAATTAGTTTTTAATTAAAAAAAACTATTTTTAAGATTTGCAACTATGATTCCAAGCCAATAGAGTCAAAATATGCAAAGTTTGCTCATTTATATACCATGCAAAGGTGAATATATCAAAATGGCACCGAGTGCAATACATATCATCGAAAAATACGTAAGCAATGAGGCTCCAAACGACCCATAAAGTCCAAAAACAATGCTACAAGCTATGAGGCCATTGGCCTAATACAAGACTACATATTAGTGATCAACAACATGATCACTCCTCATCATGATCAAAATCATCACCACTACTAGACAAGGGATCATCAACACGAGCTACATAAATAATATGGCTTAGAGTTTGAGGACTCCTAAAACTTCTCTACAACTTTAGTAGTAGTAGTAGTAGTAGCAAAAATAGACATCAAAACTACAAATCACTAAGCAACATGGTCTCTCATGAAACTCATCATTGATTCATTGCTACTAGAAATGGGATCATCAACAAGAGATACATAAACATCATCTAGCTCAAAGTCTTCAGACTTGGATTGCTCAACCTTATAACATGATAGAAATTGAAAAAGTTTAACATGCCTAACCAGTGATTTTAGTTTGAGTGAAGGGTTCATCTCCTCAACCTTAAAATGCGGTAGAAAAATATTAGCATGCCTAACCAGTTGTTTTCCTTTGAGTGAAGGGTACATTCTTGTTCAGGCCACGGTAGAGGAGTTCAACAATCAATACCACCAACATCAACAAAGTTCAACAATCAATGCCACCAACATCAAGGTTCTTAAATGACTTCATGCTCTTGATCAAATGCCAATCTCGTACCCTTACACATGATAGAAACAAATGGAAACATTGCAAACCCCCAAACCATGAAACCCTGAAAACCATTAAGTCCGTTGAATTTTGAGTGAAATCTAAATTCTAGTTTCTCCATATGAAATCCAATGAGGACGAAACCACTCTTAAACATCCTGAGTCATTTCATGGTAATGTTAAAAATTTAAGTAAAAGTGTATTTTTCATTTTCATCCTTTTACTTTAAGAATTTAACATTACCATTAATTGCTAAGAGGATGTGTCAAGAAAATGAGAGGGTAGGCAAAGTCAAGTGAAGCCCCCCTTGCCCTCCTGAAATGGTAGCACAAACTTGAGCATGGGACACCTAACCGGCCGGTTTATGCATTAACCGGCCGGTTAGGTCCGGTTAACCGGCCATTTTAGGTGAGAGGCCTCCCTTAACCCGGTTGCTTGAGCGGTTTATACCGGTGCCTTAGCTGACCGGCCGATTTGACTGGTTACCGGTTCAAACCAGTCGGTTTTGATAACTAGTATTGCAAGCTTTTGCCCACAAAAATTTGGGCATATCTTGGTCATATAGCATTGCCCTTGCAGCTTCTACAATGGTTCGGTTCTTCCTTTCTGCAACTCCATTCTCCTCTGGATTGTATGGAGCTATCCATTCTCTCTTGATGCCCTCCGTTGCGCAGAAACTGGTGAAATATTTATCGATATACTCTCCACCATTATCTGACTGCAACTTCTTGATCTTCTTTCTTGCTGAATTTTCTACAAGCGCTTTGAATTCTTTGAAACGTTCAAAGACTTCATCTTTGGTTTTGAGAAAGTAGATCCAAGTCTTTCTGGAATGATCATCAATAAAGGTAGAAAATACTTCGCACCACTGAGAGCGGTTGTGGACATTGGACCGCAAATATTTGAGTGTATCAACTCCAATACACTCTTGGTCTTGCTGCTGCTTCTTGGAAATGTTGCTTTAGCATACTTCCCTAGTACGCATCCCCTACAAACTTCATCTCTCCTTGTGCTGAGTTCTAGAGCTCCTATGATAGTCTTCTTGATAATCTTCAAGGCTCCATGATGTAAATGCCCCATCCTTCTGTGCCATAATTCATTTAGATCTCTTTCGTTCGTACTACCAATCAGAGCCATTGGGGATTCAAGCTAGAGCTTATATAGTTTATGGCTCACTCCGATTTGTGCCTTCTTGTTCAAGCTAGGATGTTTGACATAAAATTTGTTTCCAATAAAGTATACGTCATAACCCTTGTTCTAGAGTTGAGACACTGAGAGCAAATTCATCCCCAACCCTGGTACATGCAAAACATTTGTGGCTCGAATCTTGTTGCCAGCTTCTATCTGAAATATTATGGTACCTCTTCCAACGGAGGTACATTAGGCCTTGTTTCCCATAGTAATCTGGAAATTCATCTATTCTTCTTGGTAGCTTGAAAAACATTCTCGAACTCCCGTCATATAAGCAGATGCTCCACTGTCAATATACCAAACACTTGGAGGAGCCATTCTTGACACACAAGCGAGATCCTCCTCTAGTCTGGATGCTAGCACAGTCATGTCATGTTCCCTCTGTGTTTCTGAGTGCTCTGGAGGATTGCGTGAACCCTTCTGAATGTCAGATCTTTGGTCCATAGCAGATCCTCCCTTTCTGTCTTTAGCTTTTTGCTCTAATACTGTTAGACTCCTGTATTTCACAGTATCACCAAGTGACTGATTATTGCTTAGATTTGTCATTACTGAAAATAATATTCCATGGCCATCATTTATTTTCAGGAAAAATGGGAAATCCTGACTGTCAAGAGCTTCAAAAGAATCCATGTGCCTTTTAGTTCAGTAGAAGGGGAAAATGTTGCTGATAAGGACCACAAAGTGGCAGCACTAGAACTATCATTAAGGCAAAGGAGCATATCGGGCAATAATGCAGTAAGAAAAGCATAAAAGAGAGGCAGAGAAGCAACAGAAAGGCAAGGAGCAACATTATACCATCAACGAAGACAAAGGAGCAGAGCAGAGCAATATTAGAATCAAAGAAAGCAAAGGTAGCAGAGAAGTAGTTAAGGCAGGAAAACAACAAAGGCAGAGTCGTGAACGTGATTGGGTCAAGTCGTGCACGTTTGGGTCGAGCCGTGAACGCTAAGCGGGTCAAGTCGTGAACACAGGGCAAGTCGTGAACGTGGGCAAAGCAGTGAACGAGTCAAGTATGCCACGAACAACTAAGAAACGAATGGGCGCAACCAAAGAAACAAAGGCGGCAAACCACAGCAAAGGAGCAGTGAGGACCGTTGGATCTGAGCATCAATCAACGACGGAGATTAAATTGCATATCGCATATCGGCGAGTTTTACATTTATAAGTTAAGAAATCGCAAGTTAAACTGCTTAAGTTGCGATACGATAAGTCATAAAAAATGCAAAAGGCAAAATGCGGGTGATGACGTGGCAAGCTGACGTGGTAGGTGACGTGGCAAATGACGTGGCCTTGACCCCACAAATCACAGTTGATTTATGATGACGTGGCAGATGATGTAGCCCTGGCCCGCATACCGCACATCGCAAGTTTTAAGAGTTAAGTGCTAAGGGTTTGAGCTATAATTGCCGAAATGCAATGTGCAATGCCAGGTGGGACCCGATTGCAATCACAAATCGCAAGTTTTAAAGGTTAAGTGCAGAGGTAAAGTTAACTCTTGCGCCATGCGAAGTGTGACTTTGGCATGGATGCGATGTGGTTATATCGCTGAAATCGAAAGGATTTCAGATCCGAGTGCATTGGGTCACATACGCTGTTTGGTGAAGAAAAAGGGCCAAGCACGACAACAGGACTCGACCACACATTCAAAGGGTTTTCCACCATTTACCCGAGAGAAGGAAAGTTCTGCCAATCGTTAAAATAACAAAGGGTTATGTTTTAAAAAAACTGCCAAAGCTACCAAGATTGAAGATTCAGTCAAAAAAGGGAGCACAAGTAGTAAGGGTCGAGTCAGGCAAAGCGTTTTTACAAAATTGTTATGTTATAACGGCAGAGATGGAAAAGGCAGCAAACTCATCGGCACAGTCACTAATCCATGAAAAGTGGCAAGCACTACACCAACTTTAATTACCAAATGCCAGTTTTCTGAAAAGTTGGGTCAGATGTCAGAGCCGCCATTGGTTACCTCTTCGTGACCATCACAGCCACCTCCAAGCTTATTGTTTGATCTTACGAAGAGCCATCGAAGCATTTGGATCCTTGAAGAGCTGCCCAAATTTAATTCTACAGGCGGTGCTTTTGTCAGAGATTTCTGATTAGGCCTTGCATGGCCACACTTGTCCATTTTTCGCTTAAATTGTAATCAATGAAAGGTTGCCGAGTAAGATAGGGCACTGACTTAGTCTTTAGATAAATATTGCATGCCTTAGCAGTATCAGAGGTTGGAAAATTGGACCCTGCTGAAGCTTGCATTGTAAGAAGTATTGGAACTTTGTAACTGTTAGAGCTGCGCATCAATAATAAGAGACCATTCACAGGATTCTTGAGCTATGTTAATGGTGATGTTTTTCCTTTGTCTTTTCATGCTGTGCACCAATTTATCTGATTTTAAAACATAAAATTTAGATTAAGATTTGTTGAGAGAGCACCTTAATTCTTTCTGTGTTTGTTATCTTTATGTTTTCTTTTGAGGTATAGTTAAAGAATTCTTAACTGCTCTTTAAGCTATTACTGAACTCACTGCTTTCTTTCATCTCATATTCACACTGACAGTAAGATCCAGTCTGCATAGTTAGCTTGCCCTGTGAATGCCCTTGTAAAGTTGATGCACCATTCAGCCTTTTGTGACTCCATAGCCCAATGGATTAAGTTTCACAGCTCTATCTGTCCAACCACCCCATCAATCAAACAAACAACCCTCATAATTTCTATAAATAGCCTAATATCAACCCTTATAATTATCAAGTTAAATCATAAAAACAGAGAGAGCCCTCTTCGAGTCTAGGAAGGCTAGGTCTTGGACTCCAAAGTGGTTTGATGTTGTCCTCTGTCGTTTGTTCTTGCCAATCTTACAAATTACGAAGTGATAACAGATACCATGTAAAATTTTCAGATCTGAAAATTATTACTGCAGTTATTGATTTATTTCACCTACTTATTAGATAAGTTATTTACAGATGCTTAAGTAAATTTTGAAATAAGCACAATTGCAGTACTTCGCTCCAATCAAAAGTAGAAGAACAAAAATAACACATGTAGCACAATAGAAACAACCATATGAACACTGTTATTTTTGGACAATTGTCCTCGAAAAAACCCAATGTGGGAAAACCAGTGCAGCAGATGAGGGTTTTTATTTATTTTCAGCAATGAAAAGATCTTTTACAGAAGTCTTGGCGAGCAAAATAAAATAGCATACACCTGGTGTTAGCAACCTATAATATAGGGGTCATAATTTTGACTTGACTATTGATAATCTTGTAAATCTGTACATACTTTGCCTTCTGCAAGTTGTATTCACAAATTTTGTAAAAAAATAAAAAAAAATCAAAAAAGAGGGTAAAAAGTCCTAAACAAATAATCCAAGGACTTAGAAAAAATAAAAAAAAAACCCCAAAAGAAAAATGAATAAACATGAGAGTGAGCAAGCATAAATGCCACTACTTCTTGCTTTTTGACTGTGGCAGAGTGTCAATAAATGCCATAGTCCATGATGAGTTAAACAGTTTAATCTTAACTTGTCATTGTTTCAATTTCACTTGTTGTAGATAGAGAATAATGAGTTGTCACACTGCTTAATCATGACAATTCAGTAGTTAGGTAGAGAAATAAAGTGAATCTAACAGTGCAATCTGGATTCATGGATGAAATAAGTGTAGAATTAGATAGTTTCACTTGCTTTCAGAAAGAATAATGCTGCGAAGGTTGCTAGCCTAAATGCACCTTACTACAAAGGAAGAAAAAATGTTAGCATGGTAAGCTAGGTAGGTAGAAGAAGGTGAAAAAATCTCAATGTAAATATCATTCATCATGGGCTGCAAAATAACTAATTTCCCCTTCCCATAGTCATGAAACATTTTAAACTATCAGTCAGAAAGGCTCAAGGCATTTCCTTGACTTTTGTTGGGACCGGACCCAAGGCTTTATGACTGATTAGTTGAAAATGTGAATGCCTATATTAATCCCTAAAATCACTACATTACCATTCCTGCATTCATCTCCTTGAATAATCCTAAGTAAAACACCATTTTTACTTAAAGACATTATAATTCCCATTTTATTAACTTCCTACATCATTTGAAAACATTAAGCCCTCAAAATAACATTATATCATAAGTTAAGTGATAAGATCAATGCAAATTGTCTTTTGAAATTCACTTTACTTATTATGTTTATGTATTTTGAGTATACCATTTCCTATTTTCATATTAACTTTAACATATGTATTAATTCCCTTTAGAAATAACCTTTCCTATTATATAACTCCTTTTCATATAATTAACCCAAAAAACCCACTTAATATAACTTAAGCCAAAGTTATTTATTCCCACATGTTTAAATAAAACCCCCTTATAACCCCTTTGGCTAAGTTAACCCGATTTAATTCACCATATAATAAAAATATATGAGAAAAATCTTAAAACATGTCTTATATATGTTTTAAACAAAAATTCCCCGAAGTTTCATTTAAACTAAACTTCAACAGTAACAAACCCATCTCCTTATATATTCACCTTCCCCAACTCCCTAACCTAAGGTTAAACTATCCCTTTGCTTCTCTTCCGATTCCCTTTAACCAAGGTTAAAATCATAACCGGAGCTAAAATTCCAAGGTATATTCCCCCAATTGTTTACTCTGGTTAAATCCCTTTTGAAACCTTCCCGATCACCTTTTCCATTGGAAAAAGTCATTTTTATATATAAAACTTAACTATACCCCTTTCTCCATCGAATTGATTTTCAACCCTCCGATCTCCAAAGCCCATTCAATCTAACGGTCAGAAATCTACGCGATAGTTCAATACATTTTTATCCCTCCCCATCGCGTGAATTTATAACCGTCTGATCTTCTTTTATTTCCAAGATCTACGGCCCAAAGTGAACCCGATAACTGATCTTTCCCCGCACCTTCCCTTTTAATCCCGATCGTTTGCTTCCCAAAGCCAAATCCGACGACGATAATGCATTTTCGCACCCATAAAGTAATCGACGGATGTTTTAGAAAAGTTGCGCAAAATGGGTGGTTTTCCCAAACCACCCCGCATCGACGTGTCACAATCCTATTGGATCGCGTTCAAAAAGCTATTTACCCAGTGGTATTCCAAAACCACTCCCGCTTAAACCTTTGTTTAATGTAATTTAACTATAGTTTAACTATGGTTTAATACGTTAAAATCATAATTTTCATTGAACATTTCACCTTTTGGCGCTTTAAACTTTGTGAAACCTCTGCTGAGCCCATTTTTCATCGTATTATCAGCATTTGTGCACCATAACACCCTGAGAACCTGTGCAGAGCCTTTTCATCATTTTAAAACCTACCAGCGCCATTTTCAAGCCAGTCGACCTGCAATTCAACCACGAAGTGCCACATTACCCTCTGAAAGACCAATTTTGCAGAATTGAAGACTATGCGCCACTGCGAAATGTCTTCAACCTCGATTATACCTGTTTTAAGGTATTTTTCATCAAAACTTATCCACTGAACTTCAAATTCTAAAGAAAAAGCACCAAATTTCCTGCTATTGCCTGTAATTGTTTAAATTGCCTATATAGAAATTGCAAAAAACATCCATAGTACAGGGGAAACTCTGTCAAATTTTCTCCAGAATCCCTAATTGCCGTTTTTTGCAACTTTTATCCATACCCTAGTCGTTTCCACTGCTGGAATTGATCGTAACCTACTTTGTGAGCATTAAAACCTTCTTTCAATCCAAAACCCTGCTCAGAACCCTATTTTACCAGAGAAATTCTCCAAGAAGCCCTTGTTTCCAACAAAAGAGCTCAACAAACAGTCTAAGCTTGCTCTGCTCAATTAAAAAATGACAAAGAAACAAGTAACCCCTAAAGCAGGAGGTCCAAAGCCTCAAAAGAAACCCTCTGCTAAAACTCCTCAGCCTGAATCTTCCAAAATTGATAAACCTACCCCTGTACTCACTGCTGATTCAACAGAAGTTGTCAGGCCTGTTCAACCTCCAGTTATCTCACAAGAAAATAGCCCTTTGGTTGACCTTGACTACAGAATAATGGACCCTTCATTAGAGTTCAATTTGCTTGATGTATCTAACTGGTGTTTTGGTAAATCAGTAGAGAAAGATGACAAAGATATACCAGTCTAGGATTCCAATTTGCCAAAATACATTATTCCTCAAACTCATTCATCCCCTGATTTTGTCAGATTGTGTCAGTCCTATTATCTTCCAGACCAAAGGTGCATTGTGAATAAAGACAGAGAGGTCTTATTTCACATCAATGAAGAATCTATAAACTCTATGCTGCAACTGAACCTTGATCCCAATGCTGCTTCATTGTCCATAGAGGAGTTAACTTAGAATTACCTAGAGCTTGATTTTGCTTTTAAGTTCAAAGTCTTCCAGACTTTTTGTCCCAAGCAAGTTGATATCCCCAAGCTTAATCCTCCATTTGATACCTTTGATTTTCCAGATGAAACCAGACAAATTGTCTCAATGTTATCATTCATACTAGGATACACTAGTGATGAATTCACTGATGTGGCTATCTTAGGTTTTTTGTCAACTTTGAGTCCTGGCCAGTCACCATCCATTGTGTACAATTTTGCTAAATTCATTGCAGAAAACATGCATTATCAGTTATCCAGATTGTCAGAAGGAGTCTTTAGATATACCTCATAATTACTTCACCTCTTTTTGTATTATCAAGCAGATAAATTTCCCATTGAATTTCAGAAAGTAGATCCAGAAGGAAATGTTCTTTCAGTTGTGTTTTGGTCATCAATTCTGAGAAAATGGAACAGGGAATACAACTTTGCAGATTTCAATGACTTGTTTTTAGTGCCTGCTATGAATCTATTGAATAAAGAACAGACCCCTAAAATCAATGAAGAGACAAAGAGAATTCTACAGCTATCTGAGAGCTGTAAAATAGAGAATTGGTATTTATACAAAAGTTACACAGAAATCAGAGTATATGGTGCACTCCTAGCCCCATATAAACTATCAGTTTTTGTTACAACAGGAATATTTGCTTTGGAATATTTGAGGCAGCTATTGAATGCAGATGAAATTAATTTCATAGCTTCCAGGAAAAAAACTCAGTTCAAGTTGAAAAATCAAATTGGGCCATTTATTGTGAATAACAGAGAAGCAGCCAATGAAATTAATGTCTAGTTGAAAGAGTACAAATTCCCATATAGTTTTATGTGGAATTATGATCCACAAGGTATTTTAAGCACAATGAGAGTGAAATGCAAGTTGCCTGTCTTCTTGCATGATCCCAAGCCCCAAATTGAAAAGTATGCCAACAAACTTGAATGGGAGCCAAACACTCTATTTGATGATGATTCACAGGAAATGCAGGGAAACAATGGCAAAGATAAGCAGGTTGATCAAATACAGGTATTGAGAGTGAATAAAGAATCTGACATTCTTCATAAGAGAAGCAGAAAGGAAGATAGTTTCACTGCTGAAACTATTCAAGACAAAAGATTCAGAATTCCTTACAATAAGAAAAGTAAATTGACTATTGAAGAAAGGGACAAAGCCATCAATATTGAAGATAACAATGGTCATGAAACTGATGATGAAGCTACAAGGATAGTAACTGAAACTCTCAAAGAGCTTCAAAATGTTCAAATTGGAGCCCAGTAGAAAGATACAATCATGGTGGATAAACAATCTAAAGTGGATATGCCATCTTCTTCTAAAGAACCTGACAATACAGAGTCGGACATTCAAATCAGGTTCAAGCAAATTAAAGAAAAGAACAAAGAAATAAAAAATGAAGCATATTCAAAGTTCCTCAAAGAAAAGCTTGGGAATAAAGATAGACTCCTTTCGGCTTTTGACTATTCTTCTAATAAGTTGGTGATGTCATTTCTCAAGCCTACAGTGGCTGATCCTAAAACTATTGCAGATTATTCAAAGACAGATCTTGAAGTTGACGCAAATGCAGTCCATGAATTGGACCAAATAGAATTTCATAGAAGCAACACAGAGAAGCTATATTCTAAGATAGTCAATAAGACTATGAATTCTATCAGGCTTGAGAAAACATTGATAAACCTCCAAACTCAAATGAAATTGGATAGAGCCTCACTATATGCCAATAACTCGAAGATCAAAGTATTAGAAGACTTAGTGATTGAAGCAGGAGCTGATCCAACTAACATGGAAGTTGCAAAGGCTTTAATCAAACAGAAAAATGAAGATATAGCTGCCCTCAGAAAACAGCTAAAATTGCCTCTAAGTGAAAATCCTCAGGCTAAAGAAATCCTTCAGCAAAAACAGAGAATGATGAATTGAAACAACTTGTTCTTAAAATGACGGATCAGATAAAAGAAATGGAAAGCCAAATAGAAGCTTTCATGCAAGAGAATGAAAAACTGAAGAAAGCTCAACAGGTTATCATTCCTACAGTGATTCCAACTGTAAGCACAGTTGTTCCATCTACATTGGCAGAACACTTGGCACCACAAGGAGTATTGGCAACTGCAGTGCCAATAACTTCTCATGAAATCTCAGCCTCTTCTTCATCAACCTCACAGGTAAACACAGTACAAGACAAAGCTGCCATGATCAGAACCATGGAAGACATGTCAATTAAAGATAAAGAAATACTTAGTTTGAAAGGCACTATTAAAAATCTAGAAACTTCCAGAAGAGATGCCTTGATTACTTCCAAAGGGCATGAACAGAGGGCTGATAGACTACAAGAACAGGTGAGAATTCTTCAAACACAGGTGAATCTTACAGATCAAGTTACATATATAAAAAATCATTTATGGACAAGAATCGTTGAAAGCATTAATTTACAATGGCCTTCTATTCAAATAATTTATGAGCAGAAAGAGGTACTACAGGCTGCAAATGCAGAAATCGATAAAACCAAAAAATAAATTGAAAATAAGCCACCACAAGCAGTTCATCTCATAGCATTTTTTAACAGCAAGACCAGGGAAGAATTAGAAGAGTTGAAAATTGCTGACAGGACAAAGGCCATTCTTCAAATTAAAAATGTTCTGAATAAAAGAAATATGATGAATAATTTGGAAGACAGATGTAAAGATATGAACTTGGCCATGTCAAGATTTTGAGCCAAATACAAAGTATTATCAGAAGCCGGTTTGCCAGACATTCATGCATTAAATGACAAATTGATGCCACAGAAAGATTATGATCAGAAAATCAGAGCTCATGCTAAGGAGCAAGATAAACAACCATTGCCACAAGGATCACCAAGTGGCAAAGTACTTCAATATTTTGAAAATCTATTCTTTTTAGAAAATGAAATCAAGCATATGTTTACTGTAAAGCCTAACTTTGCCAAATATATAGAGGCTGATGAAAGTTATAGGAAATTGAAGAATATGAAGATCCCCACTGCTGAACAGTGGCAAGAATTCACAGATCTGCTATGAATGTGACAGGTAAAGAAAAGGAAAATCATATGGAAAATCATATTTTACTTTTACCTTATGGTGAAAAAATCAGTATCAAAGTGTATCAAGGTCAAAGTGTATCAGTAAAATCAAATTGTTACTGCTGGTCATTTTTTATTACAGCAGTGAAACAGTGAAAAGCAGAGATAAAGAGTATCAGATCAAAAGATGAAAAGGAAGAGTATTCTCCAAGCCACCATCCATGAGAAGATGTATCTATTGCCAGCAATGCTCACAGCACATCGAAAATCAATTTAGATGAGATAAAACAATTCTATTTTTCCTTGAAAAAGAGGACAGCTTGAAAACTGTTTTGCTGTTGTCCCTCTTCTTATGTTCTTTTTCCTATTCTTCTTTAAAACATTATCTCAATGTCTGAGATATTTTATAAACAATTTTTGTGTGTAAATACTTCATAATTTGAAGTATTCAATGTGGAATAAAATTTCTCAAGACTACTATAGTCATTTCGCTGGACATATTGAAGTTGGTGTGAGTCAATTAGTGAAGCAGCAGACTGGAAACGAGATTAGAGACATCATAACTAAGGATTATCGTGGTGACAAGATAAGTCTCGTATTTTTTCCTGTTTTCAGTGTTATTTTTTAAAAGTTTACATACATTCATTTAATGCGTTTCTATTATGTAATGATCAACTAAGGAGAAATTAAACAGGATTAGTGATAATAAGCTCTCTGTTTTAAACTAGTTGGCATTTTTATGTTTTCTGCTTGATGACTAGACCATAGAATTCTTAATTGCTCTAGGTCCCAGTTTGATCCCCTCCTTCAATCCTCTTTTTTGTAACTTAAGGATTCTTAAGTGCCCTTTTGTTCAGATTTCACCCATTCCATCAACAAAGCCTATTCAAAGCCTTAGAAGGTCATCTATCCCGCCCTTAGTACATTTGCATCTTTAAGTCTTATTTCCTAGCTCTGCTTGCCTAGAGATTTGACTCCGTAGCCCAATGGTCTGGTAGATCCCTCTAGTTTACCTTGAAACACTTTTTATTCCCACCACACTTTTAAAACAAGTCCCACTGTCCACTCATAGCTAGCCTAAAACTCTTTACCAAAACAAAGCTAAATCTTTAGGAGAGATCCCTCTCCGAAGCTCAGGAAAGCTAGATCCTGAATTCCCAAAGCGGTTCTTGGTTACCCCTGGTGTTCTTAACTACAAAAATCCCATCCCACAACCTGAGAATTACTAGGGTGATAACACCTGGTATGAATTTTCCAGACACTTCAGAAGTGTTCCCAACACACGGGATGCCCTCCTACACCCTCTGCGTCATCCTGTGTAGCTTCTCTGCGCAGCCCCTCTCTGGACTGTGTAATTCTGCATGGAGAGCTCGATGTTGCTGCTCAGCATTGCCTTCCCTTCACCCTTCTGCCTTCTACTTCTCTGTCTGCCGACTTCTCCCTCCTCCTTCCACCTCTGCAATCCTGCCTATATAAACTCACCCACTGAAATCGAATTCTCTTACTTCAATATCGAATTCGATTTCCTTCGGGTACTGAGAATGCGCCTGGCTTGATTTCCAAATGACCCTCAAGCCTCTTCTTATAGTCTTTTCGCTGATGAATCAACAACCAAGATTATATCTTTAATCAATGGCTTAGATTAAAAGATGACTTGATCTTCATTTTCTAGAAGATTCACACTTTTCTTTATTAATACCCTTTAATTATTTAATTTCCCTAAGTTTAGACTTAGGGTCCACATTAAAATAATTAATTATTTTAATAGAGCACGATCCGAGTGGAATTTCAACAAACGATTGCTGGGCTCTTTGGATAACTGTTGTTTAAGCCTCTCCACCAAATTTGAGACTTGGAACGATTGCTGGGTTCTTTGGATAAATTTGCTATAAAATCAACAAATATAACATCCACTGTACATTAATGATTAATTATATTCGAGTATCAACCATTTAGATGCAATAACCATCTAGAATCTAGATTCTTCTCCTCTTGTCTAGCGTTTCCCTCTACCTCGATTATCTAGGGACATTAGTCAAAATTGCCCAATTTTGATCAAACTACCTAATGCAAGCCTTAAAATATGATAGAAAGAACTTAACATGCTTGATCGATGATTTTGACTTTGATTAAAATGTAATTTTTTGGTAACAACATGACAAAAGAGTTCAACATTAACACCACCAACACTAGGGTACATATAGGGCTTGGTGCTCTTGATTAAATTCTAATCACATACCCTCATACATGATATAATCTAATGAAATGCCACAATACCATTGATCCTAAATTCCTGAAAATTGTTAAGTCTGCTGAATTTTGAATAGGATATGAAATTCTATTTTCTCCATATGAAGTCCGATCAGGCTGGAACCACTCTCAAACATCCTGAGTCATTTCATGGTAATGTTAAAAATTTAAGTAAAGGATGAAAATGAAAAATAAAGGAGAATGAACATTAACATGAGGGAGCATCTAGGAAGCATCTAAGGAGCATCATGGCTGCAACTTGGGAGTGTCCGAGAAGCCCCAACCAAACTTAAGTCAAATACAAGATAAAAAAATATTTAGAACTTTGTGGAACCCTTTGGCATCGCCTGTCTCCCTTCGGATCTGTACGGATCCGTTCCCGATCCGCGGAGGATCTGTCATCAAATCCGCGGTTCGAAAATTTGGAACTGCGGATCGAGCCAGTACAGTTCCGAATTTCCAAGAACCATCTTTGCCGACCCGATCCGCAGTTCCGAAATTCCGAACAGCAGATCCGATGACGGATCCCCCACGAACCTGTCCGGGACGTGATTCCTGGTTTGGATCCTTGGGGGGGACGTTTCCTGCAACACTAATGTGAACGACCTTAACCACATTGTATCAAGGTACTTTGGTCCAGAGGATGATGCTTCTGGAGAATCAACTGTGACTATTTCAGATGCACAAGAGAGAGGAAATCGATCCCTTCCTCATTCGGTTGAAAGCAATTCGAGATCAGTTGGTTGCTATGGAGGCAACTCTTGACGATGGTCTCATGGTGCGGATTGCCCTGAATGCAGTCACCAATGATTGGGAGACCTTTGTCCAAAGTATTTTGGTTAGAGCACAGCTTCCAAATTGGGAGGACATGTGGGCAACTCTTCGTCAAGAGGAGATTAGGAGGATGTCCAAGATGGGTAGCAGCTGCGGAGGAGCCAAGATCAAGAAGGAGGAGGAGGAAGATGCAGCTCTCGCATCTAAGGGACAAAGGCAACAAGAAGAGAAGAAGAAGAAGGACCTCTCAAAGGTCTGGTGCTTCAGATGTGGCGAGTTGGGACACTTCGCCAATACTTGTCCTCAGAAGAAGAAGGGCAAGGAAGATTCAAATTCCAAGGTTGCGGCAGCCAAGGGGGATGATGGCAATGATGATGATGTGGCCATGAGTGCTCATGTGCCTCGAGAGAAGAGGTGGGGCGACATTGATCTGTAGTTCTCTTGAACTGCAGATGAGGGGCAGGATCCTTGAGGTGCCCAAACTCTTGGATCACATACGAGCTACGGAAGCCCTTAAAGACAGTAGCAATATGAATGGAGTCAGTTGGTGCAAAGGATTATGGAGGCACGATAGCTGTGAGGACGCTGAAGACTGAAGCAACGCATTGCAGAGGCAGCAACAACGTGGAAGCAACATCGCAGAGGTTGATGGGACTTCAGCAATGCAGAGGGGCAGCGCTTACGCAGTGCAGAGCAGCAGACAACGCAGAGCTTCAGAGAGTCAACGCAGCTTAGCAGCAGAGGATGCTTCAGTATCGAGATGCAGCCAAATGGACGTGTTTGTCAGTGTTTTGGGTGATGTCCTTCAGTTGCTTACTTCTCAGCAATTGAGTTGCAATGCAACAGTTAGCAGTGGCAGTGCTATGGGCAGCATGATGTAGCTTTTGAGAGGGAGCTACAGTATAGATGAGGCAATGACTGTGGTAGAGTCATGGGTAGCAGTATAGAAGGTTGCAGCGCAATGGATGAACAGCAACAACAGAGCATTAGCAGCGCAGGGGACCGATACCATGGATCAGAATAACACTTCTGGAGTGAAGTGTTGCTAGATCACATTCCTCGCTAAGAGGGAGTGTTGAGATTTTAGGTAGCATCGGATGTGCTCTAGCTCCAAAACTTTGTGGAGGGGCTAGAACACATGAGATCTCCTAGACCCATAAATCGTTTGGATAAAGTCCACAGGGAACCTTAGTTATTCAAAATATTAATTATTTTAATGGAGACCCTAAGTCTAACTTAGGGAAATTGAATAATTAAAGTGAATTAGTTTAGACATGTGGGTGAGAATGTTCTAAGTAACGTGGACCAAGTCTTTTCTAATCTTAGCCGTCGATTAGAGATTAGATCACAGTGGTTGATTTTTCAACGAGAAAAGTATTAAAGGAAGGCTTGGGGTTAGTTGGAAAACACACATATAGTCGTAGCACTTGAGCAAAGTCGAAATTTTGGGGCGCGGTTTGCTGAGAATTTTCGAGTGAGCTTGCAGTGCAGTGAGTCGCAGATCCGCAGTGCGATTTTAGATATGAGGCCGAGGATACATTCGCAAAGAGGTAGATCCGTGCTGTTGGGGTTCCCATGTTTTGGCAAGTTTGGCAATACCAAAAGATGAGACAACATCAGAACCACTTTCAGACCTTAGGATCTAGCCCTCCTGGGTCCAAAGAGGGATCTCTCTGTATAGGAAAAGGTTTTATGTCTTTGAAGCTCAGTTTAAAGGTCTTAGGCTAGTTATAAGGCACAAGGTTTGTTTGTTTGACTTTTTGTTTGGTTGTTGGGAATCAGGAAGGAAGGGTTCAGCATAAGGCGAGGACGAGCAAAGAGGATTTTAGGCAAAGGAGAGATAATTCAGAGAGCACTCGAGACCATTGGGAAATGGAGTCAAGAAAGGGTTTACTTGCTATTCAATATGTAGGCTTTCAGTTGGGCTAGTCATCTAAAGCATTGGATCTTAAAGATGATAGTGTAATATGGAATAGTGAGAAGGAAAGGTGAAAGACAAGGAAACCTCCAAGGTGACCACTTAGGAAACAGATCCAGGGACAGGACGTGCCATTAGACACCTGTGATCCACCTCCTAAAAGGTTAACTCTTCAGACAAGGGAGACATAAAAGATTTAAACACAAAGGTGAAAACCTGAGATCAGAGAAAGACTTTGAACTTTCAATGCTTCAGCATCCAACTTGAGGGAACTTGGAAGGGTTCAATTGATTGAAGAAGGACCCTAGTGAGGCAGAGACAGTGTTCTAAACTCCCAGTATCCCAATTCTTTCAATTAAAACCTAACAAGAACATCTGAGGACAGATTCATTAATCCATACATCAGCGAGCCATAAATTATAGCCACTACACTGGTTAACTTAGCTTAAATCAGCGCTCAGATAACACATATAGTAGAAAACATCAAAGGTAGGGAGAGCAGAAGCTTAGGGTACCATGCGAGGGTATATCCTAAACCAGATTTCTGATGAGTACCAGAGAAACGAAATGAAATGAATTACAGAAGGAAAACAAAGACTAAGTAAGAAAACATCACTGCTGCTTTAAATTAGGATCCAAAGAAATGTGCTTGTCATATTAAAGAGCAACACTAGTCATGTACAACATTGCCAACAACTAGATATTCAGTCTGAAAACATCACGCCTAGCCTATCTTACAACTTTACACAGAGAACTCTATCTTAAGAGAAACAGCTTACAGTCCATAGATATTCGATCAACAACCTTTACAATGAGTTTCTTCATGACTTTTATAGCTGAAAGAGAGGCAGAGGAGGTAGATGAAACACTAAATGAAACATTAAACAGAGTAGGAGGAGCGGGTCGAGGCCCATTCTGTTTTAATATCTGGGCATTAATCTTTAGTACTCTTTGAATGAAAGAGTGGTCTTCGACAGGCTGAAATTTACTCCGGGTATGTTCCTGATGTACTTTGTCTGCAGTACTCTGTAGTACTCTGGTGAATAAACAAAAAGGTAGATAAATGACTTCAAGGTCTGCCATACCGTGTAACTAATGTTCTGATAGCATTAGGACATTTCTGTCAGGGTGGAAATCTTCTCAAGAACGCGATGTAGAAATAAAACAGTATGGGTACTGTGTCCTTTCTCGAGAGGAGACTTCTGTCGATGTGAAATCTTGATGATATTGTTTTCTGCGCATTAGGACTTATTAGGCCTTCTGTGTGATTCATGAGGTCTTCAATCTGGTACTTTGCCTTTAAAACACTAAATTAAGGCTTAACATCTTCAATAATGTGCATTACAACTCCTTAACTCTGTACTGATACTCTTTGCCGTTTCATTACTGTCTCTGTCTGTGAAATCTGAGCTTTAATGGCGCTGGAAAGGTTTCACAAAATTAAACTCTGAACTTTTAATGAAAATTACGTTCTAGCACCTTCCTAGGCTCTTCTCTGTAATATCAGTCTCTGAAATTAGCCTTCTCTGCGCTCTATGCCACTATAACAGTGACTGTGAGCAATGGCAGAGTTCACCGACTGTAACCTGCAATACACATAAATATGTTAAGAAACTCGTGCATGGGGTCGGATGCTGTGGAGGATTGTGAGAATGGCAGCGCAACATGGTGAAAACGGTGGATGCAAATGGCAAATGGTGGAAAAATGCAGAATAATGGAGGTTTGGTAGAAAAATGAACGCGGACCGTTCGATCCGATCTGGAGGCGATGATCGACGGTGAAGATTAGCCAAAGGAATGACTTTAGACGGTTGGGCGAGAAGACATACACTTTAATGTTAAAACATTAAAATTTGATCTTTGAACAAAATACACGGGAATGTATGAAAAATGTAACGAAATGATTTTGAAGGGTGGGACCCGGTCATGGGTGGAGGGCGATTTGATTAGGGTCGTTAGATCCAACGAAATGGACGGTTGCGGTCAAATCGGAGGGAGAGTGATGGAGGACAGAAATCCGATGAGTGATGGTGCGATTGCATCTGGGCCGTTAGATCTACGGGCGATCGACGACTATGATTAGATTGGAAGGATCGCAATCGGCGGGGACAGAGGAGGCACACTCAAGACCTTGCGATTGGCGATCGGGCGACGGAGCGACATCCGTTGGATTAAAGGGGAATCGATGGCAGCGATTACAATCGGAGGATCGCAATCGCAGGGTGCAGCGGGCGGCACAACAAGAAGTTTCGGTTGGTGATTGGAGCAATGTGTGATAGCCGTCGGATTTGAGAATCGATCGACGGTTGATATGTAATCGAAGGGGTGAATGGGGGGAACGGTGGGCGTGATTCGATAAGTGCTGGCCGTTAAATCTATATGGATCAACGACTCAGATCGCGATTGGGGGTTCGATTTAACAAACCATCGCATCGGAGCTTTATAAGTTTACAAAGGGCAAAGGCGTTCCGCTCCGAAACTCCGATGCGACTGGCGCTTCTCGACTTAGCGCTTGGTTTCGACGCTCGGGTCATGTGGGGAAGTGGTTAAGGGGCTGGGCCGAAGGGGGCTAAGCCTGTAATATGTTAGAAAATGGGTTTTTTAGCTTGGAAATAGAGTTTTAAGGCTAAAATTAGGCTTTCGGTGGGGGGAAAAAGAGAATTAAAATCAAATGAAAGGATTTCACTTGGTTTTTAAAGGGGAATTGGGTGGTTTAGGAGATTTAGGAAGGGATTTTAGGAGTCAAAGGGGAAACTTTGAAAATGGGCAAAAGAGTTAAAAGGGGGAATTTTGCAGAGATACAAGGGGCAGATGGGGGCCTTTCTGAGCATAATTTTTTCACAGATAGTGAGGCTTTTTGGATGGAAGCAGCAATGAATATCTTTTCAAAGGCAAAGGACACACAGAGGCTTCAAGGATGAGAGATTTTCATAGGAAATGTATCTCTTGAAGGCTCAAAAACAATTTAGCCACCTGTTTGCTTGACAAAAAATTCATAGGTGGGGATGGCTTCTTCTTGAAGGAGTCAAGAATCCAGAAAATAATCTTTGGAAGTAGGCCGAATGCCTGGTGCTTGACACATCTTTTCTTTTCTTGATCAGCTGCCACAAATTATGAAGACATCATATCAGCAGAAATATTCTCCCAAACAACTACCTACCCGTACTATAGTCCTAACATTTTTTCTTCCGGGTGCATTTGGACTAGCAGACCCTTTACATCATCAATTTTATAAACAACAAAAATAAACCTATTCTACCTCTACCCTTATTTCTCCATGAGACCAGATTAAACTGTTGGCCTCATAGCTTCTCTACCTAATCTAATATCTGCCAAGATTAAACTGTCTAGCAGATTTCTTCTCTACATTCTACAACAGAAATTGAAAAACTAACAAGCCAAGATTAGACTGTCTGGCTTGCTGTGGGCCATGACATAGAGACAAAATTTCTCACGGACTGAAAACTTTTGCAGAAATTTAAAACTACTTGAATGCTCACAGACTGAGCTTTATTTACCTTTTCTTACCTACTCTACTCTACTGGGAATCACTAATGCCCTAGGTGATATCAAAATGCCAGTGCAGCCAGTCAAGCAACAACAGAAAGGGGCAGACGAACTAACTGCTTATCAGAGACAACCATAGGGTGCTCTGCATGTGGATTTTCAAAACTGAGGCCACTACTAGTGGTGACCACTTCCGATGTGCCTGGCTCTTGCAGAGGATCAATGCTTGAGGAGCTGAGCCAATCCGAGCCTCCATATATTCTGCCATAGGATCCACAAAAACATGATATAAACCTTTTTCTCCAAAGCCTTCCATGACTGGTAGGCTATCTACATCCTTGACAGTTTCAATCACTGCATCTGCAATGTGGCCTCTGTAATCACACTCCTCTTTTTCCTGGTTAGGAGTATTTGGCAGGTAAGTATCAACCAGACATACCTCTTCTTCCACTAAATCAAGACAAAGATGTATGTGGGAAAGAAGGTCTCCCTCATTTTTATTGCAGCCTGAACTAGAGGACTCATCATATTTGACAATGTTGTCCTCTAGTAACCCTAATAGGTTCTGCTGGAGTGGTCTGAACTCTGTGAAAAGATCAACATAGTCTTGAGCAAGGGTTTCTTTGATTACCTCAACCCTTTCAGGGGAAGGCTCAGGATATTCATTTTGCTCAAGATTTTCTTCATTTCTTTCCTCCTCATCCTCTGAGCTAGAAAGCTGTTGACTTCCATCCTCATAGAAATTATTACTGATGATCCGATATATATCAGAGTGAAGATTCAATGAATCTTCGTCTGCTATCATGCTTTCAACACTTTCTTCATCAGTATCATATATGGCCTGCATCGACTCATCACTTTCTTGCAGTTGATGGTCACGATCTTCCTCCAATGAATCTACTGATGATGGCCCTGCGAGCTGAGTTTGCCTTTGGAAAAAATTATCATCAGACAGATCATTGTTAGAGAAATCATAATTATAAGCGATGTCACCCATCAAATCCATTGGATTCTCAACAAGTCTTTCCTTGAAATAATCTGTAAGTTCATCTTCTGATTTAAACTCTGGTTCATCACACATGCTTTGCATGTGGCTTCTGTCTTGCAGTGATCTAGTTTGTCTTTCTTAAGGACAAGGAGCAGGTCTTTTTCAATCATTATTTCTGGTTTCAGCCTCATATTCTTCCTCTTCTATGTTCAACAAGGTGTTGGCAGTCTCTATCAATCTTTCCAGCTTGTTTTCTAAAGAAACCTGCCTTGTTTCCTCTGCTCGGTCTTTCTTTGCTGCTTTTAATCTCTCCTCCCTGCACTTTATGTTGTGCTCGACAGTAATTGTTATGCTCTGCATTTCTTCCAGGCTCGAAGGCTCTCTTTCTCTTATATGGAATTCCACCTCGGGGTCAAAAGAACTCGGATAGTGCAATAGGGCCCATCCTAAAGGTGGTTTTATATCAGAAGATATTGCATTGTATACCTTATTAAACCTGGCTGAAAAATTCTGTACTGTCTCCCCTGGTTGTCTTCTCAAATTTTGATATTCTTCTAGGATGAAGAAGACATTTACCAGGACTACCCATCTATCAAGGAAAACCTGAGCAAACTGATGAAAGCTGAAGATGCTTCCAACTGGAAGGCTTTTAAACCAAATCTTAACATTTCCTTGTAATGACAAGGCAAACAATCTAATACGCACATCATCTTCTTCTATTTCATACAAGTCAAGTAAATCCTAAAGATTTTGAACATGTTGCTCAGCAGTGGTCTTTTTATTTTCTCCATCGAAAACAGGCAGCTTATTTGTAAGTCCTGCAGGGAGGGGTTAGAAGATAAGAGGTAAAACCAGAGGCTTATATCTTTCTATGACCTTTGTAAGTGTAGGTAGTGCAACAAGCGGCCCATGACTGCTTGAAGTTTCTTTAGGAGTGAGAGATACGCCATGAGGCTCTTGTTCCACTAGGTCTTTCACAAGAGTATAGTTCTGCTCATGATCTGAAGACTGAGGCTTGAGATCTTTCCCATACTCAACGTGGATCTCATCTTTGTACACTTGATCAGGCTTGAAGTATGATAAAACATAGTGGTAGACAAAAACAATGAATTCTTTAAACCAAATCCAACCCAAATGTTCTATCCTTCTATGAGGCCTGGCTATATTTCAGGTTCTTCCTCCAGTGGAGTCTTTGAGAGTTATGGAATGTGGAGTCGCCAGGTGGATGAATGTGAACGTTTGAAACAGGCTGTTGTCCACCATCAGCAATTTATGCCAATCTAGGCTAAGTGGTCTTTACTCCCCAACGGAGTCGCCATTATGTTGGAGACAACAATGGGACACAAGACCAATGTTAGCAGTCAAGGACTCTCAGATTTCTCCGCAGCGGAGTCGCCATTATGTTGGGGTTCCCATGTTTTGGCAAGTTTTGCAATACCAAAAGATGAGACAACAACATAACCACTTTCAGACCTCAAGATCTAGCCCTCCTGGGTCCAGAGAGGGATCTCTCTGTATAGGCAAAGGTTTTATGTCTTTGAAGCTCAGTTTAAAGGTCTTAGTAAGGCACAAGGTTTGTTTGTTTGACTTTTTGTTTGGTTGTCGGGAATCAAGAAGGAAGGGTTCAGCATAAGGCGAGGATGAGCAAAGAGAATTTTAGGCAAAGGAGAGATAATTCAAAGAACACTCGAGACCATTGGGCAATGGAGTCAAGAAAGGGTTTACTTGCTATTCAATATGCAGGCTTTCAGTTGGGCTAGTCATCTAAAGCATTGGATCTTAAAGATGATAGTGTAAAATGGAATAGTGAGAAGGAAAGGTGAAAGGCAAGGAAACCTCCAAGGTGACCACTTAGGAAACAGATCCAGGGACAGGACGTGCCATTAGACACCTGTGATCCACCTCCTAAAAGGTTAACTCTTAAGACAAGGGAGACATAAAAGATTTAAACACAAAGGTGAAAACCTGAGATCAGAGAAAGACTTTGAACTTTCAATGCTTCGGCATCCAACTTGAGGGAACTTGGAAGGGTTCAATTGATTGAAGAAGGACCCTAGTGAGGCAGAGACACTGTTCTAAACTCCCAGTATCCCAATTCTTTCAATTAAAACCTAACAAGAACATCTGAGGACAGATTCATTAATCAATACATCAGCGAGCCGTAAATTATAGCCACTACACTGGTTAAATTAGCTTAAATCATCGCTCAGATAACACATATAGTACAAAACATCAAAGGTAGGGAGAGCAGAAGCTTAGGGTACCATGCGAGGGGATATCCTAAACCAGATTTCTGATGCATACCAGAGAAACGAAATGAAATGAATTACAGAAGCAAAACAGAGACTAAGTAAGAAAACATCACCGCTGCTTTAAATTAGGATCCAAAGAAATGTGCTAGTCATATTAAAGAGCAACACCAGTCATGTACAACATTGCCAACAGCTAGATATTCAGTCTGAAAACATCTCGCCCAGCCTATCTTACAACTTTACACAAAGAACTCTATCTTAAGAGAAACAGCTTACAGTCCATAGATATCCGATCAACAACCTTTACAATGAGTTTCTTCATGAGTTTTATAGCTGAAAGAGAGGCAGAGGAGGTAGATGAAACACTAAATGAAACATTAAACAGAGTAGGAGGAGCGGGTCGAGGCCCATTCTGTTTTAATATCTAGGCATTAATCTTCGGTACTCTTTGAATGAAAGAGTGGTCTTCGGCAAGCTGAAATTTACTCCGGGATGTTTCTGATGTACTTTGTCTGCAGTACTCTATAGTACTCTGGTGAATAAACAAAAAGGTAGATAAATGACTTCAAGGTCTGCCATACCGCGTAACTAATGTTCTGGTAGCATTAGGACAGTTCTGTTAGGGTGGAAATCTTCTCAGGAATGCAATGTAGAAATAAAATAGTATGGGTACTGTGTCCTTTCTCGGGAGGAGACTTCTGCTGATGTGAAACCTTAATGATATTGTTTTCTGCGCATTAGGACTTATTAGGCCTTCCGTGTGATTCATGAGGTCTTCAATCTGGACTTTGCCTTTAAAACACTGAATTAAGGCTTAACATCTTCAATAATGTGCATTAGAACTCCTTAACTCTGTACTGATACTCTTTGCCGCTTCATAACTGTCTCTGTTTGTGAAATCTGAGCTTTAATGGCGCTGGAAAGGTTTCACAAAATTAAACTCTGAACTTTTAATGAAAATTACGTTCTAGCACCTTCCCAGGCTCTTCTCTGTAATATCAGTCTTTGAAATTAGCCTTCTCTGCGCTCTATGCCACTATAACAGTGACTGTGAGCAATGGCAGAGTTCACCGCCTGTAACCTACAAAACACATAAATATGTTAAGAAACTCGTGCATGGGGTCGGATGCTGTGGAGGATTGTGAGAATGGCAACGCAGCATGGTGAAAACAGTGGATGCAAATGGAAAATGGTGGAAAAATGCAGAATAATGGAGGTTTGGTAGAAAAATGAACGCGGACCGTTCGATCCGATCTGGAGGCGATGATCGACGGTGAAGATTAGCCAAAGGAATGACTTTAGACGGTTGGGCGAGAAGACATACACTTTAATGTTAAAACATTAAAATTCGATCTTTGAACGAAATACACGGGAATGTATGAAAAATGTAACGAAATGATTTTGAAGGGTGGGACCCGGTCATGGGTGGAGGGCGATTTGATTAGGGTCTTTAGATCGAACGAAATGGACAGTTGCGGTCAAATCGAAGGGAGAGTGATGGAGGACGGAAATCCGATGAGTGATAGGGCAATTCCATCTGGGCCGTTAGATCTACGGGGGATCGACGGCTATGATTAGATTGGAAGGATCGCAATCGGCGGGGACAGAGGAGGCACACTCAAGACCTTGCGATTGGCGATCGGGCGACGAAGCGACGTCCGTTGGATTAAAGGGGAATCGACGACGAAGATTACAATCGGAGGATCGCAATCGGGGGGTGCAGCGGGCGGCACAACAAGAAGTTCCGGTTGGCGATTGGAGCGATGTGTGATAGCCATCAGATCTGAGAATCGATTGACGATTGATATGTAATCGGAGTGGTGAACGGGGGGAACGGTGGGCACGATTCAATAAGCGCTGGTCGTTAGATCTATATGGATCAACGACTCAGATCGCGATTGGGGGTTCGATTTAACAAACCATCGCATCGGAGCTTTATAAGTTTACAAAGGGCAAAGGCATTCTACTCTGAAACTCCGATGCGACTGGCGCCTCTCGACTTAGCGCTTGGTTCCGGCACTCGAGTCGTGTGGGGAAGTGGTAAAGGGGCTGGGCCGAAGGGGGCTAAGCCTGTAATATGTTAGAAAACCCACAGAGTTTTGAGGCTAAAATTAGGCTTTCGATGGGGGGAAAATGGGAATTAAAATCAAATGAAAGGATTTCATTTGGTTTTTAAAGGGGAATTGGGTGGTTTAGGAGATTTAGGAAGGGATTTTAGGAGTCAAAGGGGAAACTTTGAAAATGGGCAAAAGGGTTAAAAAGGGGAATTTTGCAGTGATACAAGGGGCAGATGGGGGTTTTTCTGAGCATAATTTTTTCACAGATAGTGAGGCTTTTTGGATGGAAGCAGCAGTGAATATCTTTTCAAAGGCAAAGGACACACAGAGGCTTCAAGGATGAGAGATTTTCATAGGAAATGTTTCTCTTGAAGGCTCAAAAACAATTTAGCTACCTGTTTGCTTGACAAAAAATTCATAGGTGGCTAACATGTACCATCGTCGGTTCTTTGCTCCTGTTACTCATCTTTGCTCTGATACCATGTGAAAATTTCAATCCTGAAAATACTTCTGCAGTGATGGATTTATTTCTCCCCCTTATTATTTCCAATAAGTTATTTACAGAATTGTTCCAGTATATTTCAAAATAAATACCACTGCAACATTCACTCAAGTATATGCAGAGAATAGAACAGTAAGAAATACAAGCATAAGAATCAATCACATAGACACAATTATTTTTGGACAATTGTCCCCAGAAAAACCCAATGCGGGAAAACCGATGTAGCAGATGAGGGTTTATATATTATTCTTCAGCAATGAAATTCTTTACAAAGAAAAGACTGGCAGACTTCTTTAAAAAACACTTGAGATAAATTCTCATGAACCCTTTGGAGAATTTCTGACACACGGAAGACTCACAGCTCCTGTCTGTGTCCCTCTACGTATCTCTTTGCGCGGTGCCTGCGTGAAACTGCATCACTCTGCATGAGCTCTCTGCGTTCTTGCTCTGTGCTGTCTTCTACGGCATTCTGCGTCCTTTCCTTGACCCCTGTCACTATTGATTCCTTGTGCTTCCTCTACCCTGTAACTCTCCCTCTGAAATTGAATTCTATTCCTTCAAAATCGACTTCCTTCGAGTTACTGAGTGCATGCCTGACTTGCCTTCCAAATGACCCTCAAACCTTCTTTTATAATCTTCTCAATGATGAATCAATGACCCAGATTAGAAGTCTAATCAATGGCTAAGATTAAAACTTGACTTGATCTTCGTTCTCTTGAAGATTCACACTCTGTTTTATTAATCCCCATAAATAATTTAATTTCCCTAAGTTTAGACTTACGGTCCAAATTAAAATAATTAATTATTTTAATAAAACATGAATTGAGTGGAATTTCCACAAATGGTTTCTAGGTTCTTTGGAATACTGATGTCCAAGCCACATTACAAAATTTGAGCCTTGGAACACTTTCTAATGCTACAAAAATCAACACTTGGGACTTCAGATATCTCAGGAAGAAAATGACACATTCATTTGTCAAACCAAGTACATCAAAGAAATGTTGAAGAAGTTTCAGATGGAGGATTGTAAACTAGTTAGCACTCCAATGGTGATTGGTTATAAGTTAAGCAAAGGGTGATATATCCAAGGATGTAGATCAAAGAATGTATAGATCGATGATTGCCATCCTACTGTATGTGACAACCTCAAGACCAGATGTGATGTAAGCTCGTGTTGCAAGAACTGTCCCCCTTCCCCAAGGATCAGAAGGTAGAATTGCATCCTGTATGGATCTACCACTAATCCTTCAGGGAAACCGTGAATCCGAAAATTGGATCCGCGGTTCCCCCATTTTTTGGCGATTCTTGGAAAATCGGATCCACGGGGACCTGATCTGTGGATCCGGAAAGGATAGGGTGTAGATCCGTGGAGGTTCAGGCATGTATCTATCGCGGATCACAAGCGGATCTGAGAGAAAGTGGGCAGTTCACACGGTTCTGAGGGGTTTTAAAGTTTTGCTTTTGGAAATTTCGAACCATTATGTGAGGAACTACGCTCTCCGAATACTCCCAAGGTGCCCTTTGATGCTCCCTAGACGCTTCCTGGATGCTCTCTAATGGTGACATTCTCCTTTATCTTTCATTTCCATCCTTTTACTTAAATTTTTAACATTACCATGAAATGACTCAGAATGTTTGAGAGTGGTTCCAACCTCATCAGACTTCATATGGAGAAAATAGAATTTCATATTCCATTCAAAATTCAATAGACTTAACAATTTTCAGGATCAATGGGATTGTGGCGTTTCATTGGATTATATCATGTATGAGGGCATCTGATTAGCATTTAATCAAGAGCACTGAGCCCTATATGTACCACAGTGTTGGTGTTGTTGATTGTTGAACTCCTTTGTCATGGCCTTAGCAAAAATGTTACCTTCACTCAAGTCAATCATTGATCAGGCATGTTAAGCTTCCTCTACCATATTATAAGGCTTGTATTAGGTTCAAAGGCTAGACAAGAGAAGAGGAATTTAGATTCTAGATGGTTGATGCATCTAGATGGTTGATGTTGGAATAATTAATCATTGGTGTATGATGGATGCCATGTCTATCTTGATTTATGTAAAAATATGCATGTTTTCATGTCTTCTACAACTAATATAGTATTTTGGATGTTTCTTTTGAATATGAATGCAAATATATATATATATATAGTAGACACTTCTGAGACGCTTCGCTTCCTATATTTTTGGGAAATGACGCTTCCGCATCCCTACTTCCAAAAAATGTCGCCGCTTTGTGCAACGTTGATGTAAGTGTGAAAATTTCTAAACAAAAACCCTACTGCAGTGTCTAGATCTACTTCGCCTACTTGTTTAATTACTTAAAAAGTTATTTAACTGAAGTATTCAGAAAAACACTAAAGCAGATACAAACTGCATCCTACACATCTACAGCTCATTTACTGAACAATACGCACATGCAACAAGATTACACACGATTTTTCAGACAAATGTCCCCGGAAAAACCCAATGCGGGAAAACCAGTGCAACAGCGCTAGAGGGTTTTAGTATTATGCAAAATCTGAATACAACATTTTGGGCACCAGAAATGGCTGGCCCTACAGAGAAATTACATGGCAATTAGTACCTTTCACTTAGAGACAGAAAATATGGCTGTATCACATCCTCAAACGAGATTTAAATATCACGAGCCCTTTCTGGCACACTAGAACCCTCAGCGCAACCTCTGCGTCATCCCTCACTAGCGAACGTCCCCAGTGCGTCACCCTCACTGGTGTTGCGCTACCCTGGCTGGGATTGCGTCACCCTAGCTAGTGTTGCGTTGCCCTTGTGATGTGCTGGCTAGGTTTGCGTCACCCTGGCTGGGCTTACACAGCCTCTGCGCAGTACTCTGCGTGGTGTTGGTTGATCTGCGTCCTCCCTTGCTGGCTCTGCGCTGACTAGTACTCACTGCCCCTTTGTTGTTGTATTCTTGGCCTTGGATCAGATAATCCCTTGCCGATCTCTGCCCCTCACTGCACTGCAAACTCGCTTCGAATTTCTCAGCAAACCTCGCTCCAAAATTTGACTTAGCTTCAGTGCTCTGCCTGTGTGTGTATCCCAACTAACCCCAAGCCTTTCTCTTATACTTTTCTCATTGGGAAACCAACAACTGTGATCTAATCTCTAATCGAGGACCAAGATTAAAAGACTGCTTGATCCACGTCACTTAAAACATTTCATCACATGTGTTTAATTAATTCACTTTAATTTTTCTAATTTCGTAAGTTAGACTTAAGGTCCTCATTAAAAAAAAAAATTATTAGAATAACTTTAACACCACATGAAATTTCTCCAAACGCTTTCTAAGTTTTGGAGATCTCATGTGTCTTAGCCCCTCCACAAAGTTTCAGAGCTAGGCACACTTGAAGCTACCCCAAAATTTCAACACTCCCTCTTAATGAGTGTGCTCTAGCAATACATCAACACCAAAGTATTGCTTGATCTCGACATCAGTCTCTGCGTTGTTAATGCTTGGCTTGCTGCCCTCCATCCACTGCGCTGCTACTCTCTGTATGCTACCCATGTCACTACTAGATCCATACTGTGAAAAATCCTAAATCTGGATTCCTACTGCAACAAATCTGAATTACTTCTCCTATTTTTTTTCATAATTATTTCATTACAGTGAAGTATCGAAGTAATCACTGAAGCAGTCTACACAAATAATGTTGCAGAATAAATCGAAGTGTTGAAACAAACTGAATAAAATACAATGAAAAATATCCACATTTGACACAATTATTTTTGCACCAAGTCCCCGTTAAAATCCAACTCGGGAAAACCGGTGCAGCAAATTTGAGGGTTTTGTATTATTAAGCAGCAGAATCTTGAGTACAACTAGGGTGCCAATATCCGGCTCACCCTTCAGAGAAAATATAGGCAACAAAAGAAATGTAAGGTATATCTCATTCTGCAAATCCCCGACTGATCTAAACAGCGCTAGTGAAGCCCCTCCCTGCCTCTGCGTGATGCCTACGCTGCAACTACGTAAGCCTGCATGGGAAAGATGAAGAACTACATCACCTCTCCTCTGCAATTGATCAAGGGTGATCTGAAACTGAGTTTTGGCCCTCTTGGCTCAGAAACCCCAGCTTCTAGCTATCTCCGGACTGAATCAAGAAGGCACTGCGTCACTTCTGCATGATTCCCTTCAGGAACTGCGTCACCTCTCCAGGTGACTGCGCTGCCTCTCTCTGCGCCACTTCTGCCTCTCTTTGAAATGTACTCCTGGTCCTCCTGACCAATTACTACATCTGCCCCTCTCAGGAACTGATCACTGAATCAAATCACTTAGCAAACCCAGCTGCCCTAGTGATTCAATCTTGATCAAAAATCTGAGTCTCTCTCTCAAGCTTGAAAATGCCAAATGCTCAATGTGCTCAATGTTCTTTCCATAGGCCCCTCACCCTCCTTATAATCCTTCGTTGACCGTTCAACGACCAAGATTAAAACATAATCAAGGGCTAAGATTAACTTGGAGGTGATCCATGACTTTATCTAGAAGATTCACACTTAGTTTAATTAATATCCTTTAATTAATCAGTTTCCGTAAGTTTAGACTTAGGAAAACATTAAAAACCGATTAATTAATTTAATTAAACCATCTTTAAGTGGAATTTTCCAAAATCCTTTTTGGGTATTATGGAATACATGTGGCTTAGCCTATATACAAAGTTACAAGGCTAGAGCACATCTGATGCTACCATAAATCAACACGTAGTGCAGCTCCCTCTCAAATTGTTGCATCATGATGCCCATAGCACTGCCACTGCTAACTGTTGCATTGCAGCTTAGTTGTTGAGAAGTAAGCAACTTTAGGACCATCACCCAATCTCTGACAAACAAGTCAGTTGGGCTGCAACTCATCACTGAAGCTCCCTTGGCTACTGCGCTGCGCTGTCTCCCTGAAGTCACTGCGCTTTTGTTGCTTTGCACTGTGTAAGCACTACCCCTCTGCACTATTGAAGTTCTATCAGCCTCTGCGTTGTTTGTACTGAATAAAATAATATAAATAATGATTAATTAGAGCCACGCTCTAATTAAGTGCTGCACAGAGCCACGCTCTCCGAACCAGGGCTTTGACCATTAAAATCGTCAATGTCGTTGTCATCGAAGCGTTTCGCTATAGAATTGGAGTTTCTCCAGCTTGCCAATAGACCTTTGACCATAATTCAAAATTTGAAGAAATATTAAAAAGGAAGAATTTATAAAAAAAAAGAAAAAGAAAGAGAAAGAGAAAAGTCAAAAATCGAAAAGAAAAAAGAGGCAGATTAAAAATATATATATATAATCGTTAATAAAAAACAAAAGAAAAAAAAAACACATATATGTACACAAAGACAAGTTCAAAAATAAATAAATAAATAAATAAATTAATTAAAATATATATATATATATATATATTACCTGTCGCCCGCAGCCCGTATCAGAATATTGATTGAGAAAATAGCCATTGTATGCAGTGGCAACTCGTCTGCACAAAACCAACGCCAAGAGACCTGATACTTCTACCTCTGCACAGTGACCGAGCCACGACCTTCGACCGCATTCTCCCTCTCCCTCCATTTTCGCTCCTTCCGTTTGTTCCCTGTCATCGTCGATCACCTGCTGCCGTCTCACACCAAGACAACCACCACGTTCTGACACAACATTCAGTGCTGAGAGACATAGCCATGGATAGATTGTCGAAGCTGTTAGTCATAACCGTGGACAAACAACTAAACTACAGCGCCGACGGTTTTCTTTTCCGTCTTCTCACCCAATTCCTATCACTGCCACAGTTACACAGTGCCACTACAATCACCTAACAACTTCCAGCAGCGCGACGATCACCCTCAAGCCCTCATCCCACCACTGTCATAGTCGTCCCTTCCAACTAGTCGCAACCTAATCCCCCATCCTTTACAGCACGCAGACCTACCACTATTGCTACACGCAACACCCACCACAACCTCACTGTACAACCACCGTTTAAGCCTTAAGTTGCTTCCGTTTTTATGCCATCAATGATCATTCACCCTGTCGTGCCCTCCACAGCAAACATACACGTCCACATTTCCAAGCAACGCCATCCATACCATTGGCCAATCGTTGCATTTTCCAAAGAGACACAACACGACCATTCAAGGAATCATGACCCCTCATAACACTTATTTAATTAATTCAACAATACATGTATTGTTCACCTAAAATTAAAAAAGGGAGAAGATTAAGAAAAAAAGGCCATTTTTTTTTCGTAAGAAGTTAAAGAGACCATTATTAAATTTTTTATATATAGTGAAGCAAAGTGAGAATATATTTTAAAAAGTTTCGAAGTAAAATAAAATATATATATATATAAAGGAAAAGGTAGTAAATGCTAGAGATTTTCATATATATATATATATATTCAAGCAAAGGGAACTTTGAAGGAGTTTATAAAAAAACAAAAAAAACAAAAAAAAACAAAAAAATCAAAAGAAAATATATTATTATATTGGAGGGTTCCTTAGTATAGAGTATAATAGAAGGCATATTGAAGAAATTTGACAAAATTATTAGAAAATACAACATGGATTCCAAGACAAAAGTGAAGGAAGGAAGGTTTTTAGAAACCTTACCCATCGACGTTAAAGTGCTATTTAAATTTAAGGGAACTCTCACAGGAAAAGATGTCACTATTGCTATATCTCCTGCCGAAGATAAAAATTACATAAACCCTAAAATTGCAAACCAGTTGGTGATTCCTCCGTCAAATATAATCGAAAAATTAGACTTTTTTGACAAAAAAAATACATCAAAAGTCTACAACTAAATATTGGGGATTATACTTTTATCTCTCAATTTACCGTGAAAACCTTACTTTTTGACAATAGTGACATTGTGTTAGGTTCACCATGGATGAAAACCCTAGGTTCATTCATCCTTAATACGAAAAAGAAGTTTTTGACATTCTCCTACAAAAAGAAGAAAATAACACTACAGGACGTGAACTTGAAGCCACATTCAGTGATGCCTGAAGACTTAGAAGAAATTTCGAAAGTAATTTTTCAAGAATGTAAAAAGGCGATCCATAATATGCAAAAGGAAATTGACAAAATCACCACTAACAAGAATGAAGAAGTTGCTCGCCTCAAGGACCACAACGAAAAATTACTAATGCAAATTAATAAGCTGAAGAAAGACAAGTCGTCATTAGAAAACAAGGTGCAACAACTTGTCAAAAAGGAATCATCGAAACCTTCAAATGTAGAAGTTCAAGTTCAAGAAACAAATATTGATCCAGTAAATGTCACAACTTAGGAAGCAGACAAGCAAGTTGCAAAAGATACAAACTTAGATGTTGCAGTTCAGATGAGGAACATTCTAAGTCAACAACATCCTCGCCAGAAGAAAATAAAAAAAAATTATCACTCACCTAATAAGGGAGAGTCAAATAGAAAAAGCTCCCTATCGACATCCAAATCACGGGAGTAGACAACTCAATCAAGCTAGATATTCAGACTAGAAACAACAAGTTGATGTTTTGAAGAATACTAATGTGAGTGTAATCCGCTCAAGTGATAATTTATCACAAGTTTAAAGTCGCTGCAAGATTCCACAAAAGATTGATTTAGGATGGTCTGATCCATTCTCCGTGCGACAGTGTTGTTTTTCACTTAGAGGATCATATCAATTTGTATCGACAAGGATGACTACCCCGAGATGAGAAGACATTCGTAGCAGGAAAAGAAATCAAGGCCTTTCATCAACAAGCTTTGAGGACAAAGCTTTTTGAGCAAGAAGGCAATGTACTGAATAAAATAATATAAATAATGATTAATTAGTTAATTAGTAATTAGGTTGAAAGGGCATGTCTGATGAGACATGACCTTTCGTGAAGAGGCACCTGTCTAGGTATATAAGCAAGCCTCATTTGTAACATTCATATCAATTCATTTTCATACTATTTAATATAATATTTGTATCCTCAATGGATATTCTGATATTTCAAGTCTTTTAGAATATTTAACTTGAGAAAGAACTTTGTTCACTTCATTGTTGCTCCTACGCTGCTGTTGCCTCTGCACTGCACTGCTCCCATCTACAGCGTCCCAACTCTGCCTCTGCTTCACTATGATCTTTTGCACCCATTGCTCCACTCGTCCCACTACTGTCTTAAGGCTCCCTTAGCTCGTATGTGATCCAAGAGTTTGGGCACCTCAAGGTTCCCGCCTTCCATCTATAGCTACTCTACAAATCAATATCGCCCCACTTCTGTGATTCATGAGCACTCATGGCTACATCATCGTCACTACCATCGTCTCCTTTTGACATTGCTGCCTTGGATTCAGAAGATCCCTTGTCCTTCTTCTTAGGACAATTGATGGCGAAGTGTCCACGTTCGCCACAATTAAAGCATCAGACCTTGGATAGGTCCCTCTTCTTCTTCCCTTGTTGCCTCTGTCCCTTTGATGCAATGGTTGCATCCTCCTCCTCCTCTTTCTTTACTTTGACTGTACCGCTGCTACTGCTTTGCCTCTTGGTAAATCTCTTGATTTCCTCCTGATGGAGGATTGCCCATATGTCCGCCCAGGATGGTAACACTGTGTTGTTGCACAGATTGTCCAGGCACCGCGACAACGGCTCAGATTGGGAATTGTCACCTTTATCCCCAATCTCTCTATTTAAGCCGTCTCCTTGCAAGCTAAGGGAGGTAGACCCTATTAGAAATGAAGAGGAAGAATCCAAGAGACACAGCTAAAACATCCAAATACTTGATAAAATGAACGAGATTCCACAGATCTAAATTAGATTTCACGTTTAAGACCAGTGCTTTATGGAGTCAAACAAAATCCCGTTATGCAATTATAAACAAGCAAGTGACGATTAACTGTTTCTTATTAAAACACGATTGATCACAATGATATTCAATGAAAAACACTACAACCATGAAACAATAAGATGAAAATGCCAGGATTTAAAATATTTCAATTAATTTTGATCCAAACAAAGATTTTATATAGTCATTCTTAAGATAAAAATTCAAAGCTCATTTGACTATATAAAAGGGAATTTTTTTATTTTTTTTATTTTTGTATTTTCTAGATTTTTTTAGAACTTTTTTGAAATTTTTTTTTTTTTTTTTTTATTATTTTAGACTAATCTATACAAATCTAAAATCTAAAATCCTAAATTCTAAAAATATAATCTAAAGTTTAACAATTAAAGACAAATATCAAAACTAGAGCTAAACTAAATTAAAAGTCGAACTAAACAAAATTCAAATCTAAACTAAAAAAATAAAAAAATAAATAAAAATACACCCTAACTAAAACCTAATCCAACAAAATCGAATTAAATTAGAATTAAAACTAGAAATGAAATAACAAAAATTAAAATAAAAATCGAATTTAAAATCTAACACATTAAAACGATGCTATCAAACTACACATTTAAAAAATCGAACAAAAAAAATAGAATATACAATCTAAGACTATGATGCAAAACAAAATGAAATCGACTTAAACCAAGGTTACTTGGAAGCGGGAGCGAAGCGCGGAGCGCCATTTTTAGAAGTTTCCGGGTCCGGAGCGTTTTCGGGAGCGTTTATATATATATATATATATATATATATATATATATATATATATATATATATATATTTTTTTTTTTTAATATTTTTAATATTTTTTATATTTTGATGCATATATGTCAACAAAAACATGTAGAATGATGAATTAGACATAAAAAACATAAAAACATAGATTGAATCATATAACATCAATCATCTAGAAGTTATAATCTTCATCAACCACGTCCACGAGTTGGAAGCATACAACATATTGACTCTTGAGTCTCGCAAATCATCAATTTGAAGGTTTCAAGCTTTCAAAATTCAATATATAACATTTATCATCATTGATAATTTGATATATAACATTTATCATCATTGATTCATTGATTTCAAAATTCAATATACATTTATCATCATTGATATATAACATTTATCATCATTGATTCATTGATTTTAAAATTCAATATATAACATTTATCATCATTGATATTATATAACATTTATCATCATTGATTCATTGATCACCATATAACTTTCATGAAGCATCATATTCATAATTCATCATCCCTAAAAAGTTCTGCTTCCAATTCTTCCATATGTACCGTGCCGTCCTCCAAATTATCATCCTCTGGGTTGTTGTCCCAGGACCCAGACTCTGTATGATTGATCCTCATTTGCCCGATCACAGTAATGGTTCGCCGCTCAACAACCTCAAGTTGTAATGCACATAAACCAAGCTTTCAGCTCGGTTTTCATTCAGCCTGTTTCTTCTCACATTGTGTATGAAGCTGTAGGTGCTCCAACACCTCTCTGCAGAAGAAGTGTTCACAACCTATGAGAGAACTTTTTTAGCCAACTTTGGCAAAAGTCCCATGCCACCATATGCTTCCCACCATGTGATAGCATCAAATCTGTCCTCGTCTTCCATTGCATGGAAAGAACCAAAGTTAGCAGTGCAACTGAAGTATTTGCCTAATTCAAGGCGCACTCTAGCACACTCCTCCCTGTCAGGTACCAACTTGTCCAATGCCTTCATGTACCCCTCTTGTACTTCTGGATTTGTGTGAGCATAGTTATTAAAACCGGAACCAGTGACCGGACCGGTGGACCTAATGAACCGGGTTTCTAAC
The DNA here is from genome assembly GCA_034641835.2 of Pinus albicaulis. Taxonomy (NCBI): domain Eukaryota; kingdom Viridiplantae; phylum Streptophyta; class Pinopsida; order Pinales; family Pinaceae; genus Pinus; species Pinus albicaulis. The sequence continues at coordinate 1,688,841,567 of CM076579.1, read as the reverse complement.
CGGAACCGGTCTAACCGGGAGCGGTCAGATCTCAATGAACCGGTTTAAAAAAAAAATACATTAAATAATTATTTTTTAATAAAAAAAACTATTTTTAAGATTTGCAACCATGATTCCAAGCCAATAGAGACAAAATATGCAAAGTTTGCTCATTTATATACCATGCAAAGGTGAATATATCGAAATGGCACCGAGTGCAATACATATCATCGAAAAATACATAAGCAATGAGGCTCCAAATGGCCAATAAAGTCCAAAAACAATGCTACAAGCTATGAGGCCATTGGCCTAATACAAGACTACATATTAGTGATCAACAACATGATCACTCCTCATCATGATCAAAATCATCACCACTACTAGACAAGGGATCATCAACATGAGCTACATAAATAATATGGCTCAAAGTTTGAGGACTCCTAAAACTCCTTTACAACTTTAGTAGTAGTAGTAGTAGCAAAAATAGACATCAAAACTACAAATCACTGAGCAAGATGGTCTCTCATGAAACTCATCATTGATTCATCGCTACTAGAAATGGGATCATCAACAAGAGATACATAAACATCATCTAGCTCAAAGTCTTCAGACTTGGATTGCTCAACCTTATAACATGATAGAAATTGAAAAAGTTTAACATCCCTAACCAATGATTTTGGTTTGAGTGAAGGGTTCAACTCCTCAACCTTAAAATGCGGTAGAAAAATATTAGCATGCCTAACCAGTGGTTTTCCTTTGATTGAAGGGTACATCAAGGTTCTTAAAGGACTTCATGCTCTTGATCAAATGCCAATATCATACCCTTACACATGATAGAATCAAATGGAAACATTGCAAATTCCCAAACCATGAAACCTTGAAAACCATTAAGTCTGTTGAATTTTGAGTGAAACCTAAAATTCTAGTTTCTCCATATGAAATCCAATGAGGTCGAAACCACTCTTAAACATCCTGAGTCATTTCATGGTAATGTTAAAAATTTAAGCAAAAGGATGAAAATGAAAAATAAAGGAAATGTCACTTTTACTTTAAGAATTTAACATTACCATGAAATGTCAATGCTTTTCTTACCTCCACATCAGCCCTAAAACCCATTTCCGGCCCTAAACAAATCGTTTTTTCATTGAAAAAAATTTCCGCCCAGCAGGAAGCGTCTTTTTGTTCCGGGGAGCGTTCGGGAGCGAACGCTCCCTGAGCGCTTCCGGCGTTTAAAAAACGCTTCGGGAGCGTTTTTTAAACACCGGAAGCGCTCAGGGAGCGTTCGCTCCCGAGCATTTCCGGAAACGCTCCCGAAAAGGCAGGGAGCGTTTTAACAGGCTCAGAAACGCGCTCCCGAAAACGCTCCCCTTAGTAAGCGTTTTCGGGAGCGCGTTTCCGAGCGTTTCCGAAACGCTCCCGCACGGAGCGCGTTTCGGAAACGGGAACGCAAGGGGTTTGAAGCTTCCCCGCAACCCTGACTTAAACTATTAAAAAGAAATTGAAATTGATCAAAGCATATACATTCAACGTTTTTTTTTTTTTTTTTTTTTTTAATGGTGCGTTTGTTCGATTGCAGGTCGACGTGAGACGGCTATGGGAGGACAAATTAGAAGTTTTGTGCTTTTGCTTGCGGTTTTGCAGATCTCGACGCATGAGGAAATGGGGTTCAGACGGCACGAAAGATTGGGAGGACGACAGCAGTTCAATGGCGTGAGAAAATGCGTTTAACGCAGTGCAAAGGACAGCTAGGGATGACGCGTGAGGGAGATAGAGGAAATGGGTGGACGCTGAATCGATGATTCAAAGATAGACAAGGGCTATGGATTTGCGGGTAGAATGAGGACGCTGGACGGCAGAGAGGAATGGGGAAGGAGATGCAGGCTTTGAAATTTTTTTTTTTTTTTTTGATGGCAGAGACAGCGTTTTTGAGGGAGGGAAAGGAGAATCCGATTGGCAGAGAAATGAAAATCGAATGGAGGGCAGAAGAAAATGTCTGCGTGAATAAAACCCAGTACGCACAAATTCCGCCCAGATAAATTAAAATTTCTTCATTTAAGATCTTATGCTCCTTTAATTCAAAACAATGTCCAGATTCGTCCACAATAGTAATTTGAGGCCAGATCTGGCCTTTGGAGGCTAGAGCTGCCTCAGATCTTTAAAAAAAATTCGATTTTGAACCCTGAACCTACAAGAAACCAGCCGGATCTGAAAGATACACACACCAAGAAACGATTAAACCCTTACAGATTTAAAAAAATTACAAATATACAAACTGATTTACAGGTTTCAAACCCTCATGGTCAAATCTGAATTCATTTTAGCACAGTTTAGAAATTAAAATTTTTAAATGAGAGGCATAAGCCTTTGAAACCCTGCAAAATCACAAATATCGTAAGATAGACCTGGAATTTAACAAATAAAGAGCTTATCAGATTTATGCTTATTGAGAGTCGGCTGGTCCAACCGAAGACTTCCCCAGACGCCCAATCTTAAAAAAAATTGCCCTGCACACTTAGATCTGAATCTTAGATCAATAGAGATTTAAGAAAACAACATGAGACCTTTGCAGAAAAATCAGAATGTTATTTTATAGACCCAGAAAACTACACAAGATACCTGTATGCAGATTAATCCATGAAGGCCATCAACCATAAAATGCAAGAAACAAAGTAGCAGAGTTTAGAGACAATTCACCACATAGATCTGAGAAGGAACATCCAGATTTGTAACCCCAAAGTCTTTATGCTTTATTCCTCAAAAAGTTTACAAGAGCTTCTAAGAGCAAGTGCACGATCCTGAGATCGGATGACTCAAGAATGACAAAGACCTCTAAATTTATAGGACAAAATCTCTAACGGCTAGTTTGGATGATCCTCGTCAAAATAATCTCAATCGTCCAAAAGATTTAATTATCTTTTAATCCGGAGCATTGAAATTAAAATTTTGGGGAAAAAACGAATTTATCATTTAATTCAATTTTAATTAACTCAAAAATATTATTTTTTGAGTTAATTACCCCAAAATTTTGACCTTGACTTAACCACCAAGGCCCAAAGGTCCAATATTTCTTAAAATTCTCAATATTCCCTTGGCCTGGGGCTTTCAAAATTATTTTCCAAGGACCCACAAATTTTGCCTTTAAAGATTTAATCCTAACTTAGGACCCTAAATTAATTAAATTTCTGGTTTAAGATTTTATTAATTAATTGACCAGAAAATTTAATTAATTGACTAAGAGGGGATTATAATCATTTTTTCCAACCCTCTTTTACATGACATAATACATTTACATACATAAAGGGGGAATACCCATTCGTATAGACCCTCAAATAAATACCCAATTCTGCGACTCAAAACATGATCTAGTAGACCAAGTAGTTGAAACTACTTTTACAAGGACTCGATAAAAAACACTAGGACTCACTTAGCATGTTGATGACAAATTCCACCCTAGCTTTGGGGTGAGGCTGGAGGGAAAAACTCTGCCGATCACTTTCGTGAATCAGTGAGACAAAAAACCTCCTAGGATGGAAATCATCAACAACATACTAGGCTTACATAGGTTGTTACATACATGGACGGTCTTACTTAGATCATTTACATCATAACATGCAAAATGGGTTTACATCATTTATAAAACTGTCGACCGTTGACTGATGATGGAATCTGAATGGCGCAACCATGTCGAACATGACGAATCCCATTTGAAAAAATGGGGGTGTACTGCTATGGGGTCATTGACAAAGTGTGGTCAACACGCTGCCCTGCCCAAAATGCTTTGAATAAATGTTTCCCATTCATCGGTGATTGCATTTAGGGCATTCCTCACCAAGAGCTCTTCATTCGGATTCGTACCCATGGCAATCAGTTGGTCCCGGATAGTCTGAAGTCTAAAGAGGAAGGGATCGATTTCCTCACCCTTCTGCATTTGGAACAACCGCATCTGATTCTCCAGAAGCATCTTCCTCTAGATGGAGCTTCCCCGATACATTGTGTCCAAAGCTGTCCACATTTCATTTGCCGTGTTCTTCCCGACAATATGTGGAACCACGTGATCCTTGACTCCATCCATGATCAAGTGCTTAGCCTACGCCTGATTCTCTTTGAATTTCTTCAGAGGATCTGCATCGGTAGGCACAACTAGGACAATTTCAGCATGGTCCTTGATGTCGTACTCATCCAGGACTGTAAGGACACTACCCTTCAGATAATGAAGTTGGACACACCATTCAACTTGTCCTGATCTCTTAGTCCATGAGAAACCATCTCTGCTCAAATTTTTCGGAACAGATACTCCTCTCCCTCTTGCTGCTACAACACTCAACAGAAAACTAGATTTGGGTTTCTTGGCGATAGAAACTCTCTATAGTAGTTGCTCCCTTTAACAACTGATTTCCCTCCCAGAAATCCTTCGCCAAATACAAATGAATCTGTCCTCTACAATCACCCTCCTGATCGAATCTCAGATCTGTTTGTCGCAGATCTGCCGAGCGACTGTTCTCCTCCCGCTCTTGTCACCTTTGCTAGGCATTGTTCTGTACCGACAGAACCTGTGCCACACCAGCAACTTCAGAAGATCAGAAGCTCTGCTTCCAGACTTCGACAAATCTGCACAACAACCACCACACAAACTACGTCCCTCTGGCTGGCCTCTATGTGAGAAGACTGGCTCAATGCAGCGTAGGCGGCTCCTGGTCACTCTAGAAGGCTCTGCGCTGCCTCTGCGTCAGCCTAACTAGGTTGCGTTCCTCCTGGTGTTGCGCTGCCCTTTTCTGGATCTGCTACTTCAGCTGCCCTCACTACCGCAATATTCTGTTGAAATTTGGTTATCGGAGGACAGGTGGTTCCCTAAGGCTTTGATCTTTGGCCTAGGGAAAAGTGTCCAAAAGAAATTAATTTTTCTCCTAAAGTGACTTTAATAAAGTCAATGTAAAATTAGAAAGGAAAAGTGACCTTGGAAATAAATGACTAAGTGGGTCTTTATTAAAGTGGGGTGAATTAAAAAATAGAAAGTAAGATTTAAAAGAGCATTTAATCTCAGCCCTAGATCTAAAGCTATTTCAGCCATTGGATTTAGGGATTCCCCAAAAGTCACTTAGGGTTAGGTTAAAGGAGGAAAAGGAGAGAAAAAGTCATTCATTCTTTCATGAGCAGATTGGGAGAGAAGGAGAGCAAAGGAGATTTCTGGACAGTGAGGAGAAGGAGGACATAACTTGGCACACAAACTGAGGCAACATTTTAGCAAGTCCGTACAGCAAGGTTTGGCACAGATTTCGAGGAGCTAAGTTGTTGATTTTCTGGCATAGTTTTCGAGGCAGGCCGTACATCAAGTGGCTGTCCTTTTGCACAGAAAACGAGGCAGAAACCCGTACAGTAGCTTTGCTATTTTTTATGCATGGAAATCGAGAAATCCGTACAACAGCATTTAATGCTATTTGCACAAAAATCGAGACAGTCCATACAACAACATTTAATGATGTAAATCTAGGTACGAAAATTGAGGTGGTCGTACAACATTTATTGCTATTCTGTTTTTGCTGTGTACACATTTTTCAAGGCAGTGGTTAAGCACAAAAAACGAGATAAGTTGTATTTATTACTTGTTGATTTTTCTGAGTATTTCTCTCACTGTAAAAGGCATTTTTCCAGAAATAAGGAGCTTTCGAACTAGTTTTCCCCAAGAGTTGTAAGGGGTTTTTCTAGGGTCACATTGACCAAAAATCAGCGTGTCTATTTTTCTGTGTGGCTGATTTATTTTGCTGATTTTTATTTCTGCAATTTCCAGCATTGTGAAAATTTCCAGAATTTGTGTTTTTAGAAAATATTTATTTTTTCAGCTTGTTGTATGTAAGGCTATGGTAATTGGCATTTAACTATATGGAGAAATAAGGTGAAACTGAAAACCAGGGTGGGAAACTAAAATTTCTACATGGTATCAAAGCTATTTTGCTGAAAAGGCAGTTTGGGACAGCAAGAAGGAAAAATTACAGCAAGCTGATTTTTCACACAAAATTTTTTATCTTTACTACAGCAGTGTTATTTTCAGCTTATTTAGGACAGCAAGCATGTCTTTGGGCTTGAGGGTGGAGAATAGGTTGGATGGGCATAGTAACTACAGCGTTTGGAAGGAGAGAATGCAGAGCATCTTTGAGGAGGCAGAAGTCTAGGATGTCATGGTGCATACCGCACAACACCCTGTTAATGTGCCTACTGATGCTGTTCAATTGGCAGCTTATAATAAAAAAAATAACAAGGGTAAGAGACTGATTCTAGACAGAATCAAAGACCATTGCATTCCTCATGTGAGAGGAAAGAGAAATGTTCATGAGATGTGGACAGCATTGACCAATCTCTACTAGAGTACCAATGAGAACAGAAAAATGGTCCTAAGGGAGAAGCTGAAGACCATTAAGATGGGTAAGACTGATAGTGCAGCTGGATATCTCACAAAGATTACTAATGTGAAAGATAAGTTGGCAGCAGTTGGAGAGGTCATTCCACCCATTGAGTTGGTGCAGATTGCAGTGAATGGCCTCCCCAGTTCATGGCTGAACTTTGCTGATGGGGTTTGTGCACGTGAGACCCTTCCCTCTTGGGAGAGGTTTTGGGATGATTGCATACAGACAGAAATTAGAAAGAACTAGCTTGGGGCAGCGAAACCAGTTGAGCAGGATGAGGATGTAGCACTGTTGGCAGGAGGCAAGAAAGGCAAGGGAAAGAAGCAAGCTTCCACAGGCAGTGGTGGGGGCAAAGGGAAAGGTAAAGTTAAACAGGGGCACACGCAGAAGGACTATTCCAAGGTGAAGTGTTGGAATTGTCAGAAGATGGGACACTATGTAGTTGTGTGTCCGAAGAAGAAGAAGAAGGGGAAGAACCAGAACATGGCAGCATCAGCAGAGGTAGAGGACTTTACGGATCGCTTTGACCGGAAGTTTGGGTTCATTGCTTGTGAGTCCACTAGTGCAAGATCACTTGCCATGGAGGTTGAGAGGGTGAGTGCATTTCTTTCCACTAGCGGAGCATCGTCAGGTATCTGGTATGTTGACAGTGGGGCTTCATGTCATATGACAGGAGTCCGTGAGTACTTCTCAGAGCTTTTAGAGAGTGGCACTGATATAGAGGTAGTACTCGGAGATGACAACATTGTTAGAGTAGTCAGTGTGGGGACATTAACATTTGATAGGGAACCCAAACCTCCCTTGAAGGTGTCAGATGTTCTATATGTACCAGGGATGAGGAAGAACCTCATATCCATCTCAGCATTGGAGGACAGAGGATATGAGATATTGTTCAGGAGAGGACAGGTGCTGATATATCCCAGGGGCGCTCCAGCTGATTCAGCTAGAGTGATAGGTGTACGCCATGCAAAGGTGTACAAGTTTGCATTTCAACCCCTTTTGGCATTGAGTAGTAGTACCAGCAGCAGAGCTAGCAGTTCAGAGCTGTGTGAGATTTGGCACCGCAGGATGGGGCACATGTATCATGGAGCCTTGAGGACATTGCGGGAGATCACTACAGGTGTGCCAGATTTCAGTACTGATCACTTTGATACTTGCAGAGGATGTGCGATGGGCAAGTTTGCCAAATCCCCTTTTCCTAGCAGTGACAGCAGAGCGACTGGGATACTTGATTTGATTCATTCCAATGTGAGTGGTCGAATGTCTCATGTTTACTTGAGTGGATATGAGTATTATGTATTATTCATTGATGATCACTCCAAGAGGACATGGATTTATTTCTTGAAGACCAAGAGTGAGGTCTTCAAGCGGTTCCAGGAGTTCGGAGCTCTTGTGGAGACCCAGACAGGTCGGAAGATCAAGTCCCTAAGATCGGACAATGGAGGAGAGTATACCCTTGGAGAGTTTGTTGACTATTGTGTGGAGGCAGGCATTAGGAGGGAGTTCACAGTTCCTTACAACCGCCAGCAGAACGAGGTTGCGGAGAGGAAGAACAAATCCATCAGAGGGGCTGCCAAAGCCATGTTACATGATCAGGGGTTGCCATTGTTTTTGTGGGCAGAGGCTTGCAACACTGCTGTATATTTGCAAAACAGGAATCCACATCGTGCCTTGGGGCATGTGACTTCGAAGGAGGCTTTTTCTGGGAAGAAGCCTGATATTGGTCATCTTCGTATCTTTGGGTGTATTGCATACTCCTACATACCCAAGGAGAAGAGGACCAAACTAGAGCCCACCGCAGAGAAGGGTGTCTTTGTCGGCTACAGTGAGACCTCGAAGGCCTTTCGGATTTATATTCCCACGCAGAGGAGAGTTGTTGTCAGGCGGGATGTGAAGTTCGAGGAGGACAGGGCTTTCAGGAGGTCACGGGAGTTAGAGTATCTAGATCTATGTTACCGGATCCGCCATGCCAAAGTGTTGGATCCGCGGATCCCCGGATCAGAGACGGATCTGGATCCGGATCCGGATATGAGGAGATACGCCCCCAGCATTGGTCGGTGGGTTAAGTTGTCAGCGCAAACATCAAAATAAAAAAGCCTGCGGAGTCAATGGATAACCGACAATATGTGCTAATAAGCGAATTATTCAACTAGCGTCAACTACATGGTATAATTAAACGTCAACTAAAATGAAAAAAAATCAGAAGAGGGAATAATAAACCACTATCTCGTTAAGAAATCGATTATGGTCAAGAAATGATTTAAATGAATTATTAGCGGATGTAAGCGAAATTAGAAAATTGAACCCTCAACCAAAATGAAAAAAAAAAAAAAAAAAATCAAAGGTATGAATAAGCTAATTAGCTTTCTCGCATATATAGTAAGCCACCAAACATTTAGATATTTTAATTATATATTATTTTTTTTTTAAGTATTAAAAGGTAAGTTTTATATATTAAGTTTCATAACCATGTAATATAAATATAATAGTTATGAATTAAAGTATTTATAAATATAACAACTATGAATTAAAGTATTTATAAAAATGCATTAATTTTAATATTATTAAATTAGTAATTTAAAAAAATTATTATATAGAAGTTATATATTTAAAATTTAAGTATTTTTATATTAATTTAATTGTATTATTTGTATTTATAAAAATGCATTAGTTTTAATATTATTAAATTAATAATTTAAAAAAATATTATATAGAAGTTATATATTTAAAATTTAAGTATTTTTATATTAATTTAATTATATTTATAAATAATACATTAATTTTGAATCTTGATATTATTCACGTAATAATTATTTTTATAAGTACTAAAAATTATATATTTTAAAACTAATATATGTTTTTATTTTTATTTTTATATAAGTTTAAATTTAATAATTATAAAATATTTTATATTTGTTTATACTTGTCGTTTCCTTGTCGTATCCGAATCCCGATCCGTATCTGTATCTGGATCCGAATCCTGGTAACTTAGATCTGGATCAGCCAGATCCTCAGGAACAGCTGAGTCAGTCGCAGGGATCCAGTGGGCAGGGATCAGGAGGATCCAGAGGTACATCGATTACGGTGTCAGGTCTGTCAGTGAGCAGTGGCTCACAGAGTCAGAGGGGTGGTGCTTTAGGCAGCATGCAGAGCAGTCCACAGAGCAATTCACTAGGGAGTCCACTGATGGAAAGTTCACGCGGTACTTCAACATATACAGGTTCAGGTGCAGGTAGGAGGACAACAGACAGATAGTCAGGAGTTCAGGCTCCTGATGATGAGGAGGAGGAGTTTCATTCTCCAGTGGGAGAAGTGTCCTTAGGGAAGAGGAAGCCCAAGTGGCTTTAGGATACCTTGAGAGAGGCCACATCTGTTGTTGGGCCTAAGAAGCCGGTCAGAGAGAGTAGACCACCTGAGAGGTTTTGTAGCTACATAGCAATGGCTACCAACATCTTAGACTCTGAGCCTTCTAGCTATGAGGAGGCAGCTAGCCAGCAAGTCTGGAGAGAGGCCATGCAGGAGGAGTATTCTTCTATCATGAAGAATGATGTTTGGGAGGTAGTGCCAAGGCCCGAGGGAAAATCCGTGGTTACTTCCAGATGGCTTTACAAGGTAAAGCATGCTGCAGATGGCAGCATTGAGAAATTCAAGGCAAGGTTTGTGGCTAGAGGGTTCTCCCAGGTAGAGGGAGTTGATTATGAGGAGACCTTCGCTCCCGTGGCTCGATATACTTCGATCGGCTCCATTATATCGATAGCAGCAGAGATGGGTTGGAAGATCCACCAGATGGATGTGAAGACCGCATTTCTCAATGGCTTCATACAGGAGGAGGTGTACATTGAGTAGCCACAGGGCTTTGAGGTGCATGGGAAGGAGTCCCATGTGTGCAGACTAAAGAAGGCCCTTTATGGCCTGAAGCAAGCTCCCAGAGCTTGGTACTCCAGGATAGATACTTACTTGCAGAAGATGGGTTTCACAAAGAGTGAGGCAGATCCGAACCTTTACTATGTTGTGATAGGTGAGGAGCCTCTCATTCTGGTGCTGTATGTGGATGACTTAGTCATTACAGGTGCAGAGAGACTCATAGAGCACTGCAAGAGAGATCTTGCGGCGGAGTTTGAGATGAAGGACATCGGCTTGATGCATTACTTTTTGGGTTTGGAGGTGTGGCAGGAGGAGGGGCATTTCTTCTTGGGGCAGGGGAAGTATATTGTGGACATCCTTGGCAGATTCCACATGGAGGATTGTAGACCCATGTCGACACCGATGATCACCAACTGGAAGAAGCTTCATGCTTCGGATTCCGAGTTGGTGGATCCTACATTGTATAGACAACTAATTGGTTCCTTGATGTATTTGGTCAACACAAGACCAGATATATGTTTTGTAGTCAACAAGATGAGCCAGTTCATGTGTGAGCCCAGGAGGGTTCACTGGGTTGCTGCAAAACACATTTTGCGGTACTTGCAGGGGACAGTGGATTATGGTCTGGATTATAGGCAGGGGGATGGAGTGAGATTGGCAAGATACACTAAATCTGATTGGGCAGGTTGTGCTTCTAATAGGAAGAGCACTGCAGGGTACTGTTTTGGGTTGGGTTCGGCAATGGTGTCGTGGTTCAGCTGGAAGCAGCAGTCAGTAGCATTGAGTTTAGCGGAAGCAGAGTATATGGCAGCCAGTCTAGCTAGTTGTGAGGCCATCTGGCTTCGCAAGATGTTGTTTGGATTATTTGGTCAGCCGTTGAGACTTTCAGTGAGTTACTGTGATAATCAGAGTTGCATTAAACTCACGGAGAAAACAGTATTTCATGACAGGTCAAAGCATATCAGGATCAAATATCATTTCATCAGAGACTATGTTCAGAAGGGAGCTATGAAGCTTGAGTATATTCCCACTGATGAGCAGGTTGCAGATATTCTTACCAAAGCCTTACCACGGGGCAAGCATGTCTACTTCAGAGACAAGATGGGGGTGGTGAGGAACACCTTCCTCGGTAAGAGGGAGTGTTGAAATTTGGTACCGGAGGACAGGTGGTTCCCTAAGGCTTTGATCTTTGGCCTAGGGAAAAGTGTCCAAAAGAATTTAATTTTTCTTCTAAAGTGACTTTATAAAGTTATAAAGTCAAATCTAATTTAAAAGTGACTTTAAGTGATAAAGTTACTAAAGTCTAATTTTAAAGTGACTTTAATAAAGTCAAAGTAAAATTAGAAAGGAAAAGTGACTTTGGAAATAAATGACTAAATGCGTCTTTATTAAAGTGGGGTGAATTAAAAAATAGTAAGTGAGATTTAAATGAGCATTTAATCTCAGCCCTAGATCTAAAGCTATTTCAGCCATTGGATCTAGGGATTCCCCAAAAGTCACTTAGGGTTAGGTAAAAGGAGGAAAAGAAGAGAAAAGGTCATTCATTCATTCATGAGCAGATTGAGAGAGAAGGAGAGCAAAGGAGATTTCTGGACAGTGAGGAGAAGGAGGATAGAACTTGGCACACAAACCGAAGCAGCATTTTAGCAAGTCCGTATAGCAAGGTTTGGCATAGATTTCGAGGAGCTGAGATGCTAATTTTCTGGCATAGTTTTTGAGGCAGGCCGTACAGCAAGTGGCTGTCCTTTTGCATAGAAAACGAGGCAGAAATCCGTACAACAGTTTTGTTGTTTTTTCTGCACGAAAATCGAGAAATCTGTACAGTAGAATTTAATGATGTTTGCACAGAAATCAAGACAGTCTGTATAGTAGCATTTAATGTTGCAAATCTAGGCACAAAAATCAAGGTGGCCATACAACATTTATTGTTTTTCTGTTTTTGCTGTGTACACGTTTTTCGAGGCAGTGGTTAAGCACGAAAAACGAGATAAGCTGTATTTATTACTTGCTGATTTTTCTTAGTATTTCTCTCACTCTAAAAGGCATTTTTCAAAAAATAAGGAGGAGCTTTCGAACTGGTTTTCCCCAAGAGTTGTAGGGGGTTTTTCTAGGGTCACATTGACCAAAAATCAGCGTGTCTATTTTTCTGTGTGGCTGATTTTTATTTCTGCGATTTCCAGCATTGTGAAAATTTCAAGAATTTGTGTTTTCAGAAAATATTTATTTTTTCAGCTTGTTGAATGTAAGGCTATGGGAATGGGCATTTAACTATATGGAGAAATAAGGTGAAACTGAAAACCGGGGTGGGAAACTGAAATTTCTACATATTCTTCAGCCACTCTGCTGGTGGATCATCTTGATCTGCAATGCTCTGATACCATGTGAAAGTTTCAAAACAAAAACCCTACTACAGTGTCTAGATCTACTTCGCCTACTTGTTTAATTTACTTAACAAGTTATTTAACTGAAGTATTCCAAAAAACATTAAAGCAGACACAAACTGCAACCTACACATCTACAAATCATTTACTGAACAATACGCATATGCAACAAGATTACACACGATTTTTCGGATAAATGTCCTCGCAAAAACCCAATGCGAGAAACCGATGCAACAACTCTAGAGGGTTTTATTCTTATAAAGAATCCGAATACAACATTGTGGCACCAGAAATGGTTGGCCCTAAATAGAAATTACACGACAGTTAGTACCTTTCACTCAGAGACAGAAAATATGGCTGTATGACACCCTCAAACGGGATTTACAAATCACGAGCCCTTTCTGGCCCATTGGAACCCTTAGTGCTGCCTCTGCAACCTCTGCGTCAACCCTCACTGGCCAGTGTCCCCACTGTGTCACCTTGGCTGGGCTTACGCATCCTCTGCGCAGTACTCTGTGTGGTGCTGGCTGAACTGTGTCCTCCTGGCTGGCTTTGCGCTAACTGCTACTCACTACCCCTCTGCTGTTGTATTCTCGGTCTTGGATTAGATCATCCATTGCCGATCATTGCCCATCACTGCACTACAGCCTCGCTTCGAATTTCTCAACAAACGTCGCCCTAGAAATTTGACTTACCTTCAGTGCTCTGCGTGTGTGTGTGTATCCCAACTAATCCCAAGCCTTTCTCTTATATTTTTCTTTTTGGGAAACCAACGGTCGTGATCTAATCTCTAATCGACGGCTCAGATTAAAAGACTGCTTGACCCACATCACTTAGAACATTTCATCACATGTGTTTAATTAATTCACTTTAATTTTTCTAATTCCCTAAGTTAGACTTAGGGTCCTCATTAAAAAAATTAATTATTAGAATAACTTCAACACCAGATGAAATTTCTCCAAACGCTTTCTGGGTTTTGGAGATCTCGTGTGTTTCATCCCCTCCACAAATTTTCAGAGCTAGAGCACACCCGATATTACCCCAAAATCTCAACAATAAGCAGTTGGACAAGTAGCACGTTTACAAGCAACACCAAAAGAATCCCATGTTTTTGCAGTAAAAAGGATCTTTCGATACCTCAAAGGAACAACAGGTTTTGGACTATGGTATGCAAAAGGAAATCGTCTAAATATCACAACCTATATAGATGTAGATTGGGCAGACAAGGTTGATGATAGTAAAAGCACTAGTAGAGCAGCCTTCTACATAGGTGGTTGTATTGTATCATGTTTGAGCAAGAAGCAGTCTTCAGTCTCCTTATTCACAACATAAGCAAAATACATAGTAACAATGGCATGTTGTACTCAGGTCCTTTGGATGAAACAAAGTTTGAAAGATCTACAAGTGAAGTTTGATGAGCCCATTTCGATGTTCTCTGACAACACCGATGCCATAAGTATCTCCAAGAATCTTGTCATGCATTCGAAAACAAAACACATTCCTATCAAATACCCATTTTGTTCGAGAATAAGTTGTAGAAAAGAACATAAAGGTGGAATACATTGGAACAAAGGAGCAAATAATTGACATCTTCACCAAACCTCTACCGTGTGAGACTTTCAAGTAACTTCAACAGAAGCTTGGGATTCTACTAGGTTCACATTGATATGTATTCCATCCAGCCAAGTAGACAGGGGGAGCAAAGGTATGTTACAAGAAAAGAGAAGCAAGTATCTTTCTAGGAGGAGTCACCCTTTGCCATTAATTTCAAAGGGGGGAAGAAAACAAGTCAAGAAAATCAAAGGCATGGAGTCAGGGGGAGCAGTAATCACAGGGGTAGTCCATGTGTTTCCATCAATGACAAACAGGGAGGTTGAAAAGTGGTTGTCATTGATGTCAATCCAAGCAACACTAGAAGAATCCCCACTTTTGTTGACAAATATGACATGGCAAATCACGATTTTTGGGATCAAGATCACCTTCATTGCATGGTCCTCATCATGCCAATTCCAATGTTGCACGATAAGACTCGTCTGGATATTGACTCAACAAACCGTATAAGACTCGGGAACAACACATATAAGACTCGTATAAGACACGTTTGGATATTGACTCGACAAACCGTATAAGACTCGGGAATGACATGTATAAGACTCGTATAAGACTCAGCTAAATACATAAAAAACTTTAAAAAAAATATGATCTCGAAAATAAAAATTTTAAAAATATGAATTTTGAGTGGGTCCACAGGTCACATGCAGGTCTTCACGGGTTCAATATGAGTAGATGGGTTCTATGCGGGTTTGAACGAGTATAGGTAGAGACCGCAGGTTCTATGCGAGTGATCCCTCTTGCTATAGAACCAGTCAAGACCTGCGGGTACTCGCAGGTCACATAAGAGTCGTGCTACACTAGCCAATTCTCATGATATATTGCACACCTTGTAGCTCCTCACGGTTTGAAAGATATGCCCTTTGGAAGGTCAAAGCCCCCTTGCTGTGGTCAAAATCGCCAAAAGGAGATGATGTGGCAATTTCCCATTAGTCAGCAAAGTAATCAAATAATGAGGCCAAGAAGGACCTTTTCTGCAGTTTAAATTAAATATTTCATGGAGTCTTTTCATAGGCACAGGGGTTTTTAAAATTTGGCTCCAAGAAAAATTCAAAATCAAATTTGAAATTTATTTTAAGAAGGTTCCCTCGATGCATGTAAGTAGGCCTCAATTAAATACTTCAAAATTTAAAATTTTTCCCTCCATTTGAATTTCAGCAAGCACCTCCTAGAAGCTTCTCTAGACATTATAAAAGGAGCTTCCCTCTCTCCTCAAAGGCATGCATTTAGATGCTAATCTTGTGAAATAATTTCTGTGATATCCTTGTGGCCTTGTGTAGTCCTGAAGACCAGCAAAGGAGGTCTGGTTTGGAAATATTCATCTTGAATTTTCTTGTTTGTTTGGGTTAGGATCTCACTGGAGGTGACTGAGGGTATTTGTATTCTATCCAAGGCTTAATTGTATCTCCTTCAAGGACAATCAATGTGATACATGAAGCTTTCTCATTTCTGAAGTTTCAGCACCTACTAGGACAAAGATTCTTAGAGATCTGAAGCAAGGTTTTTGGATTTTTATTGGATAAGGGGGCTTGCTATGTTTCTGAGGCCATTCAGCCCTCCCATTGGAACCTATCTGAAGTGTTTCTTTGGGCATTTTACATTCAGATCAGAGTTTATCCATTCGGCCTCCTCATAGAAAGTGTTCAAGCATGATCTGAATTCGCTCTGCCTTAAGAACAGACCCTAGTCCAAGTTATTTAACATTCTGTCCTGTGCCCTAATCAAGAGATCTGAGAGCTACCGAAATGTTCTATATTGAGGTTTCATTGGTATATCTGTGTACCATTTGAAGTCTGAGTCTTCAAGCTTCATCCTGAAGAATCTGATCAGCTTCTAAGGCAGTCCTGAGATAAGCGCTTTTAGACACAAACATAAGCATATTGAGAACTATCTCAAAGACAGGTTCGGCCCTCATTCTGAGAGGTTTCAGCCCTAGGGAACACATATGTTAACGCAGACCTGAGGCACTTAGTGGAGAACTTCCAGCCCCTGTAGCAGGCCTTATTCTGAACATGGTAAAAGGCCTATTTGATATCCTTGCTGAGGGTGATCTACAAGGTTGATCTGGTAAGTAATCCACAAGGCTCCTTTGAAATTCGTGGAGAAACTTCCAAATATCTGAATATTTTTGGCTGCTTGTGGTATGTATCTGAGGCCTGAACCGGGTTAAGTTCCTAAGCTTTTAAGCCCAGATCAATTGTTACATCATGACAGTAACATCACAACTTCAGCTTTAGCTAGTTTTGTTGGCAGTAACCCTTCGAGGGCTTATTTTAAGAATCCTCATAGTTGTGCATGAGACTTGAGATTGGAGATGCAGACAATGTCTATTTTTTAGTTTCTAATTATGTTGAATTATGTAGTTCACTGTTTATAATAATTGTTGAACTTAGTACTATTTGTCAATTTGAAAATGGAATCATGAATTGCAACCTATTTGGTATATGTTTTGTGAAAATTCGATGACCTGAATTCCTACTACAACAAACTGATATTACTTCTACTTGTTAAATTCTACAAGTTATTTACTGTGTTCTACAAGTAAATATTGAAGCAAATACTACTGCGGCCGTCACTAAATAAATAAAATGCGAAAGACAAGTACAGAGCAAGAAGAAATACAACACACACAAGTGACACCGTTATTTTTCGACTAATGTCCCCAGAAAAACCTAATACGGGAAAACCGGTGAAACAGCTAAGGGTTTGTATTATTAAGTAGTAATTTCTGAATACAATCTGGATGCCCAAGTTTGGCTATCCAACAAAGAATATGACTAGCAGAAAAATAGTGAGGATTACCTCACACTAACACTGGAGATCCGGCACTGACCCAATCCTGTACTAACAAGCCTCACGCTCCCTCTACGCAACTCTGCATCACAACTGTTGGGGACTGCGTCACTCCCTTAGGCTGATCTATCTGCTGGCTGGATACTCGATCTTCTAGCCCTCCGGTCTCACAACTCGGCTCCCGACACTGAAATTGATCTAACCCTCAACAAAATAGTGTATCTCCTCAGAGGCTCAGCATTGCCTCTGCATGGCTCTGTGCTGCCCAGCGTAGCCCTTACGCTGCCTCTTTTTTTTCTTTCTCTACCTTCTCTGCAATGTATTCCCGGCTCAGGAAAAATCTTTCCAACCGGAAATTATCTCTGCCCCTCACTGCAAGAATCAACTCGATGATCTCTCTTGTTGCTCTGCGCTGCTCATTTGAGAAATCGATCTATAGACCCTCACTCAATGTGTTTTCCAAATGCCCATCAAGCCTTCTCTAATAACCTTCTCGTTGAGAAATCAATAGCCCAAATTAAAACATAATCAAGGGCTAAGATTAACTTGACTTGATCTCTGTCTTTTTCTAGAAGTTTCACACTCAGTTCTATTAAAATACTTTAATTATTGTAATTCCCTACGTTTAGACTTAGGCTTCCATTAAAAATAATTAATTATTTTAATAAAACATCCTCCGAGTGGAATTTCCAAAAACGATTTCTAGGTATTCTGGAATACATGTATCTCAGTCTCCCTACAAAATTTGAGACTTAAAGCACATCCGATGCTACTAGAAATCAACACACCCTCTTAGCGAGGAATGTGCTCTAGTAATGCATCCTATTGAAGCATCACACTGACTCTGTAACATCTCCCTCTACGATGTTGATGTCTGACACTACTGGCCACCAACTACTGCGTTGTTGCATCTATGCTATTGTTGCCAATTGCATTTGCACTGTAGCTCTGCTACTGTTGCAGCAAAAAAACATTCAAAATACTGAGCTAAGTGTTCAACATGATGCATTTGATGTTGAAGATTCAACTGTTTCTAGTCTTTGCGTTGACCCTCTGAAGCTTCTGCGTTGTTGCTGACTCTATTTTGTGCCATATGCACTGCTGTCAACTCTGCTATGCGCTGCTCAAACTTTGGCGCTCTCTAACCACTACGTTGTCACTCTGGCACTCCTCTACACCAACTAGCACAGGTACATCTTGCTACTTCTGATATGGGTTCTCATACCAAGGTATTGATCCAAGAGGTGAACTCCTCAAGGATCCTGCCCATCTGCAGCTCTTTCGAACTACAGTTCTAGATCACCCCAATTCTCCCCTGGAGATATGTGGGCAATCATAGCAAACTCTTCCTCCTCGATCCTCATGGTTCCAGCCTGCAGATCATGTTTGTCATCCTTGTCCTTCTTCTTGAGAGGAGATTGTGTTGATTTATGGTAGCATCAGATATGCTCTAAGTCTCAAATTTTACATGGAGGCTTAGAAACATGTATTCCAAAATACCCAGAAAGTGTTTTGGGAAATTCCACCCATATAGGGTTTTATTATTTTAATGGGAGCCTAAGTCTAAACTTAGGGAATTAAAATCATTATAGTAAATTAATAGAACTGGGTGTGAAACTTCTAAAAAAAGACAAAGATCGAGTCTAAGCCATTGATTATGTTTTAATATGGGTCGTTGGTTATCCAACGAGAAGATTATAAGAGGGACATCGATGGGCATTTGGAAAATACACCGAGTTAGTCTAGAGATCGATTTCTCAAGTGAGCAGCGCAGACCAGCCAGAGAAATCATCGAGTTGATTTGATTGCAGTGAGAGGTAGTGATAGTTCTGATTGGAAGATCTTTTTCTGAGCTAGGAATACATCATAGAGAAGGCATAGAAAAGGACGAAGAAGAGGCAGCGTAGGGGCTATGTTGGGCAGTGCTGAGCCTCTGAAGACATCCGCAATTTTGCTGGGGATTAGTCAAATCCAGTGCTTGAGTATCAGGGTGTGAGACCGAAGGGGCAAAAGATCAGCATCCAGCCAGCAGAATGATCAGCAGAAGGAGATGACGCAATCCCCAACCAGAGTGACGCAAATCTGCGTAGAGGTTGAGCAAAGGTAGCGCAGAGGCAGTGTGGGGTTGTCAAGTTAAGTGTTGGGTCAGTGCCGAATCTCCAGCATTAGTGTGAGGTAATCCTCGCTAATTCTCTGTGGATAGCCAGATTTGGGCATCCAGTTGTATTCAGAAAAACTTATGCTTAATAATACAAACCCTCAGCCGCTGCACCAATTTTCCCACATTGGTTTTCTCCGGGGACATTAGTCCAAAAATAACGGTGTCATGTGTCTAATTTTCTTGCTCAGACCTTGTTTCCACATTTATTTTCCACAGTTTATTTAGTGAAGGTTGCAGTGTATTTGCTTCATTGTTTACTTGTAAAACATAGTAAATAACTTATATAATTTATCAAGTAGGAGAAGTAATATCAGGTTGCTAAAATTCCTACTCCCGGAATCCTATTGCAACAACCTAATATTGCTTCTCCTACTTGATAAATTATACAAGTTATTTACTATGTTCTACAAGTAAATACTGAAGCAAATAGACTGCAACCTTCACTAAATAAACTGCAGAAAATAAATGTGGAAACAAGATCTAAGCAAGAAAATTAGACACACATGACACCGTTATTTTTGGACTAATGTCCCCGGAGAAACCCAATACGGGAAAACTGGTGCAACAACTGAGGGTTTGTATTATTAAGCATAAGTTTTTCTGAATACAACTAAATGCCCAAATTTGGCTATCCACAGAGAATTAGCAAGGATTACCTCACACTAACACTGGAGATTCGACACTAACCCAACACTTAACTTGACAACCCCACACTGCCTCTGCGCTACCTTTGCGCAACCTCTAGACGCATTGTGTCCCATTAGACATGCCTCTTTAATACTAATTACTAATTAATTATGATTATTATCTTTTTCAATATTTTCTATATATTTTCTTCATAACATTGCCTTCCTCTTCGAAAAGCTTTGTCCTCAAAGCTTGTTGATAAAAAGGCTTGAGCTCTTTTTCGGTCTCGACTGTCTTCTCGTCTTAGAATCTTCGTTGATACTAGACAATATGATCCTTGGAGCGATATATAAAATTGTTGCACGAAAGAGGGATCGAAACATCCTAGATCAATCTTCTGTGGAATCTTGCAGTGATTGGAAACTTGTGATGGATTGATATCACATGAGTAGATTGCACTGACATTAGTATTCTTCAAAACATCAGTTTGTTGTTTTTGTTTTGAATACATAGCTTGATTGAGTTGTCTACTCTCGTGATTAGGATGTTGATAGGGAATCTTTTTGGTTTGAATTTCCCTTATTAGGCATGGAAATTTTTTATTTATTTTATTTTATTTTTATTTTTTATTTTCTTATTTATTTATTTATTTTTGGCGAGGATGTTGTTGACTTGGTTACAAAACCTTCACTTGAGATGTTCATCGTCTGAACTACGACATCTAAGTTTGTATTTTTTCAACTTTCTTGTCTTCCACTTGAGTTGTGACATTCAATGCATCAGTATCTGTTTCTTTATCTTCAACCTGGACTATTACAACTAGAGACTTCGATACTTCTTGAGAAAGTTTTTCTAACTTGTCTTTTAATGACTTTTTTCCCTTCTTAAGCTTCTTGATTTGCGTCAGTAGTTTTTCACTGTGGTCTTTAAGTCGAGAAACTTCTTCATTTTTGGCAGTGGTGATCTTGTCAACTTTGCTTTGCATATTTTGTATCGCCTTTTTACTTTCTTGAAGAATCACATTTGACATTTCTTGTATGTCTTCAAGCGTCACTAAATTAGGCTTCAAGCTAATGTCTTGTAATGTTATTTTTTTTCTTTCTGTATGAAAATGTCAACAATTTCTTCTTCATATTTAGGATAAAAGATCTTAGTGATTCGATCCAGGGTGCCCAGAATTACATCACTATTGTTGCAAAATAAGGTTCTAACAGTGAATTGCGAGACAAAAGTATAGTCCCTAATACTTAGGTGTAGATTGCCTATGTCGTATTGTTTGTCATTTGTGTCAACAAAATTCGTTTCAATTATATTTGATTTAGGGATCACTAATTGGTTAGCACATTCAGTGCTACATAATTATTCTTTTGAGTAGGACCGATAGAGATGAGAACCTCCTTTCCTGCAAGTGACCCTTTGATTTAAAATAGCGCATGGACAAACATACTATAAGTTTTAGGAAATCTTCCCTCTTTCATTTATGAATTAGACTCTGTTTTTGCCATCGATTCCTTAAAACCTTAGTATTGAATCCTTAACAATTTCTCCTTTATCTTTCTTTAGTCAAATGGATAAACTTTATAACTTAATAATGGTAATCTATAAGTAATTTTTCTTTGATTTATCCCTCTATAAAAATATAATTTTTCTTAGAGTATGTCTGAACCTTATAACTCTTAATGACTTTAACCTTTTAAAAGACCCCTAAATATTGTTTTATAATATCACCTTTTATGATATTCCTTTATTACCTATGCCCAATTAATTACCTTTTTTCTTTATTTACCTCTTATAACTTTTTTGAAGTTTAATTTTAATACCTTTAATACCTCTATACTTCCACTTAGAATTCTATCATTCCACTTAGATTTCAATTCATGCACATGCAAAAAAAAATTTGACTTACCCACAACTAAAAAGGCGGATGTAGTATTAATGAAACCGTGGCATCGATTCTCCAATCGAAGTGAGAACTTGCCTTTGAATTTTGGACGACAACCTTAGAATCTGATTTTAATCAAATGTTTCCTCCTTCGATGTTGTGCCTCTTCAGGTTTGATTTTCAGCACAAACTTTGGGCGGTTACTGTTTCAGCATGTAGGCAATGGTAATTAACAAACGGTTGTGTGAAAACCCTAGAGAGTTTATAAGTCACAGTTGTATGATAGAGTTGTGTATGGTAGACGACACAGAACAAGTAGGTGACTAACGGGGTCGGTTTGGAACGTGGCGAAACGGATGAATAAGGCAGATTTGATGGCCGTTTTGTACGAGCAACAAGCAGCAGATTTGCGATTGTCTTTGCAAGGGCGGGCGACTGCAACAAGCAGAAATTGGTGGCAGCGTGAACGGATTTTTGGCAACTTTTCTAACAACCCTCACTCAAATCTTTCAAAGGTTTTTGAAAAGGAAAGCAATGTTACGAATACAATATATATAAAAATAACAC
Source organism: Pinus albicaulis (assembly GCA_034641835.2). Taxonomy (NCBI): domain Eukaryota; kingdom Viridiplantae; phylum Streptophyta; class Pinopsida; order Pinales; family Pinaceae; genus Pinus; species Pinus albicaulis. The sequence goes on along the minus strand of CM076579.1, from coordinate 1,688,819,304 downwards.
AAATAATGTCAATGACAATAATAATAATTAATGATTAATTAGTAATTAGTTAATGAAAATCCTATGTCCCTAAGGACATAACCATTGGTGAAGAGGTACCTGCCTAGGGTATGTAAGTAGGCCCTCGACCTCATTGTAATCATCTTACATCAATTCAATATACAATAGTCAATATAAAGTTACATGTCCTACAATGGAAATTTACATCTTTGAATTATTCTAAAGATTTTTGTTGCATATATGACTTTTGGTCATTACAGTAAGCCAAGAGACGCTGCAGAAAAGGATGCCTTTTATTTGATGTGAAAATATTTAGCAACGCTGAAGATAATTGTAGTGCTGATCATTTTGCTAGCTAGATACTTGATCTTCTGTCCCTTCCGTCTCACACCCCAGCTCCCGGCAATGAAATTGATCTAACCCTCAACAAAATAGCGTATCTCCTCAAAGGCTCTGCGCTGCCCAACGTAGCCCTTACATTGCCTCTTCTGGTTCTTCCTCTACCTACTCTGCAATGCATTCCCGACTCAGGAAAAATCTCTCCAACTGGAAATTATCTCTGCCCCTCACTGCAAGAATCAACTCGATGATCTCTCTGCCTGCTCTGCACTGCTCACTTGAGAAATCGATCTCTAGAGACCCTCACTCGACGTGTTTTCCAAATGCCCATCAAGCCTTCTCTTATAACTTTCACGTTGAGAAATCAACAGCACAGATGAAAACATAATCAAGGGCTAAGATTAACTTGACTTGATCTCTGTCTTTTTCTAGAAGCTTCACACCAAGTCCTATTAATATACTTTAATTATTGTCATTCCCTAAGTCTAGACTTAGGCTTCCATTAAAAATAATTAATTATTTTAATAAAACATCCTCTAGGTGGAATTTCCCAAAACGAATTCTGGGTATTCTGGAATACATGTGTCCAAGCCTCCCTGCAAAATTTAAGACTTAGAGCACATCCAATGCTACTAGAAATCAACATGTTTTATTTTACCATTTTGTAGACAAATACAGAGTGTCAATTTTGTATTATCATATTTTATAAGATGATCTGCTGAATTTGTAGATAAACTTGTATTATAGCTTATATGGATTGGAAACATCATCAATATATTTGTTTCTGCACAAAGCTTATTATAATTTGAGGTTTCTTTTCTATTTGCTGACTTTATCCAACTCTTGAACAGAGTTTTGCCAAGCCCTATACCAGCCAAGTCTTTGTCGAGTCTGAATCTAACAATTTTGGAACACACAAACTCAAATAACCTTCACTTGGGTTTTATGCACATGTGACATAACCCTGTAAAGAAAGACTAATAGGCTGCTGAGATTCCCATAAATGCACCCAGAGATACAAATAAACATGCATCTATCCAAAATTACAATAACCCCTCTTCATATAGCAAGCATATGCTGAATCACAGTATTTCTTTTGCTGAAAAAAATGTCAATCTTTTCTGAAGTTGCTTTAATACTGTCAATATTGATTATATAAAAGGTGAATAATAGTCATTAGACATGAAGAGTAATTCATTCTATAAAATAACACCATTGCATTTAATAGTCTAGAATAATCTGAACTTAACAAGGAAATTATCTTATTCTTGAAGTTTAATCAGTAAGGCAGCTGCTATATATCCCTGAACTGCTCAAGATAATCATCTGCCATCTTTTTATCTTTTTTGAGATGGGTTCAAAATAGGAAAGCTGAGAAGCCTCACCTTGCTTTAAATATGCACTCAGATTTGCTCCACTTGGAAAGGAGACTAAGGGCATCCTTGACAGAAACATGTGTCCTGAATCCAATGTCCGCCACAAACTTTCTACTATGAACCTGCTTCACATCTCAGTCATAATATGAATCTCATTAGTATCAGGTTATATTTACAAAAGCAATTTGGAAACCTAATGATCGAAGAACTTCTTGGTACATCCCAATGAAATCGAGAACTGTACCTGAGGAGTTGCATAAGGAGCATTAGAATCCAGGATAGACCTAACCTCATCACAATCAAAGAATAGATCAGATGGAAAATAAAGCTTCCCATCAAGTCTTGATTTTACCCAGCAATACTCACGAATCCTTAAAACACATGAGGGCTCTGTACACTTTCCTTCCTTCCCACCAGGATTACCACAGAAATAAGTAGCTTTTTTGGCACCATATAAGTCATCCCACACACTATCAAGAACTTCAAGGAAATGTGAGCATTGGTCTACATATGTGCTTGAACTTGACAAGACTGTCAGTATATCCACTAACTCAGGAGATTCCCAATCCTTTACAGTCCAACACACTGAATTTGCATTCCCTTCCCATGCCAAGTGTTTCCATATACTACAAGATTGATCTTGCAGTTTCTTCTCAATATTAACTACCTGCATAAGATCAGTGACACCAAGTTCTTTGAAAAAGTTACGCCACTGTAACACATTCAATGAGCTCTCTTCATTAGAAGAAAATTGCAGGTAGACACTATCAATTTCATTCCAGATAACATTTGTGCCAGAAAGAATTTTGCTCATATCAGCTGAATTACCAAATTCCCTGCTAAAGTGAAGTGGTTCAGAACCAGCACGTATATATCCATTGTTTGTTATAATTAAGGCCTTCTTTTGTAGCTCTAGTATTAATTTTGGCCTTTCCAAGTGGCATAATGTGCAGTCCGACTGCAAATGTATCATGATAAAGGCCATATATTCTGCCAGATTTAACTTATCCTTTATCAGGCATTCAAAATTTGTCATTGCTTGTAAAATGTGTTTCATCACAACTTCATGTGCTGACAACTGACCAACACCAACACGACGAAGCATGTGTACGATCACATCTGAATCACCTCTGATCACAGCATCTCTGTCTGTCGTGCAGAGTAGGAGAGAAGGGTGCACAGTTCTTAGCTCACAATATAACTTTGGGAAGTTCTTTAAAATATATGTACCATCAACTCCAGAACGTGTGCCTTCACAGGGTAACCAGATAGAATCTTCTCTAACTGAACTATATGATCCATCACAAAGTGGAATAAAGCGAATTTGAGCAAGATCACTAAAGAAATCAGGTTCTGAGTTTACCTGGAAAAGGGACTCATGTTCAGTGGGATGGTAGCTCAAAGATTCATAAAGAGCAACAAGCCAGGACCCTATCCAGTTCAAGCCCAAATTTTTTAAATCATCCCCTCTATTGCATACAGACTTCATCAAATCAATCAAGATTCTTGGTCCAAATTTGTGCACACCTAAAGCTGCTGCTAATGGATCCGACAAAGAGACATCTCTTTGTAGATAGCCAATACCAAGATGCCGATTTATTAAGTCATCAGGTAAAAGAATGCGTATCCGATCATTCCAACCTCGGAGAACCATGCATGGGAGAACCCATTGTTTATCCTTGCCCTCTAAAGGCAGGCAAGGAGAAACCTGTAACTTGGAAAGAATCATTCTTGGCAGTGGAGAGAAAAGACCTAATACTTCACCCACCAGTGGGACAAAACTCATATAAAGTGAGACAGCTTTCCCTGGGTTATCCTGATAGCAGTGAAGAGACCTAAAAGATTCTGCGGCATTGACAAACAACTCTGGATACTCTGAAAGCAACCATTGGTTCCAAGCACTGTCACCATCAACCTCCTCCCTGGATGATGGCAGTATGAAATCTCCCTGAAGAATAAATTTCAAACCATATGCTCGCAATGGAAGGAATGCAAATACTGGCTGCTGTTCAAGACAAGGAACAAACTCTCCAGTAGAGTCCTGACATAATGTGAATGCCATAGCAATTTCTGTGCTTTGTACTCCAGGCCGCATAGTACCAACATTCAACTTTCGACTTGCCACGAGCCAAGTAGTGCTTTCCTTACCATGTGAAACCTTCACGAGTCCATTACCAATGTCCTTTCGTCGCATTATCGTTAAAGAATTTGTCAGAGTATCCTTAACTTTGATACAGCGAAGACGATGAAGAAATAATAATAATGATGGATGAAGATCCGCAAATTTTGATGCCCATGACCTCATTCCTGTTCCTTCCATGATTGAGCCTTTAAAAGGAAGAACTATGCAGGTATTCCAAACAGGACCCTCTAAATTCTCATTTCCAATTGCTAGCTCTCTACTAAACAATTCAAGATTGCATATAGGTACAGGGGTTGGCAAAATGAAGCCAAGTTCCCCCTCAGTGATATCAAATTTCATATGAAAGCCATTTGAATGAATTTCTGGTGAGTCAGTTACCTGTGGAAAATGCAAGATAAAGATCACTTCAGTGCAATCCTCTACAACGTAAAACATATTATAAGATCTGTCAGAACTGCAGTACATATTTCATATTTTCAATAAAGTTCAAAAAGTGAAATAAAGGGTAATAATATGCAGTAACTCTAAATCGGTATATATTTATGAGGATTGGGCAAAGTCGTGGGAATGTTGCATTGTCAACCATGCACATCTCATAGGTTCAAGAAAAGAACCATCAAAACTTGCTAGCCAATTTGGTCTTTCCAATATAATAAAATCCACCCTTGCTCACCCGAAATACTGATTTAAAGCCAATGCCTTTCTGTCCAATATAGCCAGCACTGGAATCCTTTTTTGTTGAATTCCCAACATCACAAAGAGCTCTGATGTTTTCAGCGGTGAAGCCCAATTCATTATTCAATACCACAACACCAGCGCTTTGTAGGATAAATGCCAAAGTTGGTTCTACATGAGCAGGATAACAATTATCATCTGCATTTTGAACCTGCAACCATGCAATTCAAGAAACATGGTAAATTAAGCATTATCATAAAATAGTAATTCTTCAAACCTGCATCATAATCCTAACGACTCAATTTTATCCATTCGTTGAAATTTTATTTCCAAAGGGTATAACCATTTTGTACCTGTCAGGACTCAGAATTGCATCTTAGGCAAATCAACACTGTCATTGAGTCAAGCTTTCGCTTTGTGGAAACTTAGTACCACCAACATGAGTATGGACACAGTATGAAAAAGTATAAGAGAAAGGCTTGGAGTATGGAGCACTCATGATCCATTTGTCACTTGCTTATGGCATATTGAGTATTTATGGAGGATCACGTCATAGTGGAGGACTTTATTTCACACATATGTGGGATTTTTTAGCATTTATTGTTATGCTTTTGAGCTATATTGAGGTTGGATTGTGACCTCACACTTGTTGAACACTTAAGCAAACTTGTTTTAGGGATTTTCTTGTGAAATTATGAAAATAACGCTAGCTAGTCATCCATTTGTCACTTGTTTATCGCATATTGAGTATTTATGGAGGATCACGTCATAGTGGAGGACTTTATTTCACACATGTGGGATTTTTTGGCATTTATTGTTATGCTTTTGAGCTATATTGAGGTTGGATTGTGACCTCACACTTGTTGAACACTTCAGCAAACTTCTTTTAGGGATTTGCTTGTGAAATTATGAAAATAAGGCTAGCTAGTCCTCATATAAATAGACAACAGACTTATTTTGTTTTCATCATTACACATTCATTCACTCTTCTCTTCTAATGAGTGTGGATTAGTCTTGTCTCTATATTGGGCCAAAGTGTGAACTTTTCATGGTACGAGTTCTCTTGGAGATTGTTTTTTTTGCTTAGAGATGACTTCTTGGGATTAATTGAAGTGTTTCTCTTGGAAAATTTTGTAATTCTACCACATATTTTCTAATTTTGCATATTGTATTTGTGTAGTAGGGTTTCTAATTGTGCCATGATATAATTGATAAAATTATCTTGAAACCTTGCTCCTCTATTGTCAGGCCAGGAGAGTAACGCCACACATCAATTGTATTTTTGCAATATGAGAAAGAATGTATATATACAAGGAGAAGGAGACTATTGGGTTTCATCTCCCAATGTCTCTTCATCTTCTAATTTATTTTATTTTGATATTTAAAATATGTACATGGATTTTCCTAATCCCAAAGATTAGGTATCAACATTCCCCCCCTTAATCTAAAGGGATGTTGGTCAGTCCAACCATCATTCTAAATCTTTCAAACTTTTCCCTTCCAAGCGCTTTGGTGAAGATGTCTGCAATATGCTCATTTGTGGAACAATGTCATAAGTGGATTGTATTGGCCTCAAAATGATGTCGAATCAGATGATATTCTGTATTAATGTGCTTGGTTTGATCATGGTGTGAAAAATTTTGAATATCGAAACCCTACGGCAGTATCTTGATTTACTTCTCCTACTTGCTTGATTTAATTAACAAGTTATTTTCTGAAATATTCAATAAAATATAATAGCAAGCACAACTACAGCCTACACATCCATACAAATCATTTACTGAAGCATAGCACACACATGACAAAGGACACAATATTTTTTGGACAATGTCCTCGAAAAAACCCAATGCGGGAAAACCTGTGCAACAGCTCTTAGAGTGTTTGTTTATTAAGCAAAATATCTGAATACAATCAAGGGCACCAGTAATGGTTTTCCCAACAGAGAATTTCATGGCAGATGTACCTATCACTCGGAGACAGAAATTATGGCTGATTTAGCCAAGGAAGTACTCCTTTGAAAAATACTGAATACGAGCCCTTTTTGGCCCACTGGAACCCCAACTCTGCTCCTCCAACCTCTGCTTCATCTTCTCCTGCCCAACATAGCCACTGCGCAGCCTCTGGCAGCACAAGCTGCTCCTACGTCACCATTCTAGGCTCAGCGCTGCCTTTGCGTCACCCTGAAGGCCCTGCGTCAGCATCTGCGCCGCCTCTGCGTGAGCATGGCTGGGCTGCGTCCCTCTTGCTGGTCTCTGCGCTACCTGGTACGAATTTGCTTCTCTGCCTTAGTATTCTCGGCCTCATATCAGAGTAATCCCTCGCCGATCTCCCCCTCTCAAGCACTGGAAGCTCACTCGAAAATTCTCAGCAAACCGTGCCCCAGAATTTCGATTTAGCTCAAGTACTACCGCTCTGTGTGTCTTCTCCAACTGACCCCAAGCCTTCCTTTAATACTTTTCTCATTGTGAAATCAACAGTCGTGATCTAATCTCTAATCAACAGCCAAGATTATAAAAGACTTGATCCATGTTACTTAGAACATTCTCACCCACATGTTTAAATTAATTCACTTTAATTTTTTAATTTCCCTAAGTTAGATTTAGTGTCCCCATTAAAAAATTTAATTATTTGAATAACTTTCACACCGGGTGGACTTTCTCCAAACGATTTATGGGTCTTGGAGATCTCATGTGTTCTAGCCCCTCCACAATTTTTCGGAGCTAGAGCACATATGATGCTACCCAAAATCTCAACACTTCCTCTTAGCGAGGAATGTGCTCTAGCAACACTTCACTCCAGAAGTGTTACTCTGATCTTTGGCATCGGTCCCCTGTGTTGTTGATGCTTGGCCTGCTGCCCTCCATTCACTGCACTGCTTCTTTCTGCACTGCTTCCCATGACTCTGCCACAGTCAATGCGACATCTGTACTGCAGATCCCTCTCAAATTGCTGCATCATGCTACCCATAGCACTGCCACTGCTAACTGCTGCACTGCAACTTAGTTGCTAAGAAGTTGGCAACTGAAGGACATCACCCAACAACTGACAGACAAGTAAATCTCACTACATCCCATCACTAAAGCACCCTCTGCTAATGCTCTGCGCTGTCTTTCTAGAGCCTCTGCATTGATGTTGCTCTGCACTGCGTAAGCACTGCCCCTCTGCGTTGTTGCTTCCACGCTATTGCTGCCACTGTCTTGCGCTGCTCCAATCCTCAGCGTTCAAGCATTGCCTTGTGCCTTTCCATGATCCTCTAGATCCACTGACTCCAGACATCTTGCTACTTTCTTTAACGACTCCCATAGCTTGTATGTGATCCAAGAGTTTGGGCACCTCAAGGATCCTGTAGTCACCATCTATAGCTCAATCTATAGATCTATGCCACCCCACCTCTTCTCTCGAGGTACATGATCACTCATGGCCACATCATCATCGTTGTCGTAAAACCCTTTCGCTGTTGCTGCCTTGGAATCCAAATCTTCCTTGCCCTTCTTCTTAGGACAAGTATTGGCAAAGTGTCCCAATTCGCCACATCTGAAGCACCATACCTTGGATAGGTCCTTCTTCTTCTTCCCTTGTTGCCTTTGCCCCTTAGATGTTAGGGTTGCATCTTCCTCCTCCTCTTTCTTAATCTTGCCTCCTCGACTGCTGAATTCCCTCTTGGTTATTCTCTTAATCTCCTCCTGTCGAAGGATTGCCCACATGTCTCCCCAGTTTGGAAGTTGTGCTCTGCCCAAAATGCTTTGGACAAAGGTCTCCCACTCATCGGTGACTGCATTCAGGGCATTCCTTACCATGAGTCCATCATCAGTCATTTCTTCTTTGTCAGATGCTTCCATCTTGTTACGCTTAGCCATAAATAATACTCTTTCTTAGTTTTCTTCATTACTGTCACTTTCTTTTTCAGATGAGGAACTATCTTCCTTGGAGAGGAAATTTTTCTTAAACCCTTTCTTCTTACCTTGGTAGTTGAAATTTTTTTGACCCTTCTTTCATTTTGTAAATGTGTTACTCTTATGAGGGCACTTAGTAGCAAAATGACCTATCTCACCACAGTTAAAACATACTAATGGAATTTTGTCTTTATACTTGCATGTTCCTCTTTTCATCTTCCTTGTAATGTATGCAAACTCTTCATCTCAAAGTTCTTCTTCTTCTTCCTCTTTGCAACAACTAAATCTAGGTTTGGATATCTGTTTTCCCTTCCCAATCTTCTTGGATGTTGTGAATGTTGTTTGTATATTAGATGAACCATCTTCTTCTTCAATCCTCATTTCATAAGTTGTTAGTATCCCATGTAGTTTGTCTATACTCAAGTTGCTTAAATTTGATCTATATTCTAATACCGAAACCTTAGGATTAAATCTTGATGGAAGAGTTCTGAGGATTTTCCAAACAATGACCTTCTTGTCAACTGGTTCTCCTAATCATTCCAAGGCATTTGTTATTTCATCTACACGTTGAACATAAGTTGCAATGTTCTCATCTTCTTTCATCCTTAGTTGTTCAAATTGAGCTCTGTATATTTGAAGTTTTGCTTCCTTGCACTTCGAGTCTCCTGTATATATATTTTGAAGCTTGTCCCATAGCTCCTTAGTTGTTTTACAACCCAATACCTTAACATAGAGAGATTGAGTGAGTCCACTTATAATAAGATCCTTTGCTTTAGCATCATTTACGATATTTTCTTACCTTGTTCATCTATTGTAGCTTTATAGCCCTTTTCGATTATTTCCCAAACTTCGTATCCTTGTGCAAGTAAATGAACCTGCATCCTTCCGCTCCATAGTGCATAGTTATCTCCATTAAACAGAGGAACTCTATTCTTGATGTACTCCATGATCTCCTTCCAGTTGTTAAACTGCTACTGAAGGAACCAAGCTCTGATACCAATTGTTGGAAATACTAAGGGGGGGGGTGAATCATTATTTCTTAGAAATTAGCACTTTATTAATCTTTTTCAGAGCATTATTTAATCTTTAGTTATTAGTATTATTGTTCAATAAGAGCAGTAAACAACAATGCAAAGATGAAGACAGTAGGCACAAGATTTTTAGGTGGAAAAACCCCTCAGGGTCAAAAACCACTGAACATTTTTCTAACAAGTTCTTTAATCTTTAGCCCCCAATTGAAAAGAAAGCTACAATTTCCTAGAACTCTAGAATAGAATCCTTCTCCAGCTCCCTGTTGAGATTTGTGGATTGTTGGGGTAGCTTCGGATGTGTTCTAGCTCCCGAACTTTGTGGAGGGACTAGAGTACATGAGATCTCCAAGACCCAGAAAGGGATTTGAGAATTTCTATCCAGTTTGAGAGAAAATTAATTAATTAATATTTTTAATTAAGGGCCCTAAGTCTAACTTAGGAAAATTAAAATATTAAAGGTAATTAATTTAAACATGCGATGGAAATGACTTAAATCACACGGATCAAGCTTTCTTTTAATCTTAGTCGTCGAATCAAGATTAGATCACGGTCGTTGGTTTCCTAACGAGAAAAGTATAAAGGAAAGGCTTGGGGTCAATTGGAGAACACACACATGGAGGCAGAGCACTAAGACTAAGCTGGAATTTTAGGGTGGGTTTACTAAGAATTTCCAGAAGTGTTTCAGCTGCAGCGAGGGGCAGTATTGGCTAAAGAGATGATCTGATCCCAGAGCCAAGAGTCAGCAAGAGGCAGAGAAGCAGCAACCAGGAGCAATGGAAAGAAGCAGAGGTTGCACAGCGCAGAGGGTTTCAGCCACTACACAAGTGCTACGTAGGCCTAGAAAGGACAGCACAGAGGTAGCAGGGGGCCATCAGGGTTACACAGAGGCTAGCCAGGGCAGTGTAAGGTATGCGTCACCCAGTTTGGGTTACACAGCCCTCTCCTGAGCAGCGGAGTGGCATCAGCAGGCCAGCAAGGCTGACGCAGAGGGCTTCAAAGCAGCGCTGGGGTTTCTAGAGGCAGAAAGGGGCTGAGTTCTGTAAATCCCATTTGAGGGTGCGAATCAATCCAGTTTTCCATCTCCGGAACAAAGGTATTGCTGCAGATTTTTGCTTTCTCAGTCGGGTTAACCAGTAAGGTGCCCAGATTTGTTGTACTCAGATTCTACTTAATAATTTAAACCCTCCAATAGCCAGAAGACCGGTTTTCCCGCATTGGGTTTTTCCGGGGACAATTGTCCAGAAAATATTATGTGTCACTTTGTCTATGTGCATGTCTTTAGTTTTAGATCTGTATCTATGAAGAACTGTTAATGTGTTTACTTCAATGTTAATGCTGAAATTTCAGATTAATAAATTGATTAAGTAGGAGAAGTATAACCAGATTTAAAAGTTTGGTTTCTGCATAAGAAATATTCAGAAATTTTCACACTCCCACTAGAAGGACGCCCCAATGCCCTAGTTTTATTAGCAGTCAGCTGAAACGATGCCCCAACACCCAAGTGAGCCACAACTTACCCTAGCACCACCCTACCACCCTGAAGTGTTTACAGGCCCCAACCTGAAGGTGACTTCATTCACCAGCCTAGCACCACCCTACCAGCCTATAAAGACAAAAATAAAATAAAAGTATGGACTCCCGTACCAGGGAAAATGATCCACATTACAAGGATATTACAATGATTTTCTTTGACTGATCAATAACACTAGGACCTAAACCCTTGTCCCGACAAACCAAGAACCCTAAAGCCAAAACCTCTGAAAATTGCCTCTTTCAATTCTAGGAAAATAGACTCTTTACAAATTATTACAAGACTTGACACTTGTACAATTTGTCCTTGATGCTAATGATTAGAATTGTCATAGAAGTGGCCAGGGATGATGGACTGCTCTTTCAAGGCTTGGCTGCTTGTGGTACTTTAATTTGTCTTTCAACAACGCTGCTCTTCCATGCCGCCCTTTCTTCTCATGTCTTCACAGTTGTAGGTGACGTGGAAGGTTGTGATGTGGAAGGTCTGTTCTTGGATAAGGTCTGCACCTGCAAATAAGATATATCCAAGCGAAACTCCAACCTCAAAAATTAAAATGTAAATACCTTATGCCCAAATACTTACCTTAATACAATTTGAAATGCTAAGCTGATCTGCACAGATTTGGTCAAAGAAAAATACAGTATGAAATAATCAATGCAAACAAACTTACCTTATCTCTGAAAAATGCTGCAAAAAGGGATTCCTGAAGTATTGATAATGTCATAGATGCAAGCTCTAACAGACCTACTACAGATCTTGACGGTTGCACTAGACAAGACTAAAACCAGTTTTTCAGACTTACAATGAGCCTAAAAGAAGCACCAAATTCATACAAAATTTAACATTAGACAATCTGAAACATATGCAAGAAAGAAGGACCAAACTTATTGAAAGAAGGAAAAGGTCCGACTCCAAAACAGAGGCCAGCATTCATTTTCAAGTGACATATACCACAGTTCTGTGATTTGCTTCACAAGACAGATTGTCACAATACCTTAGATGTACTTCAAAACAAAAAGTGGTTATTTTGTACCTCTCTCCTCTAGAACGATCATTTCTGTACTTGAAGCAAGCTTGACACCATACGTGGAACCCTGATTTTTCTTTAAGACCAAATTCTGTTATAATAGGCCTCTGTAATGATTATTTGCTTCGTTGTGATGAAACAAGAAAGATATACCTCAAAGTATAGACCTGTACAAACTGTCCAAATATTTCCAAAGAAGACCGAACCCTGGCCCTGTATATTTCCTGCATTATCTGCCTCAGCAAAGTCGAAAATTTCAGACATACTGTCCTTTTAATCTTCGTTAAAGTTCATTTATTGAGGAGAGGAAACATCCTCATTTTATATAGTTTGAGAGTGTAAAGTAAGGGCTTTATACGATGATCGTTAAAGGTTTCTCAAGGCCTTAAATCAATTAAAAATTTGAATAAGGAATACTTTATGTACTAAGGAAAGAGGGTCATTAGCCATGAGGGCTATAGTGATGTAAAGTATTAATAATGTCTTCTTTTAAGATTATATGATGATGAAATATAATAAACAACTGAATGTGTGCCATGTCATCATCTCATGGGGTTTTAAAACAATGTTTATTTTTAATTTATTTTCATAGTTTTTATTAAGCTGTTTGTTTAATCCCTGAGGAATTAATGTACTAACCGCTTTTTGGTGTGCTTGCAGGTGACGCATGAGTGTATTAAGTCAATGATTGATTTATCGTCTTTGATTCTTGAAGTTATTCAACTTATACATGCTGAGATTACGGTGAGAATCCCTATCATATATTGACAACCGTTGGTGAATAAGGTGTCATGTCTCTACCCCCTAGGGTTTTACTCCACAAAATTGGGTCTTTACCTTTAAACTCAAATTTCTCTCAAACCAAAAGGAACCACAAGGCATACCATATATCAACGGAAACATCTCGTCGAGGAGAATCTGTCTAGAAGGATCTTGACACAAGATTCTAAAGTGAACAAAGTTCGTACTTCTCGTTAAATACTATAGAATAATTGGAATATGAAAATATCCATTGAAGATACAAGAATATATATTAAAATGTATGATGAATGAATAAGAATGTTACAAATGAAGCCCGCTTATATACCTAGGCAGGTGCCTCTTCACGGAAGGTCATGTCCCATTTAGACATGCCTCTTCACCTAATTACTAATTAACTAATCATTATTTATATCATTTTATTCATAACAGATTCCATGAATTTCCATGTCAAATTTTCCAAGTAAGATTGGGTAGTTTCTTGTGCTACTTGGGTTGACATCAATGACAACCACTTATCAACACTTCACACTTGCTCCAGCTCTTCCTTTGTTCTTACTCTTCACTTGCTCTCACACTTCTCTTGCACACACTCAATAGTAGTTGTCCCTCTCCACAATGAACATGCTACATCAACTCTCACTTGCTCTTGCTTAAATAGATGAGAAATTAGACGAGTTACAAAATAAACTCATGCCTTGAGCCAATAATAGGAGAATCGAATGACACGAGGTAGGAGTTACTTGAGGAGAAGTGTAACTCATCCCAAGAATAGAGAGAGAGGTACACATGTCTTGAGGAGTTACAATTCAAATTAAGGAGAGAGGGAGTTACACTTAGACATGAGAAAATATTTGGTGAGAGTTACAAATCGAATTGAATGAGGGAGTAATGAGGAGGAGTTACACTTTTGCCATACATTGAATTAGTGAGGGAGAGTTGCATTCTCTTAAGTGTTGAGTTCCTATTTTATACCAAGAGAGAGGTTCAATTTTCCAAGTAAGAGATTCTCAATTTGATTTACTTATTTCATTAGAGAATTCGTTTTTATTAATCCATTAAAGGTGAATGACTTTAGACTATTTTATAAATAATAGTATCATAATAATAATAATACTAGTAAGGATAAAAATATTAATTCTTGACTTGTATAATCATGATTGATTTGATTTTAGAGTGGATTCCATATGTCAAGATCATCCTTGATCATTTAGACATGACTTTGTATTTTTGGAAAGTCACTTCCAAATTGAGATGTGACTTTCTATTTTGGGAAAGTCATATTAGAATTGTTAGAGATGAAATTTTAGTATAGGCGATTCAAACAGAACTGAAAGATGTGATTTCTTCTAGGAGAAATTCATCCTTGAGCTGTCAATTTTTAGCAACAAGAAGTCATTGGAAAAAAAGGTACAATTGCTTATCGAGAAGGAAGCGTCAAAGTCTTCAAATGTAGCAATTCAAGTTGAAGAAAAAGGAATAAGCATAGATCCCATTAGTCTCACAGTTCAGAAAAATCCAATTGAAGTGAAGACACAATTGGATGTTGCAATTCAAACAACAGAAAGTCCAAGAGGAAATCCAACGATTAACCAAGTGACTTCAATACGTGGAGGAACTCAAATACCTCAAGTAAATCAAGAAATGGCCACAAACAGGATAAGTGGAAATCAGATCACAAGAACTCTTTAACGACACCCAAACCATAAAAGCATACATCTAAACCAGTCTGCAAATCCATATCCATCAGATCATAAACAACTAACTTATGTTCCAAAGACAATTGACATCAACACAATTCAGTCTTATAATAAAAATTCATCCAAAGTATCTAGTAATAGCAAGATTCCCCATAAGATTGATTTGGGATGGTCAGATCCCTTCTCAGTTCGACAATTTTTTTTATCACTCCTGGGATCTTATCATCTTGTATCATCGAAGATGACAAACTCAAAAAATTTCAAAAGATGTGGATAGATTACAAGGCAAAGAATAGATGACACGTCTTGTCAACAATAAGTTTTGAGGACAAAGCTTTTCTGAAGAGGAATGTTGTTGGACACCTAATACTCCTAGGGTTAGTGTGGAAGGAGAACAGTGAATAGGGAGTCCAAGAGACCGTGGAACGTGGAATCCAAGAGTCACACCTAATGTACTATAAATGTATATCATTGTGAATAATATGATATCTCACGCTTATCTTATCTTTTGTCCATTATGTTTATGTGAGTGGGTTTAACATGGTATCAGCACCATGATTTGTGGCCTTCTCATAGGTTTCTCAACCATTGCGTAGTCTTCTTCCCCATTGTGCATTTATGAGTTAAATTTTCCGCCCTGCTATCAGAATGGAGCTGGCATGTGTTGCATACAACTTCTGCGTTGAATAGAGCATGACATAACATATTCCTACTCTGCATGAGCGCTCGCCTGGCAAATTGTTTCGCACTGGCAGACTGTATCATTACTTTGTGTGCCAGCCTACTCAACGATTCTCTGTGCATTATGCGTTGGTCAATTCATCCATGTCTGTTAATTAAAGACTATTTCATGTTGCGTTGATTAAAAATACTATGCATTCGGTTGAAAGTTGGATTGTCTTCTTGTTAATTTCTGAACATGTTCTATGCCATTTCAGATTAGGGCACAATACTGAAGCAGATAGAACATAGCAATAGATCGACAGAAGACAAGCCAAAACAGAGATAACGAATGGTGGCGTTACGGCGATCAGCAGGATGCTTCTACCAGCAAAATCTCCAATAGGTCATTCAGCCAAGCGTGTCACACATAACCCCAGAACAACCCAAACAAAGACTAGTCCATATATTACGCAGCGCCAATGCTGTCTGAGAGAGAGAGAATTCCTCCACACAAAAGTGTGTGTAAAATGAACTCCAAGTCTCTCCAATATATAGGCATCTTTGGGGGTGTGTGACACGCACTTTAAGACATTTAAGTCTATATTATATTCTAGGCCGACCTAGCACATAAATGGAATAAATTCAAAGCCCATGTTCTGCTCATCCGATCGAGATGATCTTTAGATCAATCTTACACCTCTCCGAAAGAGGAATCCAATAAAAATATTGGGATCGTCATCTGAGCATCACAACCCGGAGTTTGGACCTAGTTGTCCAATTTCAACACTCCCTCTCAACTAGGGAGAACTCCGTCCACAAGTGCAATCCAAACATCGTGCGTCATCCCGCCGTAACTTGCTTTGCTGGCCTCTTTATTTCAGAACAAAAGTGCGTCAGTCACAAAGACATCATTCCCGGCTGACAGATTCAGCCCAGAGGTCAAAACCTCTATCGGACTCACAAAGAGTCTCCAACCAACCCGAAGTTGGTTCATCTGACCCGAAGTCAGGCAGAGGTCCGAGACCTCACAAGACTTGATCCCAGATCAAGTGGTTGGACCGTGCCATCCTAGATAGAGAGTACGACAATTTCTGATGCGTCCATCAGTCTTTGCTACTAGTCTCTAGCCTTTCCCATCTCATTGGCCAAATGAGAGGTACTTCCCATGAGCCCCGAACTCAATGGGTAGGATGCATACGGGGCATAGATAATGAGAGGTAAACCAACTCAATAATCACAACGGTGGGGTCCAAGCACACCAACAAGGTTCGGCAAGCCTAGCCTTGTGGTTGCTCATAGCTCCGAGAAGCTGTCCCCAAAGCCCCCCAGAGCTCCCAGAGCTCATCGTCCAACAGGACCCTCAGAATAGGATCGTTCCATGATACCAAGATTCTCACGGAAGGTTAGCAACATGACCTTCCCCAAGGGCATTGTGAGAATATCCGCGACCTGCTCATCAGTTCCTATATGATCGAGCCTTACGGCGCCTCGCTGTACCATATCCCAGATAAAGTGGTACCAGCCATCAACATGTTTGGATCAATCGTGGAACCTGGGATTCTATGACAAATGAATCCCCCTCTGGTTATCACAAAGGATAACGGTGGCATCTAGCACATGCTCGAACAACTCACAGAAGAGCTTTCGCAACCAAGTGACTTCACAACAGACCATACATGTTACAATGTATTCGGCCTCAGCGGTGCTCAAGGCTACCGACTTTAGATTCCTGCCCGAAGCAGATCTACATGTGAAGTAGCATCCAGATGTTGTAATATTCCTAATTAGCAACAGCTAATTGGAATATTCGATTTTTGTATAGTTTTGCCGACCATAGTTTATTAATAAATAAAAGTGAGAAGAGGGGTCTAACTCACTTAAGTAAAATAAAGTATCTCCCTAGTAGCACAACATTATAACTTATGGGGAGCCATGGGGGTCCAACACCACGTAGAAGAGGGGGCCCACGTAGCCTCTAGGAGCTTCTGCGCAGATTGAGGAGGAGCACGTGGAGGAGAGGGAGACCACGTTAGGGTTTTGGAGAGAGGCCAGCGTTATAAAAGGTGGGAGAGCCTTCTCATTTGGCATTCTTGTTGTTGATGATATTTGAGCTAGACATTTGTCTTCTTGAGCACGCTGGCTGTTTAGCCTGTCTGCAGCATTGTTTAGTGCGTTGAGTGTCTCCGGTCGGAGATCTCACCCTTAGCCCCGGGGGACTTCTAGTGCCTGCTCGGGTAAGGTTATTTATTCAGTCTTTAGCGGGAGGTTTGGTTGGTTGTTTGGCTGAGGAGCTGGGCTTTTCTTGTGACTGCGCAGTCCCTGGGAGAGAGGACACAGTTCTTCTTGGAGGTGTCCCGGTTTGAGGATTTCTGTAGGAGTTTCAGTGGATATCCGGAGTAGGGGATTAGTCTTTGCCAGTCGGAGGGTTCCTGAGGAGTTGTGGCACTGTTTCAGCTATTTTCATTTGGCGTCTGCGCTGAGCCTTGCAGGGGCAGCGTAATTCCTTGAGGGTTTCTTCGGTGGATTTTGGAGGCTGACCATTTTTGATATGGTTTCTGGGTTTTGTCCGGGTTGGCGAGTACAGGTGATTTGCAGATTTTCAGCTCATTTCGGCAAGGGGAGCAACCCCTAGTTTCCAGTCCATTCCAGCAGTAGCAGTTTTCCGTCAGTTTCCTAGCAGGTGGGACGCAGTTCCTTAGAGCAGCCATTTTCGGTCTTTTCTGAGAGAGTTCTTCACTTGCCTTGAGCAAGAATAGGTGCTATCATTCCGATCATCTATTGTATTACATTTTATTTCTCAGATTAATAAAATGGCTTAGCATTCCCGGCATTTTTATGAGTATTTGCTTTATGTTCTATTTCTGGCATTTTCTATATTATCGTATGCTTGTATTGCTGTCTATTTCCCTTTCGAGATATTACAGTGGTATCAGAGCATAGATCTGGCTCAGCCTGTGGAGCTAGCAGTCTATGACACCGAAGGATAAACCCTACATCTGTTACAGAGGTAGGAAATACAGAGACATTGAGCGTAGGTTGGAGAACACCTACGGAGAGGGAGACTGTGTTCGAGTGGTGGACATGGATCAGGAGCAGCCTGTGACAGATACAAAGCAGGAGTAGCCTGTGGTGGACGCAGAGCAGCAGGGTCCTATGGCAGGGTACGATGATGATGCGAGGAGATATAGGGAAATGCTCCTCAAATTAGTACAGGATCTGTCGAGACAGATGGAGACGATGGGGCAGAGATTCGCTGTCGTGGAGGCTAGACAGCGTGAAACCCCAAGGGGTTTTCAAATTGGTGAGGGATCGAGCACATCCCACCATATGCCGGAGCGCGAGACTACCCCCCTTATGGCATCGCATGCACCCACGCGATCCACTATGCCCACCTTCCTAGGAGCGGACACAGGGGCAGGAGCATAGCAGGAGCCAGAGCCTGGCCACATGGGTGACTATTTTGCAGAGTACCAGGCATACGGGCAGGAGTTCAGAGATGCTATCTCGTTCAGAGAATTTGTTCAGCTCCAGCGGGACAGTAGACCCCGCGATCATCACAAAGGGCACCGGCATCATCATGATGGAGACAACCACCGCACAGCTAGCAGATTTCATTTGCCCACGTTTGATGGTTCATCAAACAGTTCGGCAAAGTCTTGGGTGGAAAATTTGGACATCTATTTCCAGCTTAATCAAATGTCGGAGACAGAGGCCATTAAGGTGGCAACATTACATTTGGATGGTGAGGCCCAGGACTGGTGGTTTCATGGGATGACGACACTCGGGCATTCTACAGTGACGACATATGCCGAGTTTACCAGGAGGGTGATAGAGCGTTTTGACCGGAGGGACCCAGAGCAGCACTTTGTTGAGCTGACGAAGCTCAAGCAGACTGGGAGTCCAGAGACTTACATTTCGGATTTCTTGAGGGTTTCAGTGATGGTGCCAGATCTATCCGCAGCTCGGATGATCTACATGTTTGTGGAGGGATTAGCAGAGCCACTTCGTGGCCTAGTCAGGTCGACTAGACCAGCTACACTTCAAGATCCTATCAGCAGGACCCGAGATTTACAGGATGTCTTACCCAGGACTCGGACACCTTATCCCCAGAGACGGGCTTTCCAGCCTAAGGGGAAGGACGTGAGGATTCCGCCTCCCAAGGGGAATCCCGGACGGGTGCAGATTGAGGATGATGCCAGGAGGGAGCTGAAGAAGAAGCGGTTGTGCTTCACCTGTCAGGAGCCATGGGCACCAGGACATAGATGTGCTGCTGGGAAAGCACATTTCATTGAGGTTTTCTCCGGGAGCAGCGGGGAAGAGGATGAGGAGGAGGATGTGGAGGCAGGAGATTGTCATGTAGTGCAGGATACTTTGCCACCTCCACCACCACCAGCAGGTGGTACGTCGTTTGCACCTACTGGAGGAGCTCTTGCAGCATTACAGGGAGTTCCCAAGTATTTGACGCTGCGCATACGGGGGACAGTGTGTGGCCAGCGAGTATCAGTCTTGGTCGATAGTGGGGCAACCCACAACTTCATCGATGCGCAGATGGTTGAGCGGAGAGGTATACAGACTGAGAGCTTCGATGGATTTTCAGTTTTGGTCCCAGGAGATCAGACCATGGTGTGTGCTCGATATGTTCCCGAGTTATCGGTGACGATGGGCACCTATACATTGACAGATCACTTTTTTGTGGTTGATATTCCAGACACCAACATGATACTGGGTGTTAAGTGGCTTATCACTCTAGGGAAGGTCACGACGAATTGGAAGGCCCTAGAGGTGGAGTGAGATGATGCCAAGACAGGAAGGCATGAGAAGATACGGGGACAGCACACATATCCGCCTTAGACTGTTTCGGCTCATCGGATGGAGGCAACCTTCCGTAAGGGAGACATAGAGTGGGCAGTAGAGCTGCAGGCATCAGAGGCAGCGACTACAGGACAGGCAGTGCACCCAGAGGTACAGACCATCCTTGACAGGTATGCCATAGTATTCGGAGTTATTCCGCCAGGGCAGCCACCGGATCGGGGGTTTGAGCATACCATTGAGCTGGAGCAGAGTATACAGGCAATGATCACCACACCCTATAGGCATCCAAAGGCCTATCGGGATGAGATTGAGCGAGCTATTCAGGAGTTGCTGGCCCTTGGGCACATTCGGCCGAGCACGAGTCCTTTTGCTTCTTCCGTGGTGTTGGTGAAGAAGAAGGACGACACATTGTGGATGTGCATTGACTACAGGGCTCTGAACAAGAAGACCCTGAAGAACAGGTACCCCATTCCCAAGATCGATGAGTTGATGGACGAGTTGAGGGGAGCACAGTTCTTCTCAAAGATTGATTTGAGATCTGGGTACCATCAGATTCGCGTGAGGGAACAGGACATTCCCAAGACCGCCTTCAGGTGTCATTATGGGCACTTTGAGTTTCTGGTTATGCCTTTTGGGCTGACCAACGCACCCGCCACCTTTCAGTCGTGAATGAACCATATCTTCCGCAGTCATCTGAGGAAGTTCGTATTGGTCTTCTTCGATGACATACTCATATATAGCAGGACTTGGGAGGAGCATCTCCAACATATTGAGACAGTATTGCGCATCTTGGAGGAGCAACAGTTCTATGCCAAGCTCTCCAAATGTGAGTTTGGGTTGACGGAGATGTTGTACTTGGGACATATCATAGGAGTGGACGGAGTGAGAGTCCACGAGGAGAAGATCCGGGCCATCAGAGATTGGCCAGAGCCGAGGAACGTGACCGAGCTTTGGGGATTCATTGGCATTTGTACCTACTACAGGAAGTTCATCAAGGGTTTCTCACAGCTCGCTGCACCCCTCACGGATTTGACAAAGAAGGGGGCATTCAGTTGGTCAGATATAGCACAACGAGCCTTTGATAGGCTCAAGGAGGTGATGAGTAGCTGCCCCGTGCTTGCATTGCCGGATTTCACGCAGCCATTTGTCTTGGAGTGCGATGCGTCGGGAGAGGGGATCGACGAAGTATTGATGCAGGGTGGTCACCCTATAGCCTTTGAGAGCCGGAAGCTCCTTCCGCATGAGAGGTTGTATTCTATATACGACAAGGAGATGTTGGCCATTATGCATGCATTGGCCAAGTACCGGAAGTATTTGGTGGGCAGTAGATTCAGGGTGAGGTCCGATCACAACAGCCTCAGGTTCTTTCTGGAGTAGAAGCAGTTGCAGGAGAGGCAGCAAAAGTGGATCAGTAAGATCCAAGCATATGACTTTGACATTGAGTATGTCAAAGGCAAGAATAACGTGGTAGCAGATGCCCTTTCACGGAGACCGGCCACGTTATCTCTTATGAGCTTGGATACAGATTGGAGGGCTCGACTGTTAGTGGAGTACTCTAAGGACAGGTTTGCATGTGAGGTGCTGGATGGACAGGTAGCAGATGACAGGTACAGGGTGGTTGATGAGATCATCTATTACAGGGACAGGATCTTCTTGACTGAGGGATCTCAGCTTAAGAAGAAGATACTCCATGCGTCACATGACTCTCCATTGTCTGGCAATCAAGGGTTTACCAAAACCTACAGGGCCATTAGAGAGAGGTTCTCATGGAAGGGCCTCAAGGAGGACGTACTCCAACATGTCAGGGAGTGCGATGTTTGTCAGAGGAACAAGGGAGAGATGAGCCATCCCGCAGGGTTGTTGCAGCCTCTTCCCATTCCAGAGGGGAAATGGGAGAGCATATCGATGGACTTCATCACAGGGTTGCCCATGGTGCAAGGCAAGGATTGTATCTTTCTCGTCGTTGATCGACTGACGACGTATGCCCACTTTTTCGCCATATCCGCGCACTACACAGCAGCACAGGTGGCCGAGCTGTTCTTTAGAGAGATTTTCAGGCTGCATGGTCTTCCTAAGACCATTATCAGTGACAGGGACAGCCGCTTCATGGGCGGATTCTGGCAGGAGCTTTTCCGGCTAGTGGGGACAGAGTTGACACCGAGCACTAGTTATCACCCACAGACGGATGGACAGACGGAGATAGTTAACAAGTGGCTGGAGGGCTACTTGCGTAACTATGTCAGTGGGCAGCAGCAAGCGTGGCTGAAGTGGCTGCATCTGGGAGAGTATTGCTACAACACGACGCATCACATTTCCATCGGTATGTCACCATTCTATGCTTTGTATGGGTATCATCCTTTATCTTTTGCGGACGTGATGTTTGGTGCTAGCAGGGCTCCGAGAGCCAAGATTTGGATCCAAGAGAGTCAGGACATCCTCCGAGCTCTCAAGGATAACATGGCCACAGCGCAGAACCAGCAGAAGTTGTATGCTGATAGGAGTCGGGTGTAGAGACAGTTTGAGGTAGGAGACTTGGTCTACCTACGATTACAACCATACCGACAGTCATCACTTAAGCAGAAGGGGGCTGAGAAGCTCAAGCCCCGCTTTTATGGGCCATACAGGGTGATACGCAGGATTGGACAGGTTGCATATGAGTTAGAGCTGCCCCAAGGAAGCAAGATTCATAATGTTTTTCACGTATCATGCCTGAAGAAGGCATTGGGACAACAGGTGACAGTTACGGATGAGCTACCACCCACAGATGATGAGGGGCATTTGGTGTTGCAGCCAGAGGCTATCATTGATACCAGGGAGAGGCAGCTACGGAGCAGGACGGTCCGGGAATTCTTGGTGAGGTGGAAGAATTTACCGGATGAGGATGCCACTTGGGAGAATGAGAAGATTCTGCAGCATCCATCACTTCAGTTGCTTGAGGACAAGCAACATTTTGCCGGGGGAGACTGTAATATTCCTAATTAGCAACAGCTAATTGGAATATTCGATTTTTGTATAGTTTTGTCGACTATAGTTTATTAATAAATAAAAGTGAGAAGAGGGGTCTAACTCACTTAAGTAAAATAAAGTATCTCCCTATTAGCACAACGTTATAACTTATGGGGAGCCATGGGGGTCCAACACCACGTAGAGGAGGGGGCCCACGTAGCCTCTAGGAGCTTCTGCGCAGATTGAGGAGGAGCACGTGGAGGAGAGGGAGACCACGTTAGGGTTTTGGAGAGAGGCCAGCATTATAAAAGGTGGGAGAGCCTTCTCATTTGGCATTCTTGTTGTTGATGATATTTGAGCTAGACATTTGTCTTCTTGAGGACGCTGGTTGTTTAGCCTGTCTGCAGCACTATTTAGTGCGTTAAGTGTCTCCGGTCGAAGATCTCGCCCTTAGCCCCGGGGGACTTCGAGTGCCTGCTAGGGTAAGGTTATTTCTTCAGTCTTTAGCGGGAGGTTTGGTTGGTTGTTTTGCTGAGGAGCTGGGCTTTCCTTGTGATTGCGCAGTCCCTGGGAGAGAGGACACAGTTCTTCTTGGAGGTGTTCCGGTCTGGGGATTTCTGCAGGAGTTTCAGTTGATATCCGGAGTAGGGGATCAGTCTTTGCCAGTCGGAGGGTTCCTGAGGAGTTGTGGCATTGTTTCAGCTATTTTCATTTGGCATCTGCGCTGAGCCTTGCAGGGGCAACGTAATTCCTTGAGGAGGGTTTCTTCGGTGGATTTTGGAGGCTGACCATTTTTTATATGGTTTCTGGGTTTTGTCCGGGTTGGCGAGTACAGGTGATTTGCAGATTTTCAACTCATTCCGGCAAGGGGAGCAGCCCCTAGTTTCCAGTCCATTCCAGCAGTAGCAGTTTTCCAGCAGTTTCCTAGCAGCTGGGACGCAGTTCCTTAGAGTAGCCATTTCCGGTCTTTTCTGAGAGAGTTCTTCACTTGCCTTGAGCAAGAATAGGTGCTATCATTCCGATCATCTATTGTATTACATTTTATTTCTCAGATTCATAAAATGGCTTAGCATTCCCGACATTTTTATGAGTATTTGCTTTATGTTCTATTTCTGGCATTTTCTATATTGTCGTATGCTTGTATTGTTGTCTATTTCCCTTCCAGGATATTACAGATGTGCTCTTGCGATCCACCACACTGCCAGCCCAATCGGCATCAGTATATCCATGGAGTGTCATACTCCCGGCAGTGTATCTCAGCCCATGGTCTATCGTGCCTCAGAGATATCTCGAGAGATTCTTGGCACCAACGCAGTGAATGTTATGATCAACCATGTGTTGACTCAAAGTGTTCACTGCACAACATACGTCCGAACAGGTGTTCATTAAGAACATCAGGGTCTCTATGACGGACCCAGCAACGCTACTACTCAACTTCTTAAAGTTGAGTTCCATGGACTTATAGTCCATCATACCAGAAACTTCATAATGTATTTTCCTTGAGAAAGGAAAATCTCGCCAAGTCTCTGCTAGACCTTCAGGCCTAGACATTTGTCCTAGGTCCTTATCTCGAACTCAGCAGCGAGCTCCCTCTTGCACTGATGAATGAGAAGGTCAGCGCATGTCCGGAAGAGGTCATCCACATACAGCACCAGAGTGAGAGGCTTCTTTCTATTAACCTTGCAGTGAAGATTCAGATCAGCAATACTACGAGTGAAGCCTAGCTTCATCAGGTGGCTATCTATCCTCTCGTACCAAGCTCAGGGTGCTTGTTTCAGCCCATAGAGGGCTTTCTTCAACCTGCAGACATGGGTGTCCCGATCCTGGACTTCTAACCCCAGAGGTTGCTCCACATATATCTCTTCCTTTATCACACCATGCAGAAAAATGCGGTCTTCACATCATCTGATGAAGACTCCATCCTTGCGTAGCAGCAAGGGCTATAATAGATCGAATGGTGGTAAATCGGGCCACAGGTGCAAAAATGTCATCATAGTCTATACCTTCCTCACAGGCAACAAATCTTGCCTTGAATTTTTCAGCACTTCCATCAGATCCATGCTTGATCTTGTAGAGCCATTTCGAGGTGACAACTGCTTTGTCCTATGGTCTTGGAACTACATCCCAGACATCATTCTTCATAATGGACTTATACTCTTTGTGCATAGCATCCTTCCAGACTTGATGCTTTACGACTTCCTCAAAGGATCCAAGGTCAGATTGTACAATAGTACTCATGGCTGCTAGATACCCTGTTATTTATAAAATTATATGGCTTCTTGGTTTTCCTTCGGAATTTCCCCCTCTGAAGCCATATGTCCTGTAAAATTTATAGTTTCCCAACCCGGTTTTCAGTTTTTCACCTTATTACTCCAAAATAGTTAAATGCCCTTTCCCATATCCATACATTTAACAAACTGGAAAATAAATTTTGCTGAAAACACAAATTCTGGAAATTTTTCAATAGGCTGGAAAATGCATAATTAAAAATCAGCAAGCATAAAAACAGTCATTCACACATTTGACACTGATATTTTTGGTCAACATGACCCTGGAAAAACCCCCTACAACTCTTGGGGAAAACCAGTTCGAAAGCTCCTTCTTATTTCTGGAAAATGCTTTTTACAGTGAGAGAAATATTCAGCAAAATAAAAATCAGCAAACAGACTTTTACAACTTATCTCTTTTTCCGTGCTTAACCACCGCCTCGGAAAATGTACAAACAGCAAAAACAGAACAGCAATAAATGCTGTACGTTCTCCTCGATTTGCGTGCCAGGGAAATACTGCACCAATAAATGCGGTACATCTGACCCTCCTCAATGCAATGCAAAAACGAAATAAAGGTGATCATCTTCGGACCTCGATTTCATTGTAAAAAACTGACAAAAACTTCTTTGTCTGGAATACCTGGGTACAGCGTGCAAAGTGTTTGACCACTTTTCTGTTTCTTACAACGTGCCAAATACGACGACCCCTTTCTTTGCCTCGAAATTTGTGCCCAAGCCCTGTGCAATACGGCCTCCTTTTCTCGAAAATGTTAACAAAAAATGCTGTTGTTTGTTAAATCCGTTCATGCTGTCTTCTTTGGAAATGTTTACTTGTGGAATGCGTGCCAATTGCGCCTCCTCTCCTCACGCAATCTCCCTTGCTCTTGCTCTCCTTCTCTGATCACAACTCATGAAAAGAATGAATGACCTTTTCTCTTCTTTTCCTCCTTTAACCTAACCCTAAGTGACTTTTGGGGAATCCCTAAATCCAATGGCTGAGATAGCTTTAGATCTAGGGCTGAGATTAAATGTGCATTTAAATCTCACTTTCTATTTCTAATTCACCCCACTTTAATAAAGACCCACTTAGTCATTTATTTCCAAAGTCACTTTTCCTTTCTATTTTTACATTGAATTTATTAAAGTCACTTTAAAATTATACTTTAGTAACTTTATCACTTAAAGTCACTTTTAAATTAGATTTGACTTTATAACTTTATCAAGTCACTTTAAATAACTTTTTCACTTGAGGTAAAACTTACGAATAGATTTGACTTTATAAAATTATAAAGTCACTTTAGGAGAAAAATCAAATTCTTTTTGGACACTTTTCCCTAGGCCAAAGATCAAAGCCTTAGGGAACCACCTGTCCTCCGGTAACCAAATTTCAACACTCCCTCTTATCGAGGAAGGTGTTCCTCACCACACCCATCTTGTCTCTGAAGTAGACATGCTTGCCCCATGGTAAGGCTTTGGTAAAAATATCTGCAACCTGCTCATCAGTGGGAATATACTCAAGCTTCATAGCTCTCTTCTGAACATGTCTCTGATGAAATGATATTTGATCTCGATATGCTTTGACCTGTCATGAAATACTGGATTCTCCGTGAGTTTAATGCAACTCTAATTATCACAGTATATCACTTAAGGTCTCAACAGCTGACCAAATAAGCCAAACAACATCTTGCGAAGCCATATGGCCCTCCATGACTAAATTCATTGTTGCCATATACTTTCACCTTACGACTGAACTCAATGCTCTTGTTCTTTGCTTTCGGCGGAACCATGACACTCTTTGAACCCAACCCAAAAAAACACCCTGAAGTGCTCTTCCTATCAGAAGCACAACATGCCCAATCAGAATCAGTGTAACCTACCAATCTCACTCCATCCCCTTGCCTGTAGTCCAAACCATAATCCACTTTCCCTTGCAAGTACCGCAAAATGTGTTTTGCAGCCACCCAGTGAACCTTCCTAGGCTCACACATAAAATGACTCATTGTGTTTACTGCAAAACAAATATCTGGTCTAGTGTTTACCAAATACATCAAGGAACCAATCAGCTGTCTGTACAATGTGGGATCCACCAACTCGGAATCCGAAGCATGGAGCTTCTTCCAGTTGGTGATCATTGGTGTCGACATGGGTTTATAGTCCTCCATGTGGAATCTGCCAAGGATATCCATAATATACTTCCCCTGCCCCAGGAAGAAATGCCCCTCCTCCTGCCACACCTCCAAACCCGAAAATTAATGCATCAAGCCGATGTTCTTCATCTCAAACTCCACCGCAAGATCTCTCTTGCAGTGCTCTATGAGTCGCTCTGCACCTGTAATGACTAAGTCATCCACATATAGCACCGGAATGAGAGGCTCCTCACCTATCACAATAAAGTAAAGGTTCGGATCTGCCTCACTCTTTGTTAAACCCATCTCCTGCAAGTATGTATCTATCCTGGAGTACCAAGCTCTGGGAGCTTGCTTCAGGCCATAAAGGGCCTTCTTCAGTCTGCACACATGGGACTCCTTCCCATACACCTCAAAGCCCTGCGGTTGCTCAATGTACACCTCCTCCTGTATGAAGCCATTGAGAAATGTGGCCTTCACATCCATCTGGTGGATATTCCAACCCACCTCTGCTGCTATCAATATAATGGAGCGGATCGAAGTATATCGAGCCACGGGAGTGAAGGTCTCCTCATAATCGACTCCCTCTACCTGGGAGAACCCTCTAGCCACAAACCTCGCTTTGAATTTCTCAATGTTGTCATCTGCAGCATGCTTTACCTTGTAAAGCCATCTGGAAGTAACCACGGATTTGCCCTCAGGTCTCGGCACCACCTCCCAAACATCATTCTTCGTGATAGAAGAATACTCCTCCTGCATGGCCTCTCTCCAGACCTGCTGGCTAGCTGCCTCCTCATAGCTAGAAGGCTCATAGTCAAGGATGTTGGTAGCCATTTCCATATAGCTACAAAACCTCTTAGGTGGTCTCCTCTCTCTGACCGACCTCTTGACTCGACGCGGATGTGGCATCTCTCCGTTGTCCTGAAGCCCGCAGGCTTCTCTTCCCACTGGCTTGCCTTCTCGCCCGATAAAACTCCTCCTCCTCCAACATCGGGGCACGAACTCTTGTTGTCATCTGTTGTCCTCCACCCTTTGAACTCTGTAGATGTTGAGGTAACGTGTAGACGTCACATCGGTGGACTCCCCGATTGAGCGCTCGTGATGCCTCTGCGTGTTGCCCATAGCACCACCCCTCTTGCTCTGCCAGGCCACTCTGACGAACCGAGCATCGTCATAGATGTCTCTCAGGATCCTCTTGTTGGTCTTTGATTCCGTCTAGAATCAGCCTCTTACCCTTGTTGTTCTTTTTGTTATATGCTGCCAACTGAGTAGCATCAGTAGGCACATTCACAGGGTTCTGTGTGGTATGCACCATAATGTCCCAGACTTCTGCCTCCTCAAAGATACTCTGCATTCTCTCCTTCCAAATGCTGTAATTTGAATGCCCATCCAACCTATCCTCCACCCTCAGTCCCAAAGACATCCTGTTGTCCTAAAACTGAAAAATAGCACTGTTGTAGTAAAGATAAAAAGAAAGCTGACATTTGTAAATACGACATATTTGAATTTACGAGTATCAATGGTATAATTTTCCCCTCATGTGATCTAAGCTGCCCTTGACACTCAGCTTGATACCATCATAAAATTCTCGTTCCCACCCGGTTTTCGAGTTTTCCTTATTACTCCAAAATAGTTAATGCCCTTTCCCATATCCATACATTTAATAAGCTGGAAAATAATTTTCGAAAACACAAATTAAAATTTTTCGGAATCTTTTGGAAAAATCATAATTAAAAATCAGCAAGCACTAAAACTGAGTCATTTCACATTTGTTCTTGATGATTTTGAGGGTCAGCACTTATTTTGGAAAAACCCCCTACAACTCTTGGGAAAAACCAGTTCGAAAGCTCCTTCTTATTTCTGGAAAATGCTTTTTACAGTGAGAGAAATATTCAGCAAAATAAAAATCAGCAAACAGACTTTTACAACTTATCTCGTTTTCCGTGCTTAACCACCGCCTCGGAAAATGTACAAACAGCAAAAACAGAACATCAATAAATGCTGTACGTCCTCCTCGATTTGCGTGCCCAGAAATCTGCAATAAATGCAGCTGTACGGCCTCCTCAAAATCTGTGCAAAAACAGAAATAAATGCTGCTGTGCGGACCTCGATTTTTGTGCCAAAAGACAACAAAAACTTCCTGTACGGAATCTGCCTCGATTTTTGTTACAAAGTCCTGACCATGGCTGTCTACGGCTGCCCTAAACGTGCCAAATAAAACTGACCCCTTTCTTTGCCGTTTCCCGACGGAGGACCTGTTTTGTCTGACCTTCTTTGCTCTGACCTCATATCTCGAAAATCGTGCTCAAAAAATACACACGATGCACTAAATCTGCTGTCTTCTTCAAAATGTCTTATTTTAATCTTTATGCCTTGGAATGTGTGCCAAGCTGCTGTCTCCTTCTCCTCACTGCCCAGAAATCTCCCTTGCTCCTTGCTCTCCTTCTCCCAATCTGCTCATGAAAGAATGAATGACCTTTTCCTCCTTTTCCTCCTTTAACCTAACCCTAAGTGACTTTTGGGGAATCCCTAAATCCAATGGTTGAGATAGATTGAGATCTAGGGTATGTTAAAATTTGAATAGCGGTCCAAACTCCATGTTGTAATGCTCAGATTAAGAGGCTAATATTTTTGTTGGAATCCTCTTTCAGAGAGGTGTAAAATCCATATATGATATGTCTTAATCCGATGAGCAGAACATTTATTTTGAATTTATTATTCTTAATAAATTATATGTGTAGGTCGGCCTTAAGGTTGCACGCCCCCAGCAGATGTGTCACACGCCCCAATGATGGATATAAATACAGGAAAAGTTGGAGAGCATTTCATCATCATCACAACTCACATCTTCCTCTCTCATCTGAAATAGTACGAGCTACCTGGAGGACGAGTTTCAGCCACACGTGGGAAGGAGAGAGAGGACAGACCGTACGGCTGAGCTGAAGTACGATTTTCTGCTTCTAGGGTTTCGCAGAAAGTTTGACCAGCGTTGACTTTGGTCAACGCATGGTCCAATCAAGCTGAAAACTTGTGGAAGGTTCGATTTTTGAAGGCCGTACTACCTGGCACAAAAATCGAGGTCAAAGGGTTGACCGTTTTGCTGCTGCGTTGACTTTTAGCTTGCTGCCATGCGTTGACTTTTTCAGGACAGCGTTGACTTTTGCAGAGTTGACTTGGGTTGACTCATTTGCTGATTGGAGGACTGTTGTGACACATGCTGGGCTGGCTGACCAAAGGAGACTTTGCTGGTTGAAGCATCCTGTTGACCGCCGAAACGAACACACACATTTTTCCTGTTTCTGATTTGTCTTTTGTAAGATCTACTTATATGTTCTATCTGCATTTTGCTTAACTATTTGTATGATTGCTGTGAGAAAAGTAAAATTGCTCCTAGCATAGAACATCTACAAAACTTTACATGGTATCAGTGCTGAGGTGAAGACAAACTCTATCTTTAGCAATCATCACCGAAGAAATGGGTTCCACTAGTCTTGAATTCAAGGAGAATGACAAGCTGACTGGAAGTGATGACTTCCATGCCTGGAAGATGATATTAGACCTAAAATTGGAAGATCATGATCTCCTGGATCATGTGACAGGGAAGATTCAAGAACCTCCATCCAATGCCTCTGCTGCTGTTAGAAACAAGTATAAGAAGGGAGAAATCAGAGCAAAGCTGCTGATCAGGGAATCCATAAATAAGAGTCTGGTTGCCTACATATCTGAACTAGGCACATCCCAGGAGATGTATGACAAATTGATACTTATGTTTCAAGTAAACAATGTGAACCAAGTGCTATTCCTCAAGAACAAGTTGAAGAATATGAAGAAGACTACGACGAATACTAAACTCTTTATAAAGTTGACGAGCAGGAACAATACTGACTATTGAGGCAAATGGGCGATGATGAATGGTTCTCTCACTAGCATGGAGGACTTCCATATGAATGGCAAGTATTCACAACTACCATTCTCAACAATATTACCATTCCTAACTTTGATGAGCTTCTGTCTAGATGTATGCAAGAAGAAACAAGGATGAAGGAATTCGATAATGACAGAAATGCTGCCTATGGTGCTCATTTCCGAAAGAAGAACTCTGGTGGTTCTAAGGACAAAAGAAGGACTAAGACTCAAGAGAAGAAGGGTAAATGTTTCACCTGCCATAGGCCTGGACACTATGCTAGAGAATGCCCCTTCAAGAAGGATTCTCCCGATGGTGACGATAGCAACAACAACCGAAGGAATGGGAATCGAAGAAATGACAAATCCAAAGGAAAGAGGAAGGCTCACTTTGGAGGAAACAATCAACCTTCTAAAAGGACCAGTAATACCAGGTATGAGGAGTCTAATGTTGTTGATAAAAGAAATGAGTATATTCTAGTATCTGCTCTCTCAGCTGCATCTCCGCCCGACACTATGGATGTCTGGCTAATCGATAGTGGAGCCTCAAGACACATCACCGGATTCAAGGAAGCACTTTCTGACATGGTTGAAAGGGATACTAATCTAGAAATTATCCTTGGGGATAATGCCACATATCCCGTGAAAGGGACAGGGACTGTGACCCTCCACTTGTCTCAAGGACAAGTCCTCCATTTGCAAGATGTACTCTATGTACCTAAATTGAAGAAGAACCTTGTGTCTGTATCTGCTATGGAAGACAAAGGATTCAATGTAACTTTCTCTGATGGAAAGGTGCTCATGTGGAAGGAAAGCTTCAAGGAAGCTATCTCAATTGGTTTTAGAGTTGGTACACTCTACCGGGTTGGAGGGAGTCCGTTGGGAGCTATGACTTGTGATACTATCCGACAAACCGAACTATGGCACCGAAGATTTGGACACCTTCATTACAAGGCCCTTCCCGAAGCAAGGAAGGTGGTGACAGGGATGCCTGACTTTGGAAATAATCATGAAGGTGTATGTAAGGACTGTGCTGAAGGAAAACATACAAGGGGACCTTTCCCCTCAAGTGTCACAAAGACATCTGATATATTGCAACTGGTCCATTCTGATCTTTCTGGTATGTTACCCGTAACATCCCTGGGGGGATGTTCTTACTATATGACATTTACTGATGACTTCTCTCGCAAAACCTGGATATACTTCTTGAAGAAGGATGAGGCTTTCATGTGGTTCCGTACCTTCAAAGCCTTGGTGGAAAATATGACCGGAAAGAAGATCAAGATTTTGAGGACTGACAATGGCACTGAATATGAGTCAAATGATTTCAAAGACTTTTGCAGAGAAGCTGGCATTAAGAGGGAGACTACCACTGCATATACTCCTGAGCAGAATGGTGTTGCTGAATGCAAGAATAGGACTATTGTGGAAGCTGCCCGTGCCATGCTATGTGACCAGGGTCTACCAAAGTTTCTGTGGGGAGAAGCTGCAAATACTGCTATGTACATTCAAAACCGATGCCCTCATTCCGCTTTGGACTCCAAAACTCCCGAAGAGGTTTTCTCTGGTAAGAAACCTGATGTCTCACATTTTAGAATTTTTGGATGTCCTGTCTATTTTCATGTGCCGAAAGAAAAGAGGAGTAAGCTGGATGCTACTGGGAAGAAAGGAATGTTTGTGGGCTACAGTGAGACTTCTATGGCATATAGAGTCTATGTACCTGGTCAAAGGGAAGTAGAGATAAGCCATGATGTCACTTTTGACGAAGATGCTTCCCTGAAGAAAGTAGTAGATCTTCCTAGATCTTGAGAAAATCATGAAGAAAGGCCTGGAAATCTGGAAGAACCCCAGGATGAGACTATGCCTGATATCGAAGGACCAATGGACCCTATTGATCCATCTCCTTCGCTGGGAAAGAGACCTTCATGGCTCAGGGACACCCTCGAAGATGCTGAGGGACATGCTGCCACAAGGGGGACATTCCGAGAAAGCAAGAAGCCGTGTAGATACCAAGGGTATCTAGCTGCCATGAGTACTATTGTACAATCTGAACCTGGATCTTTTGAGGAAGCCATCAAGCATCGAGTCTGGAAGGATGCTATGCATGAAGAATATGAGTCTATTATGAAGAATGATGTCTGGGATGTGGTCCCGAGACCGAAGGACAAATCTGTTGTCACCGCTAAATGGCTCTACAAGATTAAACATGGATCTGATGGGAGTGCTGAAAAATTTAAGGCAAGATTTGTTGCCCGTGGCTTCTCTCAAATGGAAGGAATTGACTATGACGATATATTTGCACCTGTGGCACGATATACCACCATCCGATCCATCATAGCCCTTGCTGCTACGCAAGGATGGAGTCTTCATCAGATGGATGTCAAGACCGCTTTTCTGCATGGTGCAATAAAGGAAGAAGTGTATGTAGAACAACCTCTGGGATTTGAAGTTCAGGATCGAGACACTCATGTCTGCAGGTTGAAGAAAGCCCTCTATGGGTTAAAGCAAGCACCCAGAGCTTGGTACGAGAGGATGGATAGTTGCTTGATGAAGCTGGGCTTCACTCGAAGTAATGCTGATCCGAACCTTTACTTCAAGGTTGTGCAGGGGAAGCCTCTCATTCTAGTGCTGTATGTGGATGACCTCTTCCTGACAGGTGCTGACCCTCTCATTCATCAATGTAAGAGGGAGCTCGCTGCTGAGTTCGAGATGAAGGACCTGGGACTGATGCACTACTTCCTAGGCCTGGAGGTCTGGCAGAGACCTGGAGAGATTTTCCTTTCTCAAGGAAAATACATTGTGAAGCTTCTGGAAAGATTTGGAATGGTGGACTGTAAGTCCGTGTCGACACCGATGGAACTCAACTTTAAGAAGTTGAGTGGCAGCGCTGCTGGGCCTATCTTGGCCAATCCCACTGAGTATCGTCAACTCATAGGAGCTTTGATGTTCTTAGTGAACACCCGTCCGGACATATGTTTTGCAGTGAACACTTTGAGTCAACAGATGGTTGAGCCTCATCATTTTCACTGAGTTGGTGCCAAGAATCTTTTAAGATATCTTCGGGGCACGATAAACCATGGGCTGAGATACACTGCCGGGAGTGTGATACTCCGTGGATATACTGATGCCGATTGGGCTGGCAGTGTGGTGGATCGTAAAAGCACATCTGGATGCTGCTTCAATCTTGGTTCTACTTCGATCTCATGGATGAGCAGGAAGCAGAAGTCGGTGGCTTTGAGCAACGGAGGAGCCGAATACGTAACGCTGGTATGGCTGTTGTGAAGCGAGTTTGATTGAGCTCTTTAGTGAGCCCCCATTTGGACATGTACTGATACTGTTGTGATGCTACGCGATAATCGAGTGAAGTTCGTATGACTGAGAATCCTGTGTACCATGACCGATCCAAGCATATTGATATCGGTACCACTTTATCCGGGATATGGTACAGCGAGGCGCCGTAAGGCTCGATCATATAGGAACTGATGAGCAGGTCGCGGATATTCTCACTAAGCCCCTGGGGAAGGTCAAGTTCCTAACCTTCCGTGAGAATCTTGGTGTCGTGGAGAGACCCTATTATGTGGGTCCTGTTGGACGATGAGCTCTGGGAGCTCTTGGGGGCTTTGGGGATAGCTTCTCGGAGCTATAAGCACTCATAATGCTTCTGCCCCACCTTTGTGATCATTGAGCTGGTTCACCACTCATTTATCTGTGCCCCGTATGCATCCTACCCATTGAGTTCAGGGCTCATGGGAAGTACCTCTCATTTGGCCGATGAGGTGGGAAAAGCTAGAGACTATTAGCAAAGACTGATGGACGCATCAGAGATTGCCGTACTCTCTATCTAGGATGGCACGGTCCAACCACTTGATCTGGGATCAAGATTTGTGAGGTCTGGGACCTCTGGACTGATTATGTCGGTCGGGGGATGATGTCTTTGTGACTGACCCACTTCTGTTCTGAAATAAAGAAGCCAGCAAAGCAAGTTTCGGCGGGATGACGCACGATGTTGATTGCACTGATGGATGGATTTCTCCCTAGTTGAGAGGGAGTGTTAAATTTGGACAACTAGGTCCAAACTCCATATGATGTAAGGAAGCTAATATTTTTATTGATTCCTCTTTCGGAGGAAATTAGCAAATCCATATAAAATATGTATCCTGTAAATAGCGAACATATGTGATTAATTATTCTTAATAAATTATATGTGAGATCGGCCTTAAGGTTGCACGCCCCGAGCCAGAATGTGTCACACCCCGATTGTATGTACTCATCTGAGGAAAAGTTCTATTACTCATCACAACACAACTCATCTTCCTCTCTCATACGAAATAGTACGGGCCACGGTGGTTAAATACACGTGGGAAGGAGAGAGACGGTATCTTGGTGAAATTTGATGCGATTTTATAGCTGCTAGGGTTTATGGAAAGTTTGACCGACGTTGACTTTAATTGACGCATGGTCCAATCCGTGAAAACTTGTGGAGGTTCGATTTTGAAGAAGACGTACTACTTGGCACAAAAATCGAGGTCAAAGGGTTGACCGTTTTGCTGCTGCGTTGACTTTTAGCTTGCTGCCCCTGCGTTGACTTTTCAGGACAGCGTTGACTTTTGCAGAATTGACTTGGGTTGACTCATCTACAGATTGAAGGGTTGTTGTGACACATGCTGGGCTGGCTGACCAAAGGAGACTTTGCTGGTTGAAGCATCCTGTTGACCGCCGAAACGAACATACACATTTTTCCTGTTTCTAATTTGTCTTCTGTAAGATCTACTTATATGTTCTATCTGCATTTTGCTTAACTATTTGTATGATTCTTGTGAGAAAAGTAAAATTGCTCTAACTTTAGAACATCTGACTTTAAATTTGAGATTAAATGCTCATTTAAATCTCACTTTCTATTTTTTAATTCACCACACTTTAATAAAGACCCACTTATTCATTTATTTCCAAAGTCAATTTTCTTTTCTAATTTTACATTGACTTTATTAAAGTCACTTTAAAATTAGACTTTAGTAACTTTATCACTTAAAGTCACTTTTAAATTAGATTTGACTTTATAACTTTATAAAGTCACTTTAGTAACTTTATCATTTAAAGTCACTTTTAAATTAGATTTGACTTTATAACTTTATAAAGTCACTTTAGGAGAAAAATTAAATTCTTTTGGACACTTTTCCCTAGGCCAAAGATCAAAGCCTTAGGGAACCACCTGTCCTCCGGTACCAAATTTCAACATGTCCCTAAGCCATGAGGATTTTCTTTCGTTCAACAAAGGTATCTGTTCAGGAGCATATAGAGTTGAATTCTCCCTCTTAATGCCAGCTTCTCTTTTGAGAGAAGACATTTATGTCAAATGAGGGCATCCCGGACACCAACTTGGAAAGGGGGACTTAATCTTCCACAGTCAAAGCCATCCAACAGGCTTTGCTGATCATGGTTCAAGATTCCAATAATGTGTCTGAAAGCTGCCGAATCACATTTTACCATTATGCTCCAATGAGACTGCTAATGTCTCATGCTGACTGCTACATAGGTGTCTATCTATGTCACTGTCCAACAGCGAGAATATATCAACACG
The DNA here is from genome assembly GCA_034641835.2 of Pinus albicaulis. NCBI lineage: Eukaryota > Viridiplantae > Streptophyta > Pinopsida > Pinales > Pinaceae > Pinus > Pinus albicaulis. Next base: position 1,688,782,533 of record CM076579.1, on the reverse strand, counting down.
CCTCAGCTTATTAGAAGTCCTGATATTCTGAGGAGGTCTGCTATAGCTTCCTCAACCATCACAGTCCTCAAATCTGACCCATTATGCTTCCTTTTGTTGCGTCTGTTTTTCATTTCAGCCCTCGAACAAACTTTGCCCTTATCAAAACAAGTCTTTATTCTACCTGAGCAGATAACAACTGTCACAGTCCTCTGATTAGCAAGTCAATGCTTGCGGTCTGCCTGAGATAGGTAGCGATGGAATGCGGCTTACCTAGAAGAGGGGTCCCATGCCATAGTCTTACAGATCAAAGCTTATTTTATGGAATTATATCAATACAGGTATCATAGCCATATATTGTCATACTTCTGTCATACATCTTGATAGGTATCATACACTGTCATATTATTCACTACAGTGTTGCCATGATATACACATCGCTATCATATTCATCAGTGTCATACAATTGGCATATATGGCTTCTGTGTGAGGAAAAACATTTCCTTTTGAGGTGGTCCTTGAATCACCCCTCCACCCCTATTCCACAATCCTGCTATAACTCGCAATAAGGAAGATTTTCCACATCTAGGAGCAAATGCAGCAACGTGTCAGTATTCTACAGAAATACCCCAGCTCATTGTTGTGACTATAATGTATATACCCACAGCATAATCATTTCTTCTGCATTCTCTAGTGCTTAGTGGCGTCCTCCATCTGTAATCTCTATTCTTAACAACAACTTAGAGCAACTCTGCCTGTGGTTGTGAGTTAGTGTTTGTTTTCTGAAAGTCTGTTCCAAATTTCGTTGAAACAAATGCTAACGAATCTTGTCAGAATCGGCAAGCCAGCCAGCCAGCCGTAATGGGATTCCGACCAGCGATGCAATGCGACGGCCTCATCATTTCAAACGAATATGGAGACCGGTGTCAATATTTCACGCCCAGTCCTTACGTAGAGTGCAGTCTACCATTCTGCTGCACAAAATTAAAGATGTTCGATGTAAATGGAACACGGATTGACAATGGCAGCTTCACGTTGAATACGCTGCCCTTGAATCTACACGCTGTCGTTGACAGCCTTTTACGCAGCTCCAGCTATGTGCTAAGGCCTGCGGCCTAGCACAACAGCGTTAATCACATGCCCAGAACCCCTGAGCTGTTGTCGCTGTGAAATAATTTGCCAGCATTTACAACGATTGACGGCTTGGACTACTTTCCGACTGAGCCTTCTTCTCGGCTCGGACAAATACGCAGCCTGCGGGTGACGTCTCTTCAACCAACGTCGCACATGAAATTTGCCTCTCTTCAAATTTGCCGTTAAAATCGACAAAAAAAAAACGAGGGCTATTCAACCCCGTATTCTTCGCGGTAAATGTCGGTCCAATCACCGATGAACTTCAATTTCGTCGGAATTTCGTTTCAGCCGCAGCCGGTTGCAGTAGTTTGGGAATTCGAAAAGAATTTGATAATTTTAATTTTGAATTTGACGACGAATTTCCGTGCAGATGTTTTGACAGACAAACCAGCGAGCTCTACAGGACTCGCACTCCAAAAACAAAGTTCTCACAAACCTTGCTGCCTTGATAATTTTCTGTGTTGGGCCCTCGCTGTACCGCCCTTACTGCTCCTCGCTATCACAGGAATATATCTGCTGCCTCAACAGCCAACACACTGTTTTATGACCCAAACGTTGAACAATGGTATTCCTTCGGCTGTGATTTCCCGATTCGTACCCGGATGGAATGCATCACAGAGATTCTCAGGCGTCGGAAATCGATGTCAATCTGATTGCCCTTGACCAGCAGCCTGACTTCAGAATTCCAATTCAATTCGGTGTCCTTCCACGACGATGCCGCCGCTGGTGTCACTTTATTTTGCGCCAACGTTGCTATGGTTTCCAGAATTTCCGCACATTAATGATTTGCAGATACGATAGTGGAGCGGCTCCCTCAGAGATGTCGGTTGTTAAGCGGAGCAGACATTCGACCTAACTAGTGGTCGGTATCATGTATTTTGCCATGGACCGACCAAATTGAGGTGATACGCGTGCATGCTCCTTGTGGGTTGCTGTTCTGAGTAACAGTCTCGGAAGATTACCGTGCCAGATCCGAGCCTTTACTTTCGGCCAGACTTCTCTTTGTAGGAGAATCTAAAACTGCAAAGAAACTCAAAATTTTGCATCTTGGTCAAGTGCTATTCCATGATTATGGACAAGTATCAATAGTTTTCCTTAGTTCTATTCCAAACAGAAACGAATGTCAGGCTGCCGTAGCCTTGAAACCCTTTTCGCTGGTTTGCTTTGGAGAGGGTAGGCCTGCAGCCTACCTTAGTTTGTTGCAGCTCCTTAATAGCCTCCTCATACCTTTGTTTGACCTTCAAACAAGGCCGCAAATATCTATAGCAATCTCAGCCTTCCAACTCCGTCTTCACCTTACAAATAGGGCTTGACTTCACCTTACCTCTGATACCATGTTAATATCTGCATATGTTCTATGCCATTTCAGATTAGGGCACAATACTGAAGAAGATAGAACATACTAATAGGTCGATAGAAGACAAGCCAACAGAGATAAGAATGGTGGCGTTACGGCAATCAGCAGGATGCTTCTACCAGCAAAGTCTCCAATAGGTCATTCAGCCAAGCGTGTCACACATAACCCCAGAACAACCCAAACAAAGACTAGTCCATATATTACGCAGCGCCAATGCTGTCTGAGAGAGAGAGAATTCCTCCACACAAAAGTGTGTGTAAAATGAACTCCAAGTCTCTCCAATATATAGGCATCTTTGGGGGTGTGTGACACGCACTTTAAGACATTTAAGTCTATATTATATTCTAGGCCGACCTAGCACATAAGTGGAATAAATTCAAAGCCCATGTTCTGCTCATCCGATCGAGATGATCTTTAGATCAATCTTACACCTCTCCGAAAGAGGAATCCAATAAAAATATTGGGATCGTCATCTGAGCATCACAACCCGGAGTTTGGACCTAGTTGTCCAATTTCAACACTTCTAGTAGCTCTGCCATTATGCAATTGCCTGTCTCACCTAACCATTTCCCTCACAAGGGTTTGTGATGAGCGTTTCTCTGCATTTATTTGTATACCCCAGCTAATGTCTACAGCTACTTCTCTGTGAAAACCAATTGGAGTTCTCCCTCAGGACTACAGATTCAAATGTTTTCTAACTTTGTCATCAAATTGTACAGTCATTAATTGTATTGTCAGAAATATCTTGCAACGTTCGGGGCTCTTTGGTCTCATGGATAGCCTGGATGAGGGCCACCACTCTGAGCTTTGGCACGTACTGTTCTAAAACAAAAAAAAGAAACGTTTTGTGTCCCTCAGTGTAGCTCAGAGTCATCTGCTCATTGATTGTCCATAACTCCAGACAATGTTGTGCAATTAAATTTACTTTGTCGAACTTATGATTATATGTTTCTTCACCCATTTTAGAAAGAACTGAATACACCAATGCTCTAATACAAGATGCTACAAAAGGAAACAGGAGCAGAAATGTCACAGTGGCCTTAACCAACTGTAGAGAGACTGGGGATGAAATAATAAATCTAGACAATGTTGAAGGTGTCATTGACATAGATGAATCCGACATCATATTTTGGTCCTTTCGTGTAATTTTATCCAAGCCCATTGTTCTACTGGGAACCCATTTCAACACCTTACTATGCACAGTGACAGCCTCATCAGTATTGTTGTCCGTGAAAGTCGACAAGAATTGAACAAACTTACCTCCGAAAAGATGCAGCGGTCCAGCCTTGTGTGCACCTACTAGCATTAATGGCTTGAGGCTTCGAAGACTAGCTAAAGCGTTCAAGCAATAAGGATCCCCCGCCATTTCATCGGACACTAGAATGCCTCTAAATTTGTTGCCGGTGCCATATTTACGATCACTGAACTGAATTGTTGTTATGCATCGGTAAATTTTCCCGGCGTCGGGAAAGAGTCATTGTGTTGGATAAACGCCATGAAATGGCTGACCAAAAGCGAGGAGGTAGATGAAGGCGAGAGGCTTGTGCTCAAACGCCAAACGCTCACAATAGCATAGCGACTTGGCACTAAGAAAATTCTTAAGAAGACAGTTGTCAGGTTCACTAGGAAACAACCGGTGGAATTGGTATTTTCAATGCACTAGAGAACTGAGTTTTCGGTGCACAAAAATATCCGTAGGTTGCAGGAGGGGAGAAAGAGGAATGCTTGAGCATGGAGGAACACGTGGAGAGGAGAAAATGTTGGAGCAGTGAACATGATTGAGTAAATGTATTGTTAGATAATGCTTGGCATTGTACTGGTGAATATATTGTGAAGCAACTTGTGTATCTCAGTACTGTAGGACGTATTCCTATTGATGCCTCACCATCAACATCCAGACAAGAACTAGGCCTTAGTGGCTCACACTCATTTGGCCCAGATGAAGCTACGACATATTATGTGAAGGATGATGTGTTAAGGAAGGCCGCAAGCTTGGCAACTGTAAGGTATTTGTAACTTTATTAATATGCATTGCAGCAGTGGATATGAAGATTGAATAATATAATGAAAATACGAGCATTAATAGTTGAATAGACCATAGCACTTCGCAACCATAATCTGGGCGTTACCTCTTATTCTAATTGTTACCGAATGTTGACAATTATCAAGACTCTGCTCAAGGGGTTATAGTTTCATTTGATGGTGTAAATAGACCTGCCAACACCCATTTCTGCTCTCGGTACACCCATTTCTGCTCTCGGTCTGTTCTTGAAGTTTTTAGCTCAAAGAAGAGTAGATTAACTAGTACTCTTGAAACATAAGGTGTAATTACAATAGACCTTTTTGAAGTTTTAAATGGCTAAGATTGACAATTTGTTAAAATTATTGAGAACTCTAATTGTGTCCATTGTTGACAACACAATCCAAATCAATAAGGACACTCTCTCTGATATTCTAGCCTGTTTACAAAATGCACAAGACAAGATTTAATTTTTGCAGCTTGAATCTTAGCTTCAGCAAGAAGAATTACAGCACTGGAGTCATCATTCTGAACCTGTTTTTGTTCAAAACATTGAAAAAGACTCCCATAAATAGCAAGTCAATAATGTTGAGGTTGGTTCACATTCAATGCCCATTTCAAGAGCAGATTTGTATGCAGATGCAAAAGCTCATGTTCCACCTCCCAATCCCATCATCAAACCTTCGGAAGAGCTTGTCTATAACAAGCACAGAACTGGTCTTGGATATGACAAGGAGGTGTCCTTTCATATTCTAGACTACTCCAAGCACATCAAATTTCAGAGTGTCAGACATCTTCATGATAGCTCACCTTCAGTTGTTCTAGACTCTGCTCCTCTTCCACGGCAACAACAATAGATTGTAAAATGCCAACATTGTGACCGAGTTGACCATATGAAAGATCACTGTTTTGTTCTTCACTCATGCAAGCACTGTAGTCAGCACACTCATTCTTCACACAGATGCTTTAGAAACGAGCCTCCTACAAAAGCAAAGATTCACCTTGGATGGATCGCTTCTTGGCAATGGGCATCAACAACCATGAAGATGTTTCAGTCATATTTCAGAACTTGTTCAAGAGTATTGAACAGTCTTGCAATTGAGTTTTCGCCATCGTCTCACCTTGTATCTGACAGGGGGGAAATGATGGTCATCTACAAGCTTCAAAGCCACATCAAGCGAACCTGAGCCACAACCTGCCATTCCAGATTCAGAGTTTCCAGAGACACAGCAATTCAAGCGAGCCTGAGCCACAACCTGCCATTCCAAGTTCAGAGTTGTAGCCAAAGACAAAGATGCCCATGAGCATGCCTTTGGTTGGTGGTCAACCTTAAACCATCTATGCGAGGCTGATATTCTTCCTCTTCAAAGAATTTGGGACACTTCCTCTAGCAAAAGACTTTAGCTTCTTGCCAGTTTTGGTAGAGTTCCGGGAATTGCATCAAGCATTCCAGAGTTGGTAGTCATCCTTAAACCATTGCAGGTTGCAGACCTCCCTTTTCCAGGTTGAAGGTCTCCCTCTTCAAAATATTAGGAGTACTTTCTCTAGCAGAAGACCTCAACTTCTTTCCAGATTTGGAAGAGTTCCGAGAACTGCACCAAGTGTTCCAGTGTTGGTGGCCATCCTTAAACCACCTCCTTATGCCAGCATTTTAGAGAGCTCATTCAGCCTAGTGCTGCCATTTTGTATGACAGCTCTCTTCTTGGACTCACACATACCCCTTCGGATTAAAGGGGGGAATGTTGGACACCTAATCTTCCTAGGGTTAGTGTGGAAGGCGAATGGTGAATAGGTCCAAGAGACCTTGGAATGTGGAATCCAAGAGTCACACCTAATGTACTATAAATGTATATCATTGTGAATAATATGATATCTCACGCTTATCTTATCTTTTGTCCATTATGTTTATGTGAGTGGGTTCAACAAAGGCAATGTTATGACTAAAATATATAAAAATAATATAAATAAATAACAGTTAATTAAATAAAAATTAGTAAATGAAGAAGCATGTCTCTAAGGGCATAACCATTCATAAAGGGGCACCTACATAGGTATATAAGTGGGTCCTCATTTGTAACAATATCATATCTCATATCTTTTGTATTCAAATATTTCTATATAAATACTATTTGTTCTATAATGGAAACTTTTATATTTCAGATATTATGAAAAATCTGCTGTGTATATGAACCTTGTTCGTTAAATATGAGGCAAATACTAGACCCACATAAGACTCACAAGTCATGGCCAAGTCAAACTACACTGGTATTAGCAACCAAATAAGATGCATATAAATTCTCTTTCCAGACTCTTCAGTTTCATTATGTAGCTGTTGGTTTTCCTTCCATTTTATGTGCATGTGTAGGCACATATCACATGAAGGTCAATGAAGATGTGAGCAAAAAGTTTACTTCTTATTTCCAAGCAATAATAAAGATATAAGAAATGATGCCTCGTTGAAATCAGCTTTGTTTCCTCATTCTACCTCTGCCTTTTCTCATTTCCTGAGGACTTAAATTACTCAGAATTCTGTTCTAACAGAATATAGAACAACATTTAACTGGTATCAGTGAATATTCTCATAAATTGTGAAATTTCAAAAGAAATGCCATGTGTTTGAAAAGTAGCATACAAGTACAATGTAGGAAGTCTTAGGATACAAAAAACGATAAAACATGAACCACTAAATACTTCTCTAAAAACTTATCTTCATCCCGTAAAGCTCAGGAGCAATAGTATATCTTTCCAGCATTATTCAAATTGAATGTTCACTTTAATGATATTAACTATAGACAAGTCTTTCACAAGTCGCTATTTGAATACAACAAATTCCAGTAAGTCACTTTATTTCAATTACATAATTAATTGTGGGCTTGATGCAAGGTCTTACCAATTCAAGGAGGAAATGAGAATCTTGAGAATACAGCTCTTGTGAAAGACAGTGCAACGCACGACTCAAACGAGCGTGCTGCTTTTTCAGGAGAAGTGACTCATTACACTCAAGCTCCAAATCTAGCCCAAATTCATCACGTCGAATAGCTTCAATAATTCTTCTCCCATATTCATCCTGAATCCTTTTGTCTGAAATTTGAGTTAACCCATCAATTGCAAGGCCTTCACTTACCGGCATGCAGCTACCACAATCCTTGAGCATGGCCTCTGAACTATTCTGATCATCAAAATGTTGCGTCTGCAATACATCAAGTGACTCTTCTTTTGTCTTTATGGCATCTAAATCTGAGAAATGGCTACCTTCCAATTGATGTGTTCTATATTTGCTCTCTGTATCAAATTGTCCACTGTTCTTGACAGTACTCTTTAGTTCATGGCATTCTTCAGACATGCTAGAATGTTCTGTATCAAGTGAAAAAAGTTGATAATCCTTTATCCAATTAATAATACCCATCGAAAGGCCAAGTTCATGCAGCACAACACGTTCATCATAGCCAGCACATTCCTGTAAAAGTACTTGGGATGCATCTGCTGCTAAAGTACTCAATCCTGACAAAAATATGTTTGCAGCAAAGGTGCGGAATTCTGAAGGGATACAAACAAGGCATTCCAATATGAATCTGGCAGCAACCCTGAGAGCCTGAGTGTTTTGATCAACCTTCTGAGATCTGTCATTGTAATCATGTAGAATATGTGGTTTTCCTAAAACCGATGCATGCACAGATGCATCATGAACATTCATCTCCCTCTGCTGATATTTCTTACAGTTAATGTAATTTTCTGTCTTATCCAAAGGCATAAAAGTTGTATAATCAAAACAGTCTACACAATTCTTTACCAATATATCTATCGCTTGACAAGCACGTGATTTCATGAGTGCTACAGGAGCATGATGAGTGCCACCATAAAGAGACACAATAGAAACAAGCTGTGCTGCCATTTTCTTTGTGGAGCCCTTCACTGCAGCTGCCAAGAAGTCTTCCATTGTGGCCGAACCATCAATACGAACCACTTTTCCACTCCTTAACACAAGACAAAGCAAATCATTACTGGTCCCTTCTTTGTCCAGCCAGTTCAGAATTGGACCAAGCGTAGGAGCAAAAACATGATCCCAGTGTGACCACTCCTCTAGATCTGATAGCATAGGTGCTTTTAGTAGGCACTTCAAAGCATCAGCACTCGTCATGGGACCAAACGCTCCAGCCATCTGTACAGGCTCAGATGTCCACTTTTCAGAAACAGCTGAACTCAGACTTGATTGATCACTTATGCTGGTTTTTGCCAGCAATGCAGCCGAATACCTTGTCTTCCTTCGTTCAGAATAATTTTGGAATTTCCTAATATAATTCAAGATTTCCTCGAAATCATAACTATCTGATAGCTCAAATCTGATTGAAGGGAACTGCTTATGCAAAATAATATTGAGTCCTTCTCTAGAGAGCATTGCATTATTTCCAAGGTCCCATGCAGCTTGTGATAACAATTCTAGGAGTTGGTTCTTTGCAATATAAGCTGTTAATGGTGACTTTTCCTGTTTATGCACAATGAGGTTTTTAATTATTTTATCAGGAAACTGAGAAATGTGACTTTTAAAAAAATCCAGGAAGTCTCCAACGCCTAAGAAACTAAAATCCTTAATTGAAAATTGCTTCATAAGCCACTTTTCACAGTCCCAAATCCTTCTCAATGCCATAAACCATTCCTCAATTGCCAATTCTCGAGTTGCGCTATTCGCGGTAGAATCATGCTCGAAAAAACTTTTAACATGTTGAAGAACTTCATCAGTGTTTAGACCTGTGTAAAAAATACCAATCATTTAAGAAACATAAAAACAACTAAAATTTCACATATAGGTCAGCTTGCAAATGCCACAACATGCATAAATAAAAATGGACAACAGATAGATGATACATGGTTCAGAATTCAACATGTAAAACTCGAACATTTATCTAGACAGTCTAATAAATCGTCATCCCTAATTACAATAAAAACACTTCAACCATGAAATATCAAGTTATCTGGAACGAACAAAGTTCGTACCTCAAGTTAAATACTCCCGAGGCTTGGAATATGAATTTCTACATTTGATGCTTCTTTCTCGATAAGTTGTTGTACCTTGTTTTCTAATGACTTCTTGTCTTTCTTAAGCTTCTTTATTTGTGCTAGTAATTTTTCACTATGGTCTTTAACTCGAGAAACTTCTTCATTTTTGGCAGTGGTGATCTTTTCAACTTCTCTTTGCATATTTTGTATCACCTTTTTACCTTTTTGAAGAATTACTTTTGAAATTTCTTGTATGTCTTCAGGCGTCACTGAATTTGGCTTCAAGGTAATGTCCTGTAGCGTTATCTTTTTCTTTTTGTGGGAGAATGGAAAAAACTTCTTTTTTGTATTTAGGATAAGGAACCCTAGAGTTTCCATCCAAGGTGAGCCCAAACCAGTGTCACTATCGTCAAAAAATAAGGATTCATGGTAAATTGCAAGATAAAAGTATAATCCCCAATACTTAGTTGTAGATTATTTATGTCATATTGTTTGTCACTTCAGGAGGACCACACAGAGCAGCAGCCTAGCAAAGGTGACAAAAGCACAGAATAGTGCCTAGAAAAGGTGACAAAAGCAGGAGGAGAACAGTCACTCAATAGATTCTCTAGCCAAGGAATCTAAGTTTGATGAAGAGGAGTGAACATAGAGGACTGATTCATTAGAATTGGTGAAGGATTTCCGAGAGGGAAATCATTTGTCAGAAGGAGCACATTCTCTAGAGGGGTTCCTTAGCCCAGAAGCCCAAATCCACTCTTTTGTTGAGCGTAGCAGCAATAGAAGGGAGAAGAGTTTGTGATTCGACAGTTTGAGCAGAAATGGTTTCTCATGGGCTGAGAGATCAAAATAGGTTGGACGATGTGTGCAACTTTGTTATCTGGAGGGCCAAATTCCTGACAGTCCTGGATGAGTACGGCATCAAGGACCATGCAGAAAATGTCCTAGTTGTGCCCACCGATGCAGAAAATCTCCTAGTTGTGCCAAATTCCTGACAGTCCTGGATGAGTACGGCATCAAGGACCATGCAAAAAATCTCCTAGTTGTAGCAGCGGAATTCGTAATTTTGAATACTGTAGCGGAAGACTTGTATGCTTGTAGGCTTTGATAGCAGAAACAGCTTCAATTATAAAAATACACGGGGTATTTATAATAATAATATTTTATTAATAAGATATGACATGATTTAACGATTACAATGAGGTCCCGCTTTTATACCCATGCAGGTACCTTTTCATGAACAGGCATGTCTTTTAGACATGCCTTTTCATTAACCTAATGATTATTTAACATAATCCTAACTGATTAGTTAGTAATTACATTTACTCTATTTTATTCTATTAATAACTATATGTATTATTTTAGTTATGAATTAGATTCATAACATTGCCTTCTTCTTCGAAAAGCTTTGTCCTCAAAGCTTAACTTTTCGACACTCTCTTTTACTTGAATTTATCTGCTAAGCATGTCTTGAATCACTGATACCTTCCTTGTACTTTTCACATCGTCCTAAATCCATGTTCCCGTTTTTTTTTTCCTTCTAATAATAACTTTTTTCCTTCCTTAAGACAAAACTTGAATATATATATATTTAGTATTTAACTCCTTTATATATATAATTTATCTCCCCCTTTTTTTTAATAAAGTACCTCTTCCTTTCGTTTGAATTTGTACTTCTAGATATTGACGTATATATGTATATATGAATTTTTAAAGTAATCTCCCTCTTCTTCTTTTTTTTCTTTTTTCATTAATTTAATTAATTAAATAGTAATTTTAATTAATTAAATTAATATTTCTTTTTATTTATTTATAATAATTTATTATAAATATAAACTATATATGTGTTATGTTATATTAATTGTAACTATATAACATATACATAATATATATATCGATCAAGAACCCCGTCAATTTTTCCAACCGTCACACCTCATAAAACCGATACACCGTTTGTTGAACTTGTTTAATTTTTTTAACTTGTTTAATTTTTAACCGGCAGCAGCACGGGTCACCGGAATCTGCACCAATGGATACACCAGAACTCCAGAAAATCCAATTTCGCTTACACCTGTTAAAAATGGTCCTCCACGTATCCCACCAAAACAACGATTTGGTCCTGAAGCCGAAGAAGAAGAACTTGAACGGCAAAAAGAAGAAGTAATTGAACTCGAACGGCGAAAAAAGGAAGGGTTTAATGGTTATGTAGCGAACCCTTTTTTCAAAAGAGAGGTTCCAGATTATTACTCGGCAGTTTCTCATTTTGAAAAGCGAAGTCCACGTTTTGTTGATATGACCTACCCCGGTATTGACAGGGTTGTTCGATTTGAAAGAAACTATGTGATGACCAATATCGTGGCCAATCGTGGAACTTCTCCACCGTAATCGAATATTGTCTTCACTGTAGGATTTAATGATAAAGAATTTTGCATCTTTACATTTAGTGACAAATTCCGGGCTATTATATTGTTCTCTGTCTACAGTTACATTATAAGCTTCACTGTTTCCGTTGGAATTTAAAATTTGCTCGTGATAATCAACACAGAGTTTCTCAGCCTTCGTCTGGTCCAATAAGTTGTACAATTCTTCTGGAATTATATATTCACATTTACGAAAAGGTTGCGTACGACTTGTCTGTCCCTCTGTGGATGGTTGAGGTATTACCCATTCGAGGAGAGGTCCAATTTCCAGAGCATGCAACTCAGGATTTATGGCAGCCAATTCCTTGAAGGCTTCCTCCCTGGCAGCGAGAGCCTCATTAACTTCTATCTCAGAGTCATAAAAATAACATCTGTTGTATTGTGGACAAGGTTTCCCTAGTTCCCCAATACGTGGACCACAATCACAAAAATGTAAATTTGAAATTGTCTGTCTGCAAACGTAACACATTCGGTTCCCACAGCCACATGTCATGATATTGCATCCACCCGACTTGATTATCAGCGATTTGCAATCGTTACATTCTCTTATCACAGCTTTCGCCATCCTCTCTTCAACTTGCCTACGAAGAGCAATTTCAGCTGATTTTTCATCAACCTCTCCACAGCGTAGTGGTAAGTGACTCAGCCCCTTGCATTGGATACATGAAGATTTTAAACATTTAGGGTTTGGACAGTCCAAGACTTGTGAACAATTGTCTATTTCATATGGAATGCTACAAAATGGACAATAAATTAAATTCTCAATTTTGGCTTCAGCTAACGCGTCTTGTGCCTGCCGATATTCATATCTTTCAACACTGTCATTTGGAATATCTTTACTAATCTCTGACAAGGGAATTGATTCCTTGCAGTCTTCATCAGCTGCGAAGCAAGATAGAGAGCCATGTGCCCTCACACCTCCATACAGGATTTGATTAACCTGCTTCTCTATACATTCAAAACAAAATTGATGCCCATCTCCACATTGTACCACATTCTCACGCTGAAATTCCCGATAGCAACAACTACATTCTACCCCTTCTCAATCCATTTCATCAAGGTGTAAATTCTCTGAAGTGACAACTGTTTTACGGACCATTTCTTCATCTTTAATTATCGCCTCACCTTTCTCGTTTTGGGAATTACTAGGCTGTCTCGTTAAAAAAAATCTTTCTGCTTCTATGGTCACCCGTTCATCGCCTACTCTCTTGTCTTCTGAAGATTCATCGTTCGACGTAGAGAACTTTTCTTGAAAAGAAATAGACGCATTGTCTGAAGACGATGTTGAACTGCGTGCCGCCATGTTTCCCAAGGTTCGTGAAGATTTTCTGATTGAAATTTCATGATCGAAATCAATAATACGAGAATTGTCCCTCCAAAATCCTATGCCATTATCCTGTGGTCGATTTCTCTGATCTTGAATATAAAGCATAAGAATCTCAAGACACCGGGAGGCAACAGCTGCTGGCATTTGACTTCGTACTCCTGCATCAACACTGTTGCCAACATAGTTTACAGGGGCACTGGGTGATCCATGCAATACGTGCCTCCCTCCAATCTTTAGGCCCTGGAATAATGGGTTTTGTGCTCTTGCCTGAATTTGGCCAAGATGTTGGATCCCTGCCAAATGTGATCCAGGGTTACCACCATGCTGGTGCACTTGGTTTACCTGAGGTTGACCCAAATGAGAAGAAGCCTGCTGGTTAGTTTGAAATGGGGATTGATGTGACCCAGACTGCAAATGTCGAGTTTGATAAACTGCCTGTTGATTTACTGCAGCTTGCTGATTTGCCACTTGGCCTTGGGCATGAGGCTGATTTTGAAGAATAACTGATAATGGATGACTGTTTGCATTTAAGTACTGCTCTTGAAACTGGCCTTGCAAAGTGTTCTGTGGGTTGATCCCCTGCATTGGAAATCCTGGACTTTGCATGGTCTGCATGACAGGATCTTTATCTTGATTGATATCATAATTATCTATTACATCTTCTCCAGCTTCATGTTGTTCCGCTTCTTCACCATCTTGATTGGTAATAATTTTTTTATAGTCATTATTCTGATCAACATTTTCTTTTTCAACTTCTTCACCCTTATCCACATCAGCTTCATCTTTTTGTGTTTTTTTATTATTGCTGGCAATGATATTTCTCGTATAAATTGCACATTTATGTCCTGTGAGGTATATGTCTCCACATTTCCAACATTTCCCTTCTTCTTTACTTTTATTACGCATTGGTGGAGGGATATATTTAGTTGACTTTTCCATGGATTTTTTTCTTGATTTCCCTTTAGAAAAACTAACTGTTTTATTATTATTACTGCATTTTTCATCCTTTTTATTATGGTCTACTGCAGGATATTTTGCAAGTAACTTCTCAAGCTTTTCTAGCATTTTTCCAATTATTTCAATTCTTTTGGGATCTTGACATAATGGCACATTATATGGTAAATAATCGTAGGCTTGTACAACAATGTTGTGTGCCATTGCTTCAACGTGTCCTCAATAAGGCTTCGATACCACTGTAGCAGCGGAATTCGTAATTTTGAATACTGTAGCGGAAGACTTGTATGCTTGTAGGCTTTGATAGCAGAAACAGCTTCAATTATAAAAATACACGAGGTATTTATAATAATAATATTTTATTAATAAGATATGACATGATTTAACGATTACAATGAGGTCCCGCTTTTATACCCATGCAGGTACCTTTTCATGAACAGGCATGTCTTTTAGACATGCCTTTTCATTAAACTAATGATTATTTAACATAATCCTAACTGATTAGTTAGTAATTACATTTACTCTATTTTATTCTATTAATAACCATATGTATTATTTTAGTTATGAATTAGATTCATAACAAATAGAAGGGAGAAGAGTTTGTGATTCGACAGTTTGAGCAGAGATGGTTTCTCATGGGCTGAGAGATCAAAATAGGTTGGACGATGTGTGCAACTTTGTTATCTGGAGGGCCAAATTCCTGACAGTCCTGGATGAGTACGGCATCAAGGACCATGCAGAAAATGTCCTAGTTGTGCCCACCGATGCAGAAAATCTCCTAGTTGTGCCCACGAGAATCAGACGCGGGCTAAACGCTTGATCATGGATGGAGTAAACGATCACGTGGTCCCTCACATTGCCGAGAACACGGCAAACGAGATGTGGACAACATTGAACATGATGTATCAGGGAAGCTCCATCCAGAGGAAGATGCTTCTGGAGAATCATATGCGGTTGTTCCAGATGCAGAAGTGTAATATCCCTAAAGGGAAATAGACAACAAGACAAGCATACGACAATATAGAAAATGCCAGAACTAGAACATTAAGCAAATACTCATAAAAATGCCGGGAATGCTAAGCCATTTTATTAATCTGAGAATATAAAGAAATACAATAGATGATCAGAATGGTATCACCTATTCTTGCTCAAGGCAAGTGAAGAACTCTCTTAGAAAGACAGAAAATGGCTGCCCTAAGAAACTGCGTCCCAGCTGCTGGAAATCTGCCGTAAAACTGCTGCTGCTGGAATGGACTGAAAACTAGGGGCTGATCCCCTTGCCAGAATGAGCTGAAAATCTGCAGACCACCTGTACTTGCCAACCCGAACAAAACCCAGAAACCATATCAAAAATGGTCAACCTCCGAAAATCACCCAAAAGTGTCTCCTCAGGGAATTACGCTGCCCTCAAAGGCTCAGCGCAGATGCCAAATGATGATAGCTGAAACTGTGCCCCAAACTCCTCATAAAACCTCCTACTGGCAAAGACGGATCCTCTCCTCTGGATATCAACTGAAACTCCTGCAGAAAACCCCGCAACGGAACACCTCCAAGTAGAACTGCGTCCTCTCTCCCAGGGACTGCGCAGTCACAAGAGAAGCCCAGCTCCTCAGCAAAACAACCAACCAAACCTCCCACTAAAGACTGAAGAAATGACCTTACCCGAGCAGGCACTCGAAGTCCCCCGGGGCTAAGGGTGAGATCTCCGACTGGAGACACTCAACGCACTAAACAGTGCTGCAGACAGGCTAAACAACCAGCGTGCTCAAGAAGACCAAATGTCTAGCTCAAAATCATCAACAACAAGAATGCCAAATGAGAAGGCTCTCCCACCTTTTATAACGTTGGCCTCTCTCCAAAACCTTAACGTGGTCTCCCTCTCCTCCACGTGCTCCTCCTCAACCTGCACAGAAGCTCCTAGAGGCTACGTGGGCCCCCTCCTTTACGTGGTGTTGGACCCCCATGGCTCCCCATAAGTTACAACGTTGTGCTACTAGGGAAGTACTTTATTTTATTTAAGTGAGTTAGACCCTTCCTCTAGCTTTTATTTATTAATAAACTATAGTCGGCAAAACTATACAAAAATCAAATATTCCAATTAGCTGTTGCTAATTAGGAATATTACAGTCTCCCCCGGCAAAATGTTGCTTGTCCTCAAGAAACTGAAGTGATGGATGCTGCAGAATCTTCTCATTCTCCCAAGTGGCATCCTCATCTGGCAAATTCTTCCACCTCACCAAGAATTCTCGGACCGTCCTGCTCCGTAGCTACCTCTCCCTGGTATCAATAATAGCCTCTGGCTGCAACACCAAATGCCCCTCATCATCTGTGGGTGGTAGCTCATCCGTGACTGTCACCTGTTGTCCCAATGCCTTCTTCAGGCATGATACGTGAAAAACATTATGAATCTTGCTGCCTTGGGGCAGCTCTAACTCATATGCAACCTGTCCAATCCTGCGTATCACCCTGTATGGCCCATAAAAGCGGGGCTTGAGCTTCTCTGCCCCCTTCTGCTTAAGTGACGACTGTCGGTATGGTTGTAATCGTAGGTAGACCAAGTCTCCTACCTCAAACTGTCTCTCCACCCAACTCCTATCAGCATACAGCTTCTGCTGATTCTGCGTTGTGGCCATGTTATCCTTGAGAGCTCGGAGGATGTCCTGACTCTCTTGGATCCAAATCTTGGCTCTCGAAGCCTTGCTAGCACCAAACATCACGTCCGCAAAAGACAAAGGATGATACCCGTATAAGGCATAGAATGGTGACATACCAATAGACATGTGATGCGTCGCGTTGTAGCAATACTCTCACAGATGCAGCCACTTCAGCCATGCTCGCTGCTGCCCACTGACATAGTTGCGCAAGTAGCCCTCCAGCCACTTGTTAACTATCTTCGTCTGTCCATCCGTCTGTGGGTGATAACTAGTGCTCGGTGACGACTCTGTCCCCACTAGCCTGAAAAGCTCCTGCCAGAATCCGCCCATGAAGCAGCTGTCCCTGTCACTGATAATGGTCTTAGGAAGACCATGCAGCCTGAAAATCTCTCTAAAGAACAGCTCGGCCACCTGTGCTGCTGTGTAGTGCGCAAATATGGCAAAAAAGTGCGCGTACTTTGTCAGTCGATCAACGACGACAAAGATACAATCCTTGCCCTGCACCATGGGCAACCCTATGATGAAGTCCATCGATATGCTCTCCCATTTCCCCTCTGGGATGGGAAGAGGCTGCAACAACCCTGCGGGATGGCTCATCTCTCCCTTGTTCCTCTGACAAACATCGCACTCCCTGACATACTGGAGTACGTCCTCCTTGAGGCCCTTCCATGAGAACCTCTCTCTAATGGCCCTGTAGGTTTTGGTGAACCCCTGATGGCAAGTCAATGGAGAGTCATGTGACGCATGGAGTATCTTCTTCTTGAGCTGAGATCCCTCAGTCAAGAAGATCCTGTCCCTGTAATAGATGATCTCATCGACCACCCTGTACCTGTCATCTGCTACCTGTCCATCCAGCACCTCACATGCCAACCTGTCCTTAGAGTATTCCACCAACAGTCGAGCCCTCCAATCTGTATCCAAGCTCATAAGAGATAATGTGGCCGGTCTACGTGAAAGCGCATCTGCTACCACGTTATTCTTGCCTTTGACATATTCTATGTCAAAGTCATATGCTTGGATCTTACCAATCCACTTCTGCTGCCTCTCCTGCAACTGCTTCTGCTCCAGAAAGAACCTGAGGCTGTTGTGATCCGACCTCACCCTGAATCTATTGCCCACTAAATACTGCCGGTATTTGGCCAATGCATGCATGATGGCCAACATCTCCTTGTCGTATATGGAATGCAACCTCTCATGCGGAAGGAGCTTCCGGCTCTCGAAGGCTATGGGGTGACCACCCTGTATCAATACTGCGTCGATCCCCTCTCCCGACGCATCGCACTCCAAGACAAATGGCTGCGTGAAATCCGGCAATGCAAGCACGGCGCAGCTACTCATCACCTCCTTGAGCCTATCAAAGGCTTGCTGTGCTGTATCTGACCAACTGAATGCCCCCTTCTTTGTCAAATCTGTGAGGGGTGCAGCGAGCTGTGAGAAACCCTTGACGAACTTCCTGTAATATGTGCAAATGCCAATGAATCCCCGAAGCTCGGTCACGTTCCTCGGCTCTGGCCAATCTCTGATGGCCCGGATCTTCTCCTCGTGGACCCTCACTCCGTCCACTCCTATGATATGTCCCAAGTACAACATCTCCGTCAACCCAAACTCACATTTGGAGAGCTTGGCATAGAACTGCTGCTCCTTCAGGATGCGTAATATTGTCTCAATATGTTGGAGATGCTCCTCCCAAGTCCTGCTATATATGAGTATGTCATCAAAGAAGACCAAAACAAACTTCCTCAGATGACTGCGGAAGATATGGTTCATGCACGACTGAAAGGTGGCGGGTGCATTGATCAGCCCAAAAGGCATAACCAGAAACTCGAAGTGCCCATAATGACACCTGAAGGCGGTCTTGGGAATGTCCTGTTCCCTCACGCGAATCTGATGGTACCCAGATCTCAAATCAATCTTTGAGAAGAACTGTGCTCCTCTCAACTCGTCCATCAACTCATCGATCCTAGGAATGGGGTACCTGTTCTTCAGGGTCTTCTTGTTCAGAGCCCTGTAGTCAATGCACATCCGCAATAGTCTGTACCTCTGGGTGCACTGCCTGTTCTGTAGTCGCTGCCTCTGATGCCCGCAGCTCTACTGCCCACTCTATGTCTCCCTTACGGAAGGTTGCCTCCATCCGATGAGCCGAAACAGTCTCAGGCGGATATGTGTGCTGTCCCCATATCTTCTCATGCCTCCCTGTCTTGGCATCATCCCACTCCATCTCTAGGGCCTTCCAGTCCGTCGTGACCTTCCCTAGAGTGATAAGCCACTCAACACCCAGTATCATGTTGGTGTCTGGAATATCGACCACAAAAAAGTGATCTGTCAATGTATAGGTGCCCATCGTCATTGATAACTCGGGAACATATCGAGCACACACCATGGTCTGATCTGCTGGGACCAAAACTAAAAATCCATTGAAGCTCTCAGTCTGTATACCTCTCCGCTCAACCATCTGCGCATCGATGAAGTTGTGGGTTGCCCCACTATCGACCAAGGCTGATACTTGCTGGCCACGCACTGTCCCCCGTACGCGCAGCGTCAAATACTTGGGAACTCCCCGCAATGCTGCAAGGGCTCCTCCAGTATGTGCAAAGAACGTACCACCTGCTACTGGTGGTGGAGGTGGCAAAGTATCCTGCACTACATGACAATCTCCTGCCTCCACATCATCCTCCTCATCCTCTTCCCCGTTGCTCTCGGAGAAAACCTCAATGAAATGTGCTTTCCCATCAGCACATCTATCTCCTGGTGCCCATGGCTCCTGGCAGGTGAAGCACAACCGCTTCTTCTTCAACTCCCTCCTGGCCTCATCATCAACCTGCATCCGTCCGGGATTCCCCTTGGGAGGCGGAATCCTCACGTCCTTCCCCTTAGGCTAGAAAGCCTGTCTATGGGGATAAGGTGTCCAAGTCCTGGGTAAGACATCATGTAAATCTCGAGTCCTGCTGATAGCATCCTGAAGTGTAGCTGGTCTAGTCGACCTGACTAGGCCACGAAGTGGCTCTGCTAATCCCTCCACAAACATGTAGATCATCCGAGCTGTGGATAGATCTGGCACCATCACTGAAACCCTCAAGAAATCCGCAATGTAAGTCTATGGGCTCCCAGTCTGCTTGAGCCTCGTCATCTCAACAAAGTGTTGTTCCAGATCCCTCTGGTCAAAACGCTCTATCACTCTCCTGGTAAACTCGGCATATGTCGTCACTGTAGAATGCCCGAGTGTCGTCATCCCGTGAAACCACCAGTCCTGGGCCTCACCATCCAAATGTAATGTCGCCACCTTAATGGCCTCTATCTCCGACATCTGGTTAAGCTGGAAATAGATGTCCAGCTTCTCCACCCAAGACTTTGCCGAACTGTTTGATGAACCATCAAACATGGGCAAATGAAATCAGCTAGTTGTGCGGTGACTGTCTCCATCATGATGATGTCGGTGCTCTCTGTGATGATCGCGGGGTCTTCTGTCCCGCTAGAGCTGAACATAGTCTCTGAACGAGATAGCATCTCTGAACTCCTGCCCGTATGCCTGGTACTCTGCAAAATAGTCACCCATGTGGCCAGGTTCTGGCTCCTGCTGTGCCCTTGCCCCAGTGTCCCCTCCTAGGAAGGTGGGCATAGTGGATCGCGTGGGTGCATGCGATGCCATAAGGGGGGTAGTCTCGCGCACCGACATATGGTGGGATGTGCCCGATCCCTCACCAATCTAAAAACCCCTTGGGGTTTCACGCTGTCTAGCCTCAATGGAAGCATATCTCTACCCCATCGTCTCCATCTGTCTCGACAGATCCTGTACTGATTTGAGGAGCATTTCCCTATATCTCCTCGCATCATCATCGTCCCCTGCCATGGGACCCTGCTGCTCTGCGTCCACCACAGGTTGCTCCTGCTCTGTATCTATCACAGGCTGCTCCTGATCTGTGTCCACCACTCGAACACAGTCTCCCTCTCCGTAGGTGTTTTCCAACCTACGCTCAATGTCTCTGTATTTCCTACCTCTGTAACAGATGTAGGGTTTATCCCTCGGTGTCATAGACTGCTAGCTCCACAGGCTGAGCCAGATCTATGCTCTGATACCACTGTAATATCCCTAAAGGGAAATAGACTGCAATACAAGCATACGACAATATAGAAAATGCCAGAACTAGAACATTAAGCAAATAAATGCCAGAACTAGAACATTAAGCAAATACTCATAAAAATGCCGAGAATGCTAAGCCATTTTATTAATCTGAGAATATAAAGAAATACAATAGATGATCAGAATGGTAGCACCTATTCTTGCTCAAGGCAAGTGAAGAACTCTCTCAGAAAGACAGAAAATGGCTGCTCTAAGAAAATGCGTCCCAGCTGCTGGAAATCTGTCGTAAAACTGTTGCTGCTAGAATGGACTGAAAACTAGGGGCTGATCCCCTTGCCGGAATGAGCTGAAAATCTGCAGACCACCTGTACTTGCCAACTCGAACAAAACCCAGAAACCATATCAAAAATGGTCAGCCTCCGAAAATCACCCAAAAGTGTCTCCTCAGGGAATTACGCTGCCCTCAAAGGCTCAATGCAGATGCCAAATGATGATAGCTGAAACTGTGCCCCAAACTCCTCAGAAAACCTTATCAAAAATGGTCAGCCTCCGAAAATCACCCAAAAGTGTCTCCTCAGGGAATTACGCTGCCCTCAAAGGCTCAATGCAGATGCCAAATGATGATAGCTGAAACTGTGCCCCAAACTCCTCAGAAAACCTCCTACTGGCAAAGACGGATCCTCTCCTCCAGATATCAACTGAAACTCCTGCAAAAAACCCCGCAACGGAACACCTCCAAGTAGAACTGCGTCCTCTCTCCCAGGGACTGCGCAGTCACAAGAGAAGCCCAGCTCCTCAGCGAAATAACCAACCAAACCTCCCGCTAAAGACTGAAGAAATAACCTTACCCGAGCAGGCACTCGAAGTCCCCCGGGGCTAAGGGTGAGATCTACGACCGGAGACACTCAACGCACTAAACAGTGCTGCAGACAGGCTAAACAGCTAGCGTGCTCAAGAAGACAAAATGTCTAGCTCAAAATCATCAACAACAAGAATGCCAAATGAGAAGGCTCTCCCACCTTTTATAACGCTGGCCTCTCTCCAAAACCCTAACGTGGTCTCCCTCTCCTCCACGTGCTCCTCCTCAACCTGCACAGAAGCTCCTAGAGGCTACGTGGGCCCCCTCCTTTACGTGGTGTTGGACCCCCATGGCTCCCCATAAGTTATAACGTTGTGCTACTAGGGAAGTACTTTATTTTTAAGTGAGTTAGACCCTTCCTCTCACTTTTATTTATTAATAAACTATAGTCGGAAAAACTATACAAAAATCAAATATTCCAATTAGCTGTTGCTAATTAGGAATATTACAAGAAGGGAAAGGAAATCGATCCCTTCCTCTTTAGACTTCAGACTATCCAGGACCAGCTGATTGCCATGGGGTCAACTCTGGATGAAGGGCTAATGGTGAGGACTGCCTTGAATGCAGCCACTGATGAATGGGAAACGTTTTTCGAAAGCATCTTGGGCAAAGCAGCGCTACCATCTTGGGTAGACATGTGGGCAATACTTTGTCAGGAGGAAATAAGGAGAATAACCAAGAAGCAAAGCAGCAGCGGTGGAGTCAAAGTAAAGAAAGAGGAGGAGGAGGATGCAGCCCTTGCATCTAAGGGATAGAGGCAGCAAGTGAAGAAAAAAAATGACCTATCAAAGGTCTGGTGCTTTAAATGTGGCGAATTTGGACACTTTGCCAGCTCTTGTCCTAAGAGGAAGGACAAGGAGTCTTTTGATTTCAAGACAATAGGAGTGAAAAGGGACGATGGCAGTGACGATGACGTAGCCATGAGTTCTCATGAACCAAAGAAGTGGGGTGATATTGATTTGTAGAGAAACTACAGATGGATGGCAGGATCCTTGAGGCGCCCAAACTCTTGGATAACATACGAGCTACGAGAGCCTTAAGACAGTAGCAGGATGATTGGACAGTGGATGCAAAAGATCATGTAGAAGCAGAGGCGAGCTGGGACGCTGAAGTCTGGGGCAGCATACAGGAGAGGCAGCAGCAGCAGCGTAGAGGCTGATGGGATTTCAGCAGCACAAAGGTTGTGCTTATGCAATGCAGTGCAGCAAACAGTGCAATGCTTTAGAGAGACAGTGCAAAGCAACATCAGAGGGTGCTTCAGTGATGAGATACAGCCCAACTGACTTGTCTGTCAGTTGTTAGGTGATGGTCCTTCAGTTGCTTACTTCTCAGCAACTGAGTTGTAGTGCTGCAGTTAGCAGTCACAATGCTATAGGCAGCATGATGCAACAATTTGACAGGGAGCTGCAATACAGATGTGGCAGTGTCAGCGACAGTGACATGTGCAACAGTCCAGAAAGTAGCAGCGCAATGGATGGAGGGCAGCAGGCCAAGCATCAGTAGTGCACACACTGATGCCAAGATCAGGGAAATGCTTCAGTGTGGAAGTATTGCTAGAGCACGGTCCTCACTAAGAGGGAGTGTTGAGATTTTTGTGTTGCATCGGGTGTGCTCTAGCTCCGAAACTTTGTGGAGGGCCTAGAACACACGAGATCTCCAAGACCCAGAAAGCGTTTAGAGAGCTTCCATCCAGTGTAATAGTTATTCAAATAATTAAACTTTTTAATGGGGACCCTAAGTCTAACTTTGGGAAATTAAAAAAATTAAAGTGAGTAAAATTACACATGTGATGAAATGTTCTAAGTGACATGGATCAAGCTTTCTTTTAATCTCAGTTGTTGATAAGAGATCAGATCACGGTCGTTGGTTTCCCAACGAGAAAAGTATAAAGGAAGGGCTTGGGGTCAGTTGGAGAACACACACACACATTTGCAGAGCACTGAAGCTAAGTCGACTTTCTGGGGCGGGGTTTGCTGAGGAATTTGAAGTGAGTTTGCAGTGCAGTGAGGGGCAGAGATCGACAAGGGATGATCTGATCCGAGGCCGAGAAAAATACCAGAGTGACAAATGCAGTGGCTAGTAGCGGTCAGATACTAGGCAGGGCAATGCAAAGTTGGTAGCAGCGCAGTTAGCACAATGCAGAGTCAACAACAGCACAACGCAGAGACTAGTAGCAGTCAAGACTCGGATGACTAATGCATCATATTGAACACAGTTGGTTCAATATTTTGGATGTTCCTCAGTTGCATGTGTTGTAGTTGCAGCAACAGCAAATGACGGGGAGTTGCAGATGTTGCAATAGAAACAGCAAATACGCCAAATCAGTTCAGCATTCGATTTTGCCGAGAAATCGATTTCCAAAGTAGCAGTTGTGTGTTGCCGGAAGTGGTTCAGTGAGGTCAACGCAGTGAGACAAGCGCAGAGATAGTGAAGTCAGAGGAAGATTCCAGATCTAGAAAGTACAATTATAGAGAGGCAGAGAGTGCCACAGTGAGGTAGCGTAGAGGCAACGCAGTGCCCTTTGGAGGCAAATTCTTTTTTGCTAGGGAGAAGGCAAGGTTCAGTGCCAGAAGCTGGACAAAGCTTCCAGAGGTCGGGAGAATCAGTTTCCCAGAGAGTAGCTAACAAGACAGTGAGAGGTGACGTTGTTCCAAGCTGGAGGGACGCAGTTACTGCGTAGAGTGACATAGAGACTACGCAGAGGAAGTTGGGGATGGCTCAATTTCGAGCTGAGGTCAATGTAGGATTCGTTTGTGGAGTGAGGAGTTTCCTCACTAGTTATTTTTGCCAATTTTTCTCTGTTTGGATTGCTAGTTTGGGCATCCATTGATTGTATTCAGATTTCACTTTGCATAATAATAAAACCCTCAGTTGTTGCACCGGTTTTCCCAGGTTGGGTTTTTCCGGGAAATTGGTCCAAAAATAACTTTGTAATTTTGTGTGTCTGTGCATATATTTTCTTCTAGCGTTTTATTTCTTCCACAGTTTATTTGTGAAGGTTGCAGTGTATTTAATTCAATATTTTTCGTAGAAAACAGCAGATAAATTGTTGAGTAAATTAACAATTAGAAGAACTATCATCAGTTGCTGCAATAGGATTCAGGTAACCGAATTTTCACACTATGGATAGTCTAAAGTAGGTCGAAGAAGATGAGGATATCTATGTGTTCTAACATAAACCTGCTGTCCTAACCAAAGACATTCAAAGAGTTAGAATCAAACAAAATTGACTAAAATCACAAATTACCCAAGAAGTTGGTCGCACCATAATGAGTATTGAGTGACATGTTGTCGTGAGTTCCTTTGCTTGTAGTAGAGGTAGTAGTCTAAGAGACTAGAACATAGAAAGGTTAGATCTCCACTGCTACCAAAGCATCTAAGAAAAATTGTCCAGCCCTTGTACCAGTGCTCCAATATGCATATATGGAAGAAACATTTCATCTCTCAAACTAGTTGATCCAATGGCTCAAGCAAGGTACAGTTGGAAAGGACAAAAGCTTTGTAAGTAAAGTTATCCTTTCTTCCTTTTCCACTTTCAATTATTTTGGCAAAAACACAAAATCTGCTTTTCACATCTCTTACTGAATTGGAGAAATCTCGCTTTTCATCTTTACTCATGAAGACATTTAGTAAAAGCTTCCATTCTCTCATTGAAACTATTTGACTCCTTTTGCATATAATCCTTGAAAATTTACCTAGAGATATGATTTAGATCCACGCCAACTATTGGTTCAAGACAAAATCCAGTGACAAAGATGCTACTCAACTCCTCCCTTTTTCCATGCAAACGAAACTCTAACCACCCCTCAATTGCTAGCTAGGAACCAGTACTAACACTTGCACCTGCCAAATATCTAAACTTACTAATTATATAAATTCCTAAAACGGGAGGCTTCCTCAAAAAAGAAAAAACAACAAAAGCACAAGTATTGGCCACATGACATATTTGACCATAATTACAAAAAATCAAAAAAAAGCAAAAAACATAGGAAAAAGTGCCATTAGAGATCTAGGTGAAAATGGTCCCATAGGACTCACTTTTTCACCAGGATAAAGAAGAAGCACAAAAATCTAATGTTTGGGCACCTAGTTGTCCTAAGATCGAAAAAGAAAAACTGCCCAAAATAGCAATTTCCTAAAAACTGACAAAATTGAATTTTTAAGCTCCTTTGATCAACGGTTAAGCCATGAAGCGTCTGGAAATAGACTAGTGTAACTAGGTCTCACTGGACCTTAACCCTTCAATAGCAAGAAGTGCTTATGGGGTTAACAGGTACACATGGTCTAGGAGCCTTGGTTCAAGAATGCCTTAAGTATCATGGATGCCTTCTGTGTGTATATGGATGGCGTATGATATGAGGAATGGCTTCATCTAGCGCACTCCCCTTCTTTGGCTCATATGTGGACGCATATGCACACTTGTCATCATTTCATGCATATTTTGATGAGTTTGTTGAGCCTTTTGGAGACTTGATATATGATTAATGATGATTTGACTCATTCTTCCTTGAATCTAGCACCTTGCACAAATGTTTCGGTATATTATTGGAATGAGGAGATGCCTTCCATTTTTTAGTCGAGTTAGTAGAGTGTTAGAGACAACCAACATGTTGTGTTGGAAATACTAAGAGGGGGGTGAATCATTATTTCTTAGCAATTAGTAGCTTATTAATCTTTTCAAAGCATTTAATTAATCTTTAGCAGCAATTCAAAACATAAAAAAACAGTAGACAGTAGATACAAGAATTTTTGGGTGGAAAACCCCCTCCGAGACAAAAAACCACCTAACTCTTTTCTAATAGTTTATGAGTACATCAAATTTTTTAGCTCCAACTGAAAAGGAAAGCCCCAACACCCTAGCAAGCTCCAAATCGCCCTAGCACCACACTACCACCCTGAAGTGTTTTCAAACTCCAACCTGAAGGTGACTCCAACCACTTGTCTAGCACCACCCAACCTCCCTAAAAAAGATAATAGATGAACTCAACTATGTGGGCTCCCATACCAGTGACAATGACCCACTTTATGTGAAATTTTCAATCCGAAATACTACTACAGTGATTGATTTATTTCGCCTACTTATTTACGATAAGTTATTTACAGAAGCTTCAGTAAATTCTGAAATAAACATGGCTGCACAATTCACTTAATCAAAAGCAGAAGAACAAATAGAACACATATAACACAATAGAAACAATCACATGAACACAGTTATTTTTGGACAATTGTCCCCAGAAAAACCCATTGTCGGAAAACCAGTGCAGCAGATGAGGGTTTATATTATTCTTCAGTAGTAGCAAAATCTTTTACAGAAAATATGAGGAGCAGATGTCTGGCATACACCTGAGATAATTTTTCCGAACACTTCGGAAGAATTTCTGACACACTGGAGGCACCCTTCCTCCATCTACATCACTCTACGTGGCCTTTTGCGTAGTCACTATGCTGGACTACGTCACTCCGCGTCAGGGCCAGTGCTACTGCTCAGTGCTGCTCTCTCCGCGTCCTCCTTAAGCCTTCTTCTCTCTCAACTAACTTCCCCTTCCTCCTTTTGCGTCTACAACCCCCCTTTACAACTTCACCTTGTGAAATCAAATTCTTTTACTTCAGAATCGATTTCCTTCGAGTACTTAGAGTGTGCCCAGCTTGCTTTCCAAATGACCCTCAAGCCTTCTCGTACAGTCTTCTCGCTGATGAATCAATGACCCAGATTATATCTTTAATCAATGGCTCAGATTAAAAGATGACTTGATCTTCATTTTCTAAAAGATTCACACTTTGCTTTATTAATACCCTTTAATTATTTAATTTCCCTAAGTTTAGACTTAGGGATCACTTTAAAAAAATTAATTATTTTAATAAAGCATGACTAGAGTAAAATTTCCACAAACGATTTTTGTGTTCTTTGGAATACTGATGTCCAAGCCTCTTCAAAAAATATAAGACATGGAACACTTTCCAATGCTACAAAAATCAACACTCCCTCTTAGTGAGGAAAGTGTTCAAGCAAGGTACCAACTGTATCTGCTCTTACCTAAAGCATCTGTCGCATTGCTGATGTCTTGGCTGTTGCTCCTCATCTCTGCGCTGCTACCCTCTATACTGCTGTCTGTGACACCACCTTTGCCACTACCTCATCCGTACTGCAGCTCTCTCTAAATCTTAAGTCCACCCATTCCTCTACTGGAATGGATTCTCGACCATCCCCATCTTTTCCTTGAAGTAAGTAAACTTAATCTTACTCAAAGCCTTTGTGAGGATATCTGCCACCTGTTCTCTTGCAGGAATGTACTTTAATTGTACAGCTCCTCATTGGACATAGTCTCTGATGAAGTGGCACCCAATGTCAATGTGCTTCGACTAGTCATGAAACACAAGATTCTCAGAGAGCTTGATACAACTCTAGTTATCATACAGAGTTATGGTCGGTTCCATCCTCTTCTTGAGCAAGTTCATGAGCAACTTACGAAGCCATATGGCCTCACACGACGTTGTGCTTGCTACCATATATTCAGCCTCCGCTGAGCTCAGTGCCATGGATTTTTGTTTCCTACTGCACCAAGAAGACATTCCCAATCTGAGACTGAAATAGTACTCACTAGTACTTTTTTGATCCACTGGGCTTCCAACCCAATTGGCGTCAGTGAAGCCACTCAAATGGACTTCACTGCCCTTGGTGTACTTCAACCCATACTCGATTGTCCACTTCAAGTATCTGCGAACATGTTTGGCTGCTGCCCAATGGGCCCTCCTTGGTTCTCCCATGAACTCTCTGAGGGTATTCACTGCATAACAAATGTTTGGTCTAGTGTTGAAAAGGTACATCAATGATCCTATGAGTTGCCTATACAAGGTAGGGTCAGCCTCATCATCCTCGGACATGTCAATCTTCTTCCATTTTGTAATCATTGGCGTAGCCATGGGTTTACAGTCTTCCAACTGAAACCCCTTCGAGATCTATGTAGTATATCTTCCGTGTCCAAGGAAGATTTCTCCCTTCTGCT
The DNA here is from genome assembly GCA_034641835.2 of Pinus albicaulis. Classification (NCBI taxonomy): domain Eukaryota; kingdom Viridiplantae; phylum Streptophyta; class Pinopsida; order Pinales; family Pinaceae; genus Pinus; species Pinus albicaulis. Next base: position 1,688,753,755 of record CM076579.1, on the reverse strand, counting down.
GCCAGAACTTCAAACCAAGAAAATAGTGCATCTGCCCCAGATCCTTCATGTCGAATTCGGTAGCTAGATTCTCCTTGCAGTCTCTGATGAGCTTAGATGATCCAGTCAAGAACAAATCATCTACATATAATGCCATAATTAACGGCTCATCCCCTACACTTAAATAATAGAGGTTGGGATTTGCGTCACACTTGACAAATCCCATCTTCTACAAGTAGTTATCAATTCGCCCATACCATGCTCCAGGGGCTTGCTTCAGTCTGTACAAGGCTTTCTTAAGCCTGAATACATGAGTCTGTTGCTCATGTGCCTCAAAGCCCTTTGGTTGTTCTATGTACACTTCCTCTTCTATCACCCCATTCAAGAACGTTGTCTTGACATCCATCTGGTGAATTTCCCATCCCATCTGCGCTGCAAGAGAGATGAAGTGTATCGAGCTACAGGGGCAAAGGTTTCTTCATAATCCATCCCTTCCTTCTAAGCATACCCCTTAGCCACAAACCTGGCTTTGAACTTCTCTATGCTGCCATCTGCAGCATACTTGATCTTGCAGATCCACCTTGACCCTACAAACGATCCATTCTGAGGGCTAGGGACTACTTCCCACACATCGTTTGTCATGATGGAGTTGTACTCCTCCACTATAGCATCTACCCACACCTGACGTTGAGTTGCCTCTCGAAAACTAGAGGGTTCTTGTAATATTTTGGATGGGAAATAGACAGTAATATAAAGCAACACATAACTACAACAAATAAAGAGACATCATAAAAACACTGCAAATATGGAGAAATGCTGAGCCATTTTATTATAATCTAAAAGATAACAATGGGTACAAAGGTGATCAAAATGATGGCGCCTTGGCTTGCTCTGAGCAAGTTGGAAGTACTCTCAGAATCACTCAAGGAATGGTTGCTCTCTCTATGACTACGTAACCCCTGAAGCTGTTGTGACCGCTACTACCGAAACTACTACTGCTGCTGGCATGGAGCTACTGTTTGGGGTTGTTCCCTTGCTAAATCTCCAACCCTGGCACTACCTCCTCTAAGAACTGCGTGATCTCTCCTCGAGACTGCACCGTCAAACGGGAGTGTGATCCTTGGCTGTGATGTTATGGCTCCCACCTGAAAATCAAAGGATGGAACTCCTCACCCAAGCAGGCACTCGAAGTCCCCCAAGGCTGAGGTTGGGATCTCCGCTTAGAGACATCCGCGTGCTAAACAACACTTGCAGACTTCACTAAACAGTGTAAGCGTGCTCGATGTCAGAAGACACAAATAAAAAGATGCATAGTCGAATGAATGAATGAGGAGCCTCTTCCTCTCTTTATGCTTGGAGAGCTTTGCTCGCACCTAGGTCCCCACCAAAACTGCGTTGTCCCTCTTGGCCACGTTGTTCATCTCTCTTTGCGCTGTCATAGGCCCACGCTGCCACTTCCCCCATGCTATCAAATAATAATGTGCTCAAGTGACTTTGGGGAAGTTTTATCTACCAAGTGTAGGCTAAGTGTCCTCTTACCCACTTTATTAATTGGCTTATCTTTATAAAACCAAACTGGCCCAAAAATTAATATTGCCAATTAGCTGCTGCTAATTGGGATATTACAGTCCTCCTCGCCAAAACATTGCTTGTCCTCAAGCAACCGCAATAATGGATGCTGCAAAATCTTCTCACTCTCCCAAGTGGCATCCTCTTCCGGCAAGTTCCTCCACCTCAAACCAAATACTCCCTGACTGTCCTGCTCCGCAGCGGCCTCTCCCTGGTATCTATGATGGCTTTGAGCTGTAACAACAAATTCCCCTCATCATCTGTTGGTAAAAGCTCCTCGATTGCAGTCACCTGTTGCCCTAACGCCTTTTTCAAGCAGGATACATGGAATATGTTATAGATCCTGCTACCTGTGGGTAACTCCAGCTCATATGCAGACTCCCCAATCCTACGTAACACCCTGTATGGTCCATAGAAGCGGGGCTTGAGCTTCTCGGCCTCTTTCTGCTTCAGCGTGGACTACCGATATGGCTGAAGCCATAGGTAGACCAAGTCCCCTACCTCAAATTGCCTCTCAACCCGTCCTCTGTCAGCATATAGTTTTTGTTGGCTCTATGTTGTAGCTAAGTTGTCCTTAAGAAACCAGAGTATATCTTGACTCTCTTGGATCCAGTCTTTGACCCTTGGGGACTTACTAGCACCAAACATCATGTCAGAAAAAGACAAATCATGATATCCATATAAAGCATAAAATGGATACATACCAATGGACATATGGAAAGTAGTGTTGTAGCAGTACTCTCCCAAGTGCAACCAACGTAACCATGCCTTCTGCTACCCTATAACATAGTTCCACAAGAAACCTTCCAACCACTTGTTCACTATCTCTGTCTGCTCATCTGTCTAAGGGTAATAACTAGTGCTTGGAGTCAACTCTGTACCCACCAAACGAAAGAGCTCCTACCAAAAGTTGCCCATGAAACGGCTATCCCAATCACTAACAATTGTCTTTGGAAGACCATGCAACCTGAAAACATCCTGGAAAAACAACTTCGCCACCTGTGTTGCTGTGTACCGTGGTGATATGGCGAAGAAGTGTGTGTACTTTGTTAGCCGATCAATGACTACAAAGATACAATCCTTGCCCTGCACCGTGGGCAACCCTGTGATGAAATCCATGGAAATGCTCTCCCATTTCCCCTCTGGAATGGGAAGTGGTTGTAGTAATCCCATTGGATGGTTCATCTCCCCCTTGCTCCACTGACATACTTCACACTCCCTGACATGCCGAAGTACGTCCTTTTTGAGGCCCTTCCAAGAGAACCTCTCTCTGATGGCCCCATTGGTTTTGGTGAACCCCTGGTGGCCTGATAGTGGTGAGTCATGTGAGGCACGTAGCACCTTCTCCTTAAGCTGAGAACTCCCAATCAAGAAGATTCGATCCCTGAAATATATCACCTCATCCATCACCCTGTATCTGTCATCCGTGACCTGTCCATCCAAGATCTCGCAGGAAAAACGGCATGTAGAGTACTCCACCAACAACTGAGCCCTCCAATCCGTGTCTAGACTCATCAGAGACAACGTTGCCGATCTGCGTGAAAGAGCATCAGCTACCATGTTCTTACCCTTGACATACTCAATGTCAAAATCGTATCCCTGGATCTTGCTAACCCACTTCTGCTACCTCTACTGCAATTGCTTCTGCTATAAAAAGAACCGAAGGTTGTTGTGGTCAGTCTTCACCCTGAATTTGTTCTCCACCAAGTACTGTCGAAACTTGGCAAGTGCATGGATGATAGCCAGCATTTCCTTGTTGTATATGGGATACAACCTCTCATGCGGCAATAGCTTCCTGCTCTCGAAAGCTATGGTATGCCCCCCCTGCATAAAGACTGCGCCTACCCCCTCTCCAGATGCATCACACTCAAGGGCAAAAGGTTGCGTGAAGTCCAGCAACACCAAAACTGGGCAGCTGCTCATCACCTCCTTGAGCCTATCAAAAGCCCTTTTTGTTGTGTTCATCCAACTAAATGCCCCCTTCTTGGTAAGATCTGTGAAGGGTGCAGCAAGTTGGGAAAATCTTTTGACGAACTTTTGGTACTAGGTGCAGATGCCTACAAATCCTCAAAGTTTAGTCACGTTCTTCGACTTTGGCAAATCCCGGATGGCCCAGATCTTCTCCTTGTGGACTCTCACTCCCTCCACACCAATGATATGCCCCAAATAGAGCATCTCCGTCAACCCAAATTCGCACTTGGAGAGCTTAGCATAGAAATGTTGCTCCTACGGTATGCGTAATACAGCCTCAATGTGCTGCAGGTGCTCCTCCCACGTCCGGTTGTATATAAAGATGTCATCGAAAAATACCAGCACAAACTTCCACAGTTGACCACGGAAGATGTGGTTCATGCAGGACTGGAAGGTGGTTGGTGCATTGGTTAGCCCAAAGGGCATCACCAAAAACTCGAAGTGGCTGTAGTGACATCTGAAAGCGGTCTTGGGAACATCCTGGTCCCTCACGCGGATCTGATGGTAACCCGATCACAGATCAATCTTGGAGAAGAACTTCAATCCCCTCAACTCATCTGTCAACTCATCAATCTGTGGGATGGGGTATCGATTCTTCATGGTCTTCTTGTTGAGAGCCCTATAGTCGATGCACATCCTCAATGTGCCATCCTTATTCTTCACTATTACAACAGAAGAAGCAAACGGGCTAATGCTGGGTCGAATGTGTCCCAGCGCTAAGAGCTCATGGATAGCTCTCTCAATCTCATCCTTGTAAGCTTTAGGATGTCTATAGGGTGTAGTAATCACAGCCTGGATGCCCTGCTCCAACTCGATGGTGTGCTCAAACCCCTAATCCAGTGGTTGCCCTGGGGGTATATCTCCGAAAACTGTGGCATACCTGTCCAAAATCAACTCCACATCTGGGTGCACGCCTTGCCCTGTAGACCCTGCCTCCGAAACACACAGCTCTACTGCCCACTCTATATCTCCCTTTCGGAATTCAACCTCCATCCGGTGTACTGAAATTGTTTGTGGCGGGTAAGTGTGCATGGCCCGAATCATCTCATGCTTCCTGGTCTTCTTGTCTGTCCACTCCATCTCCAAGGTCTCCCAATCTGTAGTGACCTTCCCCAACGTGATCAACCACTGCACTCCCAGTATCATGTTGGTGTCCGAAATGTCCACCACAAAGAAATGATCTGTCAGAGTGTAAGCCCCCATAGTTACTGCCAAAGTTGGCACATACCTGACACACTGCATGGTTCTGGCACCTGGTACCAGTACTGAAAACCTATCAAACCTCTCTGTCGGTATGCTCCTCCGCTCTACCAACTGTGCATCAATAAAATTGTGGGTAGCTCCATTGTCCACAAATATTGAAATACATTATCCTTGCACAGTACCCCGGACACGCAGTGTCAAGTATTTGGGAACCTCTCGCAAAGAAGCAAGGACTCCCCCAGTAGGTGCAAACGTTGCCCCTCCTGCGCCTGGTGTTGAAGGTGGTGGATGATCCCCTCTCTGTACTACACCGCTGCCTCCTTCCTCCATCTCCTCATATGCATCCTCTTCCCCATCACTATCGGAGAAGACCTCTATGTAGTGTGCCTTCCCAACGGTACAACGATGTCTCGGTGCCCACGATTCTTGGCATGTGAAGCATAGCTTCTTCCGTTTCAGGTCTCTCTAGGTCTCATCGTCTAAAGGCCCACGGCCTTGGTTCCCCTTCGAAGGTGGAACCCTCGTGTCCTTCCCCTTCAGCTGAAATGCAGGTCTTTGGGGGAAAGGAGCTCTGGTCCTAAGCAAGGCATCCCGCAAATACCTGGTCCTCCCTACTGCATCGTGAAGTGTAGCCAGCGTCGTAGATTTAACTAACCCCTGCAGAGGTTCTGCTAACCCATTAATGAACATGTATATCATCCTGGCCGAAGACAAGTCAAGTACCATCACGAAGAGTCTCAAAAACTCGGAAATGTAGGTGTCTGGGCTCCCGGTCTGTTTGAGCTTGGTCAGCTTAACAAAGTGCTCCTCTGGATCCCTCCAATCAAACCACTCTACCAATGTCCATGTAAACTCCGCATAATTTGTCACCGCTGAGTGACCCAGCATGGCCATCCCGTGGAACCACCAATCATGGGCCTCTCCTTCTAGGTGCAGCGCTGCCACCTTGATGGCTTCTCTCTCTGCCATCTAATTAAGCTGGAAATAGATATCCAGCTTCTCCACCCAAGCCTTTGCCGAGCATTTGGAGTAACCGTCAAATGTTGGCAGGAAAAATCTACCCACTGTACGTTGTACATCCCCGTTTTGTGTGTATCTACCCCTTCTATTCTGGTTACAGGGCCTTTTGTCCTTCTTGAGCTGAACAAAATCATGGAAAGAGAGGGCATCACCAAACTCTTGCACATAGGACTGATACTCGGCAAAATAATCCCCCATATGAACTGGCTCTGGTTCCTGAGATGCTCTTGCCCTCAGGACTGTAGCAAGAAATGTGGGCATCGTGGAATGTGGGGGAGTAGCTGTGAGCTGCTCCTGCAGCTGGTGGGAAGTGTCGAACCTTTCTCCAATGTGATAACCCCTTGGGGTTTCACTCTGTCTTTGGTCTGCAGTAAACTTCCACCCCATCTCTTCTATTCTCTTTGACAGCTCTTGCACAGATTATAGGAGCAGTTCCCTTAACTCCCTCCCTTCATCTTTCTCACCTACCATCGGTTCTTCCTCCTATGCGTCCACAACCGGAATGCAGTCTCCCCCTCCAAAAGTGGTCTCAAGCCTACGCTCTTGGTCCTTGTACTTCCTTCCCCGAGAAGTGATATATGGTTTTCCTGCTGGTGTCGTAGACAATCTGCTCCACAGGCTGAGCCAAGTCTATGAGCTTTGATACCACTGTAATATTCCGAATGGGAAATAGACAGTAATATAAAATTACATAAACACATAGCTACAACAAATAGAGAGACATCATAAAAACACTGCAAATATGGAGAAATGCTGAGCCATTTTATTATAATCTAAAAGATAACAATGGGTACAAAGGTGATGAAAATGATGGCACCTTGGCTTGCTCTGGGCAAGCTGGGAGTACTCTCAAAATCACTCAAGGAATGGTTGCTCTCTCTATGACTACGTAACCCCTGAAGTTGTTGCGACCACTACTACCGGAACTGCTGTTGCTGCCATGGAGCTGCTATTTGGGTTGTTCCCCTAGTAAATCTCCAACCCCGGCACTACCTCCTCTAAGAACTATGTGATCTCTCCTCGATACTGCGCCGTCAAATAGGAGCGTGATCCCTAGCTGTGATGCTATGGCTCCCACCTGAAAATCAAAGGATGGAACTCCTCACCCGACCAGGCACTCAAAGTCCCTCGGGGCGGATCTCCACTCGGAGACACCCGCATGTGGAACAACACTTGCAGACTTCACTAAACAGTGTAAGCGTGCTCAATGTTAGAAGACACAAATCAAAAGATGCATAGCCGAATGAATGAATGAGGAGCATCTTCCTCTCTTTATGCTTGGAGATCTTTGCTCGCACCTAGTTCCCCACCAAAACTGCGTTGTCCCTCTTGGCCACGCTGTCTATCTCTCTCTGCGCTGTCATAGGCCCACGCTGCCCACGCTGCCACTTCCCCCACGCTGTCAAATAATAATGTGCTCAAGTGACTTTAGGGAAGTTTTATCTCCCAAGTGTAGGCTAAGTGTCTTCTTACCCACTTTATTAATTGTCTTATCTTTATAAAAGCAAACTGGCCCAAAAATTAATATTGCCAATTAGCTGTTGCTAATTGGGATATTACAGTTCTCCAACCTGTGCTACCAGTGCCTGGTACCTGTTAGGTTGCATGCGTATCCTCTTCTCATTTCTAAGGGCTCCAATAAATTCCTCTGCATCCTTTAGAGTCTGTTGGAGCTCTCTGCTTGTTCTTCCACTAGTGGTGGGTGGATTTACCTGCTCTCCTGCTTGCTCTTATTCGGAAGAACTTTCCTCAAAATCCTTGTGTCATGGAGAGGCACTCAAGCCATCCTCTGTAAGTTGATGTGGCTGTACTAGCAGATCCTCCTCAGACTACGTATCTGTAGCCATTTCCCGGTGTCTCCTGAAGGCACTCTCCTCCATGAATTTCATGTCCCGCCTTACTACGATCTTCCTGTTTTCAGGAATATAGATGCAATATGCCTTTGCATTTTCACTATATCCAAAAAGGTAACCCTTCTCCGCAGTCTGAACTAATTTCTTCCTCTTCTCATCGGATACGTCGCAATACACTATACTGCCAAATATTCTGAAGTGGCTCACCTCAGGTTTGTTGCCAGTGAACACACTCTTAGGAATCACTTTCCCCAATGCTCTATGAGGCACCCTGTTCTGCACATACACTGCTGTATTGCAGGCTTCTGCCCACAGAAATTTGGGCATGTCTTGATCATACAGCTTCCACAATGCTGCTATTCCTCCTTTCTGCAACTCCATTCTGGTCTAGATTGTATGGAGTTGTCCATTCTCTCTTGATGCCTTCCTTTGTGAAGAATCTTGTGAAGTCCTTAGCAATATACTCTCCACCATTATCTGATCGCAACTTCTTGATCCACTTTCCAGTTAAATTTTCTACCAAAGCCTTGAGTTCTTTGAATCGCTCAAAGACTTCATCTTTGGTCTTGAGAAAGTAGATCCATGTCTTCCAGGAATGGTCATCAATAAAGGTGACAAAATAATTTGCACCACTGAGAGCATTCGTGGACATTGGTTCGCAGATATCTGAGTGTATCAAGTCCAACACACTCTTGGCCCTACTGCTACTACTTGGAAATGTTGCCTTGGCATACTTCCCTAGTACACACCCCCTGCAGATGTCGTCTTTCCTTGTGCTCAGTTCTGGAGCTCCCATGACAATCTTTTTGAGGATCTTCAAGGCTCCATGATGTAGATGCCCCATTCTTCTGTGCCATAACTCATTCAAATCCCTTTCATCTGTACCGCCTATATATGCCATTGGAGACTCGAGCTGTAACTTATACAGTTTATGGCTCCTTACTCCAATTTTTGCCTTTCGTTTCCAACTAGGGTGCTTGACATAAACCTTATTTCCAATAAAGTATAAATCGCAACCCTTGTTCTGAAGCTGAGACACTAGGCGCATGTTTATCCCCAATCCCGGTACATGTAGTACATTGGTGGCCCGAAGCTTCTTACCATTTTCTGTTTGAAATATTATGGTTCCTCTTCCAACGGGGGTACACTTAGCCTTGTTTCCCATTGTGATCTGAAAATTCATATGCTCTTCCTGGTAGCTCGAGAAGCATTCTCGAACTCCCGTCATGTGCGCAGATGCTCCACTGTCAATATAACAGACCCCTGGAGAGGTCGTGCTTGACACACAAGCGAAATCCTCTTCTGGTCTGGATGCCAGAACTGAAATGTCACGATCCCTCTGTTTGTCCATCTGTTCTAGAGGATTGCGTGAACCTTTCCGAGCTGTTACTGCATTGATGTCGGATCTTAGTTCCATTCCAGAACCTCCTCTTCTGTCTTTTTCCTTTTGCTCTGATACCATGTGCAATTTTCAATCTGAAATAACACTGCAATGATTAATTTATTTTGCCTACTTATTTATGATAAGTTATTTACAAATGCTTCAGTAAATTCTGAAATAAACATAGTTGCAGCATTCACTTAATCAAAAGCAAAAGAAAAATATAACACATATAACACAATAGAAACAATCACATGAACACAGTTATTTTTGGACAATTGTCATCGGAAAACCCCAATGTGGGAAAACCAGTGCAGCAGATGAGGGTTTATATTATTCTTCAGCAGTAGCAAAATCTTTTACAAAAAATATGACGAGCAGATGTCTAGCATACACCTGAGATAACTTTTCTGAGCACTTCGGAAGAATTTCTGACACACTGATGGCACCCTTCCTCCCTCTGCGTCACTCTGTGTGGCCTTCTACGCAGTCACTGCACTAGACTGCATCACTCTGTGTGGAGGGCCAGTGTTGATGCTCTCTCTGTGTCCTCCTTCTGCCTTCTTCTCGCTCTACTGACTTCCCCTTCCTCCTTCTGCGTCTGCAACCCTGCTTCTACAACCTCACCCTCTGAAATCGAATTCTCTTACTTCAGAATTGATTTCCTTCGGGTACAAAGAGTGTGCCCGGCTTGCTTTGCAAATGACCTTCAAGCCTTCTCTTATAGTCTTCTCGCTGATGAATCAACGGCCCAGATTATATCTTTAATCAATTGCTCAGATTAAAAGATGACTTGATCTTCATTTTCTAGAAGATTCACACTCTGCTTTATTAATACCCTTTAATTATTTAATTTCCCTAAGTTTAGACTTAGGGATCACTTTAAAATAATTAATTATTTTAATAAAGCATGATCCGGGTGGAATTTCCACAAACGATTTATGGGTTCTTTGGAATACTAATGTCCAAGCCTCTTCCCAAAATATGGGACTTGGAACACTTTCCAATGCTACAATCTGAAAAGGAAGGGCTCGATCTCTTCTCCCTTGGCCATCATGAATAACTGCATCTGACTCTCCAGAAGCATTCTCCTCTGAACAGATCTTCCCTCATACAGGGCGGTTAAGGCTTTCCACATCTCATTAGTCATCTCCTTATCGGCTATGTGTAGTACAACACGATCCTTAACTCCGTCCATTATGAAGTGCTTGGCATGCACTGCTGCTTCATTATGCTTCACTAAGAGAAGAGTATCGGTCGGCGTGGCCAGGTCCTTTTTTGCATGCTCCCTCAAACTGTATGCCTCCATGACTACCAGGATTCTAGCCTTCCAGACTGCAAAGTTGGATAGATCGTCCAAACTATCTTGATCACGTAGTCCTTGACGTGCCATCTATTCAGAACTACTCTGTCGAAACAGATCTTCCTCTCCCCGCTTCTTAACTGAAGCTCGGATCTAGGGTCCTTGGCGAAAAGGCACCCTCTGCTTCCTCTGACAACTGATTTCCCCCTTGAAAATCTACCAAACATAACGCATCAACTCTCTTCAATCCTCTAATCAATCTATAGATTTGTTTGGCTGGAAATCCTCTGAGAAGTTGTTCTCCTCCCACTCTTTGTCAACTAGTGCTCAGGCTAATTTCTGCAACTTCAGAAATTTAACGCCACTAGCAACTACTGAAGCTTTGCAGCACTGCTTCTGACACTCTAAATCAGCCACAGCCTTCAAACTACGTCACCCTGACTGGCCCCTATGTGAACAGACAGTCCCAGCGTTGTCTTTGCGTTGCCTCTGTGCTGTAAGTACGTGGGAGACTACATGGGGACTGCGTCACTCTGGCCTCTGCGTGGCTCTACTTCCCTCTTCTGCTGCATTGTCCTCCTGATCCGACTTTCTGCGGCTGCTACCGCTTTCTTTGCTGCTTTCTGCAGCAAGGATTCTTCAATCTTCTTGCTGATAATTTAGCTAGATCTGCAATCACTCTGATACCATGTGAAAATTTCTGAATATTACTTATACAGAAACCCTACTATTAAATCTGGTTATACTTTTCCTATTTAATCAAGTTATTAATCTGAAATTTCAGTATTAACATTGAAGTAAACACATTAACATTACTCACTGTTACAGATCTAAAATTGAATACATGCACATAAACAAAGTGACACACAAGATTTTTTCGACAACTGTCCCTAGAAAAAACCCAATGCGAGAAACTCGGTCTTCTGGCTGTTGGAGGGTTTATATTATTGAGTAGAATCTAAGTACAGCAAATATGAGCACCTTACTGGTTAACCTGTCAGAGAAATATAAGATCTATAGCAATACCTGTTGTTCCAGAGGCGGAAAACTGGATTGATTCACACCCTCAAATGGGATTTACAAAACTCAGCCCCTTTCTGTCTCTAGAAACCCCAGCGCTTCTCTGAAGCCCTCTGCGTCAACCCTGCTGGCCTGTTGATGCCCTTGTGCTACTCAGGAGAGGGTTACGTAACCCCAGATTGGGTGATGCAATCCTTACGTTGCCCTGGTTGGCCCTGCGTAAGCCTGGATGGCCTACTGTTGCTTCTACGCTGCCCTTTTAGGGCCTGCGTAGTGGCTGAAACCCTCTACGCTACGTAGCCTCTGCTTCTCTGCGCTGCTCCTGGTCGTTGCTTCTTTGCCTCTTGCTGTTGGCTCTGGGATCAAATCATCCCCTTAGTCAATACTACCCCTCGCTGCAGCTGAAATACTTCTGAAAATTCTTAGCAAACCCGCCATAGAATTCCAGCTTAGTATCAGTGCTATGCTTCTGTGTGTGTGTTCTCCAATTGACCCCAAGCCTTTTCTTTATATTTTTCTTGTTTGGAAACCAACGATCGTGATCTAATCTTGAATCGACGGCTAAGATTAAAAGAAAGCTTGATCCTTTGACTCAAGTAATTTCCATCACATGTTTGAATTAATTACCTTTAATATTTTAATTTTCCTAAGTTAGACTTCGGATCCTTAATTAAAAATATTAATTAATTAATTTTCTCCCAAAATGGATGGAATTTCTCAGATCCCTTTCTAAGTCTTGGAGACCTCATGTACTCTCGTCCCTCCACAAATTTTGGGAGCTAGAGCACATCCGAAGCTACCCCAAAAATCCACAAATCTCAACACAACTGGCATGATCCAAGCAACACCAAAAGAATCCCATGTTTAAGCAGTGAAAAGGATCTTCACATATCTTAAGGGAACAACGGATTTTGGCTTATGGTATCCAAAAGGGAATGAACTAACTTTGATGGCATATATTTGTTGAGATTTTGGGGTGTTGGGATAGAGCATCGGATGTGCTCTAGCTCCGAAGCTCCCAAATTTTGTGGAGGCACTAGAGTACACAAGATTTCCAAGAACCAGAAAGTGTTTTAAGAAATTCCATCAGGTTTAAGAGATATTTAATTAATTAATCTCTTTAATTAAGGACCCTAAGTCTAACTTTGGAAAATTAAAAGATTAAAGGTAATTAAATTAAACATGTGATGAGAATGAATTAAGTGACATGGATCAAGCATCTTCTAATCTTAGCCGTTGATTCAAAATTAGATCACGGTCGTTGGTTTCCCAAAGAGAAATGTATAAGAGAAGGTCTTGGGGTCAATTGGAGAACACACACATTGGAAAAGCACTTAAGCTAAGCTGAGATTCTAGGGCGTGGTTTGCTAAGAATTTCACAAGTGTTTCAAGCTTCAGCTGTAGCGAGAAGCAGTATTAGCGAGGGGGATGGTCTAGTCCCAGGCCAAGAGTACAACGAGAGCGGAGAAGCATACCAGGGCAGCACAGAGGCAACAGCTACGCAGAAAAGCCGAGAGCCCGGCAAGGGCAGCGCAGAGGCAGCAGGAGGCCAAGAGGGCTGACGCAGGCCCAACTAGGGCAGTGCAAGGGCAGCGTAACCCAGTCTAGGGTGACGCAAGCCCTTCCTGAGCAGCGCAGAGGCTAACGCAGGCCAGGCAGACATAGGCTGACGCAAAGGACTTCAGAGCATCGTTGCAGTTCCCAGAGGCCAGAAAAGGGCTGAGTTCTGTAAATCTCGTTTGAGGGTGTGAATCAGTCACAATTTTCTATCTCCGGGATAGAGGTATTGCTGTCATTTATATTCCTCTGTCGGGTTAACCAGTTTGGTGCCCATATTTGTTGTACTTAGAATCTGCATAATAATAAAAACCCTCCAGATGCTAGCAGCACCGATTTTCTCGCGTTGGGTTTTTTCGGGGACATTTGTCCAGAAAATCCTTGTGTGTCACTTTGTCATTGAGCATGTTATTCAGTACTTGATCTGTATGTGTAGGTTGTTAACTATATTTACTTCGATGTTAATGCTGAATTTTTCAGATTAATAACTTATGTAAGTAGGAGAAGTAAATCAAGATTTAACAATAGGGTTTTTGTTAAGTAAATTCAAAAAATTTCACATGGTATCAGAGCAATTGTAGATCAAGCTCAATCTCCAACAAGACTGCTGAAGAAATCTGTGTTGCAGAAAGCAGCAGAGAAACCAGAGAGGGCAGCGCAGCACCAGAAGGACGCAAAGGCAACAAGCACCATGCAAGGGTTGACGCAGTCCCACCTAGGTGACGCAGAGACAATGCAAAGTCTTCCAGAGGAACGCAGTAGAAGACTGCGTTGCGCAGAGGTTGCATTGAGCCAGTCTGCTCACGCAGAGACCAGCCAAGGTAACGCAGTCCAGAATTTGATTGTTGTGCAGAGTGTTGTGAACCGAAAGCTAAGCTACAGATCTTCAGCAATTGATGGTGGGGTGAAGATTCTGTCAGTCCAGAACTAAGCCTAAGCTACGTTGACAAATAGCGGGAGGAGAACAACTTCTCATAAGATTTCATTGCCAAAGAAATCTGAAGATCGATCACAGGGTGATTGAAGAGAGTTGATTCGTTGTTTTTGGCAGATTTCCAAGGAGGAAATCAGTTGTCAGAGGGAGCAGAGGGTGCCTTTCTCGCCAAGGACCCTAGATCTAAGTCTCTAGCAAAGAGAGGAGGGTCTATTCCAACACATTTCTGAGCAGATGGCGCCACATGGACTGCGTGATCAAGATAGGTTGGCCAGCCTGTCAAACTTTGCTATCTGGAAGGCCATAACCCTGGTAGTCTTGGAGGCATACGACTTGAAGGAGCATGCAAAGAAAGTCTTAGCTGCACTAACCGATGCGAAACTCTTGGAGAAGCACAATGAAGCAGCGACACATGCCAAGAACTTCATTATGGACGGGGTTAAAGATCATGTGGTACCACACATAGTCGAGAAGACGACGGCTCATGAGATGTGGGAAGCTTTAACCACATTGTATCAAGGGAAGTTCATCCAGAGGAAGATGCTTCTGGAGAACCAACTGAGGTTATTTATGATGGCCAAGGGAGGGGAAATCGATCTCTTCCTATTCAGACTGCAATTGATCCGGGATCAGCTGACTGGCATGGGGGTCAAGGTAGAAGATGATGTCATGGTGAGGACGGCTCTAAATGTTGTCACAGAAGACTAGGAAACATTTACCCAAAGTCTTTTGGGTAGAGTGGATCTTCCAAACTAGGACAATATGTGGGCTATCCTCCGACAAGAGATCTGTCGAATGACCAAGAGGCAATACAGCACCGGTTCGAGCAAGGTGAAGGAGGAAGAGGAAGATGTAGCCCTGGCATCAAAGAGCCAGCAAGGGAAAAAGAAGTGTGACCTGTTAAAGATCAAATGTTTCCAGTGTGGCGAACTTGGACATTTCGCTAGCAATTGTCCTCAAAAGAAGAAGGACAAGGAAGCTTCTAGTTCCAAGGGTGTTGTAGCAGACGATGGCTCTGATGATGACGTAGCCATGAGCACTCATGAACCACGGAAGTGGGGCGATATTAATATGTAGAGCAGCAACAGAGTGGTGGCGAGATCCTTGCGTAGCCCAACTTTGGATCACATCCGTGCTACGAGAGCCTTAAGACAATAGCAAGGAATGACTGGAGCAGCGGGTGCAAAGTTCACGAATGAGGAATAGAGGCAAATTTGGACGCTGTAGAGGGAGCAGCGCAGTGCAGATGCAGCAGCAGCGTAGAGAAGGTCTTCTTACGCAGTGCAGAGCTGCAGCAACACAGTGACTTCAGGAGGGCAGCGCAGACCAGCAGCCTATGAAGCTTCAGTGATGATTTGCAGCCTGACTGACTTGTCTATCATTGGGCAGGGGTCCTTCAGTTGCTTACTCAGCAACTGAGTTGCAGTGCAACAGTTAGCAGTGGCAGTGCGATGGGCAGCATGATGCAGCAATTTGAGAGAGAGCTGAAGTACGGATGTGGCAGTGATGGTGGCAAAGTCATGGGCAGCAGTACAGAAGAGCAGCAACAGCGCAGTGATGAAGGAGCAGGCCAAGCATCAGCGCAGAGGCCAACACCAGAGATCAGAGCAGCCTTCGGGGTGAAGGGTTTTGCTAGAGTACATTCCTCGCTAAAAGGGAGTATTGAGATTTTGGGGTGTTGGGGTAGCATCCAATGTGCTCTAGCTCCCAAACTTTGTGGAGGGACTAGAGTACATAAGATCTCCAAGACCAACAAAGCCTTTTAAGAAATTCCATCAGGTTGAATAGATATTTATTAATTAATCTTTTTAATTAGGGACCCTAAGTCTAACTTAGGAAATTAAAAGATTAAAGGTAATTAAATTAAACATGTGATGAGAATGACTTAAGTGACGCGGATCAAGCATCTTCTATTCTTAGCTGTCGATTCAAAATTAGATCACGGTGGTTGGTTTTCCAACGAGAAAAAGTATAAGACAAGGGCTTGGGGTCAGTTGGAGAACACACACACTGGTAAAGCACTAAAGCTAAGCTGAGATTCTAGGGCGTGGTTTGCTAAGAATTTCAGAAGTGTTTCAACTGTAGCGAGGGGCAATATTGGCGAGGGGAATGGTTTAGTCCCAGGCGAAGAGTACAATGAGGGCAGAGAAGGAGCATACCACAGCAGCGCAAAGGCAACAGCGACCCAGAGCAGCCGAGAGCCCAGCAAGTGCAGTGCAAAGGCAACAAGAGGTTAGGAGGGCTGACACAGGCCCAACTAGGGCAGCGCAAGAACATCATAACCCAGTCTAGGGTGACGCAAGCCCTTCCTGAGTAGCGCAGAGGCTGACGCAGAGGGATTAAGAGCAGCATTGGGGTTCCCAGAGGCCAAAAAAGGGCCGAGTTTTGTAAATGTTGTTTGAGGGTGTGAATCAGTCACAGTTTTCTATCTCCAGGATAGAGGTGTTGCTGCAGTTTATATTTCTCTGTCGGGTTAACCAATTTGGTGCCCAGGTTTGTTGTACGTAGAATCTGCATAATAATAAAAACCCTCCAAAATCTAGTTGCACTAGTTTTCCCGCATTGGGTTTTTTCGGGGACATTTGTCCAGAAAATCCTTGTGTGTCACTTTTCCATTGAGCATGTTATTTAGTACTCGATCTATCTGTGTAGGCTGTTAACTATATTTACTTCAATGTTAATGCTGAATTTTTTAGATTAATAACTTATGTATGTAGTAGAAGTAAATCAAGATTTAACAGTAGGGTCTTTGTTTAGTAAATTCAAAAATTTTCCCAATATTCATGCAGATTGGGCAGGAACATTGATGATTGTAAAAGCACTAGTGGAGCAACGTTCTATCTACGTGACTATCTCGTAGCATGGTTGAGCAAGAAGCAATGTTCAGTCTCCTTGTCCACGACAAAAGAAACATATATAGTACCAGCAACATGTTGTACTCAGGTTCTCTAGACGAAGCAAATCCTGCAATATCTCCAAGTGAAGTGTGATGAGCCCATTTCGATATTCTATGACAACATTAGCGCCATGAGACTTTCCAAAAATCATGTCATGCATTCAAAAAAAAAACACATTCCTATTAAATACCTTATTCTTCAGGAACAAATTGCAGAGAAGAATATCAAGGTAGAGTACATTGGGACAAACAAGAAAATAGCAGACATCTTCACCAAAACTCTACCTCGCGAGACCTTTGAGTATCTTCGGCAAAAGCTTGGGATTCTACTTGGTTCAGATTGATATGCATTCTATCAAGCCAAGCAAGCAAGGAGAGAAAGGCATGTTGCAGGAAAAGAGAGGAAGATATCATTGTCAAGGGGAGTTACCCTTTGCTATTGATGTCAAAGGGGGAGAGAATTCATGAGAGGAAGATCGGAAGCATGGAGTTAGGGGGAGTAGCAATCACAGGGGGAGCACGTGTGTTGCCATCAATGTAAAAGGCAAAAATTGTTGAAATTTGGTTGTCATTGATGTCAACCCAAGCAACAGCTAGAAGAAGCCTCGCTTTTGTTGAGGAAATTAATTGGGAAGATTAGTATGTTTGGGCTCAAGACCATCTTCATTTTCTTTCTTTTTTATGGTACTGATTTCTCTTACCAAATGACTATCTTCCCTTTTATCACCATACTTTTTCTTAAAAGCAATTACAATGGATTCAAAAGTATTGAATGAATTATCAGGCTTTTTCGTAAACCATTCAGCAACATCTTCGCCAAAAGTAAGAACAAAAGTTTTCATCTTTACATCCTCGAAATTATTTTTTGCAACTGCAATTCTATTCCACCAGTTAGTGAAAGCAAACAAATGAGATTTAACACTAACTTCATCATTTCCTTGAAAGATAGGTAATTTATCCATCTGAGGGACATCATGGGGATAACCCTGAATATTAGCAAAATTACACGGGGCAAAAATATCCATGATATCATTTTTATGATTTTAGAAATAGATCCGTGTTCAAGAATAGTCAAAAGGTCTTCAAGAAGTGAGCTTCTTAGCAGGAACTCTTGTAAGAAATGAAAGAATTGGAGTCGCCACTTGAACATGAAACTAATTCTAAAACAGAAGAAATAATCGAGAGATAGCAGATGGATATCAGGGGGGATTCTTGTCTGGGAATAAAAATATGAATAAGTGGAGTCGCCACCCAAACAAGAAGCCAACCGAAATATCCAGGTGCTAAAGATACGATGATGAAATGATTAGTGATATGACGAAAGATAAGTCGATGAAAATATGAAGAGATGAAAGACGCCAGAAAATGTGATCCCTTGTGACAGCCTAATGAATGGCGAGAGAAGATTTGAAGATTATAAAATGTCGTTAAGACCAAGGACAGAAAAACTCTATCCCCGGCAACAGCGCCAAAAAATGTTGTGGCACAGATTGTCAAGGCACCGCGACAACGGCTCAGATCGGGGGTTGTCACCTTTATCCCCAATCTCTCTATTTAAGCCGTCTCCTTGCAAACTAAGGGAGGTAGACCCTATTAGAAATGAGGATGAAGAATCCAGGAGACACAGCTAAAACATCAAATACTTGATAAAATGAACGAGATTCCACAGATCTAAATTAGATTTCACGTTTAAGACCAGTGCCTTATGGAGTTAAACAAAATATCGTTATGCAAATTGTAAACAAGTAGGCGACAATTAACTGCTGCTTATTAAAACACGATTGATCAATGATATTCAATTGAAAAAACACCACAACCATGAATAACAATAACATGAAAATGCCAGATGTTTGAAAGATTTCCAGATTTATGATGCTTCAATTAACTTCGATCCAGAAAATATTTCTATAGTCAAAACTTTAGATAGAAAAATTTTAGCACATTTGACTATGGAAAATTTGAAATTTTTTTATATTTTTGTATTTTCTATATATTTTTTTTAAAGATTTTTATATTTTTATATTTTTTATTATTTTTTATTTTATAAATCTAAAACAAATAAAAAATCTAAATCTAAACTCCAAATAAAACTAAAGTTAAAATTTAATTCTAAAACTAACACTAAAACAAACTAAAATTAAACTATAAAGTTAAACTAAATTAAAACTAAGTTAAATCTAAAAATGAAATAAAACTAAACAAATTAGAATAAAACTAAATTAAAATAAAAAATTAGAATTTAAAAAGGCTAAATCTAAAACCTACGCTAAACTTGAACAAATCGAATGAAATGAAACTATCGAATTCTACAACCTAATACTAATTTACATTATTCACAATGAAATCTAAACTAAATCGAACCATGCACTAAATGAACCAAAAAATAAACGCGGGTTTCAAAGTTTATATGTGTTCTTGCTGTATTGTTCGTGGTTGCAGGTCGAAATCGACGGAGCTGGACAGTGTAAGGGAAAACTTTGAAATGCAGAGACAGCTCGGCGGGTTTGAGGATGCGATTTTTTTGTGTTTTTGCTTGCGGATTTGCAGATGAACGATGACGCAGACGGCAAGGAGATGGATATGCGCACGCGTGAAGGTTTGAGGGTTCGAATGGCAGAGGGCTGAGCTTCAAAAGCGGCGGCAATGGAGATACGTGGGCAGAGAAACACGTAGACGCCAAACGTATGCAGAGTGCTCAGTGATTGGGCAGGACGGAAGGAGAATAAAATAGATTGAATATGCAGTGATGAAGGGACGGGCTTGGATGGCTTGCAGAGGTGCGAAAGCAAAGGCTGGCTTGGACGTGAGGGCATGCAGAAATCGGATGGAGGACGAATTGAATGATGAAGAGAGTTCGACAGTAGTGAGAAAAGTGGACGCAGATGAAGGTCGGATGTAGTGAATAACCCAGTTCGTACAATTTCTTCCTTCAAAGTTAGATTTTCAACATTGTTCGAATCCAATGACATCCAGATTGCCCACAGAGATGATTTGAGGCCAGATCTGGCCCTTGGGGGCTGGATTTGGCTTCAAAAATTAAAAAAAAAATTTGATTCAAATTCACAACCTGCAAGATCTGAAGATATACATGCCAATTTGATGATTAAACCCTTACAGTTAAATAAAATTTACAAATTTACAACTAGTTTACAGATTTAAAACCCTCAAGGTCGGATTTAGAATCCATTTTAGCACAATTTTCAGAGATTTAAAGTTTTGGGAGAGGCAGAAGCTTTCGAAACCCTGCAAAACCACAAATATCGTAAGATAGACCTGAAATTTAACAAATAAAGAGCTTATCAGATTTATGTTTATTGAGAGTCGACTGGTCCAACCGAAGACTTCCCCAGACGCCCAATCTTAAAAAAAAAATTCCCTGCACACTTGGATCTGAATCTTAGATTGATAGAGATTTAAGAAAACAACATGAGACCCTTAAAAAAATCATAATGTTATTTTATAAACCTAGAAAACTGCACAAGATACTTGTATGCAGATTAATCCATGAAAGCCATCAACCATAAAATACAAGAAACAAAGTAGCAGAGTTTAGAGACAATTCACGACATAGATCTGAAGAGGAACATCCAGATTTGTAACCCCAAAGTCTTTATGCTTTATTCCTCAAAAAAGTTTACAAGAGCTTCTAAGAGCAAGTGCACGATCCTGAGATCGAATGATTCAAAAATGAGAAAGACCTCTAAATTTATAGGACAAGATCTCTAACGGCTAGTTTGGATGATCATCGTCAAATAATCTCAACCGTCCAAAAAATTTAATTATCTTTTAATCCGGAGCGTTGAAATTAAAATTTTGGGGAAAAAACGAATTTATCATTTAATTCAATTTTAATTAACTCAAAAATACTATTTTTGAGTTAATTACCCCAAAATTTTGACCTTGACTTAACCACTAAGGCCCAAGGGTCCAATATTTCTTAAAATTCTCAATATTCCCTTGGCCTGGGGCTGTCAAAATCATTTTCCAAGGACCCACAAATTTTTCCTTTAAAGATTTAATCCTAATTTAGGACCCTAAATTAACTAAATTTCTAGTTTAGGATTTTATTAATTAATTGACCAGGAAATTTAATTAATTGACTAAGAGGGAATTATAATTATTTTTCCAACTCTCTTTTACATGAGATAATACATTTACATACATGAAGGGGGAAAACCCATTCGTATAGACCCTCAAATAAATACCCAGTTCTGCGACTCAAAATATGATCTAGTAGACCAAGTAGCTCAAACTACTTTTACAAGGACTCGATAAAAACACTAGGACTCACTTAGTATGCTGATGATAAAATCCACCCTAGCTTTGGGGTGAGGCTGGAGGGAAAAACTCTGCCGATCACTTTCGTGAATCAGTGAGAAAAAAACCTCCTAGGATGGAAGTCATCAACAACATACTAGGCTTACCTAGGTTGTTACATACATGGATGGTCTTACTTAGATCATTTACATCATAAAATGCAGAATGGGTTTACATCATTTATAACAATGTCAACTGTCGATGAAATCTGGATGATGGAATCTGAATGGCGCAACTACGTTGAACATGACAAATCCCATTTGAAAAAATGGGGGTGTACTGCTATGGGGTAGTTGACAAAGTGTGGTCAACATCTAGCTCTACTTGGGGACACTTTGCTTCATTGAAGGAATGTGAGAATCCAGAATCTGCATCCAAGCAACACACAAGATTACATAAGTAGCGTCCATCCAAATATCATTATATAACATCAAGCTCATGAAAAATAGAAGCTCTTCTTTTATTTATTATTCTACTTAACATGAAAAGTAAATCTACTCTAACTGCAAAATGAAATGCTGAAATAACAAGGTGTAAGGTTAGAGATACAATACAGAGGATGCCCTGTGGCATCAGATGTGCTCAATATAGTGCATGCTGAGCATTTGCCTGCTTTCAGGCAAGTCTGTAGGTTGCTTTTCAGATGTGCCATGGCCGATCTTGCATAATGTAGGACTCTGTCTTATCCAAATGTCAAGCTGCTCTCGACCATCAGACTAATCAAACCGCTTACTTCTTCCTTTCTTCTTCTTTCTCTTCGTCTGAGTGGGTTGTGATGTCAGCAATGAGATTACTGTAGATTTCTTGTCCTTATCTTGAAATTCCTTATACAAAACCTTTGATGAACCTGGAGCGCAACCAATCTTATTCTGGACATACTCTGTCAATGGTGACACATAAGCTTGGTATTTCTCAACATCCTTTGTAGCCATAGTTAACTCTTCCTTAATGGGAAAAGTGACCTCCGTGTGATGAGATGGAAACTGCTTCAGCAAACTGGGAGGCCTATGATCTGTTGACAAATCTGACTTGGGTTGGAAATCTGGCATGTGTGATCGTTCCCTTTTTTCCAACTTCTTCTGTATGGAACTCATCTCCCTGGCATGCATTTCTTCAATAGTTGACATATTGTGTTGAAGAGACATCTGATTAGAATGATTAACTTCCATCATTTTTAACCTGTTTTCCATGACATTTATTTCCTGTGCATGACTTTCTTCTAAGGTATTTATCCGATTCTGAAGATTGATCTGGTTAGCTTCCATGTTTTGAATCATTTTATCATTATCTGCTTTCATGGCCATGAAGAAATTTTGCATACAGTTCATCTCTTTCTTATGATTTGTTTCCATGATTATCATTTCCTTAACACGTTTTTCTTCCATGGCAATTATTTGATTGGAGTGATTAAATTCCATGATCTTTAACCTGTTTTCCATGACATTTATTTCCTGTGCATGACTTGCTTCCATGGAAGTTATCTTATTTTGAAGATTGATTTGGTTAGCTTCCATGTTTTGGATCATTTGCGTATGATTGGGTTGCACATCCTTAATCATCTGAGCTAGCTCCTTAACCTGACTTTCATGATCTTCTATATGCATGTGATAGTCCTTACCAACAACATTAATTTGATGACTTGACCTTGCCATTCTACTAGCTATGATCATTTTGACAATGGGACAAGTAGCCTCTTCATGAAGAGCATCACAAACTCTACAATAAGGAGGAACTTCATCCACAAGATTTGCAAATTCAAGTTGATTTGTCGGTCTCTGCTCATTAGATAAGCCTCTTTTCTGCAAAGCATTATTATTTCTAGGTTGGTAATTCTGCGTTTGAGCCCTTTCCATTTGAACCAACCTAGCCTGTAAGACACTTATTTCCTTAGCATGTTCAGAGATCAATTTCGCTTGATTAAGCTCCATGCTTTCAAGATTTTGCATTAACCTTTTCATAGGGTCATCATCGTCTTCTTCAATTTCTTTTCCCTTATAATCTGTCAAAGACCTATCAAAATATGGAGTTTTGGACATTCCAGATGCTTTCTTATCCTTTTCAATCTCCTCAGCCAAAGATTGACAAGCTTTGTAATTTGCAGTTTTAGCCCGCCTTAACTCATATGAAGTATCAGAATCAAAAGCATCAATGTAAAAATTCAGAAGAGATCCATCAAGAGGTTTATGAGTTTGAGATATTTCTCTAAGGATACCATTAAATCTCCTGTTAAATTCTTCAGTCGTTTCATTTTCTTTCTTTTTTATGGTACCGATTTCTCTTACCAAATGCCTAGCTTCCCTTTTATCACCATACTTTTTCTTAAAAGCAATTACAATGGATTGAAAAGTATTGACTGAATTATCAGGCTTTTCCGTAAACCATTCAGCAACATCTTCGCCAAAAGTAAGAACAAAAGTTTTCATCTTTACATCCTCGAAATTATTTTTTGCAACTGCAATTCTATTCCACCAGTTAGTGAAAGCAAACAAATGAGATTTAACACTAACTGCATCATTTCCTTGAAAGATAGGTAATTTATCCATTTGAGGGAGATCATGGGGATAACCCTGAATATTAACAAAATTACACGGGGCAAAAATATCCATGATATCGTTTTTAAGATTTTAGAAATAGATCTGTGTTCAAGAATAGTCAAAAGGTCCTCAAGAAGCGAACTTCTTGGCAGGAACTCTTGTAAGAAATGAAAGAATTGGAGTCGCCACTTGAACATGAAACTAATTCTAAAACAGGAGAAATAATCAAGAGATAGCAGATGGATACACGGGGGGGATTCTTGTCTGGGAATAAAAAATGAATAAGTGGAGTCGCCACCCAAACAAGAAGCCAACCGAAATGTCCAGGTGCTAAAGATACGATGATGAAATGATTAGTGATATGACGAAAGATAAGACGATGAAAATATGAAGAGATGAAAGACGCCAGAAAATGTGATCCCTTGCGACAGGCTAATGAATGGCGAAAGAAGATTTGAAGATTATAAAATGTCGTTAAGACCAAGGACAGAAAAACTCTATCCCCGGCAACGGCGCCAAAAAATGTTGTCGCACAGATTGTCAAGGCACCGCGACAACGGCTCAGATTGGGGGCTGTCACTCTTATCCCCAATCTCTCTATTTAAACTGTCTCCTTGCAAGTTAAGGGAGGTAGACCCTATTATAAATGAGGATGACAAATCCAGGAGACACAGCTAAAACATCAAATACTTGATAAAATGAACGAGATTCCACAGATCTAAATTAGATTTCACGTTTAAGACCAGTGCCTTATGGAGTCAAACAAAATCTCGTTATGCAAATTGTAAACAAGTAAGTGACAATTAACTGCTGCTTATTAAAACACGATTGATCAATGATATTCAATTGAAAAAACACCACAACCATGAATAACAATAACATGAAACTGCCAGATGTTTGAAAGATTTCCAGATTTATGATGCTTCAATTAACTTCCATCCAGAAAATATTTCTATAGTCAAAACTTTAGATAGAAAAATTTTAGCACATTTGACTATGGAAAATTTGAAATTTTTTTATATTTTTGTATTTTCTATATATTTTTTTTAAAGATTTTGAAATTTTTATATTTTTTTATTATTTTTTATTTTATAAATCTAAAACAAATAAAAAATCTAAATCTAAACTCCAAATAAAACTAAAGTTAAAATTTAATTCTAAAACTAACACTAAAACAAACTAAAATTAAACTCTAAAGTTAAACTAAATTAAAACTAAGTTAAATCTAAAAATGAAATAAAACTAAACAAATTAAAATAAAACTAAATTAAAATAAAAAATTAGAATTTAAAAAAGACTAAATCTAAAACCTACGCTAAACTTGAACAAATCGAATGAAATGAAACTATCGAATTCTACAACCTAATACTAATTTACATTATTCACAATGAAATCTAAACTAAATCGAACCATGCACTAAATGAACCAAAAAATAAACGTGGGTTTCAAAGTTTATATGTGTTCTTGCTGTATTGTTCGTGGTTGCAGGTCGAAATCGACGGAGCTGGACAGTGTAAGGGTGTTGACACCTAATCCTATGGATGGGTGTGCATATTTAATATTGTATATTAATTAATATTAGGAAATAAGGAAGGCCAAGAGTCATTGGGAGATGAATCCCAATAGCCTCACCTCCATGTATAAATCCATGTGCATCCTTCAGCTAATACACATTCTGATTTTGAGGAGTTACCTCCTAGTTTGACATGGAATCAGAGCCAGCTCCACTATTGGCATTTCTGCCTGTGGTGTAACTCCCTCTCCTTTGCTCAGTCAATTTTTTATTAATAGTTTTTTGCTGCTCTTAATTGCTAGACTGTTATTCTTCATTTTTTTTCTCTATATAGCCCTGACATTTGCAGCTCCAGCTCCTGCAGCTCCTGAAGACACTGCAAATTGCAGGCTCCCCTGCCACTCTGCAACTCAGCACCTGCACACTGTCATTTCAGTTTATTTGTAACGCTCAACCCACCTGCGTTCTCTCCTCCCTGCGCTCGTCCCAACAACCACTCCCCGTCTACACTCCATCCCTCACATCTGCTTAACGCCTCCCATTCCCTACGTCGACCACGCTGCCCTCTGCATCGATTACTCAACCAACCAACCGGCCTCAATCAACCGGCCTCTTCACAGCAACCCGTGGGCTCTCTTGCCTATCTCTCTACCCGCGAGCCCCCTGCAATTTTGTTTTACATAACCCTGCATATTTACAGATCCGCTCTCCCAAGTTTACACTTCCATAATACCGCTCCTGTCCACGCTATTCCATACAGCGATTGTCCATATACACACTATATGCAACACTGCCATATCAATACGCCATCCACGCACCTGCGTTTACCATCGCTCCACCGCGCTCATTTCAAACGCTGCAACGTTGCTCCTCGGCCCACGAATTCCAAACGCCAGTCACCCATCTCCTGTCCATTGTATTTAAACGTTGTCCATTGTATTTAAACGCTGTCGTTTGTATATCCAGCGCTGTCTCCATATATATTCCACATATATAAATGCTGTCGTTTGTATATTCCAGCGCTGTCTCCATATTTAAACGCTGTCTTATTTTATGCAGCTCACACCATACCATATATACCATATACCATATACGTTCAATACCATATACACTGGTCTGTCATATGATTCCGTCGTTTAAAAATCCAACGCCCTGCATATATGGTAAAACGTTGTCCATTGAATACGCTATTCCGAGCTGGTTGCAAAACGCTCCATTCCATACATACAACGCTATCCACGCCGGTTTTAATGAACGTTGGTTTTATTGATTACATGGTATATGGATCTGTATTGATTATGTAAAACGCTGTCCATTACATATTTAACACAGCATTCCATATATATTTAAACGCTGTCGTTTAAATATCCAATGCTGTCTCCATAAAGCGTTGTCCATTGCATATTTAACACTTCACCTTCCCATATTCTATACCATTTCCGCCCTTAATACCATTTCCCACCTTCCCATATTCTATATCATTTCCGCCCTTCCCATATTCTATACCATTTCCGCCCCTCCCCAACCATATAATACATTTTTCCCCAAAGAAAAAATATATATATATTTTTTTGGTGCAGAATTCAGTCTCTTAGCAAAGAGTTTTTTGTCCATTTAAATTCAGTGTTTAGCAAGAGTTTTTGTGCAGAATTTAGTTTCCAGCAAAGAGTTTTTTTAAAAACTCAGAGTATTTTTCCAGCAAGAGTTTTTGCTCCTTTAATTGAGCAGATTTCAAGAGTTGAAAGTTTTTATAGCAGAAATTTTTCCTCTTCAGAAGATTTTTTTTTTCCAGAAAAGTTTTTTTTTCTCTCCTCCTTCAAAAGAAGATGACAGTCCCTTCATCTTCTAAAGAGGCTGCCTACTTGGCACAGAAAGAAAAGAGACATGCTTCAGGTCCATCCAGAGGAAGAGAAGGCAGAAGACGAAGAAGAAACTTCATAGAAAAGGGGGGCAGAAAATCTAAAGCTCAGTAGCAAACAAATCAAGACAGAGGTAAAACTAATGACAAAGACAAAGGTAAACCAGCTGAATCCGCTCATTCTGTTCTAGCACATTGTAACAATGGAGTAACTGAAAGCCTATTTGATGTTTCATTTACTTCATGGAGAGATGATTGGTTGCTAGATTCAGGAGCAACATGTCACATGACATTTAGAAAATATTTTTTTGAAGAATTCACTGACAAAGTTGATGGAGCAGTATATTTCGCAGATAAATCCAAACTCAAGCCATCAGGGCTTGGCACAGTCAGGCTTAAACTGCCTGGTCTTCCTGATCATATCCTACATGAGGTTCTATACCTCCTGGAGTTGAAGAGAAACTTGTTGTCCCTGATCGAAATCCGGCAGCAAGGACACTCAGTTCACTTGTTTGATGGCAAGGCAGAGGTCAGATCAGCATCAGATCACTCACTTGTCATGGAGGGAATTGAAGAAGGGAGACTCTTGAAGCTGAAAGGTTCATCTGCTCATGCTCAAAACTTTGCATTCAGTTCACATCATGATGAAGGTACATTTCCATCAAGTATTTTATGGCATGCTAGATTTGGACACTTAAACTATGACAACCTTCGTTTGTTGAAGAAAAATGGTGTTGATGGATTGCCTACAATTCCTAGAAAACCTAAGGAATGTGATGCTTGTATTCTAGGAAAGCATAGCAAACAACCATTTCATGATTCACACTCCAGAGCACATAGAAAACTTGAACTTGTTCATTTAGATTTATGTGGCCCTATGCCTATTGCTTCTGCAAATGGAAACAAATACATGATGACATTTATTGATGACTACACCAGAATGTGTTGGATTTACTTACTGAAGAATAAGTCCGATGCTTTTCAAACTTTCAAGAATTTTCATGCATGGATTGAAAATGATGCACAAACACATATTGGCTCTCTACGTACTGATAATGGAAAAGAATACACCTCAAATGAATTTGAAAATTATCTTTGTCAACATGGAATCAAACATCAAACAACCGTGCCATATAATCCACAACAGAACGGTGTAGCTGAAAGAATGAACAGAACCATTTTAAATATGGTCCGCTCCATGTTATTTTTCAAGAATGTAAAATTGATGTTTTGGGCTGATGCAGTTCTATGTGTTGTTTACATAAAGAATAGGTGTCCTCCAAGTTCAATTAGAAACAAAACTCCTTTTGAAATGTGGCATGGCCACATTCCTTCGGTAAAGCATTTCAGGGTCTTTGGGTCCACCTGTTATGCCTTGATACCCAAGGGTCAAAGGAACAAACTTGGTGCTAGAAGCAGAAATTGTATCTTCTTGGGGTACTCCAATACCTCCAAAGGATATCGTCTCTATGATGAAGCAAATAAGAAGTTTGTGATAGCAAGAGATGTCATATTTCTTGAATCTTCCAAGAGTGACAAGGTTGTTGAGCGGCAACTTGATCGCTTGGATAGATTCACACATGCAAAGTCTTTCCAAGAATTTGATAATGTGATTCCACACCTTGAAGGGGGGATTCCGATATTGAATCAAACTGTGGAATCATATCCTGAAGCATTCTCTCCCCCACATGAAGAAACAACCACGGATGACACATTGGATGATGTGATTGACAGAATTGGGAGATTGAATCTTGAATCAATCCCAACTCAGTCAAGTGACCAGCCTGGGCCATCTCAGAAAGGTCCTCCCAAATGGCTGACAAAGACACTGGAGGATGTTCATCCCGATGAGGTTGGAAAAACAGGAACAAGAAGTTCCACTCAAGAAATCGAAGGTGATGTAGATAATTCTGATTCCCCTGTTGATATGGATATTGCTTATAACCGTGAATTGAGTTTGTCTACAGATCATGAACCAACTTCCTTCAAAGAATCCGCTTCTCATGATGAATGGAAAGAAGCGATGCAGAAGGAGTATGATGCCTTGATAAAGAATGGCACTTGGAAGCTGGTTGATCCGCCTTTGGGAACAAAAACAATTGGCTGTAAGTGGGTCTACAAGAACAAGTATAAAGCAGATGGCTCACTTGACAAGCACAAGGCCAGGCTTGTGGCAAAAGGTTTCGCACAAAAAGAAGGAGTCGATTATGAAGAAACTTTTTCTCCCACAGCAAAATGGACCACCATCCGAACTCTCTTTGCCTTAGCAGCTCAGAATGGATGGAAAGTCCATCAGATGGATGTAAAAACAACCTTCTTGAATGGAGATCTAAAGGAGAAAGTTTATATGTCCCAGCCAGAAGGATTTGTGATAAAGGGTCAAGAACACAAAGCTTGCAAACTTGTAAAATCCTTGTATGGCCTCAAGCAAGCACCACGAGCCTGGTATGAGAAATTGACCGAGCATCTTCTGAAACTTGATTTCAAACATTTTGATCTTGATGATGCAACTTTGTTTGTTAAGAAAGTTGGAAAAACAATTGTATATCTTGTGGTATATGTAGATGATCTTTTGATAACAGGAAACAATGAGAGCTATATTGCATCCATGAAGAAAGAGTTGAAGAAAGGTTTTGAAATGACCGATTTGGGTCATGTTCATTACTATTTGGGTATTGAAGTAATTCAACATCCTAAATTCATATTTCTTTCTCAAAAGAAGTACATTGGAGATCTCTTGAACAAATTTGGCATGGGTGACTGTAATCCCTTAACCACTCCAATGGAACAAAACTTGAAGCTCACATCTATTGAAGGGAAGGAATTTGAGGATGCAACTAAGTATAGACAGCTTGTAGGAAGTCTTATCTACCTGACCACCACCAGACCTGACATTTCATTTGCTATTGCAATCCTCTCAAGGTTCATGCAAAAATCTTGTGAAGGACATTGGTCTGCTGTGAAAAGAGTGTTAAGGTACTTGAAGGGGACTCAAGACTTTGGACTCAAATATACACAGGTAGGCGACTTCAGCTTGATCGGATACTCTGATTCAGACTTTGATGGCGACAAAGAAACAGGGGTGTCTACTACAAGTTACACCATGAATCTTGGATCAGGAGCTGTCTCATGGAGATCACGCAAACAGTCAGTTCCAGCAGATTCCACGACCGAGGCAGAATATGTGGCAGCAGCTGAAGCAACAAAAGAAATTGTGTGGCTCCGGAAAATCCTGGAATATTTGCAGATGAAACAAATGTATTCCACTCCACTCATGATCGACAACACTTCTGCAATAAAGTTGGCCAAGAACCCAAAGTTCCATGATCGAACAAAGCACATCGATACAAAGTACCATCTAATTCGACATCATGTTCAGGCCAAAACCATCCATCTACATCATTGTTCCACAAATGAGCAAACTGTTGACATCTTCACCAAAGCACTTGGAAGAGAAAAGTTTGAAAAGTTTAGATCGATGCTTGGACTCACCAACATCCCTTCGGATTAAAGGGGGGAATGTTGACACCTAATCCTATGGATGGGTGTGCATATTTAATATTGTATATTAATTAATATTAGGAAATAAGGAAGGCCAAGAGTCATTGGGAGATGAATCCCAATAGCCTCACCTCCATGTATAAATCCATGTGCATCCTTCAGCTAATACACATTCTGATTTTGAAGAGTTACCTCCTGGTTTGACAAAGGGAAAACTTTGAAATGCAGAGACAGCACGGCGGGTTTGAGGACACGGTTTTTTTGTGTTTTTGCTTGCGGATTTGCAGATGAACGATGACGCAGACGGCAAGGAGATGGATATGCACACGCGTGAAGGTTTGAGGGTTCGAATCGCAGAGGGTTGAGCTTCAAAAGCGACGGCAATGGAGATACGTGGGCAGAGAAACACGTAGACGACAAACGTATGCAGAGTGCTCAGTGATTGGGCAGGACGGAAGGAGAATAAAATAGATTGAATATGCAGTGATGAAGGGACGGGCTAGGATGGCTTGCAGAGGTGCGAAAGCAAAGGCTGGCTTGGACGTGAGGGCATGCAGAAATCGGATGGAGGACGAATTGAATGATGAAGAGAGTTCGACAGTAGTGAGAAAAATGGACGCAGATAAAGGTCAGATGTAGTGAATAACCCCGTTCGTACAATTTCTTCCTTCAAAGTTAGATTTTCAACATTGTTCGAATCCAATGACATCCAGATTGCCCACAGAGATGATTTGAGGCCAGATCTAGCCCTTGGGGGCTGGATTTGGCTTCAAAATTTTAAAAAAATTCTGATTCAAATTCACAACCTGCAAGATCTGAAGATATACACGCCAATTTGATGATTAAACCCTTACAGTCAAATAAAATTTACAAATTTACAACTAGTTTACAGATTTAAAACCCTCAAGGTCAGATTTAGAATCCATTTTAGCACAATTTTCAAAGATTTAAAGTTTTGGGAGAGGCACAAGCCTTCGAAACCCTGCAAAACCACAAATATCGTAAGATAGACCTGAAATTTAACAAATAAAGAGCTTATCAGATTTATGTTTATGGAGAGTCGGCTGGTCCAACCGAAGACTTCCCCAGACGCCCAATCTTAAAAAAAAAATTCTCTGCAAACTTAGATCTGAATCTTAGATTGATAGAGATTTAAGAAAACAACATGAGACCCGAAAAATCAGAATGTTATTTTATAAACCTAGAAAACTGCACAAGATACCTGTATGCAGATTAATCCATGAAGGCCATCAACCATAAAATACAAGAAACAAAGTAGCAGAGTTTAGAGACAATTCACCACATAGATCTGAGAAGGAACATCCAGATTTGTAACCCCAAAGTCTTTATGCTTTATTCCTCAAAAAGTTTACAAGAGCTTCTAAGAGCAAGTGCACGATCCTGAGATCGGATACCTCAAAAATGAGAAAGACCTCTAAATTTATAGGACAAGATCTCTAACGGCTAATTTGGAGGATCCTCGTCAAAATAATCTCAATCGTCCAAAAGATTTAATTATCTTTTAATCCGGAGCGTTGAAATTAAAATTTTGGGGAAAAAACGAATTTATCATTTAATTCAATTTTAATTAACTCAAAAATATTATTTTTGAGTTAATTACCCCAAAATTTTGACCCTGACTTAACCACCAAGGCCCAAGGGTCCAATATTTCTTAAAATTCTCAATATTCCCTTGGCCTGGGGCTGTCAAAATCATTTTCCAAGGACCCACAAATTTTGTCTTTAAAGATTTCATCCTAATTTAGGACCCTAAATTAACTAAATTTCTGGTTTAGGACTTTATTAATTAATTGACCAGAAAATTTAATTAATTGACTAAGAGGGAGTTATAATTATTTTTCCAACCCTCTTTTACATGAGATAATACATTTACATACATGAAGGGGGAAAACCCATTCGTATAGACCCTCAAATAAATACCCAATTCTGCGACTCAAAACATGAACTAGTAGACCAAGTAGCTCAAACTACTTTTACAAGGACTCGATAAAAAACACTAGGACTCACTTAGCATGCTGATGACAAATTCCACCCTTGCTTTGGGGTGAGGCTGGAGGGAAAAACTCTGCCGATCACTTTCATGAATCAGTGAGACAAAAAACCTCCTAGGATGGAAGTCATCAACAACATACTAGGCTTACCTAGGTTGTTACATACATGGATGGTCTTACTTAGATCATTTACATCATAAAATGCAGAATGGGTTTACATCATTTATAACAATGTCAACTGTCGATGAAATCTGGATGATGGAATCTAAATGGCGCAACTACGTCGAACATGACAAATCCCATTTGAAAAAATGGGGGTGTACTGCTATTGGGTAGTTGACAAAGTGTGGTCAACGACGTGCTTAACCACTACCTCGGAAAATGTGTACACAGAAAAACAAAAACAACAATAAATGTTGTACTTTCTCCCTCGTTTTTCGTACCCAAAAATACAGCAATAAATGTTGTTGTACAACCTCCTCTTTTTGCATGCAAAACAACAATAAAAGTTGTTGTACGACCTCCTTGGAAAGCGCACAGACTGTAGTAAATGTTGTACGAAAACTGCCTCGATTTCTGTGCACAGTAACAGCAGCAGGCTGTACGGCCCGGCTCATAATCCCGGCCACAAAAACAACTTTCCTCCCTCGAAATCTA
Source organism: Pinus albicaulis (assembly GCA_034641835.2). Classification (NCBI taxonomy): domain Eukaryota; kingdom Viridiplantae; phylum Streptophyta; class Pinopsida; order Pinales; family Pinaceae; genus Pinus; species Pinus albicaulis. Next base: position 1,688,720,677 of record CM076579.1, on the reverse strand, counting down.
TGCCAGAAAGTGTACAGTTGCCTAGGAATGCATACCCAAAGCTGCTGTACAAAATCTACCTTGAAAAACGTGCCAAAATTGCCTTGAACTATGTGCCAACCCTGCTGTAGGGATTTGCTGAAGTTCTACCTCGGTATGCATGCCAAGGTTCTGTCTCCTTCTCAATACTCAAAAATCTCCTGTGCTCTCTTCTTCTCCTTCTCTTAATCTGCTCGTGAAAGAATGAATGACCTTTTCCCTCCTTTTCCTCCTTTAATCTAACCCTAAGTGACTTTTGGGGAATCCCTAAATCCAATGGCTGAGATAGCTTTAGATCTAGGGTTGACATAAATGCTCATTTAAATCTCACTTTCCATTTTTTAATTCACCCCACTTTAATAAAGACCCACTTAGTCATTTTTTTCCAAAGTCACTTTTCCCTTTCTAATTTCACATTGACTTTATTAAAGTCACTTTAAAATTAGACTTAGTAACTTTATCACTTAAAGTCACTTTTAAATTAGATTTGACTTTATAACTTTATAAAGTCACTTTAGGAGAAAAATTAAATTATTTTGGACACTTTTCCCTAGGCCAAAGATCAAAGCCTTCGAGAACCACCTGTCCTCCGGTAACCAAATTTCAACAAGCAAGGCTGAGGTATTTTCAATGTTTTTCTTGTGAATGAATTCTAGGCAATCTTCGGCCTTTTCTGTGAAAGTTTATGATCCTATCTCGACCCCTTTTCTTGTGATTGTTCACACCTTGTTAAGGCCAGATCTGTGAATTTTGGAGGGGTTTTGCGGCTTAAAATTTCAACCCCTTTGGATATGTTTTGTGGCATCCGTTGAAGATAAGTTTTGTTGAAATTTAAAGGACCAACTGATGGGGGTGTCCACATGCTGAGTGAATAGCTGTGAGAAGGAAGCATTCGTGGACGCATGCATTGCCAGCTCGGCCTTCGTTTTTCCACCCCTTTTGTGTGCCTTTTACTTCTTGATTTTTCTTTGTATTACTGCTCATAGCTCAAGGGTTAGAGTTTGCTTTGAAAGATATGACAGTTGTATTACCTCTTAATGATGAGTCAATTCATAGCTCATCAGGGTTGGGACATGCAAGGGTTCCTTCTTTTGATGTAATGGAGCAACATGTGCTCAGGAACCAAGTGATGACCATATGAGTGAAGTAGAGCTCATGCTATGCTTTTTTCCACGTGATAATCTTTGTCCTTGGCCATATTTTGCATTTAAATTTTCCTTCCTTTATTTTTCTATGGCCATGATATGTTGGGAATCAGATTGTCGTTAGACCAAAACCCGCAGGTGTTATTCAACGATCGCATCACCAGAGAAAAGGATCTACGAGAGGCGGTTAGTCACATTGGTTTATCCAATGTCTAATAATCTCTTCCCCAACAATAGGCAAGTGTGTATTGAAATCGGGACCTACGCTCTGATACCACTTGTTGGAAATCACAATTGTCATTAGACCAAAACCCGCAGGTGTTAGTCAACGATCGCATCGCCAGAGATAAGGATCCACGAGAGGTGGTTAGTCCATGTCACGAAGCACACTGGGAGCATTGGTTTATCGAATGTCCAACACGATATGCTCATTCTATTTCCTTTAGGTACATCAACCTCCTAGGGCAAAGTTTCTAGGCCCTACCCAAGTATGTGGATATATCAGTGTCAAATCCCAAATAACTCATGATAAGTTGAACCCAAAGAATGAAGGGGAGATGGAACTAAGCTATCTCAATCGGGGCTTCCCAAGTATTACCCCTCCTATACCCATTTGGTCGTTAAGGGAGATCCCACTACACTAGGATCAAAGATTAACTCCCCATTTAAAGTGAGAGAACAAGATCACTGTCAAAACCCATCATTCTTCCAGATCACCCCATAATCCATACCAAATTCCCAAGAACAAACAAGCATAAGCACCGGATTGCAAAGTGACCAAAGTACCTTTTGAGAGGAAGCTCACCTTCATCCATGTGCTCATGCCAGATGGGCGAGAAGCAAATTCCTAATGCAAGTGGTGATGATATATGGCATATCATCAGCTAATGGTGGCTGGCAGAGGTTGTTTGCAGTCAAGCTGGTTGGTTGGCTATCAAATGTAGGAGAAAAACTCTCCTATGGGACTACCCATTTTGGTGGGTAACAAGACCAACCAAGCAATGCAAGTAGTTGACACAATACAAAATAGGGCAATGGGCATTACCTTACACAAAAGAGGTTGTGTAACGAATAAAATTCGTATACTTCAGCGGTATGCTCTGATACCAATGTGACGAACAAAGTTCGCATATGCAGCGGATTAATCTTCAGAAGACTTGAAAGATGTAAACATCCAATGTATATTGAGTATTATATAAAAGAATTGATGAGATGATTACAATGAGGGTGAGGGTCCAAGGCAGGTAAATCTTCACAACGGTTATGTCCTTAGGGACATACCTCTTCATTACTAACTATTTAGTTAATTAATCATTAATTATGATTATATTGTTTACATTATTTTTTATTATTTTACTATAAAGTATATTCATAACATTGCCCTCCTCTTCAAAAAGTTGTCCTCAAAGCTTACTGTTGAAAGGGCTTGATCTCTTTTCTCTTTTCGAATATCTTCTTATCTCGGAACTATCATCTTCATTGATACAAGACGATATGATCTTCTGATTGATAAACAAAATTGTTGAACTGAGAATGGATCTAACCATCCTAAATTAATATTCTATGGAATGTTGTAGTTACTACATATTTCAGATGAATTTTTATCACAAGATTAAATTACGCTGACATTAGTAGTCTTCAGATTATATGCATCTTGTTTCTGTTCTGAGTGATACATATTTGTAGACCAATGGAGATGTTTGCTCTTGTGATTCGGATGTTGACAAAGAGTTCTTGTGATTTGATTTCCCTTAAACATGTTTGTGACAATTTCTTAACTTTACTTAAGGTATCTGATTTCCTTCATGTATAGAAGTCACTTGGTTAATTATTGGATCTTTACTTGAAATCTTTGTTGTTTGAACTGCAACTTTTAAGTACGACTTCACATCAACTGATCTATCCTCTTCCTGAATTATAATATTGATGGGATCGATATTGGTTCCTTTTTCTTCAAACTGGATTGTTACCTCTGAAGACATCGATGCTTCTTTGTGAATCAATTGTTCTAACTTATCTTGTAGTGACTTCTTATCATTCTTAACCTTTTTTATTTGTGTAAGTAGGTTTTGATTATGATTCTTTAGAAATGTAGGTTCTTCATTTTTTGAATTATTGACTTTACTCTTAGTGTCTTTCTCATCTTTTAAATTTTTTATTTGTTCTAATAACCTTTGATTAAGGGTATTTAAGCGCAAGTTTTCTTCTTCCTTCTCTGATAGATCCTCATTTAGTTTCTTCTCGGAACTTTCACTTTCTTGATTTAATTTTTGCTTCTTAACTTTGGACTTCTTGATTTGTTCAAGTAATTTTTTATTATGGTCCCATAGGCGCAAAATTTCCTTATCCTTCTCTTTTGATTTATTGTAAAACATGTCTTCAAGATCTTTATATTTCTTTTCCGATGCATTGTTTTTTTGTTCAAGCTTATTGAATTCTTCCTCTAATCTTTTCATTTGTGTCCTTGTATTACCTTGATGTTCTTCGGTACTAACTAATATTACCTTGATTTTCTTTGCAATTCTTTTGAAAATATATATATGTATATATATATATAACCTTGAAAAAGGAAGGAGAGGGGAAGATGAATGTAAAGTTATATAAGCAGATTTTAAAAGAGAAAAAATATGAGTTCATGCAAACAAGGTGGGAAGAGCTGATATATCTAGGCAAGAATAACCCAAAACTTGTTTGGCAGGCACTTCAACCAAGGAAGAAGCAATTTGAAAATAATATTACAGCCAATCAGTGTTTTGACTATGCAAGGAAACTCTATGAAAAAAAATTAGAGGTTGAGCGTCCTCCCAGGATCAACACATCTACAAAGCTTTTCACAGTGCAGGAGGTGGAGGCAGGAATTAAAAAGTTGAAAGCAGGGAAGGCAAAGGACTTTGTTGAACTTCAAGCAAAATATCTAAAGTGGGGAATGAACATTTTGGCACCCCCGATCATGGAAATATTCAACAACGTCATTCAACAAGGGTTCCCAAGGGATTGGACAACTAGTCTAGCAATTCCCCTTTTTAAAAGCAGAGACATTAATAATCCTTCCAACTATAGAACCATCATGATCAATCCTCTATTTGCAAAGCTTTTCAGTGGCATGGTAGAAAATAGAATCAGTAAGTGGGCAGAAGTAAAAGAAAAGAGGGCAAAAGGGCAAGCAGGTTTTAGGCTAAGCATTCTACAGTAGATCATGGTATCACGCTGAGACACATTGTTGAAAACGTTTGGGGGAGCAAAGAAGAAGTATTTTGCTACTTTATTGACTTCAAAAAGGCATTTGACACGGTCCCTAGAGATAAGTTGTGGCGTAGAATGGAAGAACTTGAAACTCCTTTACAATATAGAGTTGTTGTCCATAGGATTTACGAAGAGGTGAAAGTCAAGATTAGAACCTCTGCAGGCATTTCAGAAAGTTTTAGAAGTGACATCAGAGTCAAGCAAGGTTGCCCTTTATCCCCTACCCTTTTTGGTTTATATATTGACAAACTGGAAGGGTGGATAAATTTGGAAGGTGGGGAGGGTGTTCGATTGGGGGAGTTTGTGATAAAGCTTCTTCTATATGCCGATGATCTTGTGTTGGTTGCTAAATCGGCCCATGGATTGCAGATGCACCTATATGCCCTTGAGCATTTTTGTAAAGCAGTGGGGATGCAAGTCAATACCAGTAAGACCAAGATAATGATTTTCTCTAATAAAAGGAAGCAAAGCCAGCATATGTTCTTCTTTGAAGGCAACATTCTTGAAGAAGTAAATGAATACAAGTACCTCAGGATCGATTTCAACAACAAGCTTAATTGGGAGGATTGCAGAAATAAAAGAATTTTAGGAGGGTGGAAAACATTATATGCACTTCAAAATAGCAATGTTCCACCAAGACTCCGGTGCGGGGACGTGTGGGAGTACCCTGAAATTTTAGGGAAATTTCGGGGTTGCGAGGAGTCGTCGAGGTATATAATTTTTAATTTTATATATCTATATATATATATATATATATATAATAATAATTCAAGTTCATATTCATTGTTAAATAATACTAAATAGTAAATACTAAATTTAAATTCATAATTGAAATGAATAATGAGATACATTGATCCATCCTCATCATTCATTGAATCATTTTGATACATAGTACATACATATTACAATGTACATCATTCATATGACATACTCAGTATTCTAATTTCTAAATTCTAATATTCATCCATAATCAATGATCATTCAATAATGAAATCTCAAAATACATTGAACCATGATTCCATATCATTCATCATTCATCATTCTACAATCTACAATGTACATTGATTTAAAAAATTAAAAATTAATTTCATCATTCATCATTATACTATTCTAGAATCGAAATTGAAAGCAAATTGAAAACAATGAAATGCTAAGGTCTAAATAGTAAAAGTCTAGAAGTAGATAATATCATGATTCATAATAGATAAGTTTCAAACTCAAAAATAGTTAAGAGTCAAGAGTCTTCAGTCTGAGGTCATCAACTGAAAAGTAAATACTAAAAATGGATAATGAGCACTAAAAATGAAATCAATATCAAGGACTCAATCTCAATGATTGGTCCTCGACATCCATCTGTTGCATGAAGTCATCGGGACCATCAATGGGAATGTCGGTATCTGAATCAAAGTCACTCTCTTGAGCAACCAACGAAACTCCAACCAAACCATGTTGCAGCTCATCTGGTCCATCCTCATCATCTATCTCTGCACTATCCTCTGGATCGACGTCCCATCGTGTTGCCGGTCCCTTCCGATACTTTGGTGTCTTCCTATGTGTAAGACGTAGAGAACTGTGCACTGCAAGTAGCTTCTCTGCTCTCCTAGAGGAAAGTCTATTCCTCTTGAGAGAGTAGATGAAGCTATATGTGGACCAATTCCTCTCTACTGCAGAGGAACTAGCAATCTGAGACAATAAGCGAATAGCAAGTTGTTGGATATCTGGAGCATCATCCCCATGCATGGTCCACCAACCAATGGGGTCAGTCTAGCCTAAATCATTGTGATCTTCCCTTGCATCATGCTTGTTGAAGGGACCATTGAGACTTGCAAATTGCATCCATTGTCTCCTGATTGTTTTCCCTTCTTCTGAACTATACATCTTTGTAATGGCAGCTCGAAATCCCTTTTTGACCTCAGGATCTTCAATGGGAAGAATTCTACCAGTCCTTGGCACATACCATTTTGGGTTGAGAGCATATGCTGCCATGTGCAAAGGTGTATTCATTCGATCCCACCTACGCTGAATAATGGGTCGAATCTGGGTCGTATAAAACTCTAAGGAAGGGTCTTTCTCACAAATGGCCACCCTTACTTGATCCAACATACTATCAAAAGTCTCATAGATTTCTCCAAGAGTAGGAGAATCTATGCCAGTGTCGCGAATGACCTCAACTACAGGACGTAAGAGTGACACCAAATAACCACAATCTGTCCACCAATCATTATCCAATTTCTGAATCCTGATTTTCTTCCCTTACTCTGTCTTGGATTCTGCCCATCTGTTCCAATCTGGAGTCACAACCATGGCCTGCAATGCTGACTGCACCTCCAAATTCCTCTCTAATAAAAGAAAATAACTAGCATATCTGGTATCAGTAAGCTTGAGGAATTCCTTCCTCGCATGAGACTTGTACATGGCTAAAGAGGTGTGGTGATTGCAAATAAACATTTGCGCATTTCTTGCAGCTGTCACCAAGTTAGAAACCCACTCAATTTTGCCAATGTCTTTCAATGCATTATTGAGCACATGCACACAACAAGGGGTCCAGAAAATATGCTTGTATTTACTTTGAATCATTAATCCTACTGATCTACACACTGTTGTTCATCTGTCACAACCTGTACCACATTTGTAGAGCCAACCTCCTCTATAGCATCACGAAGAATCTCAAATTGGAACGCTGCATCTTTGCGCTTTCCAGAACAATCAATAGCTCTAAGAAAGAAAGGCCCATCTCGGCAAGTAACTATGATGTTGATAAGTGGACGTTTGGCAATGTCTGTCCACCCATCCATAACAATAGAACAACCTTCCCTCACCCATGTCTGCCTCAGTTTTTCCTTTTGCACATTAATATTGTTCACTTGCCTTTCTAATATCACTGTCCTCAAATTATGTTCACCTGGGGGCACATATGAGGGTTCTGCTGCTGCAATTTCCTTGACCATCGCCTTGTAGTAAGGAGAACGACTAACATGGAAAGGAATGCCATTGGCAAAAAGAAATTTGCCAATGGCATTATGTATATCATCATGGTTCAACTTACCATACATCCCTGCAAGAGTTGGTCCCACTACACAAGAATGGGAACCCTTAGTCCCAACAGGAGATGGTGGAGGCATATTTTTCCTATCTTTCAAATTTCTTTTGGAGCTTGTGGCTTCATCAAAATTTTCATTTTGCTGAGCTTTGGTGTAATATTCCTAATTAGCAGTGGCTAATTCGAATATTCGATTTTGCTCAATTTTGCTGTCTATAGTTTATTAATAAATAAAAAGTGAGTAGAGAGGGTCTAACTCACTTAGTGGAATAAAACACACTCCCTAGTAGCACAACGTTGTGACTTAAAGGGAGCCAAGGGGGGCCAAGCATCACGTAGAGAGGGGGCCCACATATGCTCTGGAAGCTACTGCGCAGATGAGGATGAGCACGTGGCAAGAGAGAGAGGCTACGTTGAGGAGATAGGCCTTAGGGTTTTGGAGGAAGGCCAACGTTATAAAAGAGGGAGGAGCCTCCTCATTTCATGCATTCGTTGTTGATGATATTGAGCTGGTCATTTCGACTTCTTGAGCACGCTGGCTGTTTAGCCTGTCTGCAGCACTGTTTAGTTCATTGAGTGTCTCTGATCGGAGATCTCGCCCTTAGCCCCAGGGGACTTCGAGTGCCTACTCGAGCAAGGTTATTTCTTCAACATTTGTGGGAGGTTTTGGTGTTTGGGTTTGCTGCGGAGCCAAACATTCATAGAGACTGCGCAGTCACTGAGAGGGAGGACGCAGTCCATCTAGGAGGTGTTCCGGTTCGAGATTTCTGCAGGAGATTTGAGCCGAGATTTTGAGCAGAGGATCATCGTTTTCCTTTGGGAGGATTTTGGTGGAGTTTGAGGCGGTATTTTAATCATCCCTATTTAGCCTCTGCGCAGAGCCTTGCAGACTAGCGTAATTCCCCAAGGGGGTGTTTTTCGGAGGTCGGCCATTTCTGATATGGTTTCTGGGTTTTGCCGAGATTGGTGAGTGGAGGAGGATTCCAGATTTTCAGCTCATTCCGGCAAGGGGAACAGCCCCTAGTCTTCAGTCCATTCCAACAGTAGCAGCTACACGGCAGTTTTCCAGCAGCTGGGACGCAGTTCAAAGAGCAGCCATTTCCTGTGTGTTCTGAGAGTATTTCTTCACTTGCCTTGGGCAAGTTTAGGTGCCATCACTCTGATCACCTATTGTACTTCATTATATCTCTCAGTTTAATAAAATGGCTTAGCATTCTCTCTATATATTTCTGGATGATTTGTCGTATATTGTTTCTATGCTATTGTTTTTCTGCTGCACTGTTATCTTTATATATTTCCGGGCATTCTAATTCTATACCACTTGGTGTGTTTATCTTTCACTCTTAGACAGAGTATGGAAAGGGCTAGGTAGCCTCCGGATTTCGTCCTCTTTTCAGAGGCGGCATATCCGGTAAATGCCCTCCCAGTCCATCTCTAGTTGGAGTTTGTCCTGTTTTAGAGATATCCCTGAAACGGGATATTACAGTGGTATCAGAGCATAGTTCTGGCTCAGCCTGTGGAGCTAGTTGTCTATGACACCGAGGAAGAGGCCATATTTTTGTTACAGAGGCAGGAAGTACAGAGATCGTTAGCGTAGGTTGGAGAACACCTATGGAGAGGGAGATTGTGTTCGGGTGGTGGACACAGAGCAGGAGGAGCCTGTGACAGACACAGAGCAAGAGGAGCCTGTGTTAGATTTAGAGCAGAGAGAGCCGATGGCAAATGACACTGAGGCCAAATAGTTTGGGGAGGCACTCCTCAAATCGGTGCAGGATTTAGCGAGGCAGATTGAGGTGATGGGTCAGAGGTTCACCGCTGTAGAGGCTAGACAGCGTGAGACCCCAGGGGTATTCCAGGTAGGTGAGGGATTAGGTACATCCCACCATTTGCCGGAGCATGATGCTACTCAGCGTGATACTCCTCAGCCAATGGCTTCACGTGCACCTACACGCTCTACCATGCCCACTTTCTTGGGAGCAGACACAGGGGCAGGAGCCCAGCAGGAGGCAGAGCCCGGACACATGGGCAAGTATTTTGCAGAGTATCAAGCCTATGGGCAGGAGTTCAGGGATGCTCTCTCATTCCGAGATTTTGTTTAGCTCCAGCGAGACAGTAGACCCCGCGATCATCATAGAGGGAACCGACATTATCATGATGGAGATACCCACTGCACATCTAGCAGATTCCATTTGCTTACGTTTGATGGCTCATCAAACAGTTCGGCAAAGTCTTGGGTGGAGAAGCTGGACATCTATTTCCAGCTTAACCAGATGTTGGAGACGGAAGCCATCAAGATGGCGACATTACATTTGGATGGTGAGGCCCAGGACTGGTGGTTCCATGGGATGGTTACACTCGGACATTCTACAGTGGCGACGTATGCCGAGTTTACCAAGAGGTTGATGGAGCGATTTGACCGGAGGGATCCGGAACAGCACTTTGTTGAGCTGACGAGGCTCAAGCAGACTGGGAGCCCAGAGACATACATTGCAGATTTCCTAAGGGTTTCAGTGATGGTGCCACATCTATCCACAGCACGGATGATCTATATGTTTGTGGAGGGGTTAGCAGAGCCACTTCGGGGTCTACTCAGATCTACTAGACCAGCTACGCTCCAGGATGCTATCAGCAGGACCAGGGATTTACAGGATGCATTGCCCAGGACTCGGACACCTTACCCCCAGAGACAGGGCTTCCAGCCCAAGGGGAAGTATGTGAGGATTCTGCCTCCCAAGGGGAATCTAGGATGGGAACAAACTGATGATGATGCCAGGAGGGAGCTGAAGAAGAAGCAGATGTGTTTTACTTGTCAGGAGTCGTGGGCACCAGGGCATAGGTGTGCTACTGGCAAAGCACACTTCATTGAGGTCTTCTCCGAGGATAGCGGGGAAGAGGATGAGGAGGATGACGAGGAGGCAGGAGATAGTTAGACAGCCCAGGATCAGTTGCCACCTCCACCTCCAGGTACAGGAGGTGCAGCTTTTGCACCCACAGGAGGGACCCTTGTAGCATTGCGAGGAGTTCCTAAGTATTTGACGTTGCGCGTGCGAGGGACAGTACGTGGCCAGCAAGTGTTAGTTTTGGTTAACAGTGGGGCAACCCACAACTTCATTGATGCACAGATGGTCGAGCGGAGAGGGATACCGACCGAGAGCTTCGACGGATTTTCAGTTTTGGTCCCAAGAGCCCAGACGATGCAGTGTGCCCGGTATGTGCCAGAGTTAGCAGTGACGATGGGTACCTACACCGTGATCGACCACTTTTTCGTGGTCAACATACCAAATACCAATGTGGTACTGGGTGTTTAGTGGTTGATTACTCTGGGGAAGGTCACCACAGATTGGGAGGCCTTAGAGATGGAGTGGGATGATAAGAAGTCCGGGAAGCATGAGAAGATTTGCGGGATGCACACTTACCCACCTCAAACTGTTTCGGCTCACCGGATGGAGGCAGATTTCCGGAAGGAAGACATAGAGTGGGCAGTTGACTTGCGGGCATCAGAGGTAGGGACCACCGGTCAAGCATTTCATCCGAATATACAGGCCATCCTTGACAAGTATGATGCAGTATTTGGGGATATACCACTAGGTCGGCCACCAAACCGAGGGTTTGAGCACACCATAGAGCTTGAGCAGGGCATTCAGGCAGTGATTACTACCCCCTATAGGCATCCCAAAGCCTATCGGGATGAGATTGAGCGGGCCATCCAGGAGTTGTTGGCTCTCGGGCACATTCGACCGAGCACGAGTCTGTTTGCTTCTTCCATGGTGTTGGTGAAGAAGAAGGACGACACTTTGAGGATGTGTATTGACTACAGGGCCCTGAACAAGAAGACCCTGAAAAACAGGTATCCTATACCCAGGATCAATGAGTTGATGGATGAGCTGAGAGAAGCCAAGTTCTTCTCGAAGATTGATTTGAGATCAGGGTACCATCAGATTCGCGTGAGGGAACAGAACATTCCCAAGACCGCGTTCAGGTGTCATTATGGGCACTTTGAGTTTTTGGTTATGCCTTTTGGGCTAACCAATGCCCCAGCTACTTTTCAGTCTTGAATGAACCATATCTTCTGCAGTCACTTGAGGAAGTTTGTATTGGTCTTTTTCGATGACATACTCATATATAGCAGGACTTGGGAGGAGCATCTCCAGCATATAGAGGCAGTACTACATATCTTGGAAGAGCAACAGTTCTATGCTAAGCTCTCCAAGTGTGAGTTTGGGATGACGGAGATGTTGTATTTGGGTCACATTATTGGAGTGGGTGGAGTGAGAGTCCATGAAGAGAAAATCAGGGCCATCAGAGATTGGCCGGAGCCGAGGAACGTGACGGAACTTCGAGGATTCATCGGCATATGTACTTATTACAGGAAGTTCGTCAAGGGTTTCTCACAACTTGCTACACCCCTTACAGATTTGACGAAGAAGGGGGCATTCAGTTGGTCGGATACAACGCAGCGAGCCTCTAACAAGCTCAAGGAGGTGATGAGTAGCTGCTCAGTGCTTAAATTGCCGGATTTCACGCAGCCATTTGTTTTGGAGTGTGATGCGTCGGGAGAGGGGATCGGCGCAGTATTGATGCAGGGAGGACACCCTATAGCCTTTGAGAGCCGGAAGCTCCTTCTGCACGAGAAGTTGTATTCTATATACGACAAGGAGATGTTGGCCATTATGCATGCATTGGCCAAATTCCGACAGTATTTGGTAGGGAACAGGTTCAGGGTGAGGACTGACCACAACAGCGTCAGGTTCTTTTTGGAGCAAAAGCAGCTACAGGAGAGGCAGCAGAAGTGGATCAGTATGATCCAAGCATATGACTTTGACATTGAGTATGTCAAGGGTAAGAATAACATGGTAGCAGATGCCCTTTCACGTAGACCAGCCACATTATCTCTTATGAGCTTGGATAGAGATTGGACGGCTCGACTTTTAGTGGAGTACTCCAAGGATAGATTTGCATGTGAGGTTCTAGATGGACAAGTGGCGGATGACAGGTACAGGGTGGTCGATGAGATCATCTACTACAGGGACAGGATCTTCTTGACTGAGGGATCTCAGCTCAAGAAGAAGATACTCCAAGCATCACATGATTCACCATTGGCGGGCCATTAGGGGTTTACCAAAACCTACAAGGCCATTAGAGAGAGGTTCTCATGGAAGGGCCTCAAGGAGGACGTACTCCAGCACATCAGGGAGTGCGATGTTTGCCAGAGGAACAAGGGGGAGATGAGCCATCCCGCAAGATTATTGCAGCCTCTTCCCATTCCGGAGGGGAAATGGGAGAGTATCTCGACGGACTTCATCACAGGGTTGCCCATGGTGCAGGGCAAAGATTGTATCTTTGTCGTTGTTGATCGATTGACAAAGTATGCGCATTTTTTTGCCATATCCGCGCATTACACAGCAGCACAGGTGGCCGAGTTGTTCTTCAGGGAGGTTTTCAGGCTACATGGTCTTCCTAAGACCATCATCAATGACAGGGACAGCCGCTTCATGGGCAGATTTTGGCAAGAGCTTTTCCGGTTAGTGGGGACAGAGTTGACACCGAGTACTAGTTATCACCCACAGACGGATGAACAGACGAGGATAGTTAACAAGTGGCTGGAGGGCTACTTGCGTAACTACGTCAGTGGGCAACAGCGAGCATGGCTAAAGTGGTTGCATCTGGGGGAGTACTGCTATAACACGACACATCACATGTCCATTGGTATGTCACCATTTTATGCTTTGTATGGGTATCATTCTTTATCTTTTGCTGATGTGATGTTCGGTGCTAGCAAGGCTCCTAGCGCCAAGATTTGGATCCAAGAGAGTCAGGACATTCTCCGAGCTCTCAAGGATAATATGGCTACAGCACAAAACCAGCAAAAGCTGTATGCTGATAGAGGTCGGGTGGAGAGACAATTTGAGGTAGGGGACCTGCTCTACCTATGATTACAACCATACCGACAGTTCTCTCTGAAGCAGAAGGGAGTTGAAAAGCTCAAGCCCCACTTTTACGGGCCATACAGGGTGATACGAAGGATTGGACAGGTTGCGTATGAGTTGGAGCTGCCCCAAGGCAGCAAGATCCATAACGTTTTTCATGTATCATACTTGAAGAAGGCACTGGGGCAGCAGGTGACAGTGACAAATGAGCTACCACCCACGGATGATGAGGGGCATTTGCTGTTGCAGCCAGAGGCTATTATTGATACCAGGGAGAGGCAGCTACGAAGCAGAACAGTCCGGGAATTCTTGGTGAGGTGGAAGAAATTGCCAAACGAGGATGCCACTTGGGAGAGAGAGAAGATTTTGCAGCATCCATCACTTCAGTTGCTTGAGGACAAGCAACATTTTGTCGGGGGAGATTGTAATATTCCTAATTAGCAGTGGCTAATTGGAATATTCGATTTTGCTCAATTTTGTCATCTATAGTTTATTAATAAATAAAAAGTAAGTAGAGAGGGTCTAACTCACTTAGTGGAATAAAACACACTCCCTAGTAGCACAACGTTGTGACTTAAAGGGAGCCAAGGGGGGCCAAGCATCACGTAGAGAGGGGGCCCGCGTATGCTCTAGAAGCTACTGCGCAGATGAGGATGAGCACGTGGCAAGAGAGAGAGGCTACGTTGAGGAGATAGGCCTTAGGGTTTTGGAGGAAGGCCAACGTTATAAAAGAGAGAGGAGCCTCCTCATTTCATTCATTCGTTGTTGATGATATTGAGCTGGTCATTTCGACTTCTTAAACACGCTGGCTGTTTAGCCTGTCCGCAGCACTGTTTAGTGCATTGAGGGTCTCCGATCGAAGATCTCGCCCTTAGCCTCGGGGGACTTCGAGTGCCTGCTCGAGCAAGGTTTTTTCTTCAGCATTTGTGGGAGGTTTTGGTGTTTGGGTTTGCTGCGGAGCCGAGCATTCATAGAGACTGTGGAGTCACTGAGAGGGAGGACGCAGTCCATCTAGGAGGCGTTCCGGTTCGAGATTTTTGTAGGAGATTTGAGCTGAGATTTTGAGCAGAGGATCAGCCCTTGCCTTTGGGAGGATTTTGGCGGAATTTGAGGCGGTATTTCAGTCATCCCTATTTAGCCTCTGCGCAGAGCCTTGGAGGCCAGCGTAATTCCCCAAGGGGGTGTTTTTCGAAGGTCGGCCATTTCTGATATGGTTTTTGGGTTTTGCCGAGATTGGTGAGTGGAGGAGGATTCCAGATTTTCAGCTCATTCCGGCAAGGGGAACAGCCCCTAGTCTTCAGTCCATTCCAGCAGTAGCAGCTACACGGCAGTTTTCCAGTAGCTGGGACGCAGTGCAGAGAGCAGCCATTTCCTGTGTATTCTGAGAGTATTTCTTCACTTGCCTTGAGCAAGTTTATGTGCCATCACTCTAATCACCTATTGTACTTCATTATATTTCTCAGTTTAATAAAATGGCTTAGCATTCTCTCTCTATATTTCTGGATGATTTGTCGTATATTGTTTCTATGCTATTGTTTGTCTGTTGCACTGTTATCTTTATATATTTCTGGGCATTCTAGTTCTATACCACTTGGTGTGTTTATCTTTCACTCTTAGACAGAGTCTGGAAAGGGCCAGGTAGCCTCCGGATTTCGTCCTCTTTTTAGAGCTGGCATATCCAGTAAATGCCCTCCCAGTCCATCTCTGGTTGGAGTTTGTCGTGTTTTAGAGATATCCCCGAAACGGGATATTACATTCGATCATGAATTTTCTACTTGCAAAAGTGCCCTTTGCATCTGCTGCCATTTGCATCCTCAAGAGCTCTGATTTTTACAATATGGTTAATTTTGTGCATATGTTAACCCCTTTGCCACCTACACCCAAAAGATGCATCTTGATCCGACTATAACTGCCAACCCAAGAATGACCACAAACATTGCATTTCCAACGGTGTGTCCCACCTCTTTGTTTCCCTGGTTTTGGTTGAGTTGAAGAGTCAACCATTTTGCTAACATATAACAGAAGAGGTTTGATTGGATTAAATGTCTCATTTTCATATTCTGCCAATGCCCTTGATGGGGTTGCAGGTGATGGGGTTGTGGGCGAAGCAGTAGCTGGACTACTGCCATGGTGATGGGTTTCATTAATTGCAGATGCAAATGGAATTTATGTTTGAGGAGTGTATTCATTATCACTGTCAATGTCACTGTGGCTGCTCATGCTGTCCTGATCAGTCATTTTACAGTTGTTGCTTGCTGTGTTTTAATTTATTTTGCAAATTTCTTTAATTTTCCTGCCCTGCATGAAAGGTTTTATAAAAGAATTAAATTTTAAAAATTTTAATTTTATGGAAAATTTCAAAATATACATTCTGTTTTTAAAATTTAAATGTAGTCTTAAAGACTTAAACTACTGATAACAGTTAAAATTTAATTTTTAAAACATGAAACTAGTAAAATTTTTAATTAAAAATTTAAAATACCTGGCCAAGGGATGGCGGACAGTAGGTGGGCAGACTGTAGCTATCTGCGGCTGCGGCAGTTGAGTATTCCGCTGCAGCAATGGCAGACGACAGCGGAGGTCGGATGATAGGCGGTGGCGGTGGCGGACGACAGGCAGAGGGCGAACAGGCGGACAAGCGGAGGGCGGCTATGGAGTGTTGTATGTGCCTGTAGAGCGCTGTATGTGGCTGCGGCCTACTGTATGCGGCTGCAGCCTGCTGTTCTAATGGCTGTATGCGGCTACGGCTGCGGCTGCGACTGCGACTGCTCTAACAGCGACAGCGACAACGGGCACGACGGTGATCAGTGGTGGGAACAGTGAGGTCGAGCACGACGGCGATCAGTGGTGGGAGCAGTGAGGTCGGGCACGACAGCGAGCATGGTTGAAGAAGGGGTGGAGACTTGATAGTTTAGTTTTAGTTTTAGGTTTGACTTTTTTTTATATTTTTTTATCTTTTTTTTCTTTTTTTTAGTACACATAAATTATTTTTTTTTTAATACAATGTTTTATTAGACAAAGTAAGGGGTGCGCGACTCCCCTCAAAAGGGGACGCCCAGAAGCACCATTTTTTAGGGGGGACGCCCAGAAGCATTTTTTTTAGGGAGTCGCGACTCCCACACTGGGGAAACGCACCCCCTGCGTCTCCCCAAGACTCCCCAAAAAGGGTGCGTGGGGAAACGCACCCCCAAGAGACTCCCCGTCCTGAGTGCGAGGGGTGCGTGCACCCGACCCTGGGGGATGCGACCCCGTGGAACACTGCAAAATAGATGTAGAGAGGCAGAGTTATGGGATTGGAACACGATCAAAGTACTTTTTGGACTCCTAGTTTGTCCAGTGATATTATATGGGTGTGAATTGTGGGCTAGCCACATCTCTGTTTCAAAATGGAAACAAATTGAAAAAATTAAAAAACGCTTGATCATGAGCAAGTTCAAAATAAAAAGTTTTGTTCCCTAGGAGATAATGTTGAGTGAAATTGTTATGTATATTTTATTAATTATTAGTTATATATAGTTATATTAGGTTTTATTAAGTGAAAGGGCATGATCAAAGATCATGCCTCTTCACCAAGGGACACCATGAGGCTATATTTAAAGCCTCGGTGATTCCCCATTGTAATCATATCTCATATCTCATCTTTTATCAATAATAATATATACTTATTCAAGTTTACCAGAGTTTTTACACTCCATTGGTATCCGAGCCATCGCACTTAGGGATCTGTGTGATCACCCAGAATTAAGGAATTACAAGAAAATTCCAAAATTGCAGATTTTTTTTAAAAACCAAGTGCTTGTGGGTAGCAACATTTGTTTTTTAAAAAAGAAGAAGGAATAAATATATATAATATATATATATATATTAATAAAATCAAAAGAGAGAAGGAAAGTTAACATAAAGGGGGAAATAAATTAAAATAAAAAAGAAAAAGTAAAAAGAGAGATATACGTACATGTGAAGACAAAGTAAAATTAAAAAGGAAGAGTAAAAGTAAAATTAAAAAGGAAGAGTAATTGCTCGTGGTTTACAAGCTCGTGGTTTTTGGGCCCATGGTATTAAAACCCATTTCCTCTTTTCAAAACAACGTGCCTTTTCAAAACAAAATGACTTTTAAAAACAATATTATATATATAATTCAAATAATAAAATAATAATAATTATTATTATTATTATTATTTAAAAATATATATATATAATAATAATAATAGAAATTATTATTATTATTTCAAAAAAAAATTAATTTAATTAATTAATTAATTTTAAAAAAAAAAGGGGGAAAACTGGCAGAAAAATATTCCCCACCTCATACACGTTCAATGTCTTCATCGATGTCGATGGCTGAATTCCAAAAGAAATTGGGAGATCTTGAGAAACAAATTAATAATAATTCCGAAGAATTTGGAAAAATATTAGTCGATCTTGAAGGTACAGTTACAGGGCACTCCAACGACATCAAAAAGATTCATGATACGACAAATCGAATAGAAAGACAAATGTGGCTAAATCATCACAAGGCCACAGAAAAGCATAGCAAAGCAATGAACAAGATGACAGAGCATAGCGAAGCAATGAACAATATGACAGAACTCTTCAATAAGCTAAATGATAAGATAGACAAGTTAAGTCAGACACAATCCCCAATATTTCCTAACATGGAACAAAATCAACAAAACAATTCCGCAGATTCAGGAAACTCAGAAGAGCATCAAGAAAAGACCAATTCCCCACATCATCAAGAAGATAGTAATGCAGATTTTCAAAATAAGCAGCTCTGGAATGCATTTGCTAATCAATATCCCCTTCTTGTTCCACCAGTAGCATATCAGCGAAGAGCCAAAATCGAACTACCCAAATTTGATGGTAATGAAAAAAATAGCGTTGCATGGCTTAATAAAGCAGAAGAATATTTTGAGATTTATGACATTACTAGTGATGACGAAAAAATTAAACATGCTTCCATGAAAATGGAAGGAGAAGCCTATAATTGGTATATGTGGTGGAAAAAGACGACGCTCGCTATCAGTTGGAGGAAATTTAAGGATGCATTCTTCAAAAGGTTTCAAGGCATAAAAGAAGAAAAGTTTTTTCAACGTTTATCAAATTACGCCAAAAAGGAGATGTGGATGAGTACACTCGAGAATGGGAGACCTTGGCAACACGAGTACCAGGATTGTCGGAATCTCGTCTAATCCAGTCTTACATCTCAGGACTTAAAATCCACATACAAGAAGAGCTCGAACTACATGAAATTACGTCCGTAGAAGTAGCAAGGCAAAAAGCAAAAGCTGCTGAAAAAAAATTAGAAAGATTATCAAAACCAGAAAAAGTATATTCGAGACAAAGATTTCCTCAATCTGAAAATATAGATGACACAAAATATGTCTCACTCCATCTTCGTGAAGAAGAAAAAAATAGTGTGGAAAAACAAAGAATGAGAGAGGGCAAGTGCAAGCGTTGCGGTGAAAACTGGGACCCTAAGCACAGATGTGCTAATGGGAAAGCGAAAAATCTATACAGTTGTGAAGCAACTAATGACGCTAACAATAATGATTCATGTATAGAAGGATTAGAAGACAACTTAGAGTTCTCTCCAGAAGTGGATGGGGAAACTATTCTGCAAGTGTCATTATCAGTTATGACAGGCATATCACAACCTCAAACACTAAGGTTAAGAGGAAATATCAAGAACAACAACGTAATGGTTCTCGTCGACACTGGCAATACCCACAATTTTCTAGATTCAACCATGGCAAAAAGACTTAACATATTTACCTTCCCCATGCCTAATATGAAGGTAATGGTGGCCGATGGTAAGAAGATTGAGAAAGTAGGGACATGCCATAAGTTCAAACTACAGATAAAAAAAATTTATTTAGAATCTCCATTCTACACCGTTCCATTACGAGGAGTAGATGTGGTCTTAGGAATTCAATGGCTACAAACTTTAGGTACTTATTCTGCCAACCATCAGAAGCAGTTTATAAGTTTTAAGTGGAAAGGGCAGAAACACAGGTTGTATGGATTCCAAGTCCCAGAAAATCAAGTCGTATCTTCATCTTTGATGACGAAGATGATTCAAACAGGAGCGCCAACATCTCCAGTACAATGTCATCAGTTAGAAATGTTATCTTCAAAAGGGAGCCACGAAGAGTCACCAGAAGTCAAGACAGGATCCGACCCTGTCAATATCAGATCTTTTCACTATCCAGATCAACAAAAGATTGAACTCGAGGATATGCTCCACGATCTTTTTAAAATGTGGGAAGCAAGAGCCCACTGCTCAAGAAACCCAGGCGTTCGTCAACATTGTCCATCGTTACATATGCTTTGAGGACAAAACATCTTTAAGAGAGGGGCAATGTTATGTATATTTTATTAATTATTAGTTAGATATAGTTATATTAGGTTTTATTAAGTGAAAGGGCATGATCAAAGATCATGCCTCTTCACCAAGGGGCACCATGAGGCTATATTTAAAGCCTCGGTGATTCCCCATTGTAATCATATCTCATATCTCATCTTTTATCAATAATAATATATACTTATTCAAGTTTACCAAAGTTTTTACACTCCAGAAATAGGGGCAGCTCCCATCGAAGCAATTGCCATGGTGCATCTTATAAGATACCTAAAGAGAATGGAGCAAATGGGAGAAGGTAGATGGCCGAAAGTTATCTTCAATGAAGGTATGAGTGAAGGAAGGAAATCATGGATGAGACAAACAACAAATGGATGCAAAAATGGAATATTTACCTGAATGCATGTCCCATAAATGGCAAGGAGTTAAAGAATTTTGTGTTGGAGAAGTTCCACAAGGGTATATGGAGAAAAGAGTTGGGTAGAAAGAAGAAGTATTATGTTCAGGAATTCAACCCCACTTGTGATCTTCAACAAAAAGAATATATTGGAGCTAGCATTCCGTGGAGGGCAAAGGTTCTTATTGCTCAATTAAGAACTAACTCACATCAACTTCAGTGTGAAACGGGGCAGTGGTAGAGACCTAAAGAAGCTTGGGAAGAAAGGATATGTACTTTTTGCACTTCTGGGGCAATGGAATCAGAAAAACATTTCATTTTGGAATGTGACGCTTTCAGAGACATCAGGGACAGTTACCGCAGTATGATAGCATCAATTCTGTGGCATTGTCTTTTCAGTGATGGAACTGTTAGAATGTTGGGTCAGCTCATCATCAATTTGAGTAAGAAAAGTATTGAATTACAAAAGGCAAAAAACAAGGAATTTGGTGGTCCCATAGACTATTTTTAGTCTCGTGGGCATTAAAATATCATTCATTCATTCATATATATATATATATATATATATATATATATATATATATATATATATATATATATATATATATATTCAATTTATGTTGAACAAAATGGTCATTTAGTCCAAAATGTCGACTTGTCGGTTGAACTCATCTTTCCTTATAACTTCATACTTAAACTACTTAAAAAAATTCTTTTTAAGTGGTTTAAAGTTACGTCTTTTAGCTTTTTGTTTTTTTCCTCCTTTTTTTGAGCTTTTGATTTTTCTAGGTGAGTACTTCAACTTTCTCTGCTATGAAAAACGTCGTTTTATGGAGAATATTGGGTGTGATCGTTACGACTTTCGCTGCAATGGACACAACATTAACCTCGACCTTTGTTTCATTGAGAAGATGGTGGAGTCAACACTTTGTGTGCCCACCAGATTTGATAATGTTTATGTGAGGGTTTTGATACTATATTCGGAGACAATGGTTGCAGTTTGTGTTGGCGGTTACAGTGTGGATACAATTGTACCTGTGACCCTTGCAAATGAATAAAACATTAATGTCACCAAAACTTATGCATACCCTCAACGTTGACTTTACAATTCGAATGGTGGTGGTAAGACAACGCATCCCATCACGGAGTAGATAGAAGTTGTTGTGGCGGACTGAGTGCGGCGACAGGCAGATGATGGTGGACCGCGATGGTCTCTCTCAGGTTGACAATTTTTGTAGGTCTGACATGGTGGTTGTGTTGGCTGTCGGGTGGACACTAGTTGTTGCAGGCTAGGGTCAGGGGTTGCAGTTGTGGCTGCCGGTGTTGAGAACCAATGTGAGCCAGTGACGATAAACGTGGTTGGAAGTTGGAACAGGGCATAGACTGATTTTGCAGCAGGCAGTGGCTCTCGAGCAGCGACGGTAGTAGATGGTCATATGCGTTGTAAATTTGGTTTTGATTTTTTTTTTTTTTATTAATATGATTCTTTTAATTAATTTCGTAAATAATCTCTTTTTTTTTAATTTTATTTTTTATAATTTTTTTTAATAATCTTTTTTTTTTTCTCTTTGTTTATATATACTTCTTTTTTTAACTTCCTTTTTTTTGAGTTTTTTTTAAATATATCTTCCTTTTTTTTTCTTTTTTTTTAAATGGCCAAGGGCCTGAAGGACGAAAATGCAAAATGGAGAAACTCCAAACTCTGAGCGAAACGCTTCAATCAAGCGACAATGTTGACGAAAGGTTAATGGTCAAGCGCCGAATCATATTTTCTCTGTGCAGTGATTGAGTGGTCGAATTATCAAACAACTCTGATACCAATGTAACGAACAAAGTTTGTATACTGCAATAATCTTCAGAATACTTCGAAGACAAAGATCGATTGTAGGATGTTTGAGAGTGGTTTCGCCCTCATTGGATTTCATATGGAGAAAGTAGAATTTTATATCTCACTCAAACTCCAACAGACTTATCATTTTTTCAGGATTCCAGGATTGGAGGGATTGCAATGTTTCCATTGGATTTTGTCATGTACTAGGATATAAAACTTGTATTTAATCAAGAGAACCAAGCCCTCTATGCAGGGGGGCTCCCAATAATCAAGAGCACCTAGGGTACTAGGGTATGGAACTTGTATTTAATCAAGAGCACGAGACAAGAAATTAGAAATTTTCGTGGGTGATTTTGGATATTGCTATTTTCTTTATGTGATCATTCACGAGTAAAGGTGATGTAAATTTAAAGACTTATAGTTTATGCATTGACATTGGACATTTAATCATAATGTAATAAATTATAATGTATCATGCATGCTTTATGATTGCACATATTTCTTATATATATATATATATATATATATATATATATATATTGCATTTCCCCGTTTCCAAACTTTGGGGGGGTCACGTTTCGTACCAGTACCCATTTCAGAAACTCGTACCCGTTTCGTGCAACTTATATATATATATATAATGTGTCATGTTCCGGGGGGTCACGGATATTAATAAAATAATACATAACGTGTCATGTTTTGGGGGGTCAGCGTGCCCATGTCCGACACTCGAATCCTCATGTCCTTCGTGTCTCGTGTCCCCATGTCAGGTGACTTAGTTACTAACTATTTAGTTAATTAATCATTAATTATGATTATTATTGTTTACATTATTTTTTATCATTTTACTATAAATTATATTCATAACAGGTTGACTAGAACCAACTCCTCAAGCTCAAGTAAGACCCAGTCAAGACATGATAAGACCTTTGAGGCTCAAAACCAAAGAAGAAGCCCTATGGTCTGAACTATTGATATTAAAATATTAATTCTTCTCTAGATAACAATTAATCCGGAGCAACTCAGATAAGGACAATGGAGCAGTCACGGAAGAAAACCAGCTCGCTCTTATAACAGCCACACCAACACAAGGTGCTTGGCGAAAGGTTGAAAAGAAAAAAGGGAGAAAATCATAGTTTTTCTCCCCATGTACTAAGTTTTTATTTGCAGCTACTTGCCTGTCTTGATTGACAATTACCAGCACATGTAACATGTAATTTTGTTTTAATTAATAAAATTACGACTTTTTCCTTAGAATAAAAAAACAATTAATCCAGAGCATCTAATTATGTGCGAAAACAAGAGCTCTCTTTATTCTGTTTCTTGTAAAGTAGTTGCAAGCTCAGACTACAATAATTAAAAAAAATAGAAATATTGCACTTCAAATGAGAATTCAGAAGCAAAAACAGTAATTATGTATGTCAGAATAGACATGTCTTGATCCTTTAGGAATCTTTATGCTGCAAATGCAAAGCAAAGGTTGATGTGATTGTCAAATCAAGCACATCTAAGCAAACCCGTATAAACTGTTGTGCATGATAATTATTTGCATAGATGGCTATGCACATTTTAAGATATTCAATACAATAAAATGCATCTGGAAAATTAAAATGGAACACTCTGTGACTTCTAGAACTTACCATTTTCAGACACCAAAGCATTTTTTTCTTCCTTAAATGATGGAACTAGTGCTGCTTCTCTAGAAAGTCCAACATCCATCACTCCTGAAGAATCAGCAATTTCAGTCTTTTTCCCTTCCTGTTTGCTGATCTCTTGGAAGGTACCATAGAGCCTATCCCACAGTCCCATTTTCATCGCCATCACCTAAAATATTAATATGAATGAGATCTATGTTTGATGTTTTGCTTGTCTCTACGAAATTACAGTTTTTCCCAGTCTACATCTTATATTGGCAAAAATAAAACAATAACCATAAAACAAACGTCTGAAGAGTACAAGTACACAAATTGATAGATGATCAATGCTGGCAGGTTAATCTATATTCAAAGAATACTAAAGGTCAAAATTTTAGTAAGTTGAAACAGTATCAATGAAATAGTTTATCAGTTACAAGTACACGCTAATTCGGGTCAGCATTCTTAAGGAGGACAAAGGTTGCTTATCTCAAGATTGAGTGTGGTTGTTCAAGTAACCTAGAACTCATGTCGTAAAGTCACTGTAGTCTGAAACCTCCCTCTATGATAGAGCATGTATATCCTTGACCACTTATTGACAAAAAATAATCACATCATTTTGCACCATGATCAAACTCATACTAAACTAAAGCATCTGAAAAACATCAGCATGTTGCACATATTATTTCCTTTACTAAGTACCAAGTAAATCGTTAACAAAAATAATGCAGAATTTCACAAGAACAAGCTAAATGTGGCCTGGAATGTTATCCGAAATTTGATGATTCCAAATGCATAACTTGAAACTCCTAATATCCCTGATGTATCGCAGAAGCAAAATCAGATGTATTCAGATGTTTCCTCTCCTTGAGTTTGAATTAAATATAATCTGGATCAAAAATTAGCACCATATAGTTCATCCATTACATTGATAAATTCCAGAATGAGATTTTTATTTTCTATAGTAATCTTGTTGAGAAATTGGAATTGGAACACAATTTCATTGATTCCCTTCTGAGATCAGAAGTTATCAATTGGACTGTGACAAACAACATCTCAGACAGAACCAGTCAGGAAGTGCCTCCAAGGTTAATATATCTGAGCTAAATATTAATATACCAAAAAACAAGGTAAGGAAAGATAAACACAAGGTAAAGTATAATCATTTAACAAATGGTTTGCATATTCATGTGGTTTAGTCCACAACGTCCATGATGACTGACTAGATAATATAAATTTTCTAATGTTCAACAAAGACCACAAAAGTAGGTCAATGGGACTGCTGAGTACAATAGTGCCAATACAGAGTAGGAATACAGAAAACAGCTCCTAAATAAAGCAAGATGCACAGTATGAATCTATAGTTTCGAAAGCACGAACTATGGATACTAAATTTGATGTACAATGTTTATCATGTCCATAATATATAACTTTTGATTCACCCAAATTCAAGCAGATGATATGCATGGCTGTATCATCATCTGCGGCAGGGAAGAAGTCAATACAATGACCTCACTCTAGGATCCTTCCAAGAACTATCTCTCACACATTCAAATGCCTTTGCACGTAGTAACTTATTAAAACCTGTTGACTGCTCAGCTGTACTTAGCAGATATTGTGAAGACTCCATAACCCATGACAGAGTGTACTTCAAATTTTTTTCAGAGTTCAGATGTTAGTAGGGTCTTCTAGTCCCTTTCTATCTTCTCTCTTCTCTCTCAGTCCTGAAATTCCGCAATCCAGCAGAAAATTGTAAAAATGTCGCTAGCATGATGAATGAAGCTATATAACAAGCCTAGGAGACTAGGGACTCTATCAACGAGTACACCCTGGAGTGTTTTTTTCTCTTAGCTAATTATTCCCACTAATTAGCGGCGAATAATTAACCGAGTTTTTTCACTCACCGCATACCCCCAAAGCAGAGGTGATGGCTTGAAGATTGAGCCCCTAGTCTATCTTAGTGTCTATGGTCGATGTATATTACCATGTTAGGTCATCTCTAAAATTTCGAGGAATTTGACCAAGTCTAGATAGGATTTTTTAATAATTGAAAATTTCCCGCAAAACGGGAATTTTTAATTGATTTCTATTTAAAGATGTAAATAAGTGGTCCTAGGAAAAGTTTGAGGCATTTGACTACTCGAAATTCATCCTCAGAGCTCTGACATTATCCTATGGTGCATTTTGAGGGTCAAAAAATGTCTTCTAACCCCTCAAACCCCACTTTTCCTATGTTATTGGCATAAATTGGGGGAAAATTTGAAAAAATTAAATAAGTGGTGCATAAAGTAAATATGTCACTAAGAGAAAATGAGGTGAAAAATCAGTTAAAAGGAAGTTTGAAGATGATTGGAAAGCCACCTAGACATATCGGCTTGTCATCCTTTACACCGCGAGTTTACTAGCAGTTAATGGGAATTGATTTGCAAAGTCATCAGCCGAGGATCTCAAGTAAAACAATGCAGATTTGGTAAATGGTTGGAAGTTGTTGAAATGTATAACTAGGTTTGGTCTTCATAATATCTAATGTAATTATGATTTTATATATTTGATGTAAAGAGAAAACGAAAATTTATTATTATTATTTTGAAGCATGGGTTTCATGCTCAAAGTTATTTTATTTAAAGTTCAAGCACCCATTGAGTGCTTCTGGGGCTTTGTCATAAAGTCTAGGAATCAATCGAGTCATTGTAATATGTAAGACCCCTTTGGGCATATTGTATTATGTAAAAGAAATTTATTTGAGTCATAAAAGACCTTCCAAGACAAGTCGGCCTACATGAAAGAACAAATCGGCCTTGTTGCACACATTTTGTCAAAGTTCCAAGGAAACCGTTTTACCATATTTTTCAAAGGATCAAGATCATCAGCCATCAGTTTTTTTAGTCATTGTAAACCCATTCTACAAAATTTGTAATGTAAATGATGCTAGTAAGACTATGTATGTATGTAACAACCTAGGTAAGCCTATTATTTTGGCGACCGATTTCATCCTATGAGGTTTTTCATCTCACTGATTCAATTGTGTTTCTAAACACGGATGGTCGATAGAGTTTTTCCCTCCAACCTCACCCCAAAGCTAGAGTGGAATTTATCGTCAAAGTCTTAGGTGAGTCCTAATGTTTTAGTCGAGTCTTTTGTAAAAGTGATTTGGGAATAATTTAAGTTGATTGGCTAAATTTTTTTATTACAAATAACTTGCTCTACTAGATCATATTGTGTCACAGAATTGGATAATTATTTGAGGGTCTATAAGGAACGGGTATTTCCCCTTTGAGGTTTGAATTTCGTTAAATCTTATATAAAAATTGTTTTAGTGTATGGTCCCTCATATTCAGACACCGTGGCTAAAATATTTGAGGGTGGAAAAAAATTTAATCCCCTCATAAGTCAATTAATTAATTTTTCTGACAAAAATCAAATTAATCGTAAGCTAGAAAATTAATTAATTACAGTCAAAAACTTAAAATGCTAAAGAAATTGAATTCTCCAACTAGAAAATTTCGTGGGCCTTAAAGAAATTAATTTTTGGAGGTCCCCCACCAAAGGAATATTGGAAATTTCAAGAAAAATTGGACCCTTGGGCCTTGGTGGTTAAGTCAAAGTCATTTTTTTGAGGAAATTAGCTCAAAATAATTATTTTTGAGCTAATAATAAAAGGGCTTAATGAGAAATTTGAAAATTCCTCAACAATAAGTATTTACAACGGTTGAGATTAAAAGTTGATCAAGGATCTATCAACGGTCGATATTATTTTGACGGGGATCAAGCCAACTATCGTTATTTTCCACTTGGAGGATTTATCTATAAATTTGAGGTCATTTGTGTCAAGCCATCTGGATTTTGGTTAATGTAACTCTATAAAGTTGATGTAAGGCTACTGTCCCGCTGGGTACGTTTTGAATAATCATAATAAAATACTTTGGGGTGCAGTTCATGGTGTCTTTGTTCTATTGATTTGTGGTATGTGTTGGGTACGAGCATTCCGATATTGTGCTTTAATATTTTATTAAATCATTATTTCATTGTAAATGACAGAAACATTCTATTAATAAGTTTTGATTTTATCTTAGGTAATCCGATTCATTGTTGTTCTAACGGTTTATCCTTGAGAAATTATATAGTGTTTGTAGGTTCCACAGCCCTTGGGCTCCAAGTTCACAAACTGTGGGCATAGGCTGACTATGTTTGGATCCTGAATATTTTTTATGGTTTTCTAACTTTGCTAAGGTTGTGATTTGGCATTTATCTTTCGAAACACACTTAGCCATTATCAAAATCTACAAAATTTTATTCTCAAAAATTCTTTTATGCATTGTACACATGTATATTTTGTAAATATATTTGTATCATAGAATTTTTATAAATAACTTTATTTTCTAACCCGTGTTTGCAGCTAGGTCTTTGGGGTTTTTAAATTTTTGTATATATTGTGGTTTTGGGTACTTGTAAATTCATTTGTGCAGGTAAGATCAAAGGAAAATAGTTGGATTAGAGTTAGATCTAGGCCCTTCAGGGTAAGATCTAGCCTCTACGAATTTTTTACAGGCTTCGTTACTAAAGAATTTGCAATAAATATGAAGATCTAAAGCAAATTCAATTTTTGGGCAAGGGTTTCAATTTCTTAAGGCCTCCTAGGCCCAGTGTCCTCCTCCTAGCCTCAGCCCTCTAGCCCCCTGCGTCAACCTTTTCCTTGACTTTTAGGCTAGTCGCAGGCCTAAGGAGGCCTCAACCTGCCCTTTTCCTCTTGGTCATGGGCTTTTAAGCCCTTTTAGGGCCTATTCGTAAGCCCTAGAGGCTTCATCCTTCCCTCTAGACCTTAGACGGTAGTCCTTTCGGGCTCGTGGTGGGCTATTAGGGCCTTTAAGGCCTGGCCGCAGGCCCTTCTGGGCCTTTTCCTTACCTCAACCCACCTCTTCCTCCTCCTAGCCCTTCACTCCCCCTTTCGGCCTCCCTTTCAAACCCTATGTTGCCTCTTTAGGCCTCTCAAACTCCTCGTTTTCCCTCACGGTAGGCCTAGTAGGCCTCCTTCCCTTAGTCGCTAGGCCTATTTGGCCTCTCTTGTGTGCCTTTGCCTCTTCCTTGGCCATCTAGCCCTCTTCCTAGCCCTATTTTGTCCTCATTGCATCTCTGAAATTTTATGGACTGAATATTGGTGGGTTTTGCATGAAAAATTGGTTCAAGTTTTGTGTTTTCAAGTGCCAAGTCATTTGGAGAAATTCTGGCAACTTGGGCAAGTGATCTTCTAGGCCTAGAGGCCAAGGGTTTGATCTCTAAACTCTATTTAGTATTTTCCCTCACTGTTTGCTACAACTCTCTGAATACATTCATAACATTGACATAAGCCTCATTAAAGTACTTCTTTAGATTAGGTTCTTCTTTTGACTTAGGTTATTATAGTGTTCTTCTTCATCAAATAGCTACCATATCATAAACAATAAGGAGACAAGAGACACAAAATATAGGCGATCAGCCAGGGCCAAAACCTCTCCAAATTGAGAGGAAAACCCAAACAAATTATTCTTCTAATAGAAACTTCAATTGACGAATACCAAGACCAAGACCCTTGACACAACGACCCCTCCAAGACCAAGTCACAAGACCCTTCTTCATTGTTTTTCCTTCTTGCCCAAGTCAACACAATTACTACCTTCTAATATAGCTAATCTCGGCGATTCAGGTGTTTTGGCCTTTCTCCACAGATCTGCAACTTTCGACTGCCTGAAATCTCTACACAATCACACTTGTGGGCTGGAATATGGACCTTTATGATGTGTTTCTCCTTCGGTTGGCTTGAGAACTTCTCCTTGTAACTTTGGCTAGCAAGATATAAGATTTGGTGACCTTTTACTTGGCTTCTATAAGGGTTTGTGTAACCCTACTGCAGAAACCCTAATTTTTGTCACACATGTGAGGAAGATAACCCCAAAACAGTCTCAAATTACTTCGCTCTCCTTCCCTTCCTTCTCGTTGGTTATGTGGCCGCTCTCCTTGTGATTCTCTTGCCTTTTCTCTTATTTCAGATGCTTGAATGAATTGTTCTTCAAGTGATGCTCAGTTGCCCTATATATAGTGGTTTGTCCATGAGATATAGGCCAACTTAACCTTGTGCCTAGGCCAACATATTTTCTAGAATCATATTTATTCCTTTTGGTAGGTCGACTTTAAGGAGAGCTTGTGACATGGTCTTGGAGGGTTAATGACTCAAACAATTTTCCTTTTACAATGTGTAACATACCCAAATGGCTCTTCAATCTTTGACATTGACTCAATAGATTTTATGACTTGATGACCAAACCTAATAGCTCAAAATGGGAGCTTTAACTATAAAATAAAATTCCTTGAGCATGAAACCCATGACTCAAGCATTACAAAATAATTTTAATTTCTTCTTTACATCAAATACATAAAATCATGATTACATATGTCATTATGAAGACCGAAATTACTTACACTTTTTAACAGATTTCAGCAGCAGTGATTGGGAAGAGATTTTCTGGAGCTATTCTTCATCTCAGAGACTACCAACTTCTGAGTTTTATAGGGAAGTTTTCGCTATCAGTTTATTTTCTGCAAAGAGGGTTGAGTTAATTTTCTAGAGCAAGTGTGAGTTTGCCAGAGGAGCTATGAGTTCTCCATGTAGAAATTTCCTCTTTCCCACCCCGGTTTTCAGTTTCACCTTATTTCTCCAAATAGTTAAATGCCCTTTCCCATATCCTTACATTCAACAAACTGGAAAATAAATTTTTGCTGAAAACACAAATTCTGGAAAATTTACAGAATGCTGGAAAATGCAGAAATAAAAATCTGCAGATACAAACAACCATTCAACACATGATAACACAGTTATTTTTTGTCAACATGACCCTGGAAAAACCCCCTACAACTCTTGGGGAAAACCAGTTCGAAAGCTTCTCTTTTATTTTCTGAATATTGCTTTTTACAGTGAAACAGGAAAAACTCAGAAAAAATTCCAGCAACCAATTTACAGACTTATCTCAATTTCCGTGCTTGCACACCGCCTCAAAAATTGTGCCAAATCAGCAAGAACAGAAAACAAAAAATTTACAGCACCTTAGGACAACATTAAATGCTGTACGGCCACCTCGGGAAGCGTGTCGAAACAGTCGTACTTTTCTGTACGGACTGTACATATTTTGTACAGCAACCTCTCTCGAAATTCGTGCCAAAAAAACAGAGCTATAGCTGCTGTCCTCTTCCTCGGTTTTTGTGCCAGAAATGACAGCCACCCTCTTCCTTGAAAAACGTGCCTGATTTTTGTGCCTTGGAGTGCGTGCTTGCTGCTGTACCCTCTTCCTCGATTTCTGTGCCTCCTCACTTGGAAACACTGCATCTCCTTTGCTGTACGAATTTTTTGCCTCGGTATGTGTGCCAATAAATGCGGCTGTACCTTTGTTGAAATCTCTTCACTGCTGCCCTCCTTCTTCTCACTGCTCAGAAAAATCTCCAGCTCTCCTTCTCTCCTTCTCCCAATCTGCTCATGGAAGAATGAATGACCTTTTCCCTCCTTTTCCTCCTTTAACCTAACCCTAAGTGACTTTTGGGGAATCCCTAAATCCAATGGCTGAAATAGATTGAGATCTAGGGCTGAGATTAAATGCTCCTTTAAATCTCACTTTCTATTTTTTAATTCACCCCACTTTAATAAAGACCCACTTAGTCATTTATTTCCAAAGTCACTTTTCCTTTCTAATTTTACATTGACTTTATTAAAGTCACTTTAAAATTAGACTTTAGTAACTTTATCACTTAAAGTCACTTTTAAATTAGATTTGACTTTATAACTTTATAAAGTCACTTTAGTAACTTTGTCACTTAAAGTCACTTTTAAATTAGATTTGACTTTATAACTTTATAAAGTCACTTTAGGAGAAAAATTAAATTCTTTTGGACACTTTTCCCTGGGCCAAAGATCAAAGCCTTAGGGAACCACCTGTCCTCCGGTAACCAAATTTCAACACTCCCTCTTACCGAGGAAGGTGTTCCTCACCACACCCATCTTGTCTCTGAAGTAGACATGCTTGCCCATGGTAAGGCTTTGGTAAGAATATCTGCAACCTGCTCATCAGTGGGAATATACTCAAGCTTCACAGCTCCTTTCTGAACATAGTCTCTGATGAAATGATATTTGATCCCGATATGCTTTGACCAGTCATGAAATACTGGATTCTCCGTGAGTTTAATGCAACTTTGATTATCACAGTAAATCACTGAAGGTCTCAACGGCTGACCAAATAAGCCATACAACATCTTGCGAAGCCAGATGACCTCACAACTAGCTAGACTGGCTGCCATATATTCTGCTTCTGCTGAACTCAATGCCACTGACTGCTGCTTTCGGCTGAACCATGACACAACTGCCGAGCCCAACCCAAAACAGCACCCTGAAGTGCTCTTCCTATCAAAAGCACAACCTGCCCAATCAGAATCAGTGTAACCTGCCAATCTCACTCCATCCCCCTGCCTGTAGTCCAGACCATAATCCACTATCCCCTGCAAGTAACGCAAAATGTGTTATGCAGCCACCCAGTGAACCTTCCTAGGCTCACACATAAACTGACTCATTGTGTTGACTGCAAAACAAATATCTGGCCTAGTGTTGACCAAATACATCAAGGAACCAATCAGCTGTCTGTACAATGTGGGATCCACCAACTCGGAATCCGAAGCATGAAGCTTCTTTCAGTTGGTGATCATCCTTGTAGACATGGGTCTACAATCCTCCATGTGGAATCTGCCAAGGATGTCCACAATATACTTCCCCTGCCCCAGGAAGAAATGCCCCTCCTCCTGCCACACCTCCAAACCCAAAAAGTAATGCATCAAGCCGATGTCCTTCATCTCAAACTCCGCCGCAAGATCTCTCTTGCAGTGCTCTGTGAGTCTCTCTGCACCTGTAATGACTAAGTCATCCACATACAGCACCAGAATGAGAGGCTCCTCACCTATCACAATATAGTAAAGGTTCGAATCTGCCTCACTCTTTGTGAAACCCATCTTCTGCAAGTAAGTATCTATCCTGGAGTACCAAGCTCTGGGAGCTTGCTTCAGGCCATAAAGGGCCTTCTTCAGTCTGCACACATGGGACTCCTTCCCATGCACCTCAAAGCCCTGTGGCTGCTCAATGTACACCTCCTTTTGTATGAAGCCATTGAGAAATGCGGTCTTCACATCCATCTGGTGGATCTTCCAACCCATCTCTGCTGCTATCGATATAATGGAGCGGATCGAAGTATATCGAGCCACGGGAGAGAAGGTCTCCTCATAATCAACTCCCTCTACCTGGGAGAACCCTCTAGCCACAAACCTCGCTTTGAATTTCTCAATGCTGCCATCTGCAGCATGCTTTACCTTGTAAAGCCATCTGGAAGTAATCACGGATTTGCCCTCATGCCTCAGCACCACCTCCCAAACATCATTCTTCATGATAGAAGAATACTCCTCCTGCATGGCCTCTCTCCAGACCTGCTGGCTAGCTGCCTCCTCATAGCTAGAAGGCTCAGAGTCAAGGATGCTGGTAGCCATTGCCATATACCTACAAAACCTCTCAGGTGGTCTGCTCTCTCTGACCGGCCTCTTAGGCCCAGCAACAGATGTAGCCTCTCTCAAGGTGTCCTGAAGCCACTTGGGCTTCCTCTTCCCTGAGCATACTTCTCCCACTGGAGAATGAAACTCCTCCTCCTCATCATCATCAGGAGCCTGAACTCCAGACTGTCTGTCTGCTGTCCTCCTGCCTACACCTGAACCTGTAGAAGTTGAGGTACCGTGTGAACTGTCCATCAATGGACTCCCTAGTGAACTGCTCTGCGGACTGCTCTGCATGCTGCCCGAAGCACCACCCCTCTGACTCTGCGAGCCACTGCTCACTGACGGACCTGACATCGTCATAGATGTACCTCTAGATCCTCCTGATCCCTACCCACTGGATACTCCTCCTACATGGCCTCTCTCCAGACCTGCTGGCTAGCTGCCTCCTCATAGCTAGCTCAGAGTCAAGGATGCTGGTAGCCATTGCCATATAGCTACAAAACCTCTCAGGTGGTCTGCTCTCTCTGACCAGCCTCTTAGGCCCAGCAACAGATGTAGCCTCTCTCAAGGTGTCCTGAAGCCAATTGGGCTTCCTCTTCCCTGAGCATACTTCTCCCACTGGAGAATGAAACTCCTCCTCCTCATCATCATCAGGAGCCTGAACTCCTGACTGTCTGTTTGTTCTCCTCCTGCCTGCACCTGAACCTGTAGAAGTTGAGGTACCGCGTGAACTGTCCATCAATGGACTCCCTAGTGAACTGCTCTGCGGACTGCTCTGCATGCTGCCCGAAGCACCACCCCTCTGACTCTGCGAGCCACTGCTCACTGACGGACCTGACATCGTCATAGATGTACCTCTGGATCCTCCTGATCCCTGCCCACTGGATCCCTGTGACTGACTCAACTGCTACTGAGGGTCTGGCTGATCCAGATACTCTAACTCTCGTGACCTCCTAAAGGCCCTGTCCTCCTCGAACTTCACATCCCGCCTGACAACAACTTTCCTCTGCGCAGGAATGTAAATCCGAAAGGCCTTGGAGGTCTCACTGTAGCCCACAAAGATACCCTTCTCTACGGTGGGCTCTAGTTTGGTCCTCTTCTCCTTGGGTATGAAGGAGTATGTAATGCACCCAAAGATACGAAGATGACCAATATCAGGCTTCTTCCCAGAAAAAGCCTCCTCCGGAGTCATGTGCCCCAAGGCACGATGCGGACTCCTGTTCTACAAGTAAACAGCTGTGTTGCAGGCCTCTGCCCACAAAAACAATGGCAACCCCTGATCATGTAACATGGCTTTGGCGGCCCCTCCGATGGATCTGTTCTTCCTCTCCGCAACCCCGTTCTGCTGGGGGTTGTAAGGAACAGTGAGCTCCCTCCTAATGCCTGCCTCCGCACAATAGTCAACAAACTCTCCAAGGGTGTACTCTCCCCCATTGTCCGACCTCGGGGACTTGATCTTCCGACCTGTCTGTGTCTCCACAAGAGCTCTGAACTCCTGAAACCGCTTGAAGACCTCACTCTTGGTCTTCAAGAAATAAATCCAGGTCCTCTTGGAGTGATCATCAATGAATAAAACATAGTACTCATATCCACTCGAGGAAACATGAGACATCCGACCGCTCACATCGGAATGAATCAAATCAAGTATCCCAGTCGCTCTGCTGTCACTGCTGGGAAAAGGGGATTTGGCAAACTTGCCCATCACACATCCTCTGCAAGTATCAAAGTGATCAGTACTAAAATCTGGCACACCTGTAGTGATCTCCCGCAAAGTCCTCAAGGCTCCATGATACATATGCCCCATCCTGCGGTGCCAAATCTCACACAGCTCAGAACTGCTAGCTCTGCTGTCGGTACTACTGCTCAATGCCAAAAGGGGCTGAAATGCAAACTTGTACACCTTTGCATGGCATACACCTATCATTCTAGCTGAATCAGCTGGAGCGCCCCTGGGATATATCAGCACTTGTCCTCCCCTTAACAGTATCTCATATCCTCTATCCTCCAAATCTGAGATGGATATGAGGTTCTTCCTCATCCCTGGCACATAAAGAACATCTGACACCTTCAAGGGAGGTTTAGACTCCCTCTGAAATGTCAGTGTTCCCACACCGACTGCTCTAACAACTCTGTCATCACCGAGTACTACCTCTATATCAGTGTCACTCTCTGAAAGCTCTGAGAAGTACTCACGGACTCCTGTCATATGACGTGAAGCCCCACTGTCCACATACCAGATACCCGAAGATGCTCCGCTAATCGAGGGAAAAGCATGCTCCCTCTGAACCTCTATGGCAGGTGATCCTGCACTAGAGGACTCACACGCAATGAACCCAAACTCCCGGTCAAAGGGATCTGCAAAGTCCTCAACCTCTGCTGATGCTGCCATGCTCTGGTTCTTCCCCTTCTTCTTCTTCTTCTCGGTTCCCTGTGCCCAGTCTCCCATCTTGAAACAATTCCTACACTTCACCACAGGAATAGTCCTTACGTGTGTTACCCTGTTTACCTTTACCTTTGCCTTTGCCCCCACCATTGCTTGTGGAAGCTTGCTTCTTTCCTTTGCCTTTCTTGCCTCCTGCCAACAGTGCTACATCCTCATCCTGCTCAACTGGCTTGGCTGCCCCAAGCTGACCTTTCCTAATCTCTGTCTGAATGCAATCATCCCAAAACCTCTCCCATGTGGGAAGGGTCTCACGTGCACAAACCCCATCAGCAAAGTTCATCCATGAACTGGGGAGGCCATTCACTGCAATCCGCACCAACTCAGTGGGTGGAATGACCTCTCCAATTGCTGCCAACTCATATCTCACATTAGTAATCTTTGTGAGATATCCAGCTGCACTATCAGTTTTACCCATCTTAATGGTCTTCAGCTTCTCCTTCAGGACCATTTTCCGGTTCTCATTGGTACTCTGGTAGAGATTGGACAATGCTGTTCACATCTCATGAGCATTTCTCTTTCCTCTCACATGAGGAATGCAATGGTCTTTGATTCCGTCTAGAATCAGTCACTTACCCTTGTTGTTCTTTTTATTATATGCTGCCAACTAAGTAGCATCAGTAGGCACATTAACAGGCTGCTGTTGGGTATGAACCATGATATCCCAGACTTCTGCCTCCTCAAAGATACTCTGCATTCTCTCCTTCCAAACGTTGTAATTGGTATGCCCATCCAACCTATCCTCCACCCTCAATCCCAATGACATCCTGCTGTCCTAAAACTGAAAAATAGCACTGCTGTAGTAAAGATAAAAATTCTGTTTGTGAAAAAATCAGCTTGCTGGAATTTTCTGAGAGAAAAATCAGCAGGCTGTATTTTTCTCCTTGCTGTCCCAAACTGCACTTTCAGCACTCAAGCTCCGATACCATGTAAAAATTTCCTCTTTCCCACCCCGGTTTTCAGTTTCACCTTATTTCTCCAAATAGTTAAATGCCCTTTCCCATATCCTTACATTCAACAAACTGGAAAATAAATTTTTGCTGAAAACACAAATTCTGGAAAATTTACAGAATGCTGGAAAATGCAGAAATAAAAATCAGCAAGCATAAAACAGCCATTCAACACATTTAACACTGATATTTTTGGCCAACATGACCCTGGAAAAAACCCCCTACAACTCTTGGGGAAAACCAGTTCGAAAGCTTCTCTTCTATTTTTCTGAATATTGCTTTTTACAGTGAAACAGGAAAAACTCAGAAAAAATTCCAACAACCAATTTACAGACTTATCTCGATTTCCGTGTTTGCACATCGCCTCGGAAATTGTGCCAAATCAGCAACAACAAAAAACAGAAAATTTACAGCACCTTAGGACAGCATTAAATGATGTACGGCCACCTTGGGAAGCGTACCGGAACAGCCGTACTTTGCTGTACCGACTGTACAGATTTTGTACAGCAACCTCTCTCGAAATCTGTGCCGAAAAATAGAGTTGTAGCTGCTGTCCTCTTCCTCGATTTTTGTGCCGGAAATGACAGCCACCATCTTCCTTGAAAAACGTGCCTGATTTTTGTGCCTTGGAGTGTGTGCTTGCTGCTATACCCTTTTCCTCGATTTTTGTGCCTCATCACTTGGAAACACTGCCTCTCCTTTGCTGTACGGATTTTCTGCATCGGTATGTGTGCCAATAAATGCTGCTATACCTTTGCTGAAATCTCTTCACTGCTGCCCTCCTTCTTCTCACTACTCAGAAAAATCTCCAACTCTCCTTCTCTCCTTCTCCCAATCTGCTCATGAAAGAATGAACGACCTTTTCCCTCCTTTACCTCCTTTAACCTAACCCTAAGTGACTTTTGGGGAATCCCTAAATCCAATGGCTGAAATAGATTGAAATCTAGGGCTGAGATTAAATGCTCCTTTAAATCTCACTTTCTATTTTTTAATTCACCCCACTTTAATAAAGACCCACTTAGTCATTTATTTCCAAAGTCACTTTTCCTTTCTAATTTTACATTGACTTTATTAAAGTCACTTTAAAATTAGACTTTAGTAACTTTATCACTAAAAGTCACTTTTAAATTAGACTTTAGTAACTTTATCACTTAAAGTCACTTTTAAATTAGATTTGACTTTATAAAAATTATAAAGTCACTTTAGGAGAAAAATTAAATTCTTTTGGACACTTTTCCCTAGGCCAAAGATCAAAGCCTTAGGGAACCACCTGTCCTCCGATAACCAAATTTCAACACTCCCAAGACGTAGTGCAAATTGCCCGAAAGACAGATCAAGTTTCCAGGAAGGCAGATCGAGATTCAAAATGTCGCACCTGTGAGTAGTGCGAGTTTGTTGAAGAGCCAGTATGAATTGCCAAAGTGCCAATGTGAGTTGCTAGAGGCAGTGCGCATTGTAGGAAAGGGGGTGAAGGGTTATTTCCCTAGTCGATTTGATTAGTAGAGGTGGAGATCAATTATTTTTCCAGAGCTTTGCCAATGGGAAGCAAGTAGTTGTTATATTTTCTCGATAGTAGTTTTTGCTGAAGATAATAATAAAACCCTCAGACTCAAAACTAGTTTTCCCCACATTGGCGTTTCTCCAGGGACATTTGTCCAAAAATATTTTTGTTAATTGTGTGATTGGTTTCTTGCATTTTCCACTGTAAATTTTGTGAATGGTGCAGTTCATGCTTTTATTTAGTACTTTCAGCGGAAGATTGAAATGTGTTGTGTAAGTAATATAAATAATAAACAGGTTAATAGCACCTTCTAGGTAACCATAAAATTTCACAATCATCCCTACAAAAAGTAGATCCATCCCATGGCCTCTAATCTTGTCCAGAACAAAAGGATCTGAGAATGGATACTAAAATGATTGAGCATGGTCACACATAATAGGCCTAGGATACCATAATATATCGTCATCACATGGCTAACAAGGCTTAAGACATGTGTATTGCAATGAAAAGTACTAGGGTACCTGCCCAGCAGGTAACATGTACTAGAAAAAATAAACAAAGTTCATTTCCTGAATATAGCATGAACGACATGGTTCATACACTGAATATCCAATATAAATTTGTATAATGTAAAAGAATCCATATAGATTAAAGTATTATATTGAAAAATATATGAGAAATTATGATACAATGCCTTGTGATGATGTACTCATAGCATTTACTAGTCACAATGATTAATGGAGCATACCCCTTCATTAGGTCATGTTGTTTAGATATGATATGCCCTTTCAATATTATTAGTTATTGTTATTATTATTAATTGATGTTTATATGTTTATATATTTGTGTTCATTACAATAGGTCTTTGATCTCATAGATTAGTTGTATGTTTATAAGAGTGACATTCACACTCTCACATGTGTGATATAACTAG
Organism: Pinus albicaulis; assembly: GCA_034641835.2. Classification (NCBI taxonomy): domain Eukaryota; kingdom Viridiplantae; phylum Streptophyta; class Pinopsida; order Pinales; family Pinaceae; genus Pinus; species Pinus albicaulis. The sequence goes on along the minus strand of CM076579.1, from coordinate 1,688,681,707 downwards.
AAATGTTTTTGACCTATTCATGGTCATTCATTGGACACTAATAAAATTATCTTATCTTATCTTCATGTTTAAGGTGAAAGTATCCAATGTTTCCATCCAGGATCTCGACATAGAGTTATGTTCACAACCTTTCCCACATAGATGTAATGTTGAAATGGGAAATGAAAATATAATTGTTAATTATCAATTTCAGATCATTTGTTTCATTTTCTTTTTCTTCAAACAACATAACCTTTTTGTATTATATTGGGTTCAAGAGTCCGGAATGGATAACAAATTGGCTATCCCCATGGGAGTGTGGTCTAGCAGCAAACTGCAAGGAGATCTAGGTTTCCTTATCACTAAGAGGAATAGCAATACAAATAACTTTTCCCTGAATTCTCCCTTAATTTTTAAATGAAGTGCTAACCTGATTTTTATAATAGTGACAAAACCTTCCTTCTTTCTTGCCGCTACAATCCTTTTGTTCAATTTTATCTAAGGATTCGATTATTTTCAATAGTTCTCCTCTTCATGATATAATGGTGGATTTTAATACAGACTTAATTATAGGTAAGGTTTATTCCAACATAGCCCAATAAGCTAGCTTAAGTGGTTGAGAGCCTTCAACTTGATGTAGGAGGTCTGGCAGTCAATTTCCAAGTTGGCTCTCTTTGTTGCATGCCCCACTATATAATAGGCACCATAATCATCACCAACAGGTTTGCACTGAGTACCATCTATGAATGAGAGGAAGTGCCCGAGGTTTTTCCCAAAAGGTGTTTCTCTAGAAAAAAAGGGTTTCTTCCTGATTGAAATGGCAAAAGGGTTTCTTCCTGATTGAAATGGCAATTATTTTTTCACCTCACTACTTTTAATGTGCCTTCTTTTATTTTTGCATCAATTTGGCTTTAAAGACTTGGATCATTTTACAAAAGCAATTTTCTTTTTAATTTCTCGATTGTAAATTATCTTAAGAGAAAATTACACCTTGTATACTCTTGTAGCCACTCAACTTCAAAAATTATATCCAATAATTCATATATGCTTCGTATCTCGCAGAGTCACTACTCAAATTGGGAATCACTTGGATCGACAGTCAACACATGGGTTAGGAAGCAATTTGAATGAGCGTCCAACCAAATATGGTTTATTACCAATGCCAACAACGCAGAAAGGATCCGAAATCAATTAGAGGAGATGCCCCAAGCACACCGAAAAACACAAACCTATATCCATTGTACCACAACAGTGATACTGCCTTTCCTGCGTGACTTTTTTCCAAAGCGACAGTTCAATCCAGGGTTGCAAATGTTCCTGAATTTCGCAGTTGTTACCTGCCTTTTTTCACCGTGATAATTTCTAGAATTCTTCAAACGTCATAACCGCCCACATTTATGCTGGTCTTTTTTGAAACGAAAGGCCATAATAACGGTAGCAGTGATGCTGATAACAACACCGTTTATAGTTGTTTTGTCTTTTTCTCGGTCTACTTCTTGAGAAATTTCAAATTTATGCCCTTGACAGTACAAACCATTGATATTTACAACGATTTTTGGTAAAATTAGTAACCATGGACAGCGTTGGAATTACCTCGAACTATATCAACAACGATCCTTTGTTTGTTCTTTAAAATAGCAGCATCGTGTTTGCTGCCAAACTCAATGCATTGAATATTTTTTAAATCTGTAAAATAAACCACTGACGCTCAAATTTTACTACCACCTAGAAAACATTTTTGGCACCCTAAAGACGAACTACTCTAATACCAATATTATGAACCAAATAGATCATTCACTGAGGCATAACCCCAAAAGTGGGGTCAGAAACAATTGTTGACTTGAAAATTCAAAAACAGTAAAATTTTAAAGAAATGAGAAAAGAAAGAAAGAAAGAAAGTAAGTAATTTTAACGTCCACGAGGCTAAAAATAGCGTATGGGACAGATTGCTTCTCCATCTGACTCTTGTAATTGGCCCTTTTCCTGTGGAGTTTTACAATAAACGCTACCAGTTTCTCGACAAACTCTTCACTGAATAGATTATCCAAGGAGCTAGCTACCAGAATACCTACATAATTTTCCCTAGTGTCTTTGAAGGCCTCGCATTCTAAAGTGAAATATTTTTCTGTTTCCACTTTTCCGAAAGAGTAAAAAATACATACTCTTTCCTCTCACCTTTCTTTTGGCCTTTTCCAGCACCCTGTTTCACAACAGAGTTGATGAGAATTAGTCCTTAATTGAGCAATAAGAATTTTAGATCTCCGAGAAATATTGGCCCCTATGTACGCTTTTTGCTGATGATTATGAGTCGAGTTAAACTCTTCAATGTAGTACTTCTTCTTTCTCCCTAACTCTTTCTCCCAAGTGCATTTGTGGAACTTATCTATAACAAAAGTTTTTATCTCTTTACTGTTTGTAGGACACATGCTCAAGCAAATACCCCATTTACTAAACCATTTGATATTTTGCCGCATCCAAGTCTTCTTTCTTTTGCATAATCTGTTATTAAACACAGATCTAGGCCATAGGAGCAATTGCTTCACTAGGAGCAGCCCTTGTTTCACTTAACAAGATAGCATAAGGAACTGCACTTTTAATTTTGAATTTGTTTGTAATCAAACGCTTCTGAATTTTCTCAATTTTTTTCCACTGCATGTCAGTTGTGCTACTGGCCCACAATTCACAACCGTAGAGAATCACCGGAATCACTAGAAGCCCAAAAAGAGTTAGAGTGGTTTTCCAGTCCCACAGTTCCGCCTCTCTACACCTGTTTTGAAGAGCATAAAATGCTTTCCAACCCCCCAAAGTTCTTTTCTTTCTACAACCATCCCAACTTAAATTTCTGTTGAAGTCAATTCTGAGGTATTTGAGTCCGGCATAATTGTTGAGTTGGGCATATAAAATACAAGGATGATTATGTGACATGTTTTTATTTGGAAATATTTAATTATTTAACAATATGTACACTTTAATGAAATGAAATGAGATTTTAAAGTCCTCAAGACTAAAAATAGTCTGTGGGACTATGAGTTCCCTATTTTCCGCCTTTTGCATTTCAGTCATTTTCTTATTCAAATTGATGATGAGCTGGCCCAACCTTCCAACAATCCCATCGTTGAAAAGACAATGCCAAGAAACCAATGCTAACATATTCCCATAACTTTCTCTGATATCTTTGAATGCATCACATTCCAAAATGAAATGTTATTCCGATTCCACTGCCCCAGATGTGCAAAATATACACACCGTTCTTCCCAAGCTTCTTTAGGCCTTTTCCACCGTCCTATTTCACACCGAAGTTGATGCGAATTGGTTCTTAATTGGGCAATAAAAACCTTTGCCCTCCACGGAATGTTAACTCCAATGTACTCTTTTTGTTGGAGACCATACGTAGGATTGAACTCTTCAATGCAGTACTACTTTCTACCCAACTCTTTTCCCATACCTGTTTACAAAACTTCTCCATAACAAAAAATTTTAGCTCCTTGCTCTTTGTGGGACAAGCATTGAGGTAGATATTCCATTTAATTAAAATCTTAGTGATATTGTTTCAAGTATGATAAATATTTTTAAAATATTAAATACATATTAGTACTTCAATATTTTAGTTTATAAAATCAATTATTATTCATTTATTGTATTTCCATTATTATTATATATTCCTAAGAATTTGTATTTTCATTATATTGATAATATATTATATATTAGCATTGTTATCCTCATCTATATTATATATAGAGTTATTATATTATTATAAAGTTATTAAAGGTTATGAATGTTGGAGAACCTTAGTTTTATTTGCTTTTGGCTTTTAATGCAAGGCCTATCAATAAGGAGCAAACAATAAACAAATATGTTTTAATCAAAATCATATTTGTTTTTGAGTTGTTCCCTAATAATGAGCCTTGCATCATTGGCCAGAAACGTTGAATTAAAAAAAATAAGAACGTAGACTCTCCAACATTTATATCTATTTTTGCATGTGAAAAATGAGTAACTGTTTCTGCCTTCTGACATTACTTGATCTAGTACTTATACATCCCTCTTGCATCAGTTAGTTTAGTCCTTCTGACATTACTTGATCAAGCTATTTCATGCATCCCTTTTGCATCAGTTAGTTTAGCTGAGTTTATGTTTTTGATCTAGCTATTTCATGCATCCCTTTTGCATCAGTTAGTTTAGTTAAGTTTATGTTTTTGATCTAGCTATTTCATGCATCCCTTTTGCATCAGTTAGTTTAGCTGAGTTTATGTTTTGGGAGTCACTCTAGGCACTCTTATACGTACTTATCGTTCATTATACATTCTACAGTCCTATTGACATGACTTTTTGGTCATTTGTCAAACATTAATGTAATTATAACTACTGTTTTACATGATCCCCTACCTGTTCAATAGCTATAGTTGCATGCACAAACATAATTTAACTTAACGCATCTCTATATCCACAACTAAACAGAGCTAAGACCCAGGCAAACAATCTTTTACAAAAAATGGAATACAATAAGCTAGTCTCCTGAAATTTAAGAATAACATAACCACAGGATTGACCCTGTTATTTGTTAGGGTACAGTATGACTTGACCTTTCTGACATCAGCTTGAGAACTATAATGCAGAAGAAAAGGAAAACTAGCAGAGAAGATTTTTTCATAACTGAAACGTAGCTTATGGTTTAATATGACAACTTTAGCATATGTTAAGCTATTTCATTCACTACTCTATCGATTTTCTTACACTTTACACAAGAAAAAAAATTAGGATGTTGTGAGCAATTTAATGGAAAGATCATTAAAATAACCAGATATTATCTTACAGCAACATTAAGCAAACCAATAGCAGGCTGTGTTGAGAAGAACGTGAAGAGCCTTTTTATGCGGTTTACCCCCTTCTTACTTACTGTCCATTGCGATTCCATCATTCTCTTCAAGACCTACTGACATTCAAACAAACAAGTTAAGAATTTCCTATTTCCAAAACAAAAGTTAAACAGTGTTACATTTTAAATCCCAGTAAGCTATTATGATATGATCTTTGTCACAGCAATGCAAGGATATTTACATACGAATGACACAAGAGGCAAGTACAAAAGCATAACAAGACAATTGCAATAAATATACCTGTGTGGTACACTAAATTGTTTTAGATATATGTAGAGTTCCGAAACTGTTGAAGAATGATAATCTTTAACCAAATCTCTAGTAAAATACAATGAAGTAGGTGAGTGATTATTTTGGAACAAGTTACTCTCAACGGACAAAATACAAGTATACAAAATAGATAAGGTACATATGATATTTGTGGTGAACCACTAAAGAGACAAAGTACACCTATAATACATGTTCATTAGGCTAAGTCTCATCAATTCCTCCTTGATTAGAGGAAACCATCCTTGGTTTCTCCAGAGGTCGAGCAGCCAGAGGATCAAACAGCTTTAATAATAAATGTAACGAACAAAGTTCGTATACTTGGAGGTTAAATACTCCAGAAGACTTGGAATTTGAAGATCTTCATTGAAGATATAAGAATATATATATATATATGAACGACAATGATAATACAAATGAGAGTGAGGGCCTACTTATCTACCCTAGGCGGGTGTCCCTTTATGAATGGTCATGTCCTTAGGAACATACCTCTTCACTAGCTAATCACTAAAGAATCATTATTTATAATGTGTTATTATTATTTATATTTACATTATTTATATCTATATTTTATTCATAACATATTTCTTCCAACTGATAAATTAACTATGCCATTTATTTTGTTTACAGCAAGATAATGAAATATTCACACTGCAATTTCTTCCCCATAAAAATTAACTGTGGAAGCAAAAATAAGAATTAAGAAATGCTAGCACACACACAAAAATATTGACACCATTATTTCTTTTGGACAAATGTCCCTGGAAAAACCCAATGTGGGAAAATTGGTGCAGCAAGAGAAGGTTTATTTTATTATGCAACAGTGAATTATGAGTACAATCTTTGGAAGCCCAGATGGCTATCCAATTAGCGTGAATCTCTAAATCTGACAAAAATATTTGGAGAGAGAAATCTCTCCCATCACAAAAAAACCTTGACCTCTATCTCCCTCTCAAAACTGGCCATCCAACCCTTGTGCAGTGTTGGATAGTGTTGTCATTGATGTCAACCCATGGAGTTGAATGGGTTTGACTTTGACCAAAAACACTAGTTGTTGATGTCAAATGTTAATGAACGCTCCTTAGTAATTGTCGGATTACATCAAGATGGTAGTTATAATGTTGGATCGTTGAAAACCCAAGTCCTAGGGTTTGGATTCCCTGGACTAAGGATGTACCCCAACACTGTCGAGGGTTTTTGGTAGGTCAAATCATTGAGCTTGGGTTGGAAATCTATGTCAATAGATTATCCTCGAAAAGATGTTCCTGTTGATATGTAGTATTCCCCAAGAGGCCTCCTGGCTTGAGAGATATTCACAATTGAAGTTGGTGACCCCAGTTTCTAGGCTAAAACCCCAAGGGGTAGTGACATGACACCTCTTCTTACGGTTGTCAATATATGACAACGTTTATCACCATAATCTCACCACGTATAAGTTACATAGCTTCAAGAACCAAAGAAAATAAATCAATCATTGACTTCATCCACCCATGTGTCACCTACAAAACACACCAAAGAGGGTTAGTGTACAAGTTTCTTAGAATTCAAACAAAATAGTAGATAATAACTACTAAATTAAAATTATTACTATTAAGAATCAAAGAGCTCCTAAATACCCTAAAAGGCCTACCAAATGAAGCCCCTAATTAGCCTTACCACACACTATAAAAAGAGACTCCTCCTAACCTCCAAAACATAACATCTCAACAAATATTTTGTAACGACCCATTCCCCTGTTATACCCAAAACAATATTAGCGTGTGAACGATATAGGCATTTGATAGCTACACCTGCCTATACCGTCCACATCGCACTAGTACGCCCACCTAATATCAAGATTACAAAGATTGGGGACTTAATATTAAGATTTCAGATCTATATATATATATATTACGATCATCTAAGTATAAAATCTTATGAAACAAGGTAATAAAAGAAATGAAATAATAAAGTTAAAATCTTTAAGATAAAGATGAGTATGCAATATTAAAGAATTATATAAAAAGTACTTAAATAAAATCCCACCTTTATAAATGTGTATACATACGCACATTAATGGGGATCACCCACCATAACAAAATTTAAGGTAAACATAAGGTTGGATAAAGCCTCGGGAAGTTTGAGGCGGTGGAGGAAGATTGTTTAGATTATATTCATATCCAAACATAATGAAAAGCATACCACCATAAATGCATAAAATATCATCATTAATAAGGATAAGGCTTCGGGAAGATAGAGGCGGCGGAAGGAGATTATTTAAAGGAGGTGGTATGGAGGAGGAAGGGGGGGATGTTTTCTTGGAGGAGAAGAAATGGTTCTGCTGAAAGGAGAAGGAAGGAAATGCCGGCTTGCAGTGTTTGGGAAGGAGTCTCTTGTTCTTGGAAATCTGGGCACGGGGGACAGAGGGGACACCCTCTGGGTCTGGGATTAGTCCCGGATTTGGCTGGGAGGATTCGATTGCCCCAATAATCTGTCTGTTCTGTTCACGACATCACCAGCAAATTTTCAGCCGCTTCAGGATTCGTAAGTAGTGCTGAATTTCAGGTATTCTTCTACATATAGTTTAATTATGCAAGCTGAAATTTCAATTTATATCCTTTCAATGTCTTGTTAGATCTGTTTTACTTAAACAAAAGTTCAAATAGGTACAAATTCTAGAACTCTGGGAGCAGGGTTATTACATTCTTGCAATGTTAATTTAAATGCCATATTGCATACTGGTGTCCATGCCCTAGTAAATTTAAATAAACAGCATATATCCTGTATCACTAAATTGAAGTAGCATTCTATCTTTATGGGTATCCATGTATCAGGGGGTAAAATTCATTCTTACGAGATCATTCAAAATAAATTTTATAAATTCATGGATAAGCTATGACCACTCTTTATACATGACTAGTAAGCTGTGTGATTATGATTACAAAGCGGTAAGTTGGGCTAGTATGTGATTATGTCATACTCCTCATAGCTAATAAAATCAATGGGAATCAGTGAAGATAGTGATATGTTAATGAAGAACTTTGAACCTTTACCCTTGACTCTATATTAGTACAACACTACCTTGTTTATTATGTAACATGGTGAGAGATGAACCTCTATACTAAAAGAGCTTTTATTACCGTTACAACAGGTTAACCAGTGTGAATCCATTGAATAATATAGCTTATATAATACTGACCTTACGAACATGTAGACTACTAGAATCTTATAGCAAGGCCGAGTATCACTATGTGAAATAGATGAAGCAAGAAGGTCTCTTTTATATACGAGTAGATGCTATATCAGATAGGATTCAACCTTTATCAAGCCTATGAATGCCATTACTTCTATCCTTATTCCTACTTAACTGGTGAATGGTACCGGTTTATTACGGAATCACTTAGAGCACTTGAACCCTGCTTTTATATGTGAGCTCTAGTCCAAATAGCTATGGTATTACACTCAGTAAGCTATGAAGATCATATGGTTCACTGTCACTCATATATTGCACTTACTCTAATTATGGTTATACACTCCTTGTTATTACCAAATATACATGTTACTTTAAGCTTATTGATCACTATTTATTATGGATTCTTATTAATTATAACTATTGTTATAATCACAACTGTAATCATTGCATAGAATAGTTCATTTTCATCAAGTAGAGTTGATATCAACACCTCTTAGGCCTGATCTCTGCACCATTCATCCTTGCACCTAAAACAGATAACTTTTGTACAGAATTGATAGACTTTCTGTTAATGTTTGGATTTTTGAGTAGTTCTACAATACCCAGCACGACTATCATAAAATTTCTCTCTAAATGATAATGCCTAAAAGAGATAGCCACTACAAACAGTTACTCAAAAGCTGATCGATGTTCAGGTTCATGATAAAGCTACAAAATTGCTGAATATTTCTTCTTTTGTTCTCCTCTTGTCTGAGCTTGATCATTGAGTGCTTTATCATGATAAATGCACTCATAGATTTTCTTTCCTGTGTCCTAGTATGTCTCTCTGCAACATTCAAAATGGAAAATAGTTTTGTTAATTCTCTTAATTGATGAATCCCATTGTCAAACTTAAAATTAGCTCTATATCGCTCCTTATCGAGTTTCATAACCTTATTTATTATTAATTTTGAGTTTCCTTCCTAAATTCGCTGCTATATGTTGATTTAATGCTATCTTAAGCTCTTCCTTTGCTGCAATTGCCTGGCCAAAGTAGAAGCGTCTCATATACGTAGTGTATAAAGAGAAATTGTATCTCTTTCTCTTCCTGAGAAATAAGAACCTGTAATAAGCCTACATTTTAATATCTTAATATTAATTATACGGCATTCTTAATCTTTTCTCCTAGGTGATTAAGGTATCCAGGGATCCGTATTACTTGCAGGTCTTTACTCTTAACTTTAGTCTCCTTCAATTTTTATATTTTAACCTTGCATTTGAGACAACTGCGATTCCTGGATGGTTTGATTAGCTTTACTGTCAGCCTAAACACACCTTCCCTCCCGAGGCATTCAAGGAAATTTGTCCCTGTTATATTACAAGTTAGTGTGGCTGCTTCGAAGTGACTTCAAATGGGCAGATATCATAGTGAGTATATCAACTCCAATAGATTACCAACTTCAAATAGAGCATACCATAGCTTCAATCTGCTAAATATATTTGTTAAATTAAAGGAAGCATCTTCAGTGAGGAAATCTTTGAAAATCCTGGCTGCCTCCAATCCCAACTCCTGGGCACTTAGATCATCTTTAGTCATGAGATTCTTTGCTTTTGTTTGTAAATAAAAAAAATGGAAGCGGTTTTATAGCGTCTTTTGGAGGCACTATTTCCTTCACTCTGCTAACAACATGCCCGCAAAACTGCCCACAACTAATACATAGTATGTACAATGAGTGAAAGCTGGAAATTTAAACGTGAAGCTCGGAACGTTTTTCATATCCAAAAGAAATAGATTTATTACCGACTGGGAGTATAGATTAATATGTAATAATTACATGGAGATAATATATTGGCAAATAATAATGAGAGCGATCATCCAACTCCTCTTCCATGATTACACGCTGATAGGATTACATGGCCCAGGACCCACCCTGTTAGTGCCAATTCTCAAATACATCACCCATCAGTTGACAGTCCCCATCATCTCACTCACTAAAATGTCATCACCATGTCAACAATATCAAACAAAATATGAACAACTCTTTTCCTTTTATTTCCTATCCTATAATCTATTATTGGGCCAACAAGTCATTTGTTGTGTTATTTCTTCATACTCCTTGCCTATTTATAGTTATCAGCTCATATATTTCAGATATATGACTCTCTCACCGTTTGTCAGTCTACATTTTCTGCTAATTCATGTGCAACTTCTACTAGGAGTTAAATGAGTGAACCTACGGACAAATTAAGGATCCTTAGGGAGATGATGAAACATAGAGGAGTTTTGTAATGGAGAAATTAACTTTATTGGACGAAGATGAACGCAAATGCCTACACAGAAGGACATATCTCCAAGTTAACATACATAAAGGGAACAAATAGTTCTTACAGGAGGAACACTTACCCAATAAATGGTGCATCTGAACTTAAACAGTCATCCTATGAGCTACATGAACTTTCCAAGCCTGTAATAAAACTGCCTACAAAATTAAGTATCCATCAATTATCTACTCCTGCAGTAATTTACACGTACTGTTATCCAAGACTAAGTTCAAAAGTATTACATCAATTCAAACCGGCAATCATGTTATGTATTTACTATTAGGCAGAAGTAGCTTGGTCTGGACTCTGAAGTGTAAAAGGAGCATTAGCATTCTAGCATCAAGATTCTGCGACAACACCAACTTTCTCCATAATTTTAAAATACATTGCCTCACATCAGTTGTGGAGTCTTAGTCTGTTGAGAATGGTCTATTGTATATCAGTGAGGTGTTATTTCCCTCTTGTTATACCCAGGAAATGTTTTCCTGAAGACATCCCTAATAATGGTCCAGAAATTCTTTGAAAGCAAAACATAGTCACAAGGCATTTACAGAGTATATAGTTTTGTTCAAAAGAGCCCTCAAAGTGATGCCCTGTTTTTCATGTCACGCTCAGTGAAAACAACATTTTATCTACATTCTATACATGAAATAAATCCCCATAGGTTACAAACCTAATGCGTATGCCCTAAATAGTAAACACCTAGGGAACAAAACTGTTCACTCTGTGGATTCTGAGGATAATAAATCAGCTAATAGAGCAAGCATGGACTCGGTCTTCTTTCTGTCTTCAAGGATAAACTACTGTATTTCAATTATGCATAGCGTTTCAACGGTTTATCACCCGCATGCAAATATAAAATTCGAGCATGGTTATTTTGATCAAGTACAAACACAAAAGAATCGTTCTCTGCTCGCCGGGAGACATAATAAAACAAAAGCTTTAATCAAAAGCATGAACAGAAATGTGAATTTTGAAGCTAGAATTTATTTGAAAGTTTCAGAATGATCGAGTATGTTTAGCTTATATTCAGAATAAAACTACTGAACAGTTTCAGAAAGTTTCAGAATTGCTGTTGCGGTAGAAGCCGATTGAAAAAAACATTTAAATGGAAAAGAAAAAGAAATATGCCCTAATAATCAGTCTGAGCCGAGTAGATTTAGCTGGGCAGGGCGTCTTACCGATAGTTGAAGAAGCCAAAATGATGAAATTCTATATAGAGGAGCCCAATCCTCCATTAATGACCTAAGGAGTAGCGTTCCACACCAAAAAATAATACTATGTCAGATTAAGACTGTAAAAATTTTGATTCTATATTTTATTTATTTATTCAGGTGTGTCGTGGTATATTTGCGTTCCCTTTTTAAATTTTGAGTCATTTTAACATCCCTGTGTTCAGAGAAAAGAGATCGAACGAGTTTACGAGCCAGTCGACCCTTTCGCCGGAATTTAGCCCTCACCATTGGTGGATAAGCGTATATAATATAAAGATTCGTGGCACAATGGTAACATGTCTGATTCCAAATCTGAAGGTAGCGTATTGTTATCGGTGACGTCGGGTTCAGTTAACGTTTGCCAATCTTATATATATAGATACATGCCGTCCCACCATGATATTAAATTGTTAAACGCTACCATATATATAATAATAGTTTCTGAAGAAGAATGACTAAATCTATTAATTTCTCCTTTCTTTGTGTTTGTAAGAGGTGTACCTAAAACAGGAGCAACAGTTTTCCCCCGCCCTTTCCTTGATTTTGAAGACTGCCATTTCCAGTCTGTACTAGACTTGCCTTTCTCATCCGAGAAACAAGCTCCCATTCTGTTTTAATAAGTTTTATTGCTATGCTTATGGAACAAATGCTGTAGCCACTTCAAATACCATAAAAGCCGATTTCTTCTTATTCCTCTCCAAAGTTACCGATTGTAGATAATTTCAAATCAAAATCACCAATTTTAGAGTGTAACGACCCAACTCGAATTATATGGAACTTAGAAATATTAGCATGCATATGAGCCCTGCATATGATAGCTACATATGCATGTATCACGTGTATTGCACTAGTATACATACCTGCTAGTATGGAAACTAACTAAGTTAGAGTAACGAACTGAATATCGTAATGCATTTATCTCACCGAGATATGATGGAACATCAAGCTAGAGACTGAACGCATGTACGACTCTTATATGAGTATGCGTGGTAGAGTATTATTCAAAATAAATAAATAAATCTTAAAATAATTAAGTAAAGTCAATATCTCCATAAATGACTTGGTCAATAAGTCAATATCCCCATAAATGCCTATAATATCTACATTAATGACTAATATTTTAATAAATCTAAGATATTTATTAAAATATAATATTTTGAGATATTTTAATAAGATATTTATTAAAAATCATATTCTAATAAATATCAGGAATGGAGTTTGTGTATAAAAAGGGAAGAGGGATAAACTTGAAAGGGGAGGGGGTAGTGAGTGGGAACACTGACCCGGATGCTATTAGAGGAGTTATAACTGCATGATCCATGAGCAGTGAGTTGAAGAGTTCTAACTGAGTTATGGAATGCTCTCGATTGTTCTCGGAGTTTTGGGCACGGGGGCCAGAAGACTTGTCTTCTGGGTCTGGGGACCGGAGAGGTTGACCTCAGATAGGCTGGGAGGAAAACGGCGGTTTGGTAACGGGAGCTGGAGACATGGCAGATCAGGAACATCTCCAAACGCGGTTCCAGGTAAGTAATAAATTGTCAATTGATGTATATATTCTGCTTCAAAAATCCCACTCTGAATTGTGTAGTATGAATTTAGTGAATGTTTGTTAATTTTGAAAATTTAAGAGCTTTACACTTATGTATTTTGAGAGTGATGGTTAAAGTCTGGAAGTTATAGTTTAAGGTTCTTACATAGAGAACCTTCATTCTCCACCAAATTTCGCAAGAAAACCGCCGACGAGGTCCTGTGGGAGAACAGAAGCCGAATTCCGAAGGCAACGAACCTTTATTTGCTCTCTAAGCAAAGCAATGGAATCTGCTTCTTTTGGTTATGCAACCTTTATTCTATTCTCGCTGCGTCTCTGCACTACACCAGTCTGTCCGTTTACCGGGGTCCACCGGCATCTACTGGACTGACAAGTTCCCACCTGCCGACCATAGTAAGTTGTAACATTCTCCGCACCAGGATAACATGCTTTTCAGACTTTCTGTGTGTCAAACTTCCATACGCTTATATCTATAGTTTGTTACATTCTTTTTGGAAGACTGCTCTCAAACTCTCTAATAGTTTCTGTGATATTCTCGCTGTTTCTTTGTTGTGTTGTTTTACATAGTGAGTTCTACAGGCACTTGTTCGAGACATAAAAGCATGTCATCTTGAAAAACCAGAACAGATATCAACCAAGTATTTCACCTTTACTCCCTCATACTCATAATTATACGATGACCCTCATTTCCTTGTGTACATTTGCAACGTTATATCATACAACAAATAAGAGTTGTGTTAATTTGCAAGCTGTATCATGCTTTACAAAGATTAGAAATTATCACCAGAAACTCTGGAATATTCTTCAATTGACTACTTTTTTTTTTTTCCTCGACGTATCGCACAGATGTCCAATTCAAAAACAGGCAAATAAAACTTACAGAAGTGTATTCCAAACTCATCCGGAAGTAGAGGACGTCGATTTTCAATTACATAAAACAGTATCCCATGAGATCATGATACAGCTGTGGCACATCATCAAGCTGAACCATGAAACTTCATACAAAATATGTGACCAGCCACTCTGATATTCTCCTTTACAATTCAGGACCACTGATGGAGAAAGAAGAAAGGATGGATAAAGATGAAATACAAGGTTTGTTGACAAAGTACCATTCATGATATTGACAGTCGACTGTGCAGTACAGTAATCTGTCCACTGGGCAAAAAAAAGAACTGGGATGACTGAACATAATCCCAAAGAAAAGAATTGGCAAGGAATTCCGAAAGTACATATCAAAACAGTCAATTAAAGTGAAGGCGGCTTTACATGAGCTCAGCCATTTAAACTGTGAGCCTTAACGAGTTTATTTTAATTATTTTAATCTAATATAATAACAAATTTATATATATTTCTAACGAAATGATATGCATCGATTAAACCCACGACTGTAGAAACTTTGGTTTAATACCGTTTTTCGTATGACACACACCCCCGACCTGACCACGACACCTCAGCAAATGATAGCCCGGTGCCAAGGTTTCCTTTACGCACGAGTCCGGCTGAGCGGCGTCGGTGTAGTCGGTTATCAGTTTTACGATGGTTTCAACATCTGTATCCACATTGGTATCGTGTCACACTTTATATGCTCCGGTCGGTTCCCTTTGTGGATATATGGAAGCCTTCTACACACTACGCAAGTCTATTGCTTCAACGATAAATACGCTGGCAGATTCTTTGTATTCTTTCCCTTCACCACCACGAATTTTGCTTTGTGCTCGTCTGATTGCAGGTGCATCCAATATGATGCTTCCATTTATTCCAGCAGAAGGAGTCAGACAGATGTTCTTTCCGAACTCTGTCCCTGTATATTAGAGACCGGCAACTGTGCATTGCATCAAGGGAGAGAGTCACCGTCAATGATTATCAGGAGACCATTTTCCTCATCGATGAGCGAAGTTGTAGCTGGGTCATTCGCTTTGATTCGTGAGTCTGTTATGCTCCTGGTGATTTCAATCCTATTGGCAACTGTATACTGTGCACATTCTGGACGAGAGGTTAATGCAGTTCATGGTGATTCTGATTTGTGTTTTCAAGATTTGCTCTAGTTAGACTTTCATGTCTGTAATTTGTTGGTCGCCCTCGTGAACATGACTGATGGGTATGTTGGCTGTTTGTTCATTGAATTGAATTCCCAAAAACAGTAAGGGGCTTTATTCAATTTCGTGCTCGTCAAAACAAATCAAATTTCTGTGAATCGCAACCTAAATCATACACCTTGTATCGTGTTTCATCATCTGGAGCTACTGTCACCTGTGATTCTAGTGTCAGCCTGATCTATAAATATTGTGCAAAGTTGTCTGGAGATGAGTAAGTGACTAGAGCTGTTGTTAATTCAACTTCTGTTTAATATTTCAGGAAATTTTTGTACATTGGTGGCTTCATTATTAACCTGAACGCTTATTGTGTGCCAATTTTATCTCGATTTCTTCTCAAAATTTAGGTAGGATATCTAAATAATTCTCTATTTCAAAGTCACAGACTTAGAATTGGCATAAAATTGTGAGAAAAAGAGTGCAGAGTTTGAATCGGACAGTATAAACAAAGATATACACATTTTGAATTATAAAAAGCATTTTTCATTTAATAGAGCCATGTCCCTGTAATTGAAAAAGATTTAGACGCAAAGTCTCATGGATGAATAGGTATCTAGATTCTGAACCATAATGATTCGAGACTTTAGGCTCTAAAGGACCGAGGAAGAGATAACAAAATGGTTAGCTATGTTTGTATGCAGGACATGAGCGGATAATGTGTTGCAGGACTATCTATATGTTGGTAATAATGAATAACTAAGAGTTGATGACAGAGGAGTATGGACAGGGTCTTGATACAACTTGAAGCAAGTGTGCAGATCAAATGAAGTCATGCTTGCAGGACTGACAGTACATTGATGCAGATTTTGAGCAAAGAGAGATTTGATTTTGTATGTGCAGGTAACTTTGTGAATTGAATTGGTGCTGAGCAGGCTGAACAGAAATGTGTTATTGTAAATTCTGGGTTGTTTGCGGTAGAGATTTTACTGTTTCAATGAATATAAACCAGAATGACAGTGTCCCTTAAAATGAATGTTGAAGCATATTGCTCTTTCTGAATGGCTTATAACATAGTTTGCTTATAATACAGTTGCTAAATTTAAGCTCAAAATCTGTTTACCTTCCATAACACCATCTTACTAATAAGTCCGAAAGTTTGAACAGGCTCTGATTTGCATTAACGTTTTTAAATTTTGGGAACAACCAGAGACTGGTTTACACAAGCAGCAGCTTATAAATGAATTCTTAATGGGCCTATAAGGTCGTAAGAGGGTTTGAACCTGCCTCTGATACCAAATGTAATAACCCTGCTCCCAGAGTTCTAAAATTTGTACCTATTTGAACTTCTGCTTAAGTAAAACAGATCTAATAAGACATTGAAATGGTATAAATTGAAATTTCAGCTTGCATAATTAATCCATACGTAGAAGAATACCTGCAAATCAGCACAAACTTACGAATCCTGAAGCGGCTGAAGATTAGCTGGTGATGTCGTGAACAGAACAGATTACTGGGACAATCTACGTGATGACAGATTTCCAAGAAGAGTTGAGACTCCATGTGATCCCACGATAGGGTGTTGACCCTGGTCCTGCTGGGAGGAGTGGAGGTGTTGCCCACTGTTTATCCTCCAATACTTGGAGTCATGGGAGGACTGTGCGAGTCACGCTCCCCTAGACGTGTGATGATGACTGCCGGATGCCTACAAGCATGTCAGGTCGACGTAATCGACTCTGACATCATTGAGGTCTATGAATGGATCAGTAAAACTGATGCCATGGCATATTCCTGTAGAGGACGGATAGGATGGGAGTGGAAGAGATTAGGAAGGATAGGATGATTTTAGAATAGCTTGGAGATTCGGTGAAGATGGGGAGTAACAATTAAATTAAGGATACATACTTATTTAAACAAAAAAAATTCAATCTTGAAATACATGCATTCTACAAATCACCCTAATCTCTAAAAACACAATATTGTTATGAATATATAAAACCATAAACTTCGGGACGAAGTTTTCTGAAGGGAGGAAGTATGTAACGACCCATTCCCCTGTTATACCCAAAACAATATTAGCGTGTGAACGATATAGGCATTTGATAGCTACACCTGCCTATACCGTCCACATCGCACTAGTACGCCCACCTAATATCAAGATTACAAAGATTGGGGACTTAATATTAAGATTTCAGATCTATATATATATTACGATCATCTAAGTATAAAATCTTATGAAACAAGGTAATAAAAGAAATGAAATAATAAAGTTAAAATCTTTAAGTTAATAAATCTTTAAGATAAAGATGAGTATGCAATATTAAAGAATTATATAAAAAGTACTTAAATAAAATCCCACCTTTATAAATGTGTATACATACGCACATTAATGGGGATCACCCACCATAACAAAATTTAAGGTAAACATAAGGTTGGATAAAGCCTCGGGAAGTTTGAGGCGGTGGAGGAAGATTGTTTAGATTATATTCATATCCAAACATAATGAAAAGCATACCACCATAAATGCATAAAATATCATCATTAATAAGGATAAGGCTTCGGGAAGATAGAGGCGGCGGAAGGAGATTATTTAAAGGAGGTGGTATGGAGGAGGAAGGGGGGGATGTTTTCTTGGAGGAGAAGAAATGGTTCTGCTGAAAGGAGAAGGAAGGAAATGCCGGCTTGCAGTGTTTGGGAAGGAGTCTCTTGTTCTTGGAAATCTGGGCACGGGGGACAGAGGGGACACCCTCTGGGTCTGGGATTAGTCCCGGATTTGGCTGGGAGGATTCGATTGCCCCAATAATCTGTCTGTTCTGTTCACGACATCACCAGCAAATTTTCAGCCGCTTCAGGATTCGTAAGTAGTGCTGAATTTCAGGTATTCTTCTACATATAGTTTAATTATGCAAGCTGAAATTTCAATTTATATCCTTTCAATGTCTTGTTAGATCTGTTTTACTTAAACAAAAGTTCAAATAGGTACAAATTCTAGAACTCTGGGAGCAGGGTTATTACATATTTCCATGCCTAAGCTCTAAACTCACTCAACTTTTATGTGGTAGATCAGCGAAGTTGTAGAGAACTAGGGTTCCGCTTTCTGTAGGATAAGGGGTTTGTTTCATTATAGGACATTTGAATAAGGAAAGAAAGGTCCTTTCCTTGGTCTTGGACTAGGGCTTAAGCCTTCCTACAACAACTCAGCATCTAAGACCTGTGCTTGTCCCTGAGGTAAGAACAGCGAGGTCTTCTTGTTTTGCTTTCTTTTGGATTAAATGAGCATCTTCCTCTTGCGGCCTAATTTCTGAAGTAAGAGTATTGTTGCAACTTCCGCTGGTATTTTAGGGATCAATTTTTATTGTCTTGTTTGGGTTGAAGGTTGTATTGTATTTTTGTTAGAGGATCTGCTTGCCTTAGTTTAGGGTTAGTTGGTTCCACTTGGTATTATTCTCTTGCAAGTATATGAAGTCCATACCATTTGAATTTTCTCTCCCTTTTTGGTATTTGGTGATACATGTGACATTAGTATAGGCTTTCTTCATTGCAAACTTTTGAATTTGCTTAAGCAAGTTGTTTAAGTGCAAGTGTATGTCCTATAACAGACTTTCAGCCCTCACCTAGGGAACAACACTCACACAACGAAAATTCAGACTCGTGAAAATTTTCAAATCTGAAATTCTACTACAGTTATTGATTTATTTCTCCTACTTGTTTTCACAATAAGTTATTTACAAAACCCTTACAGTAAATTTCGAAATAAACACTGCTGCAATTATCACTCAAGTACATATAGAGAAAGTACAATAAAATGCAAGCACAAGAATCAATCACAATGACACAGTTATTTTTGGACAATCGTCCCCGGAAAAACCCAATGTGGGAAAACCGGTGAAGCAGATGAGGGTTTATATATTATTCCTCAGCAACAAATTCTTTACAAGGAAATACTGGAAAAATAACAGAGAAACTTCCTAAGAAAACACCTGGGATAAATTCTCTCCAAGCCTCGGGAGAATTTTCGACACCTAAGGGACCCGCAAACCCTCTCTGTGTCACCCCTGCGTGACTCCGTACACAGAGCTTGTGTGAGACTATGTGAGCCCTCTGCGCTGCTCCTTTGTGCTGCTCCTCCTCCCTTCTGCTTCCTTCTTCCCTCGAGCCCTAACACTGTTGATGCCCTCTACTTCCTCCGCCGTGCAACTCTCCCTCTAAAATCGAATTATATTTCTTGCAGAATCAACTTCCCTTGAGTTACTGAGTGTGTGCCCAGCTTACTTTCCAAATGGCCCTCAAGTCTTCTTTAATAATCTTTTCATTGACAAATCAACGGCCCAAATTAGAAGTCTAATCGATGGCTAAGATTAAATCTTGACTTGATCTTCGTTCTCTAGAAGATTCACACTCTATTTTATTAATGTCCATTAGTTATTTAATTGCCCTAAGTTTAGACTTAGGGTCCCCATTAAAATAATTAATTATTGTAAAACATAAACTGAGTGGAATTTCCACAAACGATTTTCGAGTTCTTTAGAATACTAGTGTCCAAGCCTCCTCATAAATTTTGAGACTTCCATAGTGATGAATAAGATCACTTCCCGATGCTACAAAAATCAAAACTCCCTCTCAGCAAGGAAAT
The DNA here is from genome assembly GCA_034641835.2 of Pinus albicaulis. Taxonomy (NCBI): domain Eukaryota; kingdom Viridiplantae; phylum Streptophyta; class Pinopsida; order Pinales; family Pinaceae; genus Pinus; species Pinus albicaulis. The sequence continues at coordinate 1,688,661,682 of CM076579.1, read as the reverse complement.
GTGAAAATTCCTGAATATATAATGCAGAAATCCTACTATAGTATCATGGTTTACTTCTCCTACTTGATTAAGTTATACAAGTTATTTTCAGAAAAAATATTCAGAAAATACAAGTAAATACAACTAACAGCCTACACACATGTAGTTCATTTACTAAATATTACGCTCATTCAACAAAGTCACACATATATTTTTGGACATAAGTCCCCGGAAAAACCCAATGCGGGAAAATCGGTCTAGCAGATATGAGGGTTTATTATTATTAAGTAGAATATAAGTACAGCAAATCTAGGAACCAAATCCAGTTAACATGACAGAGAAAATGTAGATCTGCAGCTAAGCTGTTGTTCTGAGACCAAGATTCTGATTGATCCACACCTTCAAACGGTATTTACAAGGCTCACCTTGATTTTGGCCCTAGTAACCCCAGCGATGCCCCGGAAGCCCCAGCGTCAGCCCTACTAGGCTCTGCGTGCCTTTGAGCTGCTGAGAAGGGGATTGCATAACCCCAAAGTGGGCGACGCAGTCCTTACGCTACCTTTGGAGGCCTCTGCGTAACTCTGGAAGCCCTCTAAAGCTGCAACGCTGCCCCTCCTGGGCCTGTGTAGCACCTGCGTAGCGGTTGAGGCCTCTGCGTTGCGCAGCTGTTGCGTAGTTGTTGTTGTTGCCCTTGCTCCTTTGCACTATCCCTGAAAGCTACTCCTCTGCCTCTTGCTGACTCTTCGCTCTGGGATCAGATCATCCCCTTAGCCAATACTACCCCTTGCTGTAGAAAACTCTGGAAATTCTTAGCAAACCTTGCCCTAGAATTCCAGCTTAGTTTCTGAGCTTTGCCTCCGTGTGTGTGTCTCCAACTGACCCTCAAGCCTTTCTCTTATACTTTTAGGTTGAACACATCAACAACCGAGATTAAACCACTCATCAACGGCTGAGATTAAAATACTGCTTGATCCACGTCACTTAGAACATTTCAGCACATGTGTTAATTAATTCACTTTAATTATTTAATTTCCCTAAGTTTAGACTTAGGGATTACATTAAAATATTTAATTATTTGAATAACTTGAACACCAGATGAAATTTCTCGAAACGCTTTCTGGGTTTTGGAGGTGATGTGTTTCTTAGCCCCTCCACAAAGTTTCAGAGCTAGAGCACACCCAATGCTACCCCAACTACACAAAGTCTCAACAGGAAAGTGTTCTAGCAATTTGCCTGTTGCATATTGCTCTGACTTTGAAGCACCCTCTACATTGTTGATGCCCAACTGCTGCCCCTCATCTGCTGCACTGTTGCCCATGACACTAGCACTGTCACTGCCTCATCTGTACTGCAGCTCCCTCTTAATTCTGCATCTGTCCACTTTTGCTACTGAAATGGATTCTTGATCATCCCCATCTTCTCTCTGAAGTAAACAAACTTTGTCTTTCCTAGAGCTTTAGTGAGGATGTCATCCACCTGTTCTCCTGTCGGAGTGTACTGCAACTGTACAGCTCCCCACTAGACAGTCTCTGATAAAATGACACTTGATGTCAATGTGCTTGACCGATCATGAAACAGAGGATTCTCAGAGAGCTTGAAGCAACTCTGATTATCACATAGAATGTTGGTCTTCCATCTTTTCCTTGAGTAGATTCCCAAGCAGCTTCCTAAGCCATATGGCTTCACACGAAGCAGTGCTTGTTGCCACATATTTCGCCTCAACTAAGCTCAGAGCTACAAACTTTTGCTTCCTGCTGCACCAAGAAGTCATTCCTGATCCAACGTTGAAACAGTACCCACTGGTACTTTTGATATATTGTGATTGTGCCTACTGCATTTTATTTTAGCACTAAGATTTGTCGTATCTTTGTCATGATCCGAGATATTACTGAGATTGCCTTGAGAGAATGTTGAGATCATATCAGTCAAAGATTACAGTGTTTGCACGACTCATCTTCACTAGAGGAGTACTGAATTATGATAACATTAACATATAATTGAGCAGAGTTATTATAGAAAATACCAAACATGAAGTAGTATTGAGATATAGTGTTGAGACAGTGAGGAGAGGTCACTGTGGTGAACTCATACCTTCTGTGTTCCAAACTGCATTCTGATCTTTGTGCTTTCACCTAGATCAAGTTTTGTCTTGACCGAGTTGCTTCCAAAGATAGCTTCCAGAAAGTTGACTAATCCTTAAGTGCCTCTTAAATGCCCCTCCTTTGACTTTAGCACCATACCTTTGATACCATGTTGAGAAATTAAGGCTATTACTACAAATTTCTCTTCTTGATAATTACTTGTGATTTACTTCATGCTTCTTTCTCTTAGATCTTATCTTCATTAGATTATTATGTTCTTTATCAAGTCAATCATCAATACACAAGAAACACAATAGTTAGGCTTGCAGGCTAGGGCCAAAACCTCTCACTTTTTAAGAGGAAAACCCGCATCACATTCTTCTTATAGAGATTCCAATTGATGAATACCAAGACCATGACCCTTGACCTATCTAGCCCCTCCAAGACCAAGAAATTGGTTTCCTTGACTGTCTTCTTCTCCTTCCATTTTCTTCTTTTACACGAGAAAGCATAATAGATATCTTCATTGCTATCATCATTGTCATTGTCATCCTTATTACCAAGAGTGTAACATTGTGCTCAGATTGCGACACCATCATAACAGTATGACAGAACTAGCACTGAAGACTAACGTTGTTGTATATAGTTATTGTAGCACATTGAGCCACCTCACTATATCACTGAATCACAGCACCACTGAACCACATCACTGTACAACATCACCGAGCCACAACACTGTAATATACTGAGAGGTCTGAGACCTAATCCTGATCTTCTTCTTGTACCCATCTGAACCTTGTATCCATCCGAAACAAGACTTTTGTAATGTAAACTGAAATTGTGCCTGTGTCCGAACTCATCTTCTATGATTTAGCCCGAGAATCTCAGAGATATCCGAGGATGTCTTCTGCTCTAATGCGAGGTGCCTAGACACCTATTTATAGTGATTCGTCCATGTTATTAAGCCGACCTTTTCCAGTGAACCAATGTGACTTATTTATGTGAGCCGACATGAATATGTTGTGCATCTTTGAGGTCGCCATTAGAAGGAGATCATTGCTTGTCTTTGGAGGGTTGTCTAGACATTTTAGACATTTCTAAGTGTAACATTACTTCATTTACATGACTCCAATTATCTTTATGACAAGATGACGAAATCCTACAGACATCAAGAAGAAGCCTTTGACCTACAAATAAAATCCTTGTTCATGAAACCCATGATGCAAGTAAAACAATAAATACATTTTATTTTTCCTTAGTCTCTTCTTTACATTAAATCATAATTATAGGTCATTATGAAGACCGAACCTAGTTACTCTTTTCAACATGTTGGATATGGAAATCTTCCTACAACTCTGTCCCTGCCCCTCACTATCCCTGCTTCGATCTCTGGCTCTCCGACAACTGCTACTGCTCTCTGGAAATCAATCTGTGAAGGACATCAAATTGCTCAAGTGTTTTCTCCAAGTGCCCATCAACTTCGTCTTATATTCCTCTATTGGAGCACCAACGGCCAAGATTAAAACTTAATCAAGGGCTAGGATCATATCGGAGTCAATCCGTGTGAGTTTCTAGATTAATCTCACCTTGAATTAATTAATTCTGATTAATTAACCACTTTTCCTAAGTTTAGACTTAGGCGATATTAAAAGATAGGTTAATAATCTTATTAAGTCATCTCTAGGTGGAATTTCTAGAAACAATTTATGGGTTATGGAGATCTCATGTATTCTAGCCTCTCCACCAAGTTTATTGACTAGAACACATCCAATGCTACAAAAACTAACGAAGGGGGCTCATTTAGGGCCCATAGGAACCTGAGTAATGGCCATCATCTAGGGGTAGAGATCATGTTTTGGCGTTTTCCCACATGCTAAATTTTAAGTCCCAACCATCTTTTGCATTTTTTGGCACATTTCCTGTTGAGAGTGGCCAAATTATGCTTTTTCTTTTCTTTTTAGCTACATCAACCTCTGGAGCATCGTTCTAGGCTTGATCCAAGGTGTGGACAAGGGGAGGGAAGCTAACCCTATGTGGACACATCCGGACCCAGATGCGAAAAGAGATGAATGGGGCTAAAATGAGCGAAGGGGAGTGATGTATATGGTGTCGAGAAGTGGGACCATGCAACCAAAATCGGGATTCCCATGCAATGCCAACCCTAAAGCTAATGGCCAATAAAAGGGGTCCCAGGGATTAGGATACAAGGCTAACCACGAAATCAGGTAGTGGAGACAAGAGTACATACCTAGCCCACTCTTTATGTCAAATCCCCCCCACAAATCCATGCTCAAAAGTGCCCATGACAAGGAAGGAAACTTACTCAACTATACCAATGAAAAGCCATACCTTCGGGGTCGGGATGCCCACCTTAAAACATACAATCATAATAGATGGGCGAGGGACCACATGGTTGCCTCAGGTGGCAGAGATAATGGCACATCGAGCTATCTGCTGGCTGTAAGGGGTTGTTGGCTACCAATTGAGAACCATCTAGGAGAAAAAAAAATCTCCTATGCATACTACCCATAGGTGTTGGGTAATAGGGGCACTGGATTCATCTAGTTTTGGGTGTCCATATTGATAGACGTTATTTTGTCCTTCAGCTCAAAGTTTTGGATGACAAGGTTTTCTTCATCACTACCTATGGAGTCTAGCCACTCTGCCCATCAATACTAGATGTAGATCTATAGAAGATGGTTTAGTAACATTTATATTTGTATATATCCTAAGGGTTCCCATTCCTCATCAAGATCAACCTGAGCCTTCTTGTCAACCCTCACCTATAGAAATCAACAATCATCGTACAACTAAACATATGGTAGGAGCACCAATTTCCCTTCTCTTTTGTCCCAATAATAGGTAGGGTAATAGTAGGGATCATATTTTGTCTGTTGTTACTATGTTGTCTCTTGAAGAAACAGATGGTTGAGAAGAAAGAACAAATTTCTAATCCCTTCTTCCCCATCGACAGGTTTCTCCCCAGCCACAGCAAGGCAGCCAAAGACTTATACAAAAGTTCTTTCCTTTGGCCTCAAATGTTAGGAGTATCACTCGCTCCTACATCTCCCCCTGGATCATGCAGTTAGTTTGCTCGTTGGATCTAGAGCACTCTGATAGTGAGCCAATACCATTGTCGTCGACCTCACCATCGGCTACTAGACTTGGGCATTCTCGACATCATCAACCTCCAACCTTAGACTTATTCACTTAGCCTTCTACATGATCTGTTATATACATGTTTATGAGGTTGTCCTATTATTATTGTATTCTTCTTTACTTTGTTTTATCCTAGTTTTAGCTTTGGCATTTTCTAGGAGTTGCATTTGCACTCCCACATTGTACTTGTATTGGTTGTATCCTTTAGTCCCATTGACCTATTTATGGTCCTTTGTTGGACATTAATAAAATTATCTTATCTTATATATAGTGTCCAACCTAGAAGATGTTCATTCCATCGTGAGAACAAGATAGAAAGTGTGTTCTAGAGACATGACAAGGGAAATTTCCAATTCTTTGTGAAAATGGGGCAATAAACCAAAAACAAACTTTACATGGAGGATGTCAATGCACCGATGTACAATCTATGGAACGATTTGGTGAATTGGAGTGATTTTGCAACAATTCATCCTTGCAAGCTAATGGGTTAAACAACTTGCAAACAAATTTCAAGCCATGCCAAGTACCAGTAGGAGATTGTTTGGAAGTTGCAAGGAGCCAGGTCTGGTAAGTGGGTCTACCAATAAGGGTTTAATCTTCCATGTGAACTTTAAAGGCTAGAATCTTATTCGCCATTGAAGATCACTTCAAGACTCCATGCTCGAGGATATGTCAGAGGCATCATGTACCATTAGAGTTTACATATTATCAGAGTTTTTTAACGCTATCTCATTCTTCTCATCTTCTTCTATATTGTACTCAGATTCTGCAAGCCTTATGGGGATGTTGTAAAGTGATACTAGTGTTATGAATTGAGTCATGTAACAAGCCTAGGTAACTTGGAACATCGTCATCAACTGAATTTACTCTTAGAGGTTTTTTTTATTTGGTTAGTTATTGGTACTTTTTAGCATTTAATAATTAATTGTGTTTTTTCCTCCAAGCAATAACCCCAAAGTCGGCGTGCGGTTTGATGGCGAGGCCTTGGATGAGTCCTACTTGTTGAGTTTTCTTGGGTGTTAGGGTAGCATCGGATGTGCTCTAGCTCCTAAAATTTGTGTAGGGACTAGAGTACATGAGATCTCCAAGACCTAGAAGGGGATTTGGGAAATTTCATCCAGTTTGGGAGATAATTAATTAATTAATAATTTTAATTATGGACCCTAAGTCTAACTTAAGAAAATTAAATTATTAAAGGTAATTAATTAAAACATGTAACGAAATTGTCTTAAGTCACACGAATCAAGCTTTCTTTTAATCTTAGCCATTGATTCAAGATCTGGTCATGGGCGTTGGTTTCCCAACGAGAAAAGTATAAAGGAAAGGCTTGGGGTCATTTGGTGAACACACACACAGAGGCAGAGCATTGAGACTAAGCTGAAGTTCTAGGGCAGGGTTTGCTAAGAACTTTCAGAAGTGTTTCAGTTGCAGAGAGGGGTAGTGTAGGCAAAGGGGATGGTCCGATCCCAGTGCCTAGAATCAGCAAGAGGCAGAGAGCAGCATCCAGAGGCATCGTAAAGAAGCAGAGAGCAGCAACAGTAGTTACGCAACAGCTGCGCAGCGCAATTGCAGCTTTAGCTACGCAGTCCCTTCTGGGGCAACGCTGGGCAGCACGGGACCCATCTAGGTTACGCACAGACCCTTCCAGGGTAGCGTAGGGTCTGTGTCACCCATTCTGGGGCAGCAGGGGACCCATCTAGGTTACCCACATGCCCTTCCAGGGCAGCGTAGGGTCTGTGTCACCCATTCTAGGGTTACGCAACCCTCTCCAGGCCAACGCAGAGGGTGAGGAGACTGAGGCAGGGGCTTCAGGGGTAGCGTTGGGGTTTCTAGGGCTAGAATTTAGCTGAGTCTTGTAAATCTCGTTTGAGGGTGTGGATCAGTCAAGGTTTTGGCTTCAGAACAGCAAGATTAGCTGCAGATCTATCTTTTCTTTTTCGGGTTAACCAGTGTGGTGCCCAGATTTGTTGTATTCAGAAAACTACTTAATAATATAAACCCTTCAGCAGCCAAAAGACCAGTGTTCCCGCATTGGGTTTTTCCGGGGACTATTGTCCAGAAAATCTTGTGTGTCACTTTGTCTATTGTGCATGTACTTTTTTGTTTTAGATCTGAAACGGTGAAAGTCTGTTATGTGTTTACTTCGATGTTAATCTGAATATTTTAGCATTAATAACTTGTTTAAGGAGGAGAAGTATACCCAGATCTAACAGTAGATTTCTGCATCAAGTAACTTTCATAAATTTTTGCACTACTGTCTAGAGTCATTGTATATTACCATACTAGATCACTCATAAAATTTCCCAGATTTTGATTAGGTCTATGGGTCATTTTTTAAATTTGTAAAACTTCATGCAGGACAGAAATTTTAATAAATTTTGATTGTAAAATGTAATAAGTGATGTCTAGAAAAGTTGTATGGGGTATGTGTGCTCAAAATTACACCTCACCCTCAACTTTCTGTGAAAATTCGTATTACACGGAATCCTGCTGCAGCAACTGATGGAAAATCTTCTATTTGTTATTTTAATTAACAAATTATTTACTGTGTTCTACAAGAAAATATCGAAATCCATTCACTACAGCCTACACAACTAAACTGCGAAAGAAATACAAGTGTGGAAACAAATCTGAACACACATAGATCACACAACCATCCAACACAATTATTTTGGACTAATGTCCCCGAAAAAACCCAATGTGGGAAAACCGATGTAGCAGATCTGAGGGTTTATTTATTATGTAGTAAATTCTGAGTACAAATCTATGATCGAGCAATCTGTCAAATCATACAGAGAAACTGACAGAAGAGATCTCGTGAGACAAACCTCACTCCTCCACAGGAAACTAGCATTGAGCCACACCAAGGCTGGACTGCCCTACACTGCCTCTGCGCAGTGACTGCGTCACAACTTGGTTGCCCTTCTGCTTTTGCGCTGGTCTCATTGCTAGCTAGAAACTGAGCCTCCAAAAAATCTCTCCAGGGTCTGACACTGGCTATGCATTGTCTCCTCAGCTAGAAAACGCCTTTCCCTCTAGCTCTGCGCAGTGACTGCGTAATCACTGCGTCACTGGCTCTACGTCGATGCTATGGCTCCCTTTGTCTCTGTTGTTGTGTACTCTCCAGCTCAGGAAACCTTCCAACCGGAACTACTACCCCTCACTGCAATGAAGAATCACTTAGATCTAATCTTCGTCCGAGCACTGCTCTGTCAGAAGAATTCGATCTCTAGATTCTTTGTGTCTCCACGAATGTGTTTTCCAAATGACCCTTCAAGTCCTACTTATAATCTTCTCGTTGAGGATTCAACGACCCAGATTAGATCTCTAATCAACGGCTAAGACTAACTTTTGACTTGATTGTTTCTTCTAGATCTTTCTCACTCATATTCTATTAATATACTTTAATTATTTTATTTTCCTAAGTTTTAACTTAGGTTCCCTTTAAAAATAATTAATTATTTCTATAGAATACAATCCGAGTGGAATTTCACCAAACGCTTTCTGGGTTAGAATACATGTGTCTAAGCCTCCCCACAAAATTTGAGACTTAAAGCACATTCGATGCTACCCCAAATCAACACTCCCTCTTAGCAAGGAATGTGCTCTAACAATATGCCCTGCTGCATACTGTTATGTCTCTGAAGCATCTCCCTCTACGTTGTTGATGTCTGACTTTGTTGTCCATCAACTCTGCAAAAATGCTGCAACTGTATTGTTGTTGACACTGCCACTACCAACATTGCATTTATATTGCAACTCCCTCTGAATTTTTGCATTCGTGTTGCTGTTGCCTCTGCCACTGCCAACTGCTACTGCACTGCATCACAGTTGCTTACTGCAACTGAAAAAAATCCAAAAATTGAACAGGCATTCAGCATGATGCATCTCGGTGATGAAGATCTGACTATTTCTAGCCTCTGTGTTGTCCCTCTGAAGTTGTTGCTCTGCATTGCGTCCCTCTGCGTTGCTGCAACACTACTCTACTTTGCTCAGGCTCTGGCGCTGCTAACTACTGTGTTGTCACTTCTCAATCCTCTGCACCAACTGGCACCCGTCCATCCCGCTACTTCTGATTTAGGCTCTCGTAGCAAGGTGATGATGCGAGACGTGGACTCCTCAAGGATCCTGCCCAATCTTGTAGATCTTTGGGCCTACAATTCCAAATTACCCGACCTCCTCTTGGAGGTATATGGGCAATCATCGCAAATTCCTCCTCCTCTATCTTTGTTGCTTCGGCTTGAGGATCGTGCTTCTCATCCTTGTCATTCTTCTTGAAAGGACACTATGTGGCATAATGCCCCATCAAGCCACACCGGAAAAACTTGATCTTTGACAGATCCTTCTTCCTCGTGCGTTGCTCTTGTTCTCCCTTTGATGATAGGGTCGCATTCACGTCCTCCTTGATCTTCAAACCATTGTTGCTGTCCCCCTCAAGTTGACACTTGAGTAAGTCATTCTACATCTCTTCTTGCTAAAGAGCTGTCACATTGACTCCCAGTCCAGAAAGTTCTCTCTGCCCAGGATGCTCTGGACAAAAACTTGGTAATCCTCAGACACTGAGTTGAGGGCCAATCTGACCATCCCTGTGGCCTTAGGAGCTACTCCTACGGCTACCAATTAATCTCGGTTTTCCAGAAGTATACATAGGAATGGATCAATACGCTCTCCCTTTTTCATCCTGGTGGTGCGCATTTTCACATCCAGAAACATCTTCCTCTTCTCGGAAGACCAATGATACAACGCCTATAGCCCATCCCACATCTCCTTGCCTGTCCTTTTGCTAGAGATGTGTGAAACGATGTGATCCCTCACTCCATCGAGGATCAACCGCTTTGCTTTCACCATATTCTTCTTGAAGGTTGGTAATGGTGCTGCATCCACCGGTTCAGCCTTAGCACTATTGATAAAGTGTTTAAGGTCATGCTCTTCTAGAAGGAAGGAAGGATTACATAGTTGGAGGTACCCTCCAACCAGTCCTGGTCACACAATCCGTTGGTGGCCATCTCACCCAACTGACATTCAAACAAACAAGTTAAGAATTTCCTATTTCCAAAACAAAAGTTAAACAGTGTTACATTTTAAATCCCAGTAAGCTATTATGATATGATCTTTGTCACAACAATGCAAGGATATTCACATACAAATGACACAAGAGGCAAGTACAAAAGTGTTATGAATATTTTATTAATTATTAGTTAGATATAGTTATATTAGGTTTTATTAACTGAAAGGGCATGATTAAAGATCATGCCTCTTCGCCAAGGGACACCTTGAGGCTATATTTAAAGCCTAGGCGATCCCTCATTGTAATCATCTCTTATCTTCATCAATAATAATATATATTTATCAAGTTTACCAGAGTTTTTACACTCCATTGGTATCAGAGCGGTTGCTCTTCGGGATCTGTGTGATCACCCAAGGAATTAAGGAATTTCAAGAATTCCAGATTGCAGATTTTTTTTTACCAAGTGCTTGTGGACAACAACCTTGGTTTAAAAAAATAAAAATAAAATTTGTGCAGATTTTTACAAACCAACCCTCTCCCCTTTCACACTCAACGCTTACCCCCCTTCACATTCAACGCTTACGTCCCTCACTCCCTTCCCATCGCACAAACATTCCCATTCCTCTCGGCCTTTCACATCTCCCCTACTCCACCCACCGGCCAACTCTTTCACCAGCCGTCCACTCATCTACTGCTGACGTATTGCTTACGAACTGTGTAAATTTGATACATTTGTAAAATCTAATCAGTCTCTAGAGACATATCAGCGCGTATCTTTACAGAGAATTCGAAGTTGTGTTCTTAAATTGCTGATACGATACAGTGGTCAGCCGCACAACGCTGTAAAATTCAAGTCGTGAGACATTCTATGCTAATTTGCCGAAAACCCAAGTTGTAACAAGCACCCACACCATACCGCCAACACTTCCGCCTCCACAATCTACGTTTCCGCCTCCGCAGTCACTCATTTCTCTCCCGCCGTCTGTCGCTGCCCCACCACAGCCGCAGATAAAACCATTTATGCCAGCAAAAAAAAATTACGTTTTATTAAAATTACGTTTTCACGTTTGAAGTAGCCTTCTCTCGACTCGATAAGGTCGATTCCCTCTGTAACCGATCTCCAAAACCTGGTTCGTTCGAAACCCAATAACCATCTTCAATAACCCTGATCATATTGCCAAAGGGGTTTCACCGTCAGCGGTCTGGTTTGACAGTTTCACACAGTGTCTGGAACAAAATAACATCCTAAAATTTTCAGACATCGCAGCAACATCACTCACGGTTTCTTCTCGGAGATTTCTGCACGAATTGCTTAACTCATTTTGCAGAACTCGAACCCACTTGAACAGTGATCCATCTGCGTTACATGCATTCCGGTTATTAAATCGTGAAACAGTGTGTCCGTTCGTGAGAAGTGAAAATCGATTTTTTTTTTTTTTTAATTTATATATATAATAGATTCAATTTTATAAACATTGAAATTAAAATTGATATTTTTTATATAAATTTTAATTTAGAATTATATATATATATAAGTGTAAACGCGGACGTGCGCATCCGAATCGGCAGCCACCACAACATTTGACTACATCTCGATTTTTTCCACTAACCGAGCAGTCGAGCACACCGGGTCGTCGATCTGCCGCCACCGTAACTGTCCGACAACGCTATCATTGTGTCGGATTACCACATCCATTAGAAAAAACGATTGGGGAATCGAAAAACTCTTCATTCTCATTGTCATTCCACATTGTGTCAAGGGTTTCGTGGTGTGGTTAGCAAAATCCAAGAAACATTGTAACAATCACTGCAAATTCACAAACGCATCCGTACAATTTGCGACAACCTTGGTGCAATCGCTTCATATATAAAAACCCCCAAAAATACATATATAAAGTGAACATACCGTATTAGATGTTCATTAAAAAGGGAAGTTGGAATTTTTTGAGATCATAATATATATATATATATATATATATATATATAAGTTAAAAGGAGAAAAATAATATACCACTAAATCTAAGAAATTATCAAAAGTGGTTATTCAATCAACCTTTTTAGTGGTAAGGTGATATATTATAAAAGGAGGTTTGAATTTAAATAAATAAATAAAATTAGATTTTTTAAAAAAAAAAATTATTAATTAATTAATTAATTTAAAAAAAAAAAAAAGAACGACGGAAAATTTGGCAGAAAAATATTTTCTACCTCATACATATTCAGTATGTCTTTATCAATGATGACGATTGATCAGATAAAAAGGCAAATATGGCTAAAACAAATGGAGGCTAAGGACACTGAGAACAAAATATTGCAGAAATTTAATGCCATCATGGACAAGTTAGATCTAATGCACAAACCAATAGTTCCTAACATGGAACAAAATCAACAAAACAATTCCGCAGATTCAGGGAACTCAGAAGAGCATCAGGAAAAATCCGATTCCCCACGTCACCATGAAGATACAGATGTTTATAAACAACAAAATGTTCCATCCCCAGAATATAACGAAACATGTGAAGCGACAAACACATCCGAAGCCACTGATATAGCGCCAGAAGCTGTTAAGGCCTTCGGTGATGAAGCAGATACAATTGTTAGGAAGGAAGCATTTGATGATGAGGAGAAGTTACATCAGACAATAATTGTTGGTAACCTACCTCTAAATCTAAAAAGGAACAAAGAAGAATCACCAGCAGTACCAGGAATAGAATCTGACCCTGTCAATATCAGATCTTGTCACTATCCACATCACCAAAAGATTGAACTCGAGAAGATGCTCCACGATCTTTTTAAAATGTGGGAAGCAAGAGCTCATCGCTTGAGAAAACCGGACATTCGTCAACATTGTCCATCATTACGTATGCTTTGAGGACAAAGCATCTTAAGAGAGGGGCAATGTTATGAATATTTTATTAATTATTAGTTAGATATAGTTATATTAGGTTTTATTAACTGAAAGGGCATGATCAAAGATCATGCCTCTTCGCCAAGGGACACCTTGAGGCTATATTTAAAGCCTAGGCGATCCCTCATTGTAATCATCTCTTATCTCTTATCTTCATCAATAATAATATATATTTATCAAGTTTACCAGAGTTTTTACACTCCATTGGTATCAGAGCATAACAAGACAATTGCAAGAAATATACCTGTGTTGTACACTAAATTGTTTTAGATATATGTCGAGTTCTGAAACTGTTGAAGAAAGATAATCTTTAACCAAGTCTCTAGTAAAATACAATGAAGTAGGTGAGTGACTATTTTGGAACAAGTTACTCTCAACGGACAAAATACAAGTATACAAAATAGATAAGGTACATAAGATATTTGTGGTGAACCACTAAAGAGACAAAGTACACCTATAATATATGTTCATTAGGTTAAGTCCCATCAATTCCTCCTTGATTAGAGGAAACCATCCTTGGTTTCTCTAGAGGTCGAGCAGCTAGAGGATCGAACAGCTCTGATAATAAACATAACGAACAAAGTTCGTATACTTAAAGGTTAAATACTCCAGAAGACTTGGAATTTGAAGATCTTCATTGAAGATATAAGAATATATATATATATATATATATATATATATATATATGAGAATGATGATACAGATGAGAGTGAGGGCCTACTTATCTACCCTAGGCGGGTGTCCCTTTATGAATGGTCATGTTCTTAGGGACATACCTCTTCACTAGCTAATCACTAATGAATCGTTATTTATAATGTGTTAATATTATTTATATCTATTATTTATTCATAACATATTTCTTCCAATTGATAAATTAACTATGCCGTTTATTTTGTTTACAACAAAATAATGAAATATTCACACTGCAATTTCTTCCCCATAAAAATTAACTGGGGAAGCAAAACTAAGAACAAAGAAATGCTAGCACACACACAAAAATATTGACACCATTATTTCTTTTGGACAAATGTCCCTGGAAAAACCCAATGTAGGAAAATTGGTGCAGCAAGTGAAGGTTTATTTTATTATGCAGCAGTGAATTATGAGTACAATCTTTGGAAGCCCAGCTGGCTATCCAATTAGCGAGAATCTGTAAATCTGACAAAAATATTTGGAGAGAGAAATCTCTCCCATCACAAAAAAAACTTGACCTTTGTCTCCCTCTCAAAATTGGCCATCCAACCCTTGTGCAGTGTTGGATGGTGCTGTCATTGATGTCAACCCATGAAGTTGACTGGGTTTGACTTTGACCAAAAACACCAGTCGTTGATTTCAAATGGTTCATGAACGCTCCTTAGTAATTGTCGGATTACATCAAGATGGCAGCTATAATGTTGGATGGTTGAAAACCCAAGTCCTAGGGTTTGGGTTCCCTGGACTAAGGATGTACACCGACATTGTCAAGGGTTTTTGGTAGGTCAAATCATTGAGCTTGGGTCGGAAATATATGTCAATAGATTATCCTCGAAAAGATGTTCCTGTTGATATGTAGTATGCCCCAAGAGGCCTCCTGGCTTGAGAGATATTCACAATTGAAGTTGGTGACCCTAGTTTCTAGGCTAAAACCCCAAGGGGTAGTGACATGACACCTCTTCTTACGATTGTCAATATATGACAATGTTTATCACCATAATCTCACCACGTATAAGTTACATAGCTTCAAGAACCAAAGACAATAAATCAATCATTGACTTCATCCACCCATGTGTCACCTACAAAACACACCAAAGAGGGTTAGTGTACAAGTTTCTTAGCATTCGAACAAAATAGTAGATAATAACTACTAAATTAAAATTATTACTATTAAGTATTAAAGTGCTCCTAAATAACCTAAAAGCCCTACCAAATGAAGCCCCTAATTAGCCTTACCACACACTACAAAAAGAGACTCCTCCTAACCTCCAAAACATAACATCTCAACAAATATTTCCATGCCTAAGCTCTAAACTCACTCAACTTTTATGTGGTAGATCAGTGAAGTCGCAAAGAACTAGGGTTCCACTTTCTTTAGGATAAGGGGTTGGTTTCATTATAGGACATTTGAATAAGGAAAGAGGTCCTTTCCTTGGTCTTGGACTAGGGCTTAAGCCTTCCTACAGCAACTCAGCATCTAAGACCTGTGCTTGTCCCTGAGGTAAGAACAGCGAGGTCTTCTTGTTTTGCTTTCTTTTGGATTAAATGAGCATCTTCCTCTTGCGGCCTAATTTCTGAAGTAAGAGTATTGTTGCAACTTCGGTTGGTATTTTAGGGATCAATTTTTATTGTCTTGTTTGAGTTGAAGATTGTATTGTATTTTTGTTAGAGGGATTTGCTTGCCTTAGTTTAGTGTTAGTTGCCTCCACTTGGTATTGTTCTCTTGCAAGTATATGAAGTCTATACCATTTGAATTTTCTCTCCCTTTTTGGTATTTGGTGATTGTAAATTTTTGTAGATGTTCTATGCTTGATGCAACTTTACTTTTATTACAGCAATCACCCAAACAGTTAAGTAAAATGCTGATAGAACATACCAATGGATCTATGGAAGACAAACCAAAAACAGGAAAAATGTGATGGTGCGTTACGGCGGTCAACAGGATGCTTCAACCAGCAAAGTCTCCTTGATCAGCCAACCCAGAATGTGTCACAACAATCCTCAAATCAGTCACCAAGTCAACACAAGTCAACTCCAGAAAAGTCAACACTGTCCAGAAAAGTCAACGCAAGGCAGCAACATAAAAAGTCAACGCAGCTCCAACTTCGGTCAACCTTTTGACCTCGGTTCTTGTGCCAATGTGTACGGCCTCCCAAAATCGAAGTCTCCAATAAATTTCAGCCTCTTTGGACCATGCGTTGACCAAAGTCAACGCTGGTCAAACTTCCTTGGAAACCCTAGCTGCAGCAATCTGCGTCCTTCTTCTTGGTTGTACAAACTCGTCCTTTTTCCCACGTGTGAGCTGAATTCGTCCTCCAAGGAGCTCGTACTAAATCAGAGAAGAGAAGAAGATGTGTGATGAGTGAGTGTGAAATGCTCTCCAACTTTCACTGTATTTATATACATCATTGAGGTGTGTGACACATCTGCTGGGGGTGTAAAACCTTAAGGCCGACCTGCACATATAATTTATTATAAATAATAAATTCAAAATAAATATTCTGCTCATCGGATTAAGATAAATTTTATATGGATCTTACACCTCTCCGAAAGAGGAATCCAAAGAGGAATCCGATGAAAATATCGGTATCTTCAATTGGTATCTTCACTGAGCATCACAACATGGAGTTTGGACCTAGTTGTCCAATTTTAACACTCCCTCTCAACTAGGGAGAACTCCATCCATCAGTGCAATCAAACATTGTGCGTCATCCCGCCGTAACTTGCTTTGCTGGCCTCTTTATTTCAAAACAGAAGTGGGTCAGTCGCAAAGACATCATCCCTCGGCTGACAAATTCAGCCCAGAGGTCCGAAACCTCTATCAGACTCACAAAGAGTCTCCAACCAACCCGAAGTTGGTTCATCTAACTCGAAGTCAGGCGGAGGTCTGAAACCTCACTATACTTGATCCCAGATCAAGTGGTTGGACCGTGCCATCCTAGATAGAGAGTACGGCAATCTCTGATGCGTCCATCAGTATTTGCTACTTGTTAGGTCCCTATATTACTAGTATAGTACCTTATTGTTGTTAGTGTAACCCCTTTATTGTTATTATTGTACCCTTGTAACCCCCATTTTGTTATTATTGTGCCCTTAAATTATTATTGTTAGGTCGGCTAGGATTACATTGTGGCCCACTAGGATTACATTATGGCCCCATGGACTCTATGCTAAAAGGAGGTTTTGTAAATTGAATCATCCAAGAATTGTTCATTTATGTAATGTATTGGAGGTTGCCACTCGAAGTGGCTTATTTCTAAGGCGTTGATATCTCTTTTCTTCTCTTTTTGGAGCTGGTTACACAACATTTGGTATTAGAGCTTTGGATTCTAGGGTTTCGCTGCTCCAAACAGGTCATCGTGGCATTTTCGCTATAATTTTTTTTCTACGAAGCTTAAGAAGCTGAAATTTTTAGGGTGCGAATCTGAAATCTTGAGGAAGTTTGTCTAAAAATTTCAGAGCTTGGTCCACAATATTTTCGGAGATATGATCTATGGAATTTAGGTCTTTTTTCAAGCTCCTAAACAGGTCATCGTGGAATTTGCGCTATAAAAAAATGTCTACGAAGGTTCAGAATCTGAAATTCATATGGTGCGAAGCTGAAATCCTAAGAAATTTCGTCAAAACATTTCAGAGCTTGGTTCGCAATATTCTTGGAGATATGATCTGTGGAAGGTAGTGCTTTTTCAGGCTCCTGAATTTCATCTCAAAGAGGTGATCGTGGGAAAATTTCAATAACTCTATCTCTGGGCATCAGATTGGAGTTCCGTAAAAATTGGTTGCAAGTACACAGACTGTAGTTTCTTGGATATCAATTTTAGAGACAAAGGACGAAACAGTGACACGTGGAAATTCGTACAAGTTTGCTCTACTGAACAAGTCCATAATTAGGTCATTGTGGGAGATTGGACACAACTTTGTCTTGGATAATCAAAATCAGGTCAGACCTATGGCATTCAAAAGAGAATTCAGAGGGCTAATTCAGTGCTGAATTTCAGATATTTAATATTTGTAATCACATAGATAATACAATTTCAATATCGAGCTCCTCAAAGCTAGTAAAAGGTGTGTATTTTTTTTTCCGAATTGCATAAGTCTTGTTTGAAAAATCAAGTTGAATTGATTGCAGGGGCCTATTGTAGAATAGATATCAACATTGGAATCAGGAAATGGCTCCCTAAAGAAATTCACACTTCATTAAGCCTTTATAAGGCTCTACTATGACTCATGAAGATGAAGAGTGGCAACATGACATATCAAAATTACAAGAGCAATAACACAAATTTCGTTCGCAAAGAACAAAAAATGAAATGGAAGCAAAAGAAAGAAGGTGGAACCAGATAGATGAGTCAGAAGAAAGCATGGTGGAAGCTAAGATGAATGGTTTGTTGCTGATGGCATGGAAGTCGGCATGGAAGCTAAGATGGAAAACATGAAGAATGATCTAAAAGCATACATGGAAGGCTTGATGACAAGCTTAAAACCATAAATGATTCCTAATGGCGGAAATATAGGAGAAGAACCTCATGATGAGAACAAAATAAATGTTAATCGTGATTTCATAAACTCGAATGTTGGTGGGAAGAACCACCACATTCCAAAAATGGATATGAGGAAGTTTGATGGAAAGGATCCTGTAACATGGATACTACAGATGGAGCAATATTTTGATCTCCATAACGTGCAAAACACACAAAAGGTACGCATTGCAACTTTACATTTAGAACAAAATACATTTGTATGGTATCGATGGTTTTGCTCCCGTAAAAAAATTGTCACTTGGTCAATTTTTACGGAGGAAATGATAGCACATTATGAGGATACAAAGAGCAACACCTTCTTCAGCCAATTGATAAATCTCAAACAAAAGGGTTTAGTGGGGCAGCACATTGAGGACTTCCAAAAATTGAATATAAGGGTAACTGATATTCCAGAGGAACACAGGATTGATCTCTTCATAGGCACTTTAAAGGATAAAATCCAACATGAAGTTCGCGTTCTGGAACCTGATTCATTGGAGAAGGCATTCAGGTTGGCAAGAAAAGTTGAATGTAAAGTTATGGCGACAAGGAAGCCTACCACTCAATTCTATAAAGAAGGAAGTGTTGCTATATCTAGATTTCCACAACCTACAAGGTTGACACCACAACAATTGGAAGAAAAAAGAGCAAAAGGGCTTTGCTACAGTTGTGATAGCAAATACACTAAAGGTCATAAGTGTGCTGAGAAGAAATTATTTTACATAGATTGTAAAGAGGAAGAAGAAAATGAACAAGAAGAGGATATACACCAAGAACCAGCTCTAGAAGAGGAAGAAATGAATCCGACCATATCGTGTAATGCACTGGCAGGAATTACCACTCCTCAAACTCTCAAGATAGCAGGACAAATCAAGAAAAAGGTAATAGTGTTGATTGATTCAGGTAGCACCCATAATTTTATTCATTGTAAGGTAGCCAAGGAATTAAATTGTTTCCTATACCCAGCACCAGAATGTCAAGTGATGGTTGCAAATGGAGGAACTATAAATTGCTCTGGAAAATGCCATAATATCAAGCTAACCATGGGGGAATATGTATTGACTAGTCCAATGCTTCCATTCCTATGGGAGGTGCTGATGTTGTACTAGGAGTACAATGGTTACAATCTTTGGGGACGGTAGCTTTTAATTTTCAAGAACTTTTCTTGAAATTTTTTTTCAGAAGGAAAGGAAGTCAAATTACGGGGTATTGAAGGGAAGCCGGGAAGGATAATAAGCTCTAATGTTATGACAAAGCTTCTAAAAAAAGAAAAATGAGGCGTAATTGCCCAATTATGCTCACTAGAAGTTCCGACATCAAAATCATCTATTTCTGCAGATCTCCAACAAGTCTTGGACAATCATTCCAAGGTGTTTGAAACTCCCAAAGGACTCCCACCGATTCGTGATCATGATCATGTTATTCATTTGATTCCAGGAAGTGTTCCTCCAAACATCAGGCCTTATAGATATCCTTACTTCCAAAAGAGCGAAATTGAACGTATGATTGCAGAAATGTTAGAGGCGTGTATAATTCAACCTAGTCAAAGTTCTTTCTCTGCTCCTATAGTATTGGTACACAAGAAGGATGGATCATGGCGAATGTGTCCGGATTATAGGGAGCTCAATAAGCTCACCATTAAAGACAAATTTCCCATTCCTGTGATTGATGAATTATTGGATGAATTACATGAAGCAATTTATTTTACCAAGTTGGATCTTCGTTCAGGATATCATCAAATTAGAATGAAGACTGAAGATATTCCAAAAACAGCATTTCGAACTCATGAGGGTCATTATGAATTTTTGGTCATGCCTTTTGGCCTTACCAAAGCACCTTCTACATTTCAAGGGCTGATGAATTCCATTTTCAAACCCTTCCTTAGAAAATTTGTGCTAATATTTTTTGATGATATACTAATCTACAACAGGTCTAGGAAGGATCATGTTCAACATGTTGACATGGTGCTCAAACTATTGCAGGAGAAACAATTATATGGAAAAACATCCAAATGTTTCTTTGGAGTACAAGAGGTGGAATATCTGGGTCATATTTTATCTCGCGAGGGTGTTAAGGTAGACCCTAACAAAATTAAATCCATTAAGGGATGGAAAGTCCCCACAACCATAAAGAAATTGCGAGGATTTGTCTGGCTAACAAGGTATTTTCGCAGGTTTTTTAAGAATTATGGGAGAATAGCATCACCTCTAACAACATTCTTTAAGAAAGATGCATTTTCATGGACTCCTGAAGAAACCAAGGCCTTGAACATCTGAAATATAATGTGCCTACATCGGTCCTAGCTACGCCAGACTTCACAAAAACTTTATTGTGGAATGTGATGCCTCAGGAAATGGAATTGGTGCAGTTTTAATGCAGGAAGGAAGACCCATTGCTTTTGAAAGTCGTCCAATCAAAGGAAAGTATTTACAGAAACCTATTTATGAGAAGGAAAAGTTAGCAATACTGCATGCACTAAAGAAATGGCGAACTTACCTAATGGGAAGACACTTCAAGGTAAAAACTGATCATGATAGTCTTAAACACTTTTTTGGAACAAAGACTATCTTCAGAAGAGCAGCAAAAATGGGTCACAAAGATGTTGGGTTATGACTTTGAAATAATCTACAAAAAAGGAAAGCTTAATGTTGTTGTAGATGCACTCTCAAGAAAGAATGAAGAGGTGGAAGCATTGCTTTGTGCCATTTCTATTATCCAACCAGATTGGATAACCGAAGTAAGAGATGAATGGAAGAAGGACAAAGATGTATGGACACTCATTCAAAAGTTGCAGCAAGATCCTAGTACATCTGATACATTTAGTTGGAAAAATGATTCCTTATGGTACAAAGATCGCTTATATCTTTGTAAGAATTCCCAACTGAAACAAAATATTCTTCGGGAATTGCACACTTCTCCTTTAGGAGGACACTCAGGATTTTTAAAAACTTACCACAGGGTGAAGAAAGATTTTTTTTGGGATGGCCTTAAATCTGATATTCAAAAGTTTGTGCGGAATGTTTGGTTTTCTAGCAGAATAAAGTTGAGACAATTAAGACCCCGGGTTTTCTACAACCTTTATCCATTCCAAGTAAACGTTGGGAGGAGATTTCAATGGATTTTATCACAGGTTTACCTAAGTCCGAAGGAAAGAGTGTCATCATGGTGGTAGTTGATAGACTTACCAAGTATGCACACTTTTGTGCTTTATCTCATCCATTTAAAGCAAGTACAGTTGCTACTACATTTATGGACAGAATTCAAAGCTACATGGAAGCCCAAGGGTTATTGTGAGCGACAGAGATCCCATTTTTACTGGAAATTTTTGGACGGAGTTATTTTCTTGTTTGGGTACTCAATTAGCTCATAGCTCATCTTATCATCCTCAATCTGATGGTCAACTGAGATAGTAAATAAATGTTTGGAAGGATATCTTCGTTGTTTTGTATCTGATAAACAAACACAATGGGTCAAGTGGTTACCTCTCGCTGAATGGTGGTATAACACTTCCTTCCATACTGCCGCAAAAATGACCCCATTTATGGCACTTTATGGATATCATCCACCATCCATCACATCATCTTTAAGGGAAAATTCGAAGGTTCAAGCAGTGGAAGATCACATCGAGCATCAGCAAGAAGTTCTCCAACTCCTAAAGGATAACCTGAATTTGGCACAAAATCGAATGAAACAACAGGCAGATCAACATCGCAGCGAGAGAAGTTTTGATGTAGGAGATTGGGTATTTTTACGGCTACAACCATATAAACAAATGTCCCTCAAGGAAGCTAAGAAGGATAATAAATTATCGCCAAAGTACTATGGTCCTTACAAGGTGTTGCAAAAGATTGGTACTATGGCATACAAATTGGAGCTTCCTGCTTCTTCGCGAGTACATCCGGTTTTCCATGTTTCATGCTTAAAGAAGGTTATAGGTGAAAATATTCCAGTTCAAACAATATTGCCAGAACTTGATGAGGAAGGAAAAATGATATTGGAACCTGAAGCGGTCACGGAAACAAGAACTCGAAAATTACGGAATCGATCAATTTCAGAGTATCTCATCAAGTGGAAGAACTTAGCCACTGAAGATTCTACATGGGAGGATGAGAATTTTATACAGAAGCACCCAGAGCTACTCAAGCGTTGAGGACAACGCTTTTTTGAAGGAGAGGGGCATGTTAGGTCCCTATATTACTAGTATAGTACCTTATTTTTGTTAGTGTAACACCTTTATTGTTATTATTGTAGCATTGTAACCCCCATTTTGTTATTATTGTGCCCTTAAATTATTATTGTTAGGTTGGCTAGGATTACATTGTGGCCCACTAGGATTACATTATGGCCCCATGGACTCCTATATATAGAAAGGAGGTTTTGTAAATTGAATCATCCAAGAACTGTTCATTTATGTAATGTATTGGAGGTTGCCCCCTCGAAGTGGCTCATTTCTAAGAAGGCCAGGATACTTTTTTTTTCTCTTTGGAGTCAAGCACAACACTGGCTTCAGTCTCTTCAGTTTTCTTTCCACACCTCATTGGCCAAATGAGAGGTACTTCCTATGAGCCCTGAACTCAATGGGTAGGATGCATACGGGGCACAGAAAATGAGAGGTGAACCAACTCAAAATCACAACGGTGGGGTCCAAGCACACCACCAAGGTTGGCAAGCCTAGCCTTGTGGTTGCCCATAGCTCCAAGAAGCTCTCCCCAAAGCCCCCCAGAGCTCCCAGAGCTCATCGTCCAACAGGACCTACATCATAGGATCTTTCCACGACACCAAGACTCTCACGGAAGGTTAGGAACTTGACCTTCCCCAGGGGCTTAGTGAGAATATCCGCGACCTGCTCATCAGTTCCTATATGATCGAGCCTTACGGCGCCTCGCTGTACCATATCCCGGATAAAGTGGTACCCGATATCAATATGCTTGGATCGGTCGTGGAACACAGGATTCTCAGTCATACGAATCCCACTCTGGTTATCACAGAGTATCACAGTGGTATCTAGCACATGTCCAAACAGCTCACTAAAGAGCTTTCGCAACCAAATTGCTTCACAACAGGCCATACTTGATGCAATGTATTCGGCCTCAGCGGTGCTCAAAGCCACCGACTTCTGCTTCCTGCTCATCCATGAGATCGAAGCAGAACCAAGATTGAAGCAACATCCCGATGTGCTCTTACGATCCACCACACTGCCAGCCCAATCGGCATCACTATATCCACGGAGTGTCACACTCTCGGCAGTGTATCTCAGCCCATGGTTTATCGTGCCTCGAAGATATCTCAGAAGATTCTTGGCACCAACCCAGTGAAAGTGATGAGGCTTCAACCATCCGTTGACTGTTAAAGTGTCTACCGTAAAACATATATCCGGACGGGTGTTCACCAAGAACATCGCAGCTCCTACGAGTTGACGATACTCGCAGGATTGGCCACAGTGCTCAGCTAGCCGTCGCCACTCAACTTCTTGAAGTTGAGTTCCATTGGTGTTGACACGTCTTGCAACCATTAAGTACCAAATCTTTCCCGTGTTTCACAATGTATTTTCCTTATAGAAAATCTCTCCGTGTCTCCTCGCCGCACCTCCGGTGCCCAGGGAAATAGTGCACGCTCCTGTGTCCTTCATCTCGAGACTCGCCAGCCGAAGCTCCCTCTGTATCAAGGAATGAGAGGGTCGGGCGACTGGCCAAGAAGAGGTCGTCCACATACAACACCAGAATGGTGAGGTTTCCGCGCTCAAACCCTGAAGTAAAGGTTCGGACCGAAAGATTACTTCTCGAGTGAAGCCACCTTCATCAAGTAGCTATCCATCCTCTCGTACCAAGCTCGGGTGCTTGCTTCAACCCATAGAGGGCTTTCTTCAACTCCGTGCGACATGAGTGTCCCGATCCCGAACTTCAAATCCCGTGAGGTTGTCTTCTATTATACACCTCTTCTTTATTAAAATTAAGTGCAAAGGCGATCTTGTGTATCCATCCGATGAAGACTCCACTTTGCGTAGCAAATAAGGGCTATGATTGATCGAATGGTGGTATATCGTGCCACAAAAAAGTAAATATGTCATCATAATCTACTCCTTCCTTTTGAGAAGCCACGGCAACAAATCTTGCCTTGAACTTTGGAAGACTTCCATCGCATCCATGTTTGATCTTGTAGAGCCATTTTGCGGTGACAACTGATTTGTCCTTCTCGTCTTGGAACCACATCCCAAACATCATTCTTCATTATGGACTCATATTCTTCGTGCATAGCATCCTTCCAGACTTGATGCTTACTTCGCTTCCTCAAAAGATCCAAGTTCGATTGTACAATGGTATCATAAGGTGCGTACAATTTTTGGTATCCGCACGGCTTCTTGCTTACTCGAATGTCCCCCTTGGGGCAACATGTCCCCAACATCTTCGAGGGTGTCCCCGAGCCATGATGGTCTCTTTCCCCATGAAGGAGATGGATCGATAGGGTCCATTGGTCCTTCAACATCGTGCATTGTCTCATCCCGCGGTTCTTCTTGATTTCCGTGCCTTGCTTCATGATTTTCCTCAGATCTTGGAAGATCTACTACTTTCTTCTAGGAAGCATCTTCGCTGCAGTGACATCATGGCATATCTCTACTTCCTTGACCAGGTACATAGACCCTATAGGCCTTAGAGGTTTCGATGGCCCACAAACATTCCTTTTCTCCTTTAAGAACGCAAAGCCTTACTTCTCTTTTCTTTTGGCACATGAAAATAAACGGGACATCCAAAAATTCTAAAATGTGACATCGTTCTTACCAAGAAACTCTTCGGGAGTTTTGGAGTCCAAAGCGAAATGAGGGCACTGGCTGGAATGTATACAGCAGCATTTTGCAAATTTCCTTCCCACGTAAACTTCGTATCCTCATCGTTGGGGCACAATGGCAGCCTTCCACAATAGTCCTCGTTTGTCAGTTAAACACCATTCTCGTCGGAGTATAGGTAGTAGTGAACTTCTTAATGCCAGTCAAGAAAAGTCCTGAACTCATTTGACCTATTCACCCACCCTTGTCGGTCCTCAAAATCTTGATCTTCTTTCCCGCCATATTTTCCACCAAGGCTTTGAAGGTACGGAACCATTAAGAAATGCCCTTTCTTCAAGAAGTAAACCGTGTTTTGCGAGAGAGAAGTCAATGCTGAATGTCATATAGTAAGAACATCCTTCCGTGGGGATGTCACAAAAAGATGGCCTCAGATAGATCATAATGGATCACTAAGAAATATCGATGTCTTTGTGGCACTTGAGGGGAAAGGTCCTCTGTATGCTTTCTCTGCACAACCCTTACAGGCCACCTTCATGATTATTTCCAAAGTCGGGCATCCTTGTCACCACCTTCCTTACTGGGAGAAGGGCCTTGTAAGGAAGGTGTCCAAACTCTTCGTGCTATAGTTCGCCTTGTCGTGATAGTATCACATGGTCATAGCCCCTAGTGGACTTCCTTCAACCCGGTAGAGTGTTCCAACTCTAAAACCAATCACGATAGCTTCCTTGAGGTTCTTCTTCCACATGCGCACCTTCCATCAATAAACGCCACATCAGCCTTCTTTGTCTTCAATTGCCGATATAGACACAAGCCTCTTCAGATTTTGGTGTACATAGAGTACATCATGCAAATGTAGGACCCGTCCTTGAGACAAGTGGAGGGTCACACGCTCCCCGTCCTTTCACGGATATGGTATTATCTCCAAGGATAATTTCCGTATTGGTATCCTTTCTCAACCATGTCGTAGAGGCCTTTGAACTCAAAGGATGGCCCTGAGGCACCACTATCTATCGCCCGCACATCCATAGTGCTCGGCGGGATGCGGAAGTAGAGAGAGCGTATACAAGAATATATTCATTTCTTTTATCAACAACATTTGACCTCTCTATACCGGAGTTTCTAGGCCTTTAGAAGGTTTTATTGTCGCCTGTGAGGGAGCCTTCCTCTTTTTTTCTTGATCCATGCTTTTGATTTCCATTCCTCCGTTGTTGTTGTTGTCATCACTATTGGGAGAATCCTTCTGAAGAGAATTCTCAGTAATCCTGCCATGGACAAGTGAAACACTTACCCTTCTTTCCTTGGGCCCTTGTTCTCTCTTTGTTCTTAAGACTACCGCAGTTCTTCTTCTCAGAATGAGCAAGATAGGCGTGATTTCTATCATTTTCATATTCCTTCGTCTTTGCTCCTTCTGTACATCCGGATAGCAGTTCGTCAAAGCTAGGAATAGTACTATTGAGAATGGTAGTAGTGAATACTTGCCATTCATATGGGAGTCTCCGTGTGTGAGGTCCACGATTGGCTATTGTCTCCCCAATAGCCAAGTAGATTGTCTCTAATCTCGGTCAATTTCGAAAGAATGTTTGGACAAACACTATCCCTCGCTTTTCTTCAAATTCTTCAATTGATTCTTGAAGAATAACACTTGGTTTACATTGTTTACCTCAACATTAGGATCAATTTACGATACACTTCTTTGATGTACCCAACTCGTAGATGTAGGCCACTAGGCTTTTATGAATGGATCTCCCATCATCGCCTTTGCTTTGATCTCCCCTTCTTATACTTGGTTTTAGCAAGAAGCAGTAGCATTGGATGGAGGTTCTTGTATCTACCTTACATGGTCCATGAGATCATGGTCTTCCAATTTGAGATCTAATACTACCTTTCAGCATGGAAGTCATCTCTTCCGCCGCCTTGTCATTCTCCTTGAATTCATAACTTGTGCATCCATTTTTGGAGCAGGGATATTTCATGCCAGGGCTTGTCTTCGCCTGCCTCTCGATACCATGTAAATTTTTGTAGATGTTCTATGCTTGATGCAACTTACTTTTATTACAAGAACTATCCAAACAAGTTTAAGTAAAATGCTGAGAACATACGTTGATCTATGGAAGACAAACCAAAAACAGAAAAAATGTGACTATGCGTTACGGCGGTCAACAGATGCTTCAACCAGCTAAAGTCTCCCTTGATCGCCCAACCCAAAATGTGTCACAACAATCCTCAAATTAGTCACCAAGTCAACACAAGTCAACTCCGGTAAAGTCAACGCAGGTTAAACATAAAAGTCACTTAGGCCCAACTTCGGTCAACCTTGACCTCAAGTTCTTAAAGAATGTGTACGGCCTCCCAAAATCGAAAGCTCCACAGCCTCAGCTCTTTGGACCATGCGTTGACCAAAGTCAACGCTGGTCAAACTTCCTTGAAACCCGCCCCAGCACCGCGTCCTCTCTCGTCGTACAAACTCATCCTTTTTCCCACGTGTGAGCCGAATTCGTCCTCCAAGGAGCTTGTACTGAATCGTAGAAGAGAAGAAGATGTGTGATGAGTGAGTGTGAAATGCTCTCCAACTTTCATCGTATTTATATACCATTGAGGTGTGTGACACATCCGTTTAGGTGTAAAACCTTAAGGCCGACTTACACATATAATTTATTATAAATAATAAATTCAAAATAAATGTTCGCTCATTGATTCGATAAATTTTAGGATCTTACACCTCCGAAGAGGAATCCACAAAATATCGGCATCTTCATCCGAGCATCACAACATGGAGTTTGACCTAGTTGTCTAATTTTAACGTTGATACATGTACATATAGGCTTTCATTGCAAACTTTCGCGACCATATTTAAGCAGCAGCCAAAGTGCAAGTGTATGTCCTATAACAGACTTTCGGCCCTCATCTAGGGAACAACACTCACACAACTAAAACTCAGATTCATGTGAAAAATTTCAAATCTGAAATTCTACTGCAGTTATTGATTTATTTCTCCTACTTGTTTTCACAATAAGTTATTTACAAAACCCTTACAGTAAATTTCGAAATAAACACTACTGCAATTATCACTCAAGTACATATAGAAAAGGTACAATAAAATGCAAGCACAAGAATCAATCACAATGACAGTTATTTTTAGACAATCGTTCCGGGAAAAACCCAATGTGGGAAAACCGGTGCAACAGATGAGGGTTTATATATTATTCTTCAGCAGCAAATTCTTTACAAGGAAATATTGGAAAAATAATTGAGAAACTTCTTAAGAAAACACCTGGGATAAATTCTCTCCAAGCCTCGTGAGAATTTCCGACACCTGGGGGACCCACTAACCCTCTCTGCGTCACCCCTGCGTGATTCCCTGCACAGAGCTTGCGTGAGACTGTGTGAGCCCTCTGCGCTGCTCCTTTGTGCTGCTCCTCTGCCCTTCTACTTCCTTCTTCCCTCGAGCCCTAGCACTGTTGATGCCCTCTACTTCCTCCGCCGTGCAACTCTCCCTCTGAAATTGAATTCTATTTCTTGCAAAATCGACTTCCCTTGAGTTAATGAGTGTGTGCACAGCTTACTTTCCAAATGGCCCTCAAGTCTTCTTTTATAATCTTTTCATTGACAAATCAACGGCCCAAATTAGAAGTCTAATCAATGGCTAAGATTAAATCTTGACTTGATCTTCGTTCTCTAGAAGATTCACACTCTATTTTATTCATGCCCATTAGTTATTTAATTGCCCTAAGTTTAGACTTAGGGTCCCCGTTAAAATAATTAGTTATTATAAAACATAAACTGAGTGTAATTTCCACAACAATTTTTGCGTTCTTTAGAATACTTGTCTCCAAGCCTCCTCATAAATTTTGAGACTTCCATAGTGATGAATAAGATCACTTCTCGATGCTACAAAAATCAAAACTCCCTATTAGCAAGGAAATATGAAAATTCATGAATACATAATGCAGAAATCCTACTGTAGTATCATGGTTTACTTCTCCTACTTGATTAAGTTATACAAGTTATTTTCAGAAAAAATATTCAGAAAATACCAAAGTAAACACAACTAACAGCCGACACACATGCAAATCATTTACTGCATATTATTCTCATTCAACAAAGTCACACAGATTTTTGGACATAAGTCCCTGGAAAAACCCAATGCGGGAAAATCGGTGCAACATATATGAGGGTTTATTATTATTAAATAGAATCTGAGTACAGCAAATCTAGGCACCAAATTTGGTTAACCCGACAAAGAAAACGTAGATCTGCAGCTAACCTGTTGTTCTGAGACCAAGATTCTGACTGATCCACACTCTCAAACAGTATTTACAAGGCTCAGCTTGATTCTGGCCCTAGTAACCCCAGCGATGCCCCGGAAGCCCCAAGTCAACCCTGCTAGGCTCTGCGTGCCTTTGTGCTGCTCAGAAGGGGACTGCATAACCCCAAAGTGGGTGACACAGTCCTTACGCTGCCTCTGGAGGCCTCTGCGTAACTCTGGAAGCCCTCTGACGCTGCAGCAATGCCCCTCCTAGGCCTGTGTAGCACCTGCATAGCGATTGAGGCCTTTGCGTTGCGCAGTTGTTGCATAGTTGTTGTTGTTGCCCTTGCTCCTCTGCACTGTCCCTGAAAGCTACTCCTCTACCTCTTGCTGACTCTTGGCTCTAGGATCAGATCATCCCCTCAGCCAATACTACCCCTCGCTGCAGAAAACACCAGAAATTCTTAGTAAACCTTACCCTAGAATTCCAACTTAGTTTCTCAGCTTTGCCTTCGTGTGTGTGCCTCCAACTAACCCTCAAGCCTTTCTCTTATACTTTTAGGTTGAACACATCATCGGCCGAGACTAAATCACTCATCAACAGCTGGGATTAAAAGACTGCTTGTTCCACGTCACTTAGAACATTTCAGCACATGTGTTAATTAATTCACTTTAATTATTTAATTTCCCTAAGTTTAGACTTAGGGATTACATTAAAATAATTAATTATTTGAATAACTTGAACACCAGATGAAATTTCTCCAAACACTTTCTGGGTTTTGGAGGTGATGTGTTTCTTAGCCCCTCCACAAAGTTTCAGGGCTAGAGTACACCTGATGCTACCCCAACTACACAAAATCTCGACAGGAAAGTGTTCTAGCAATTTGGCTGTTGCATATTGCTCTGAATTTGAAGCACCCTCTACATTGTTGATGCCCAACTGCTGCCCCTCATCTGCTGCACTGCTGCCCATGACACTGGCACTGTCACTGCCTCATCTGTACTGCAGCTCCCTCTCAATTCTGCATTTGTCCACTTTTGCTACTGAAATGGATTCTTGATCATCCCCATCTTCTCTCTGAAGTAAACAAACTTTGTCTTTCCTAGAGCTTTAGTGAGGATGTCATCCACCTGTTCTCCTGTCGTTGTGTACTACAACTGTACAGCTCCCCACTAGACAATCTTTGATAAAAGGACACCTAATGTCAATGTGCTTGACCAATCATGAAACAGAGGATTCTCAGAGAGCTTGATGCAACTCTGATTTCTCCAAACACTCTTGACCAATCATGAAACATAGAATGTTGGTCGCTTCCATCTTTTCCTTGAGTAGATTCACAAGCAGCTTCCTAAGCCATATGGCTTCACACGAAGCAGTGCTTGTTGCCACATATTTCGCCTCAACTGAGCTCAGAGCTACAAACTTTTGCTTCCTGCTGCACCAGGAAGTCATTCCTAATCCAACGTTGAAACAGTACCCACTGGTACTTTTGATATAATGTGATTGTGCCTACTACATTTTATTTTAGCACTAAGATCTTTCATATCTTTGTCATGATCCGAGATATTACTGTGATTATCGTGTTTGCACATGACTCATCTTTACTAGAGGATTATTGAATTATGATAACATTAACATATAGCACCAAAGTGTGTAATTGAGCAGAGTTATTATAAAAAATACCAAACATGAAGTAGTATTGAGATATAGTGTTGAGACAGTGAGGAGAGGTCACTGGGGTGAACTCGTACCTTCTGTGTTCCAAACTGCATTTTGATCGTTGTGCTTTCACCTAGATCAAGTTTTGTCTTGATCGAGTTGCTTCCAAAGATAGCTTCCAGGCAGTTGACTAATCTTAAGTGCCTCTTAGATGCCCTTCCTTTGACTTTAGCACCATACCTTTGATACCATGTTGAGAAATTAGGGCTTTTACTAAAAATTTATCTTCTTGATAATTACTTGTGATTTACTTCATGCTTCTTTCTCTTAGATCTTATCTTCGTTAGATTATTATGTTCTTTATCAAGTCAATCATCAAATACACAAGAGACACAATAGTTAGGCTTGCAAGCTAGGGCCAAAACCTCTCACTTTTTGAGAGGAAAACCCGCATCAAATTCTTCTTATAGAGATTCCAATTGACGAATACCAAGACCATGACCCTTGACCTATCTAGCCCCTCCAAGACCAAGAAATTGGTTTCCTTGACTATCTTCTTCTCTTTCCATCTTCTTCTTTTACACGAGAAAGCATAATGGATATCTTCCTTGCTATCATCATTGTCATTGTCATCCTTGTTACCAAGAGTGTAACATTGTACTCAAATTGCGACATCATCATAACAGTATGAGAGAACTAGCACTGAAGACTAACGTTGTTGTATATAGTTATTGTAGCACATTGAGCCACCTCACTATATCACTGAATCACAGCACCACTGAACCACATCACTGTACAACATCACCGAGCCACAACACTGTAATATAGAATACATCTGTCTAAGTCTCTCCACAAAATTTGAGACTTAGAGCACATCTGATGCAACCCCAAATCAACACTTTCTACTAGCACACGCTTTAAGGGGTGAAAAATAAGTTATAGACCCTCAAGCCCCACTTTTCCTAAGTTTAGTTGGAAAATGAGAAATAAAGAAACGGAGAACAATAAAATTTCCACATGCCAATCGAGGTGGAAATGACTTGGAAAAATAAAGTCAAGTCAAAGGCAAGTCATAGGTTCAGTGGGCACCCACATGACACATGAATTCAAGCACATGGGAAAAATCAAATTATCGGCTAGCATTGGTGATACGACTCTCACATATGGCAGCTCGATTTCTTCTTTAGAGATTAATGTTTGGTTGAAAATAAATTGAGATATTTGGTGGAGAAAACTTAGGAGAAATGTTCCCATTTATCTCTGTGAAAATTCCAAGTCCTAGATCTAGAATCCTACTACAACAAACTAAACTGCTTCTCCTACTTGTAAATTACATTTAACAAGTTATTTTGCAGATTACTTCTGAGAACATTGAAGGAGTTACTGAAGAAGCCTTCACTCAAATAAATTATATGTGAAAATAGTAAACTGAGCAAGAGAAATAGCACACAAGACACCGTTATTTTTGGACAAATGTCCTTGGAAAAACCCAATGCAGGAAAACCGGTGCAACAAGTCTGAGGGTTTTATTATTAAGCAACAGTTAATCTAAATACATCTCTGATTGTCTCACCGTACAAATCAGTTACAGAGAATATGACTGACAGAAAGATTAGTGAGTTTGTCTCTCTCTATCACTAGAAATCCCGACTGATCCGACCACTGAATGATGTTCCTTTGGCAGGCTCTGCGCTGCCTCTACACAGTCACTACGCAGTCCCAGCGTCAACCCTCGTGGGCACTGCATCACTCAGCAAGTGAATCGATCTGCTCCACAGAAATTCCTATCTCTGCCTCCCGGTCTCACCCCAACTTCCGGCTTCTGAAATCGACCTTGCAGCAAACCCTTGGATTTCCTCTGGCCCTCTGCATAGCCCTGTGTGGCTCCGCATCAATCTCTCTGGTTCTGCGCAGTAGCTACTAGATCTCTCTCTACCCTTCTCTGTTGATGATTCTCCGATTGAGAAAGATTTCTCTGGATACTGTCTTTGCCCCTCTCTGCAATGAAGAATCACTTAGATCGAAGTTTTCGTCCGAGCACTACTCCATCAGAAACATTTGATCACTAGATCCTTTCGGTGTGTTTTACAAATGACCCTCAAGTCTTCCTTTATAGTCTTCTCGTTGAAACTTCAACGACCGAGATTAGATCTTCAATCAATGGCTAAGATTACATTTAGACTTGATCTACTTTTTGTAGAAGTTTCACCCACAGTTTAAATTAATACCCATTAATTATTTTAATTTCCTATGTTAGACTTAGGGTCCTCATTAAAAATAATTAATTTATCAAATAAAATTGTTTCTGTGTGGAATTTCCCAAAACAATTTATGGGTTATCTGTAATGCATGTGCCTAAGCCTCTCCACAAAGTTTGAGACTTAGAGCACATCCAATGCTATGCAAAATCAACACTCCCTCTTAGCGAGGAATGTGCTCTAACAAATATGCCTTGCTGCACACTGCTCTGACTCTGAAGCATCTCCCTCTGCGCTGCTGATGTCTGACATGTTGTCCACCAACCACTGCATTGCCACTGCAACTGTATTGTTGTTGACCCTGCCACAATCAATACTGCATCCGTACTGCAACTCCCTCTCAAATTATGCATCTGCTGCTAGCACTGTCACAGCTAACTTTGCACTACAACTCATCTGCTGAGAGAAGCAACTAAAAAACATCCAAAATTCTGAACAAGTGTTTAGGGTGCATCTCAATGTTGAAACACGGACTGTTGTTTGTCGCACGATGTCCTTATGAAGCACTGCATTGTTGTTGCTCTACACTGCTACAACTCTACTCTGCACTGCTCAGGTTTAGTGCTCCTAACCACTGCATCTGTCCTTTCTGCACTCCTTTGCACCAACTGAAAACTCCTCCAGCCTGATACTGCTAATCATGGGCATCCGTAGCAAGGTCATGATCCGAGAGGTGGACTCCTCAAGCATCCTACCTAACTGTAGTTCTTGCTAACTTATAGTTCAATGTCACCCCATCTCCCTCTTGGAGATGCGTGGGCACTCATAGCATACTCATCCTCATCGATCTTTGCGGTCGCAGCCTTCGGATCGTGCTTCTCATCCTTGTCATTTTTCCTCAAAAGTCACTGGTAGTGTAGTGACCAAGTTCACCACACTTGAAACACTTGCACTTCGAGACGTCTTTCTTATGTCTCCATTGCCCCTGTTGCCCTTTCAATGCAAGGATTGCATTATCTTCCTCCTCTTGCTTCACCTTCGATCCACTAATACTGCTACCATCAAGTTTGCACTTGACCAAGTCTCTCCTTAGCTCTTCTTGTTGAAGAGCAGCCCGCATCTCTTCCCGGCTTAGCAAGGTTGCTCTACCCAAGATACTCTGGACGAACACCTGCCAATCTTCAGTGACTGCGTTAAGAGCCACTCTCACCATCATTGTAGAAGAAGGGGTAGACCCCACGGCTGCAAGTTGGTCATGGATTTCCTAAAGTCTAGTAAGGAATGGAATAATGCGCTCCCCTTTCCGCATTTGCGCCATCCTCAATTGTTGCTCTAAGTACATCTTCCGCTGCTCAGAAGAACCTTCATATAGCGTGGCCAAGGCTTCCCACATCTCCCTGGCAGTGTCTTTGTCGGCTATATGGGACAACATGATCATTGACTCCATCCAGGAGTAGCCATTTTGCCTTCACCATATCAGCCTTGTACTTTTTCAACCGATCCAAATCTGCGGGGACAGCTACCATGCTCGTCACGAAGAGCTTGAGATCATATTCATCTAGAAGAAAAGTGATTCTTGCCTCCCAAATCACGTAGATGGAGGCTCCCTCCAACCGGTCGTGATCTCTAAGCCCGTGAGTTGCCATGGCCGTCAAGAATGTCGAATATGCTTCTCTTCTTCCCCCTCTGTGCAGCATTGGACAGGCTTAAGCACTCCTTGTGGAGTTTTTGGATCTGCTACTCGGATCTGCTGCTCAGATCTTGGAAAAAATGAAATTCCTTGGCTAGGAATTTCCTGAGGAAGAAAATTCCCTCACTGTGCTACTTCTTCCTCTTTTGATGAATTTCCGCCCGGCAAAACAAAATCTGTTTGTAGAAACTGCGTCCCACCAGCTCTGCGCTACTGCTTCTGGCTCGACAAAGTTCTGATCTGATAGTCTTACCTCTCTATCGACTTACTCAGAGAGAGACTTTCTCGGAAACTTCAACGCTCCTGGCCTAGACTGAGCAATCCCTCTGGGGATTCGAATAAATGCTTTCTGCAGCTCTTCGGCCTTCGACTCAGTGTTGGATCTACTCTTCCTATTTCACAATCAACGCTCTGATACCATGTGAAAATTCCAAGTCCTAGATCTCGAATCCTACTGCAACAAACTGAACTACTTCTCCAACTTGTAGATTACATTTAACAAGTTATTTTGCAGATTACTTCTGAAAATATTGAAGCAGTTACTGAAGCAGCCTTCACTCAAATAAATTATATCTGAAAATTGTAAATTGAGCAAGAGAAATAGCAGACACAAGACACCATTATTTTTGGACAAACGTCCCCAGAAAAACCCAATGCAAGAAAACTGGTGCACCAGATCTGAGGTTTTTATTATTAAGCAGTAGTTAATCCTAACACATCTCTGATTGTCTCATCGAACAAATCAGCTACAGAAAATATGACTGATAGAAAGATTAGTGAGGTTACCTCACTCTATCACTGGAAATCCCAGCTGATACGACCACTGAATGATGTGCCGCTGGTAGGCTCTACGCTGCCTCTGCACAGTCCTAGCATCAACCCTCCTGGGCACTGCGTCACTCAGCTGGTGAATCAATCTACTCCACAGAAATTCGGATCTCTGCCTCCCGATCTCACACACCGGCGTCCGGCGTCTTAAATCGACCCTTCAGCAAACCCTTGGATTTCCTCTGGCCCTCTGCGTAGCCCTGCGTGGCTCTACGTCACCCTCTCTAGCTCTGCGCAGTAGTTGTTGGATCTCTCTCTGCCCTTCTCTGTTGATGATACTCCGACTGAGAAATATTTCTCTCCGGATACTGTCTCTGCCCCTCTCCGCAATGAAGAATCACTTAGATTGAAGTTTTCATCCGAGTACTACTCCGTCAGAAAAATTTGATCACTAGATCCTTTCGGTGTGTTTTACAAATGACCCTTAGGTCTTCCTTTATAGTCTTCTCGTTGAGACTTCAACGGCAGAGATTAGATCTTTAATCAACGGTTAAGTTTACATCTAGACTTGATCTGTTTTTTCTAGAAGTTTCACCCACAATTTAAATTAATACCCATTGATTATTTTAATTTCCTAGGTTAAACTTAGGGTCCTCATTAAAAATAATTAACTTATCAAATAAAATTGTTTATGGGTGGAATTTTCCAAAACAATTTCTAGGTTATCTGTAATACATGTGTCTAGGCCTCTCCACAAAATTTGAGACTTAGAGCATATCCGATGCTACCCAAAATCAACAATCTCCACATTCCCTACACTTATACATTGCCCCTCATTTCTGTTGAAAAGTGTAACTAGGTTCAGTCATCATAATGACCTGTAATTATGAATTTATGTAATAGAGAGACAAAGATAATAAAATGTATTTTGTAATGCTTGTCTCATGAGTTTCATGAGCAAGGAGTTGTTATTATAGGTCAAAGACTTCTTCTTGATGTTTTTAGGGATTTGTCATCTTGTCATAAATATAATTAAGACTCATGTATATGAATTCATGTTACACACGTGAAAGGACAAATTGTTGATGTAAATGTATACTCCAAGACCTTATCACTAGTCTCCAAGAAGTCAGCTCAAAGTATGTTGAAGACCCACCCTTGGTAAAGTCGACTTACCCTCAGATCATCATGTCGGCCTAGGAGCAAGAGACAATCACTATATAAGAGTGAACTGCGGCCTCATTTGAAGACAAGTAATTCGGACAAGTCTGAGATAGGAATGCGAAATAAGGTCTACGGTTTGGTGCAAAGAAGAGAGACAGTTCAACGAAGGTAGAGAAGCTCTGTCTTGGGTCTAAGTATCTCGGTCAAGTTCTGTGATAAAGTGTGAGGTACAGGACTGTATTCGGTGCAAAGATGGTGCGAAGATAGTGCGAGAAGACAAGTAATCTCAGAGAATAAACATACTGTGTTTGAGTCGTAAAAGGGTTGAGTATCATCTCTGGTTTAGAGTCTATAACTTCCTTGCATATCTCTGGTAGGCCAAGGGTTACCTCAGAGAAGGATTGCAGTATTAAGTCTGCTATATAGTGCGTGGAAGAGGAGAAGATACACTGCGTAAGGAGGCTGCAATCAGCATGAAGAAGAGGCAGTACAGTCTCGATCTTGGGTCACCTCAACTGGAAAGTAACCAAGGATATACACAGCATATAAAAGGACTACTACAGCAAGAAGATCTCGGTCTTGGACATCAAAGGGTGCAGGAAGGTAGGCCGAGGAGAAATCTCTAGAAGGCCAAGGCTGGATCAAAGGAGGGCAGAAAAGGAGCTCACTGTTTAGGTCTAGGAACCGAGCTTTCCTAGTGTTGGTGCAAAGCAGTGCAGAAAGGAAGATCATCATAAGGAACCTAGAAGAGCAGTGACAAGGGTCTTGGAGGCATACTAGTGTCAAGGGTCTTTGTCATGATCTCGGTACTCGTCAATTGAAGATCTGTAAGAAGAATTACTATCGGGTTTTCCTCTCCAAGAGGGATAGGGTTTGGCCCTGGCTTGAAAGCCTAAACATTGTGTCTCTTGTGCATTTGATAATTGACTTGATGAAGAATATAATAATCTAACAAAGATAAGATTTAAGTGAAAGAAGCATAACGAAAATCGCAAGTAATTATCAAGAAGAGAAATTTTAATAAGAGCCCTAATTTCTCAACATGGTATCAGAGCTAAAGGTGACAGTCAAAAAAGGGCATACAATCTAAGAGACACTCAAGGAACACACTCAAATCTCGGTGGAATCTCAAGATCACAATGCAGATTGAAGCATAGAACCTGGGCAAAGTTTTTGATGACACCACAGTGACATCTCCTCACTGTTTCGGCACTATATCACAGCAAAGTTTTCTGTGTGTAGTTTGGTTGTCTTAGAGCATAGTAGTTTACAGTGACATAATGGCTCAATGAAGTGATGACATATTCAGTAATATGATTATCTCTGTGATGAAAGATTGCAGTGGTACAGCAGCTCCAACGCTATCAAAATCATATGGCTTCTAGGTGCAGTAATGATGACTCGGTATCATAAGATCAAGGTGGATCTACATTGAAGAAGATCATCAATAAAGCAAGGCAGGTCGAAATACTTTTGAAAATTTCATCATCTTGGAGAAGGCAGTGATGAATTCGGTCTTCTAGCACAGTCACAACTACAGTTCGGATATCTTCAAAAGAATGTATTAATATTGTTCAAAGATCTGGCATCATTCTCTGCTATAAATCTCAGTGCTACTCAGTAAAGAAAAACTCAGAAATACTACCTTGGTTATCACAGCAAGGAAAAATCTTGTTCTTATGTAACATGACAGCAAAATGTTGGATACTCTAGTCATCTCATCAAGCCAAAAGGATCTACAGTACAAATAGCAAAAGCCATTGACAGCCAAGGGAAGCATTTCAGATTTACACTTATTCACCTCCAAGCAAGTCTAAGTATCATTATTGCAGCAAGGATCTACTCCTTATCCTTGAAGAAAATCATCCAAGGAAGCATAAATACATCTTCTTCAACCACCATTGAAGCAATCAAGCTGAAGACTTTATCTTCACTTGTCAAGTAAGTATCTTTTATTCTATAATCAAATTTGGTAAAATGACTTTGTTTTTGTAGGGAGATCTATAAGCTGGTTCGGTTACCAAGATAGCTTGCATGAGGAGGATAGTCACAGTCCTCGAAGAAAGTAAAGTCATGAAAAATCTCTGAAGGTCAAGATTTATCTGAATACATGGAAAGGGAATAGAAGGTCTCAAAGGATTCTTATAAAATCAGTCAAAGGTCCTCTCATCCCTATATATATATATATATATATATATATATATATACAGCAGGAGTGGAAATATCAAAGAAGTATGTGATAAGCTCAAAGATACATGTTCTCTGAAGATGCAGTAAAGAAGGAAGAAAGCTCATATCACCGGAAAGATGAAGGAAGCTGAAGAAAAGAAGACCTGGGAAAGAAGGAGATCTCACAAAAGGTCTTGTCATAGCTCCTAGATCTTTCACAGGATATGGCTGTAATAAAAAATAAGATGCAATATGGCATCATGAAAGCATTTGAAACAAGAGCTTGTGACATCACCATGGGGAACCATGGAGGACAAGGAGAACAAATTTCATGGCAATAAAATATGAAAGATATAGCTCTTGGGAACCTCATCGGAGAAGTCATCCAAGACAAGGCTCCTCATACATCAAAAGGAAACATTTGTCAAAATAAGGATATTCAAGATCCTCAAGATTCTCTGATGGAATCCTCATCGAAGGATTAACCGATCTAGAGAGAAAGCAAGTGTTTCATCAGAAACTCCAACTTGTGGAGTTCATGGAATGACGGTACGATGACATAGGAAGAAGATCAAGGGTTAGAAGACACTTCAATCAAGGAAGCTGTTGAAAGAATACTAGGTGACCTAAAGGTAAATGAGGTATGTATGCTTGTATTTAATATTATAATGTCATGTCGTATAGTTGCAGGTAACATTGATCACTACTTCTATCCTAAGAAGCATGATCAAAGGAAAGGATCTCCTCTAAATGGAAGTCAAGAGGCATGGTTCACACTAGATGAAATCAACATAATATATGCTCATATGAAGTATGAGCATATTGGCCACTATTAAGGAAGAGATCGTATGGAATAAAATTGTGTGGAGAAACAAAGGAAGAGATCGTCAAAAGTGCAACCGTGGTAAAGGCAATCAACATCCATGAAGACCAAGAAGACTTGACTAGGAAGTCTCCTGGAAAGATATGGAAACTCTGACAATGCATATCTTTGGGAGATGTGTCAACATATTTCACTGATGTTGATACCTACATTAAGATGTCGTGATGAAGGGAGATGTGTCAACATATTTGAAGGATATTGATACCTACATTAAGATGTCGTGATGAAAGATCATCACTAAGGTAATTTTTTATGTAAGTGTTCATATTTATAATTGAATAATATCTGGATGAGCTTATGCAAGGCTGCCAAAGGGAAGTACATGTCTTCCAAAAGTTGATAACCATATGGTAGGAAGAAATATCCTTGGAAGAAATATGGTTCGAAGAAAAGCAACATGACATAAAGCTAGACCAGATGGATCACTTTATGATAGAAGACATGACTCGTGAATTAAAGTGATGGATGATCTATGCCCTATGAAGAGATCCCAAAGATGAAGTCTCCTCAATAACGAAGAAATTTATGACATCGAAGAAAGGAGTTCTTCATGAGCAACTGGGTGTTTCATCATTGTTGTTCCAGGTCTCTAATTAAGACGGAGCCTGGTAATAAGTTTCTTACTTGGAAGAAACTTGGTAATTCCTAAGTTGAGAGGGAGCTTAGGTACATTCCTTGTATAGGAATGAGTACATGTTGATTTTTGTAGCATCAGAAAATGCTCTAAGCCCCAAATTTTGTGGAGAGGCTGAGACACTGGTATTCCAAATTTTTGTAGCATCAGAAAATGCTCTAAACCCCAAATTTTGTGGAGAGGTTGAGACACTGGTATTCCAAAGAACCCAGAAACCGTTTATGAAAATTCCATTCAGATAATGTTTTATTAAAATAATTAATTATTTTAATGGAGACCACAAGTCTAAACTTAGGGAAATTAAATAATTAAAAGACATTAATAAAACAGTGTGTGAATGATCTAGAAAGCGAAGATCAAGTCATGCTATAATCTTAGCCGTTGATTAGAGATCTAATCTCGATCATTGATTTCTCAACAAGAAAACTACAAAGGAAGGCTTGAGGGTCATTTGGAAAGACACGCCAACGAATCTAGAGATCGAATTCTTCTGACAGAGTAGTGCTCGGACAAAGATCAAATCTAAGTGATTCAGTGCAGTGAGGGTCAGAGTAGCTTCCGGAGAGAGAGATTTTCTCAGCAGGAGAATCATCAGTAGAGAGGCAGAGAGACGTCCAGCAGAGTAAGTCTGACTGACGCAGAGCCAGCGCAGAGCCATGCAGGGCTACGCAGTGGCTTAGAGGGTTTTCGAGATTCAGCTTTCGGATCAGATCTAGAAGCCGGGAGGCCCAAATCTGAGATTCCGGGAGTCAGATTGTAATATTCCTTTCTTTGGTGTCACCTATGACAGGGTTAGGATGGACTTCTAGAGTTAGGAGCAGACAGGTCACAGATACAGGTTGGTGTCATCAGCGGGCTCAGGGGCTTTTTGGAGGAGTTCTGAGGAGTTTCTATGAGGACCGGTGGCATTCACTTGATATATTCCATCATCCACACCGTTTGCCTTTCATTTCGGTGCATTCCAACAACTTTCGGAAAAATGAGTTATTTTTGTGCTTAACTCAATTAATTACGCTCAAGGTGGCATTCCGGGAGGAATACGTGATAAAACACCTTAGTGTAATAACTTGTTGGAACCGAGACGAGAATACCTACATGATGGGGTGGTTGGACATGAGTTTCAGTGACCTAAGGAGACATGGTAGTCGATTTACTCTTTCTAGCATTAAAAAGGAATAATTTTATTGGAAAATAAGAGGGGAAAGTACTTCATGATTAAAATATTAATAAAATAAGGCTCTAGAAGGATCCATGAGATCTATAAAAGAAAAGGAGGAGGCCATTGAGGGATATCTTGGATTGGATCATTTTCTTGTGTGAGAGGATTGAGAACTTGGTTCTCTACTTTATTGGTAGCCCCGGGACGGAAACCCTTGGGTGTATTATCGAGTGTTGGACGGAAACCCAACTCTCTTTGAGGAGACTTCATTCATGAGTTTCGCAAAGCTTCAAGGATATTGGAGTGAGGATCATTCAAATCTTCAACTAGTGCTTCATTGTCTTTCAGTGGATTCAGTGGCAACTGTTGCCGGAAGGAGAGTGCAACAGTTCAGTTTTGGAGGCCAGAGCAGTGCAACAGATTCTTGAGGCCAGTTCTATTTCAGTTATCTCAACTATTCTCATTTTAGTATGTAACCCCAGTTATATTATAATAAAGCTGAGTTATTCCCTGCATTATGGTGTTATGGATTTGCATGTACTTGTATGTTTTATTTTACATGGCAATCTTCTATAAATGCATGATAATTTTATGGGCAAATTTTGGGGTTAAGTGAATTTATGCAAACTTAGTTAAAATATCCCGTTTGGGATATTACAGTGGTATCAGAGCTGGTGATCTTGCCAGCCTGAGGGTTTACTTTTCAAATTACTGAAAAAAGCCAAATTCAAGGGTTTTGACTTGAGCTGAATTTCATAGGAAGATAGACGGTTTATTATTTTGAGGCATTATTGGAGGACGTAGTTGGGTTCTTGTGTTTGCT
This sequence comes from Pinus albicaulis, assembly GCA_034641835.2. NCBI lineage: Eukaryota > Viridiplantae > Streptophyta > Pinopsida > Pinales > Pinaceae > Pinus > Pinus albicaulis. The sequence goes on along the minus strand of CM076579.1, from coordinate 1,688,619,159 downwards.
GTTGGTTGCAAGGTTCATTAGCTTACGAGAGCTATAGGGGAACCTAGGCTTATTATCTTTTCAACTATAAGTGAACCTCCAGAGCTGAGATTGACATTTTATTTCTCGAGCAGCGTTGCAGTCTCTGGGCTAGCGCAAAGGAGGAGAGTTGAGCCTAGTTGTGGAAGAAGGTCACAACAAGTTGAGCTTTGTTTGTTGAGGGAGATAGAGGAAGTGCAAGAGAGATTATTTGTTGCACATTTGGAGGGTTGTTGAGTATTTCGTTGATCATTTTGTAGACAATGTATTCAACAGCTACTAGGAGAGCGTAGGGCTTATTGGGGTCAATTTTGAAGGATCGTGATTTGGCCAAACCATTTCTAGGTTTTGGTCGGATTGGCTTGAGGAGTCCGGGGGTAATTTTTGAGAATTTTCTAAGCACCGGATGTAGGTGTTTTGGCCAATCCATTGCAACAGCTAGTGCAGAATTGCTGCCGCAAAGCATTTTGCTAGGCCAAATTTATATTGCAGGGATAAAATTATTCTTTTGTAGGGAATTTATCTTGATGGGCCGAAATCAATTGTTGGGCTAAGTTTATTCATTGGAGCCTAATTTATTTTCATGAGCCTAGTTCATTTTCCAGAGCCAGATTTATCTATTGGGGTTGAGTTTATTTGTGGGGCCAACTTTATCTGTCATAACTCAGTTTATTTTTCGAAGGTTTTGTAGGAGATTTATCTCATTAGAGTTGGTGACTTTGCAGTGAATTTGTTGAACTTAAATGTAGGAGCATTGTGGTACAAATTTATCTTATGTGGAGCAGTGTGCATAGTTGGGCAGAGTAGGAAACTTGCGCTAAATTGGGGCTTTTTGTATCTTGTGGAATCTACCCAATATTTTTATGGGTTATTCTGGGTTTTATGAAAGGAGTTTGTGGTAGAAATTTTAGAATTTTCTGGGCGATATTCAGGTATCAAATCATCATTCTTATAGCAAGGAAAAACGTTGGTTTAGCAGATTTTCACACTATTTGAGCATTTTGGGTCGGTCGGAATTAGCCCAAAACATTTCTGGGTTTTTTTGGCCATGGATCAAAGAGTTGGCTCCTAATTTTGCATAATTCTTGGGGGAGTTTGGGTGCCCCAAACATACAGAATTATTTGGCAGCTAGTGGGGAAGGAGTAAGCTTAAATTTTGGGTCCCAGGGGTGACCGGTAGAATTTGCCAAAATAATTTCTAGGTTTTTCTGGGTTTGTGGTGGAGAGCCCAAGATTAATTTGGCAAAATTTTCTAAGCACTTTTGGAGGCTCAAACAAGGGTTCCTTCCAACCAGCAGCTGCAAAATTTCCAGAGTCAGCGCAGAGCTTGAGGAGAGATCATTCCCTTGCATCTAGGGTAACATTTTTCTCACCTGAGATTGTTTAGATTGCTTTGCTAGGATGAATTCTTCTTGTTGTGCAAAAATGATTTTGCTAGAGCCCAATTTATTTTCCTGAGTCTAAATTATTTGTCGGAGCTAGAATTATCTATTGGGGCAGCAGGGTATTGTTGTGAGGAATGTGAGGTTCTATGAGTTGGTTGAATAACTATAGTCAAATGTTATAGTAGCCTCGTATTGCTATGTGTGTTGTATAGTCATAGTCTGAGTATGTTATGTGAGTAGAGGTTGAGTCAAATTCTCTACAACATTGACACCCTTGTTGCAAAATCATGAGATTTGAGGAGACTTTTGAAAATCCTAGAAAAAGCTTTAATGACTTAGAAAGAATTCAGTACTAGCTACAGTTTGAAAAATCACTTGCACAAGGTGCTTGGAGCAGCAATGCTTCCTTGGATCAAAGAGAAAAACCGAACAACAAACCCTATTCAAAGGGGGTACATGCCATCCTACAGCGAGAGCAGAAAATGGATTTGCAAAAAGAATAGGAGGTAGGGAATTGGCTCTTTGCACTTGGATCTGGTTTGAAGAACCTAAAGATGACCGCAAAAACTTTCCTTAATTTGGAGAAGCTAGAATCATATCTTTCTAAAGTGAGCCAATCAGATTTGAGGGTCCTAAATTGGGCACTCAAACCAATAATGCTTGTTTTGATTCATCCAAGATTCTTGGAGCATCCTTGTGAAGGAGTTAGATTTTATAGTAGCTTCTTGTCTCAGTGAGATTATCAGAATAACTTAACCTATGCTTCCTTATAATGATGAAATTATGCGGAAAGTTTTCCAACTAATAGAAAAGAATCTTCAGGATCTACATAACATCTAGGGTCTTGCCATTGAGAAGAGGATCAATATCTTAGAAATCATGCCTGGAGTCATGGGTAACAATGATGGCATTTGCAAGATGTTGCAGACCAGGTTGTTGACCATTTGGAGAGAACAGTTGGATTCACCAATTGCTTATAAACAGGCCGAGAGGTTGGTTGAGAAAAACATTGGGTGTTTCAGGAGACAGTTAACCAGGGAGGATCTACTCCAATTTGGTGGATCAAGCTGCAAGAACGAGTTGAGGAGGAAGGGACTTTACTTCATCTGCAAAGAACCTTGGAGGCTTGATCACTCATGCTTGAGTCATGCAGGTGATGTGACAGAGGTAGAGCACGAGGACATTCCTTTTGTATGCCAGGATGAGGACTCTTCTTTAGATGAGTCCATGGGGTCATATGAGGATGCTTCTGGGGAGAATGAACAGCCACGTGGAGTTGATGACAATAGACTGGATTTGTCTTCCAGCGTGCAAGGTGAGCAGTCAGGGGACTCGATGGGAGATATTCAGGATGATGAGTCACTTGTAATGATTCAGCCGAAGCAGCATATAGTGGAGCATGAGTTAGCTGAGGAGGAGACTATGCATATCATGCATGACAGTCCTGTGGGGGAGATCCAGATGGAGGCTCACATTGAGTTGGTGGTGGATAAGCGGCTAACCTTGGGGTCAGCCATTGAGGAGGAGCAGACAGTTGCACGGACATCTAGTATGGTGACAGGAGTTGCAAATATTTATCCTCAGGAGATGTTGGAGGTTGATGGGATAGTTCTGCAGGAGGCTAGTAAACGGCAGGAATATGAAATTTTTGATCAGGAGAGGGAGGGGCTGTTGGAGATAGGGGTGCATTCACCTTTGGGCCGGCCCATTGATGAGCTGCCAGTAGATGCACATACAGTTAGCAGGACTACAGCACTTCCAGGGAGCATCACTCTCCATGAGTACATCGATGGGGCTTGCAACATATCTTTCCCATTTCGGCCTTTTATAGAGAGAGGAGCCTTCTTCTGCAAACAGATCTCGTCGATAGACGAGACGGGTTGAGTATGGCCTGGCGACCTCACACCAGACTTGTTTTGCATGCATGTGTCACTGCATTGGATTTTTCTTCCAGGATAGATTGGCGGGATATCATGAGTTGGTATCCTATTGATGGTACGATCTTCTTAGCCAGGGGCATAGCAGAGCAGGGACCCATAGACATGACAGACACTACAGTTTCCAATTGGCAGTGGGACACATGTTGACAGCTCTCCAGTATTCCATCCCGACTTCGGGAAACCAAGGTTAGCACTGGATTGAGTCAAGTGTTGGATTGGAGAGAGGTGATGAGTTGGTACGCAATTGGTGGGGTAGCTTATACAATCAGAGCTACTGCACAGCAGGAGCCATGGAGCATTGATGCATGTTGGCGGTCTTCGCTTCATGGGGCGTCAGCTACAACTAGAGATAGTGCGCAATCCGAGCCATGGGACTTGGGCGATGATTGGCCATGGTGGCGTTGGGATCCGAGAGGATCAATTGATGTTAGGTGCAATGAGAGATCAATTTTGGATCCCGGCATTGAGGAGTCTGTTCCGGGCGACTTGACACAGGAGCATGGCAGCACCCAGGGGTTTGTATGGGATCCAGGCATTGGGTCTCAGTTGCATCAGGCCAACAGGGTGGCTCACATATTTGGATTGCTTGAGGGCAAGCAATCTTGGGGCGAAAGGTCTGTAATCTTCCTTTTTTGGTGTAACCTATGACAAGGTTAGGATGGACATCCAGAGCTAGGAGCAAACAGGTAATAGATATAGGTTGGTGTCATCAGCGGGCTCAGGGGATTTTTGGAGGAGTTCTGAGGAGTTTCTATGAGGATCGGTGGCATTCAATTAATATATTCCATCATTTGCACCGTTTGCCTTTCGTTCCGGTGCATTCCGACGACTTTCGGAAAACTGAGTTGGGCTTAACTCAATTAATTACGCTCAAGGTGGCATTCCGAGAGGAATACGTGTTAAAACACCTTAGTGTAATAACTCGTTGGAACCGGGACAAGAATACCTACATGATGGGGTGGTTGGACATGAGTTTCAATGACCTGAGACATGGTAATCGATTTACTCTTTCCGGCATTAAAAAAGATCATTTTAATTGGAAAATAAGACGAAAAAGTACTCCATGATTAAAATAATAATAAAATAAGGCTCTAGAAGGATCCATGAGATCTATAAAAGAAAAGGACAAGGCCACTGAAGAATATCTTGGATTGGATCATTTTCTTGTGTGAGAGGTTTGAGAACTTGGTTCTCTACTTCACTGGTAGCCCCAAGACGGAAACCCTCGGATGCATTATCGAGTGTTGGACGGAAACCCAACTCTCTTTGAGGACATTTCATTCAGAAGTTTCGCAAAGCTTCAGGGATATTGGAGCGAGCATCATTCAGACCTTCAACTAGTGCTTCATTGTCTTTCAGTGGATACAGTGGCAACTATTACCAGAGGGAGAGTGCAGCAGTTCAGTTTTGGAGGCCAGCAGAGTGCAGCAGTGCAACGCATTCTTGAGGCCAATTCTATTTCAGTTATCTCAGCTATTTCTCATTTCAGTATGTAACCCCAGTTATATTATAATAAAGTTAAGTTATTCCCTGCATTATGGTGTTATGGATTTGCATGTACTTGTATGATTTATTTTACATGGAAATCTTCTGTAAATGCATGAAAATTTTAGGGCAAATTTTGGGATTAAGTGAATTTATGCAAATTTAGTTAAAATATTCAGTTGGGGATATTACACAGATCGATCCTTTGTTGGGGTGACGCAGTACCTAGAGGAGGTGATGCAGTCACTGCGCAGAGACCTCCAGAGGCAGCTTTTCCAGTGACCAGATCATCCAGATTTTCTAGTGATTGAGTGAGGTAAAACTCTCATTCTTTCTGCCAGTACTTCTCTCTCTGTAACTGAATAACCCTTGAGGTATTGTTGTAGCTGCTACAACACCACCCAAAATTTTGGGTATATTCAAAATTTTGGGTCCCCCCCCTGCTCGCACAGCCATTAGGGTTTCAACCCAACCTTTAGTCAGTGATACCCCCGTAACCCTTTCCTGCCAAACCCTGTCACCACACCCTCTAGCCTTGATGTCTCATCAATACACTAGGGCTTGGGGATCTGCTACTTCAAAGAACACTAAGAGTCCCTTCATTGAATCCAGAGGTAGGTTTCCCAGGTTGTCATGATATCGGCCTCAAATGAGCTTGACCTATTTCCAACCCCTCGTAAACCTTCTCACCATCATGACAAGATACTTTTGTTGTAATCACGCCATGTGTGGGGGTATCATGATTCATCATGCATGTACTTGAATGGAAGTTTTTCTGTGTTAAGTACTTGACATATTTTCATTAGAAGCCCTTTCACCATGGATCATTTGGACATTCTATTTCGGTATTCCGCCAGGCTTGTGGTCTCATGTTAATTATTTTCAAATTTAGGGACATCGTTCTCTAAAGTAACCATGGACTAATTTGTATTATCATATTTCATGTAGGTCCAGTCCATGGAGAAGATGATCAACAATATCACCATCACACGGAAGGAGAGGAATTGAAACTAAAACTACAGAGGCTCGATTTCGCAAGGAACAAAAGGCGCGATAATTGGGGAACTTAAGATCACAGTCAACCCACATCCCTGCCATTTGTATTGCCTCATTCTTGAGGAGCTGCTTGCAGAGGATTTGGGGGTCGAGTGCACCAAGTTGAACAACAACATCCTCACCCTCACCCCATATGCGAGGATCAAGTTGCCCCCAACTCCGCAAATGACGATGTGATCAACAACTAAGAGAGGGGAGTTTTCGTCTCCTCTCGCTCACCATGTTTCCACAACGCATGGTCGAGTGGGACCACTCTTGGGCAGGGGATGATCTTCAAACAAATTATGTATGGTGTGTGTATAATCAAAGTATAAACGCCGAGGACATGTTTTGTCACCCACGACCGAGAAGGGATCGTTCTGTTTTCCTCTACACCGGCCACTAGGAGTAACACTGCTCATTTTGTGACCCAGAAGCTCTCTGTCTATCTCGACAAGCACTGGAACGTTTTCTTTTGCTTAACTTTCATGCAAATCGGGGCATCACTCTGCACCGTCTTTCTGAAGTCTCTGAGCTCGAGAAAACATGGGTGTTGCTTTGGGGATTGTCCCATATTATATGATGATCATTGTCAAGTCGTATTTTGAGCCTCTAGAGAGTTGCAAATGAGCACATGAAAGTAAAACTCTGGTGCAGAAACGATGTTTGCATGTTACATGAGAAGTGTTCTAGGGAGATTGTCTCATCCCCGGATCACGAATTCAACAAGCGTTCAAGATAGTGCCATCCAAGCAGAACCCACGAACATCTTGCATGCAGTTGCTGGTGTATCCAACGAAGTTAAGACCTCCAGGTAAATAAGAAAACATGTAAGGGAGCTCATCTTGAGCAACGAGAGGATAGTCTGAAACACTGAGATTAATAAACGAGTCCCACTCCTAACTCTTCCTCAACAGAATGGCCGCAACATGGAGAGTATTACCAACCATATGGGTCCTCTGTAAGTAACCGTATCAGCTTTACGGATTGCGTGAACACTCCCCGCTTGCGCAAAGAGGGGGTTATCCCTCACATGGCGAGACAAATTAACTCTCTCTGTGGGAGATGACTCTCGATCCAAATGCAGGATGTCTTGTTTCAATGGATGGTACAGAGCTCGAAGAGTCCTCTCCAACCTTCTCCATCGCCCTTGGATCCTGAGATGAGCATGAACTGGAGGTTGGAGGGCAACTGCATTGCAAGAAGAAACACAGCCAAGTCTGGAGTGCGACTTCTGATCATTTGCGACCAGTCGCAAAGCGGCCATAGATGTGCCCAGTGCGACCTATGGAAAAGCGCGACCAGTCGCTGGGTCGCGGAACTGGTGGAGCGAGTGAAATATGTGATTGGCATGGCATTGCGACCGTGCGACCTCTGTGAGGTCGCATTTCTTGTTAAATCACTGAATCGCACTATCCCTCAAGTTGCTAGGTCGCACAGGTTTAGCAGCAGGCCAACAATGCAACTTCCATTACACTGTGACTTTGCGACTGCCAGGAAGTCGCACTCTCCCTCTAAGTCGGGCGGTCGCATCACAACACCTCAGCCAACTTCCCAGTTTGCCCGATATGCGACTAGGCGGCTGTAAATGAGTTGCACTACCACTGGGTCGCAAGATCTCACCTCAAGAAAGCAGCCGAAGTTGCAACCTCATTTAAACGACAACCTTGCGACCTATGAACGCCATACTTTGCATTCATGAACTGAGGGAGCCTTCCGATAGTGTTTGGGAGAGGAAGCACGACGATTGGCATCACCGTGGTGCCAAGACATTAGACTTGTCAACGCGCAGGCTTGCGAGCAATTTCAAGAACTAGAAACTCTTGCTCGAGATATTACTTCTTATATTTACCAAAATTAAATTTCTCTCGATGCTTAATTATTATTCTCACGTATGTGTAGGATTAAGGCTCGGTTAATCTCTGCGTGAATGTGCAGTATTCAAGTTGCAAAAACAGATCCCCAGCACTTTCGCACGCACTCCGAATTATGACCTTTTATCATACATTAACCCCATTCCAAAACGGTCTCCTCCTTATTGATATCTCGGTGCAAACCTTATGAAAATGGGAAGAATACCATTGGCGCATATTGTGGTTGTCGTTGCGGAGAACTTAAGGAGGGCGTAGTCCCAGTTAATACTCCAGCTCCAGTGGGTTTTGAACCAACAGGAGGTATGAGTCAATATCAGCAGGGCGAACATCTGTCCCAACCTACAAGGTAGATGGCTCTGATAACAGAGGCGCCTAGGCCGAAATAAAGACATTGCTATTGATCTTCTCGACGGGCTTAGCTGTGAACATTTAGATCCCGAGAAACTCAGTGGAGACCACATTGTGGCACAACACTTGACCATATAGGGGTCTAAGTTTATTATTTGCTAAATCACTCTTTCAGCTAATTAAATGTGTTTTAGCATCAATCTTCTAAAAGACGTATGACCCATGTTACTTTTGTTTGCACATCAAAAGCTGGGGCTTTCTTTGTTTGCAAGCAAAAGTCTCTGACTTGCACATCAAAAGCTGGGGCTTTCTCCGACAAGCAAGGTGGGCCCTCACAAAGCTCAAAGAACCTCACTATAGGTTCAATGGCCCATCTATCACTAGTCCATTCGCACAAGACTAGTACCAGGGAAAGACATCGTGTTCTGCAAGGTCTGAGCTGTCCAAAAGAGAAATATAGAAGGAGTAGCCCTAGGTCGCAACTTCACAGGTCGCAACTAACCTCAAGTCGCAGGTGACCCCAGGTCGCAGGTCGCAGCTGACCCTAGGTCGCAGGTCGCAAATGACCCCAGGTCGCAGGTCGCAGATGACCCCAGGTTGCAGGTCGCAAATTGCCCAAGTCGCAAGCCAGCCCAACAGTCGGGAAGACCAAGAGTCAAGGGAAACTCAAGAGTCATCTCAGCCTATATGTACAACTTCGGGAAATGATGAAAGGACTTTTAGCTCTGCAATTGAAGCCAGGACGACAATGAATTGGTGCTTGAGAGCTAAAGGCACTCAGCTCTTGGTATCAAGTAGAGGGAGAGGTAACGAGGCTAGGGTTTTGGTATCACGCATTGAGATGAATAGCCCATGTTCCACTATTGGGTTTTGACGAGTTGTGAATATGTATTTGAAGTTGCAACAGCATCAATAATATACTCTCTTTTTTCGGCACTGATTCACATGATTGCTTGTGGTGATAATACTAGCTGCCTAATATTTCACTATGTTTGTACGTGTGCTTTCATACACGCAATTGGTTATGGACTGATCCATAGTGGTTGCACGTACATATGCTTTCGAATCAGTGTTTATTTGTTCCTTTCCATGTCAGTGACCTATTGTGAACTATTTTGCAGTTAACTTCTGGCATGTTTTCTTTCATGTATGTTAGACTGGGTTTTGGCTTACCAATCCCGCTCATGGCGTGCCCCGTTTTATTTGCTGCTTAGATTTGCTTATATCTTTTCTTGTGGTTCGTCAATCTTGGGTTGATTTCGCTTCACTGATTGGTCATTTCACCCTTGCCTCCGCTTCATCATCTTCTCATCCGAAAACCAAGAAAGGAAACACTTATGGCGGCAGCCGAGCCCACATACCGAATGGGGCTCCTATCCCAAACAGTGTGAGGTCTAATTGGGACCTTTCAACAGGGAGACCCCCTTGTTGTCGGTTGTACAAATTTGCCCATCAACAAATTGGCACTAGAAGGAGGGCAGATGACAAGTTGTGCCCTTGGAGCCTGCAGTTAGTCTCATATCTGTAAATGGCTCATCCCCAAATCATTCTCCCGAGATGTTTATCGGAATTATCTGGTTCTCGAAGCTCAATCCCTGATGAATCCCTATATCACTTGTCTCAGTTAAGTTCGACGGTGAGAATGGAATTTCCATAACCGAGCACCTTTCTAATTTCCTTGAGTTTTGTGAGTATTACGAAATCGATGATGAGGGGCTGGATTGTGTGCTCTTCTCCCTCACTCTCGAAGGTCACATTAAGCAATGGTGCCGCACGTTGCCAGCAGCTTCCATCCATTCGTTCGAGCAACTCGCCAGTGAATTTCAATAAGCTATTCATAGGTACGATTTTCAAAATGTATTAATAAGGTTAAATGAGATCAAAATGAAACCTCAAGAATCTCTAGAGGAGTTTTCTATTAGATTTGTTCATCCTTGTTTTGAGTTCCTTGAGAGAGATGTCGATTGGGCATATTTAATTGAACAGTTTTGACAGGTGGTTTTCATTTCCCTGCAACACCTTCCATCTGTAACTAATCCTAATCCTCATGTTTATTATGATAGTTCTCAAGTTACTAGTTGTCTGAATTCTGTCCCTAATATTTCCTTGTCCATCTCCCCGAATCCGGGACAAATTCAGGCCTCCAAGAAGGAAATTGCTATTTGTGACATTCCTCTTCCTACCCCTGAATTGCCATGTAATGGAGTTTTTGTCGCAAAAGTTTTGAGTAACGATAGACGCGTACAGGAAAATAAAACTTGTTGTATCACCTCTGAATCTTTCACACACCCTGTCAAATCAGAGCTTGAAAACCGTATTGGCCTAACAACCCTCCCTGTTGATGAAACCAATCTCGAGTCCATTGAACATTAGTCTTGGTCCAATTCCAAATCTCATTCACATACCGACAATGAATTGGGCCTTGTACCGAATAAAGTTGATTTCCCTACAAAGGCCTTGGACCGTGATGTGCATGCAGGATCATTGGCCTCTCTGGATGACAATGATGTGCGAGATGAAGGTCCTTGTATGATTGATACCCCTGCATCTGAATCATTTCATTCATTATTCCCTGATTCATTTCTTGAGTCTGCCATGCCAGTGATTTCTTCAAATCATTCAAATTGTCTTGTACTAGTGTTGACGACAATCATAAACATGCGAGTGGTGTTTCACAATCACACTATAAAATTGATGAATCTCTTATTTCTGATCGTTTTCATCCACAATCTTTAAACAGCCAAGAGAGTGATGGCCGGTCTCGGCAACCTCAAGACGTTTCTCTTGTTGATTCATCCTCATTTTTTACCCTTGATGAGCCTAATATACCAGGTGCCCAACCTGATCAAATTGATGGTTCTAATGATTATTATTTATCTGAAAACGTATTCACTCACGCCTCCGGTGAGTGTCATTCGTATCCGTCTTTTGACCCTATGGAGCCACCGAAATTCGATGATTCTCTTTTTGATGAGTCAGGGACCCATCAAGAAGTCGAGGCAATTAAGCTTTCGCTGACGGTTATTTCAGGTTCTCACGATCCTGATGAGACCCCTGAAGCAAGTCAAATTAGGGTTTTTGAAATCAAGGTTCCCACGCACCACTCTCCTCTCAGCATAACCATGCTGGATGTCAGCTCATCTAGGCAAACCTTCGATTCGAGTGTTGTTTCTCTGAACACATCTTTCTGTCCCTTAATAGCTCATATGCAGCAACCTCTATACCCTAATTTATTCACTAGAAGGAGAACACCGGCCATTCTCTGTAATCTTTTTGGTTGTTCCCCGGCCAGTACCGGTTGCAGTCAGGTACAAGCATATGATGTTTTACAAGCCTCTCTATTGCCTGAAAATCTTCCGGTCAATTCATCTCATACTGGGAAATATAGAGAATCTGATATGTTGGATTGTTCATCTGTCAGTTCGCAAACATTTGACCGAATCAATAATACGCTCGCTGACAGTTGTCTAGTCACCACAAATAATGATCACATCCATTCGCCAGTTGATCTCACGAAACCATCAAAGTATGAAAGCCCCCCCATTGGAAGGTCCAGAGTTTGTCTAAGATGGTGAGGCACTTCAGTCCCTGCTGACGGTTACATCATATCCTCACGTCCCCGATAAAACCTAGGGACAACTTCAAACTAGGGTTTCCAAAATTAGGGTTTCTGCACTTGGATTCGCGAGCATCTTAGCTTCACCTAGTGGATGCTTATTTTTCCCATTCCGTCAAATTGATCATCCTCAACATCATGATGAGACTCCCGGTTGGCTTGACGGATCCTACCCGATGAAGATATCTGCAAGTAGGCAATGTTTTACCTCATTTCCGTCGGATTTAGGGTTGTGCATGCATGGATGTGTGTCATTTATAGACGGTTTTAGGTTTCAAATACATCTTCCTGTGTATCAGGACAAAATCGCAATTCAGCTTGAATAATCCATTCTGGCACGCTCTCTGGTAAAGTAGCCATGACCTTCTTGTTGTTGCACATGCTTTTCAGGAAAGTCTTGTTGTCGGTGCACAATTTTGTATGCTGGTGTTGATTGCGAACGTGGTTGTTCTTGCAGGGCGGGAACTAATGCGGTGGCTGCACTGGAAATCTGATTGCACATAACCTGACTGCCTCTCCAGTTAAATTAGGGTTTTAGGTTTAGGCTAGCTAAGATCTGTTAATAAAAGTTTGTTGGTTCAAGTTGTTAATTAGGTTTACTTGCTAAGGTTTTGCTTTATGGTTTAAAATTATGTTTGTTGTCTTTTCTTACGGTCAGTAGCTTTATGCATTATAATTTTCCATTTAGTTTGCACTCGTGTTCTTTCAGTTTGCTTATTGCCGCATAATATTCAGATAATAACTGCATGTGCTTTGCCTAGTTTTTTCACCTGCAACTAGTTGATCTTTCTTGCACATGGAATTGCATTGCGTCATAAGCCTCGTCTGTTGCATCACGTTGTACACTTGCCACCTCGCATCATATGTACTGGTTGTTGACCTAGCTCGAAAAATTTCTGTATATTGCATACCACTGCATGAGCCCTCATTGAACTCGGAGCCTTGAAACCCTCGGTGCCCCGACTAGCCTTCTTACTCCTTGCACGTGTTTGAAGCCGGATGGATTGCTTTCACCTCTTTGCATGCATTGAAACCCTAATGATCTTTCTTTCTTTCTTTGTCCTAATAGCTGAAACCCTAACCCTATTGTTTGCATGAGGTGGTGGTGGTTACCTGTAAAGTTTTGTAGATGTTCTATGCTAGTAGCAATTTCACTTTTCATTCAGCAATCATACAAGTAGTTAAGCAAAATGCAGATAGAACATATAAGTAGATCTTACAGAAGACAAATCAGAAACAAGAAAAATGTGTGTATTCGTTTTCACACAATTAGGATGTTTCAAATCCAATAAAGTCTCCTTCAATAGGGCCAAATCTACCTGCTATGTGTCACAACACATCTCCAATCAGAGATGAGTCAACCCAAGTCAACTCTCAAAAGTCAACGCCGTCCTCGTAAAGTCAACGCAAGCAAAGTAAGCGAAAGTCAACGTAAAGGAACAAAATCTGGCCAACCCTTTCGACCTCGATTTTTGTGCCAGTAGTACGACCTTCAACTATGACTGCTCCCAGTAGTACGGACTTCATAAATCGAACCTTCCACAAGTTTTCACCTTGTTTGGACCAAGCGTTGACCAAAGTCAACGCTGGTCAAAGTTTCTGCCGTGTGGCTGAAACTTGTCTTTAGGTAGCTCGTACTATTCGATGAGAAGAGAAGATGATGAGTTGTGTTGATATGTAAAAATCTCTCCAACTTTTCCTGTATATATATCCATCATGAGGGTGTGTGACACATCTGTTGGGCATGCGAGCCTACATTACAAAACTGGCCGACCTTGCACATATAATTTATTAAAAATAATAAATTCAAAATATAAGTTCTGCTTATCGGATTAAGACATATTTTATATGGATTTTACACCTCTCACAAAGAGGAATCCAACAAAAATATTAACCTCTTAATCTGAGCATCTTAATATGGAGTTTGGACCCAGTTGTCCAAATTTAACACTCCCTCTCAACTAGGGAGAACTCCATCTATTAGTGCAATCAACATCGTGCGTCATCCCGCCGAAACTTGCTTTGCTGGCTTCTTTATTTCAGAACAGAAGTGGGTCAGTCACAAAGACATCATCCCCCGACCGACATAGTCAGTCCAGAGGTCCCAGACCTCACAAATCTTGATCCCAGATCAAGTGGTTGGACCGTGCCATCCTAGATAGAGAGTACGGCAATCTCTGATGCGTCCATCAGTCTTTGCTAATAGTCTCTAGCTTTTCCACACCTCATTGGCCAAATGAGAGGTACTTCCGATGAGCCCTGAACTCAATGGGTAGGATGCATACGGGGCACAGATAAATGAGTGGCGAACCAGCTCAACAATCACAAGGGTGGGGCAGAAGCATTATGAGTGCTTATAGCTCTTGAGAAGCTATCCCCAAAGCCCCCCAGAGCTCCCAGAGCTCATCGTCCAACAGGACCCACATCATAGGGTCGTTCCATGATTCCAAGATTCTCACGGAAGGTTAGGAACATGACCTTCCCCAAGGGCATGGTGAGAATATCCGCGACCTGCTCATCAGTTCCTATATGATCGAGCCTTACGGCGCCTCGCTGTACCATATCCCAGATAAAGTGGTACCAGCCATCAACATGCTTGGATCAATCGTGGAACCCGGGATTCTATAACAAATGAATCCCCCTCCGGTTATCACAAAGGATAACGGTGGCATCTAGCACATGCTCGAACAGCTCACAAAGAGCTTTCGCAACCAAGTGACTTCACAACAGGCCATACATGTTACAATGTATTCGGCCTCAGCGGTGCTCAAGACTGCCGACTTTAGATTCCTGCCCGAAGCAGATCTACATGTGAAGTAGCATCCAGATGTGCTCTTGCGATCCACCACACTGCCAGCCCAATCGGTATCTGTATATCCACGGAGTGTCATACTCCCGGCAGTGTATCTCAGCCCATGGTCTATCGTGCCTCAGAGATATCTCAAGAGTTTCTTGGCACCAACCCAGTGAATGTTATGATCAACCATGTGTTGACTCAAGGTGTTCACTCACAGCATATGTTCGAACAAGTGTTCATTGAGAACATCAGGGTCCTTATGAGTTCACGATACTCAGTAGGACGGGCCCAGCAACGTTGCTCCTCAACTTCTTAAAGTTGAGTTCCATGGACTTACAGTCCATCATACCAGAACTTTCCAGAAGCTTCACAATATATTTTCCTTGAGAAAGGAAAATCTCTCCAGGTCTCTGCCAGACCTCCAGGCCTAGGAAATAGTGCATCAGTCCTAGGTCTTTCATCTCGAACTCAGCAGCAAGCTCCCTCTTACATTAATGAATGAGAGGGTCATCACCAGTCAAGAAGAGGTCATCCACATATAATACTAGAATGAGAGGCTTCTCTTTCACAACCTTGAAGTATAGGTTCGGATCAGCATTACTTCGAGTGAAGCCCAGCTTCATCAAGTAACTATCCATCTTTTCGTACCAAGCTCTGGGTGCTTGCATTAACCCATAGAGAGCTTTCTTCAACCTGCAGACATAAGTGTCTCGATCTTGAACTTCAAATCCCAGAGGTTGTTCCACATACACCTCTTCCTTTATTTCACCATGCAGAAAAGCGGTCTTGACATCCATCTGATGAAGACTCCATCCTTGCGTAGCAGCAAGGGCTATGATTGATCGGATGGTGGTATATCGTGCCACAGGTGCAAATATATCGTCATAGTCAATTCCTTCCTTTTGAGAGAAGCCACGGGCAACAAACCTTGCCTTAAGCTTTTCAACACTCCCATCAGATCCATGTTTGATTTTGTAGAGCCATTTCGCGGTGACAACAGATTTGTCCTTCGGTCTCGGGACCACATCCCAGACATCATTCTTCATAATAGACTCATATTCTTCATGCATAGCATCCTTCCAGACTTGATGCTTGAAGGCTTCCTCAAAAGATCCAGGTTCAGATTGTACAATAGTACTCATGGCAGCTAGATACCCTTGGTATCTACACGGCTTCTTGCTTTCTCGGAATGTCCCCCTTGGGGCAGCATGACCCTCAGCATCTTCGAGGGTGTCCCTGAGCCATGATGGTCTCTTTCCTAGAGAAGGGGAAGGATCAATAGGGTCCATTGTCCCTTCAACATCAGGCATAGTCTCATCCTGGGGTTCTTCCAGATTTCCAGGTCTTTCTTCATGATTTTCTTCAGATCTGGGAAGATCTACAACTTTCTTCAAGGAAGCATCTTCATCAAAAGTGACATCATGGCTTATCTCTACTTCCCTTTGACCAGGTACATAGACTCTATATGCCTTAGAAGTCTCACTATAGCCCACAAACATTCCTTTCTTCCCAGTAGCATCCAGCTTACTTCTCTTTTCTTTCGGCACATGAAAATAGACAAGACATCCAAAAATTCTAAAATGTGAGACATCAGGTTTCTTACCAGAGAAAACCTCTTCGGGAGTTTTGGAGTCCAAAGCGGAATGAGGGCATCGGTTTTAAATATACACGGCAGTATTTGCAGCTTCTCCCCACAGAAACTTCGGTAGACCCTGGTCACATAGCATGGCACGGGCAGCTTCCACAATAGTCCTATTCTTGCGTTCAGCAACACCATTCTGCTCAGGAGTATATGCAGTGGTAGTCTCCCTCTTAATGCCAGCTTCTTTGCAAAAGTCTTTGAACTCATTTGACTCATATTCAGTGCCATTGTCAGTCCTCAAAATCTTGATCTTCTTTCCGGTCATATTTTCCACCAAGGCTTTGAAGGTACGGAACCACATAAAAGCCTCATCCTTCTTCTTCAAGAAGTATATCCAGGTTTTGCGAGAGAAGTCATCAGTAAATGTCATATAGTAAGAACATCCCCCCAGGGATGTTACAGGCAACATACCGGAAAGATCAGAATGGACCAGTTGCAATATCTCAGATGTCTTGACACTTGAGGGGAAAGGTCCCCTTTTATGTTTTCCTTCAGCACAGCCCTTACATACACCTTCATGGTTATTTCCAAAATCAGGCATCCCTGTCACCACCTTCCTTGCTTCGGGAAGAGCCTTGTAATGAAGGTGTCCAAATCTTCGGTGCCATAGTTCGGTTTGACGGATTGTATCACAAGTCATAGCTCCCAACGGACTCCCTCCAACCTGGTAGAGTGTACCAATTCTAAAACCAATTGAGATAGCTTCCTTGAAGCTCTTCTTCCACATGAGCACCTTTCCATCAGAGAAAGTTACATTGAATCCTTTGTCTTCCATGGCAGATACAGACACAAGGTTCTTCTTCAATTTGGGCACATAGAGTACATCTTGTAGACGGAGGACTTGTCCTTGAGACAAGTGGAGGGTCACAGTCCCGGTCCCTTTCACAGGATAAGTGGCATTATCCCCAAGGATAATTTCTAGATTAGTATCCCTTTCAACCATGTCAGAAAGTGCTTCCTTGAATCCGGGGATGTGTCTTGAGGCACCACTATCAATTAGCCAGACATCCATAGTGTCGGGCGGAGATGCAGCTGAGAGAGCAGATACCAGAATATACTCATTTCTTTTATCAACAACGTTAGACTCCTCATACCTGGTATTTCTGGACCTCTTAGAAGGTTGATTGTTTCCTCCAAAGTGTGCCTTCCTCTTTCCTTTGGATTTGTCATTTCTTCGATTCCCATTTCTTCGGTTGTTGTTGTTATCGTCACTATCGGGAGAATCCTTCTTGAAGGGGCATTCTCTAGCATAGTGTCCAGGCCTATGGCAGGTGAAACATTTACCCTTCTTCTCTTGAGTCTTTGTCCTTCTTTGTCCTTAGAACCACCAGAGTTCTTCTTTCGGGAATGAGCACCATAGGCAGCATTTCTTTCATTATCAAATTCCTTCATCCTTGTTTCTTCTTGCATACATCTTGACAGAAGCTCATCAAAGTTAGGAATGGTATTATTGTTGAGAATGGTAGTTGTGAATACTTGCCATTCATATGGAAGTCCTCCAAGTGCGGTGAGAACTATCTCACGATCAGCTATTGTCTCCCCAATAGCTAGCAGATTGTTCCTGGTTTCGGTCAACTTCATAAAGAAAGTTTGAATAGACTCGTCTCGGCCCTTCTTCATATTCTTCAACTTGTTCTTGAGGAATAGCACTTGGTTCACATTGTTTACTTGGAACATAAGTATCAATTTGTCATACATCTCCTTGGATGTGCCTAGTTCAGATATGTAGGCTACCAGAGTCTTATTTATGGATTCCCTGATCAGCAGCTTTGCTCTGATTTCTCCCTTCTTATACTTGTTTCTAACAACAGCAGATGCATTGGATGGAGGTTCTTGAATCCTCCCTGTCACATGATCCAGGAGATCATGATCTTCTAATTTGAGATCTAATATCATCTTCCAGGCATGGAAGTCATCACTTCCAGTCAGCTTGTCATTCTCCCTGAATTCAAGACTAGTGGAACCCATTTCCACGATGATGATTGCTATAGATTGAGTTTGTCTTCACCTCAGCTCCGATACCATGTAAAGTTTTGTAGATGTTCTATGCTAGTAGCAATTTCACTTTTCATTCAGCAATCATACAAGTAGTTAAGCAAAATGCAGATAGAACATATAAGTAGATCTTACAGAAGACAAATCAGAAACAAGAAAAATGTGTGTATTCGTTTCGGCGGTCAACAGGATGCTTCAACCAACAAAGTCTCCTTTGGTCAGCCAGCCCAGCATGTGTCACAACAACCCTCCAACCAGTAGATGAGTCAACCCAAGTCAACTCTGCAAAAGTCAACGCTGTCCTGAAAATTCAACGCAGGGGCAGCAAGCTAAAAGTCAACGCAGCAGCAAAACGGTCAACCCTTTGACCTCGATTTTTGTGCCAGGTAGTACGGCCTTCATAAATCGAACCTTCGACAAGTTTTCAGCTTGTTTGGACCAAGCGTTGACCAAAGTCAACGCTGGTCAAAGTTTCTGCGAAACCCTAGCAGCAGAAAATCCGTACTTCAGCTCAGCCGTACAATTTGTCCTCTTCGTCCTTCACACGTGTGGCTGAAACTTGTCTTTAGGTAGCTCGTACTATTTGATGAGAAGAGAAGATGATGAGTTGTGTTGATGATGAAATGCTCTTCAACTTTTCCTGTATTTATATCAATCATGAGGGTGTGTGACACATCTGTTGGGCATGCGAGCCTACATTACAAAACTGACCGACCTTGCACATATAATTTATTAAAAATAATAAATTCAAAATATAAGTTCTGCTCATCGGATTAAGACATATTTTATATGGATTTTACATCTCTCAGAAAGAGGAATCCAACAAAAATATTAGCTTCTTAATCTGAGCATCAGAACCCCAGGAGGCAGCTTCTCTCAGACCAGGTCATCAAAGTCACGTTCTCGACATTATTCCTACGAGTCTAATTCATTATCCAGGGACATATGAGCAGGTTGCTTGTGGGGAACCCTAATGAGTTTGAATGGCCTATATCCGCAACCTGAGGCTTGTGCCCAGCATAGTCGTGAACATCTTAATGATTTGTTTTGCATGTTTCGCCTATGGGTGGGAGATGGGATGTGAAGGCTCGGCATGAGGGCAAACCCAAATCAGAAAATCTTTCAGTTTCTGTCAAACAAGAAACAACCTTTCTTGCCCGTAAAATAAGTCGGGATCCCTCATCCGCCCATGCAAAATAAGTCCCACGAGCACATACAAATAAGTACTACAAGCACATAAAACAAATAAGGGTAAAGGATTGAGAAAGGCTTCCTACGCAGGGAGGTAATGCAACGACTCCGTCGGGGTACTGACCAGGCTCGCTGGTAGCGAAGCAACGTTTGTGATTTCTTAAGGGGACTCTGCCGAGGTACTGTCCAGGCCTGCTGGCAGCAGAGCAACACCAGAGACTTATTTTAAAATTATGAATATAATAAGCCCGCTGCCTTGCTCCTTGCATCATCATCAAACTACTGGCATGCGTGAACTTTTGCTTGGGCATTTTCCGATTAACAAGACCTAGCTGAGGCACAGGGATTGGGCAAATCTATAAAGGTGAAAGTAATACAAGAGGTACCCACAGTACTTGTTCAATATTCCCTTGCATCACTATATAAACTCAGATTATTGTGGGGACGTTGATAGAGATGTTGGATTCTACCAGTGGTTCGCCAATTGTTGTAGTTGCTACAACACCAACCCAAAATTTTGGGTATATTCAAAATTTCGAGTCCCCCCCCCCTCTCTGCTCGCACAGCCATTAGGGTTTCAACACGGCCCTTGGTCAGTGACACCCCCGTAACCCTTTCCTGTCAAACCCTGTCACCGCATCCTCTGGCCTTGATGTCTCATCAATATACTATGGCTTGGGGATATGCTGCTTCAAAGAACACTAAGAGTCCCTCCGTTGAATCTAGAGGTAGGTTTCCCAGGTTGTCATGATATCGGCCTCAAATGTGCTTGACCTATTTCCAGCCCCTCGTAAACCTTCTCACCATCATGACAAGATACTTTTGCTGCAATCACACCATGTGTGGGGGTATCATCATGCATGTACTTGAATGGAAATTTTTTTGTGTTAAGTACTTGACATATTTTCATTAGAAGCCCTTTCACCATGGATCATTTGGACATTCTATTTGGGTATTCCGCCAAGCTTGTGGTCCCATGTCAATTATTTTCAAATTTAGGGACATCGTTCTCTAAAGTAACCATGGACTAATTTGTATTATCATATTTCATGTAGGTTCAGTCCATGGAGAAGATGATCAACAATATCACCATCACACGGAAGGAGAGGAATTGAAACTAAAACTATAGAGGCTCGATTTCGCAAGGAACAAAAGGCGCGATAATTGGGGAACTTAAGATCACGGTCAACCCACATCCCTGCCATTTGTATTGCCTCATTCTTGAGGAGCTGCTTGCAGAGGATTTGGAGGTCGAGTGCGCCAAGTTGAACAACAACATCCTCACCCTCACCCCATACGCGAGGATCAAGTTGCCCCCAACTCCGCAAATGACGATGTGATTAACAACTAAGAGAGGGGAGATTCCGTCTCCTCTCGCTCACCATGTTTCCACAACTTATGGTCAAGTGGGACCACTCTTGGGCAGGGGATGATCTTCAAACAAATTATGTATGGTGTGTGTATAATCAAAGTATAAATTCTGAGGACATGTTTTGTCACCCACCACTGAGAAGGGATCAATCTGTTTTCCTCTACACCGGCCACCAGGAGTAACACTGCTCGTTTTGCGACCCAGAAGCTCTCTGTCTATCTCGACAAGCACTGGAATGTTTTCTTTTGCTTAACTTTCATGCAAATCGGGGCATCGCTCTGCATCGTCTTTCTGAAGTCTCTGAGCTCGAGAAAACGTGGGTGCTGCTTTGGGGGATCATCCCATATTATATGATGTTCACTGTTGGCAGTCATATTTTCAGACTCTGGATAGTTGCAAATGAGCACATGAAAGTAAAACTCTGGTGCAGAAACGATGTTTGCATGTTACATGAGAAGTGTTCTAGGGAGATTGTCTCATCCCCGGATCATGGTCACCTGGAGAGATGGAGTTGTTAGTCAAGGCCTTTGCACTATGACAATGTTGGTTGATATGATGCTATAGAGATGGGATTACCAAACTGATTCTTCTTATGAGATTCTTCAGATTGAGAGTGACCATGTACCATTATGAATACCTCCCTAGTTAAGAGGGAGCGTTGAAAAGTGTAACTAGGTTCGGCCTTCATAATGACTTGTAATTATGAATTTATGTAATGGAGAGACAAAGATAACAAAAAGTATTTTCATTTTGTAATGCTTGCCTCAAGTGTTTTATGAACAAGCAATTTTTATTATAGATCAAAGACTTCTTCTTGATGTCTTTAGGGATTTGTCATCTTGTCATAAATATAATTAAGAGTCATGTATATGAATGCATGTTACACATGTGAAAGGACAAATTGTTGATGTAAATGTACACTCCAAGACCTTGACACTAGTCTCCAAGAAGTCGGCTCAAAGTATGTTGAACATCCACCCTTGGTAAAGTCAGCTTACCCTCATATCATCATGTTGGTCAAGGAGCAAGAGATAGTCACTATATAAGAGTGAACTTTAGCCTCATTTGAAGACAAGTAATTCGGACAAGTCGGAGACAAGAATGCGAGATAAGGTTTGCGGTTTGGTGCAAAGAAGAGAGACTGTTTAGCAAAGGTAGAGAAGCTTTGTCTTAGGTCTAAGTATCTCGGTCAAGTTCTGTGATAAAGTGCGAGGTACAGGATTGTATTCGGTGCAAAGATAGTGTGAGAAGACAAGCAATCTCAGCGAAGGAACATATTGTGTTTGGGTCGCAAAAGGGTTGAGTATCATCTTTGGTTTTGGGTCTATACCTACCTCGCATATCTCTGGTAGGCCGAGCGTTACCTCAGAGAAGGATTGCAGTATTAAGTCTACTATCTAGTGTGTGGAAGAGGAGAAGATACAATGCGTAAGGAGGTTGTAATCAGCGTGAAGAAGAGGTAGTACAATCTCGATCTTGGTTCACCTCAACTGGAAAGTAACCAAGGATATACACTGTGTATAGAAGGACTACTAGAGCAAGATGATCTCGATCTTGGGCATCAAAGGGTGTAGGAAGGTAGGCCGAGGAGAAATCTCTAGAAAGCCAAGGCTGGATCAAAGGAGGGCAGAAAAGGAGATCACTGTTTAGGGCTAGTAACCGAGCTTTCCTTGTGTTGGTGCAAAGCAATGCAGAAAGGAAGATCATCATAAGGAGCCGAGAAGAGCAGTGACAAGGGTCTTGGAGGCATACCAGTATCAAGTGTCTTCGTCATGGTCTTGGTACTCGTCAATTGAAGATCTATAAGAAGAATTACTATAGTTTTTTCCTCTCCAAGAGGGACAAGTTTTGGCCCTGGCTTGAAAGCCTAAACATTGTGACTCTTATGCATTTGATAATTGACTTGATGAAGAATATAATAATCTAACAAAGATAAGATCTAAGTGAAAGAAGCATAACGAAAATCACAAGTAATTATCAAGAGAAATTTTAATAAGAGCCCTAATTTCTCAACAATTTCAGTAACTACGCAGCCCAGGTATAGAGATATGCACAGCAAAAATTGAGCTTAATGCACAGCAATTACCTCAGAGAAGGATTGCAGTATTAATTCTACTATCTAGTGTGTGGAAGAGGAGAAGATACAATGCGTAAGGAGGTTGTAATCAGCGTGAAGAAGAGGCAGTACAATCTCGATCTTGGTTCACCTCAACTGGAAAGTAACCAAGGATATACACTATGTATAGAAGGACTACTAGAGCAAGATGATCTCGATCTTGGGCATCAAAGGGTGTAGGAAGGTAGGCCGAGGAGAAATCTCTAGAAAGCCAAGGCTGGATCAAAGGAGGGCAGAAAAGGAGATCACTGTTTAGGGCTAGTAACCGAGCTTTCCTTGTGTTGGTGCAAAGCAGTGCAGAAAGGAAGATCATCATAAGGAGCCGAGAAGAGCAGTGACAAGGGTCTTGGAGGCATACCAGTATCAAGTGTCTTCGTCATGGTCTTGGTACTCGTCAATTGAAGATCTATAAGAAGAATTACTATAGTTTTTTCCTCTCCAAGAGGGACAAGTTTTGGCCCTGGCTTGAAAGCCTAAACATTGTGACTCTTATGCATTTGATAATTGACTTGATGAAGAATATAATAATCTAACGAAGATAAGATCTAAGTGAAAGAAGCATAACGAAAATCACAAGTAATTATCAAGAGAAATTTTAATAAGAGCCCTAATTTCTCAACAATTTCAGTAACTACGCAGCCCAGGTATAGAGATATGCACAGCAAAAATTGAGCTTAATGCACAGCAATTTGGGTTCAGTTTGGAGAGGTGACATCACAACATGGGTTTGTGATAGTTTTAGTTGAGAAATTTCTGGGATTGCTCTCCCATTCCACCCACCATTCATCACACATGGAAATGCGGAGGAAAAATGAATTTTGCACATGGGTTGAAAAAAAATGTTACAGTCCAGATTTCAACCCCTACAATTGGGATTTGGGGCTCCAAACAGCAAATTTGAATTTTCCTTGTGATTTCAACCATGATCCACTCGGCATTGGGGTTTACTTTGAGACCTTCTCCAGATTCGCTATAAATTGAGCCATTGGGCTCTCATTTGTACTATTGATATGAGCTATTGGGCTTAAGGAGACTCTGTTGCATTGTATATTTGTTTCCAATTAATACAAAAGACTTTGGGATTACAATTGAGGTGTTATTCTCTATTGAGATTTTGTGTATTTGGGGTAGCATTGGATGTGTTCTAGCTCCCTAATTTTGTGGAGGGACTAGAGTACACTTGATCTACAAGACCCAAAAAAGGATTTGGGAAATTTCATCTGGTTTGGGAGTTATTTAATTAATTAATTATTTTAACGTATTTCCTTAAGTCTAAACTTAGGAAAATTAAATAATTAAAGTTAATTAAATTAAACATGTCATGAAATTGTCTTAAGTCACACGGATCAAGCTTTCTTTTAATCTTAGACATTGATTCAAGATCTAATCATGGACGTTGGTTTCCCAACAAGAAAAGTATAAAGCAAAGGCTTGGGGTCATTTGTAAATACACACAGAGGCAAAGCACTGAAGCTAAGCTGAGATTCTAGGGCAGGGTTTGCTAAGAATTTTCAGAAGTGTTTCAGCGGCAGAGAGGGGAGTTTAGATAGAGGGGATGACCTGATCCCAGTGTCTAGAATTAGCAAGAGACAAAGAGCAACTTCAGAAAGGCAGCGCAGGGAAGCAAGGGCTTCAGCAGCAAGAGGGCAGCAGCTGCGCAGCGCAGCGGCAGCTTTAGCTACGCAGCTGCTGCGCAGTCACTCCTTGGGCAGTGTAAGGCAGTTGGAAACCCTTAGAGGTTACGCAGAGACCCTTAGGGGCAGCGTAGGGACTGCGTCACCCAGTCTGGGGTAACGCAACCCTTTCTAGGTCAGCATTGAGGGATGCAGGGGCTGCAGATGCTGACGGAGGGGCTTCAGGGGCAGCGCTGGAGTTTCTAGGGCCTAATTTTGGCTAAGTCCTGTAAATCTCGTTTGAGGGTATGGGTCAGTTAATATTTTGGCTTCAGAACAACCGGTGAGTTGTAGATCTATATTTTTCTCTGTTGGGTCTTCCAAATCTGGAACCCAAATTTGTTGTATTCAGAAAACTCTTAATAATAAAAGCCTCCAGCAGCCAGCAGACCGGTTTTCCCGCATTGGGCTTTTCTAGGGACTATTTGTCCAGAAAATCACTGTCACTTTGTCTATGTGTGCATGTACTTTGTCTAGATCTGAATTGGTGAAAGTTTGTTATGTGTTTTGCTTCGATATTAATCTGAATTATTCAGTTAATAACTTAATTAAGTAGGAGGAGCATAACCAGATCTAACAGTAGATTTATGCCTAATAGTAACATTCAGAAATTTTCACATGTTATCAGAGCAATTGCAGATCTAGGAGGGTCACCAGCAGAAGATTGAGGATCTTGCTGCAGAAAGTAGCAGGAAGTGCAACAGCAACAGCAAAAGGGCAGATCTGAAGGGACAGCACAGTTTTCAGAGAAGTAGAGTTACGCAAAGCGGAGGGTGTCGCAGTCTAACATTGTCCCCCAGTAAGCCCATGCCCTTACTGCAGAGAGGCAGCACTGGAATTGTCTGAAGCCAGTCAGTGTGACGTAGATTGAAGTTGTCAAATCCAGAAGAGCCTGAAGCAGAGTTGCAGAAATTCAAAAGGTGCTAGTGGGGTTAAATTTCTGAAGTTTTCATAATTTTAGCCTAAGCACTAGTGACAAAGAGAGGGAAGAGATCAGTGTCTCAAAGAGTTTCTAGCCAAAGAAACTTGCAGATTGATCAGAGGATCAAAGAGAGCTGAATCATCGTTGATTTGGCAAATTTCCAAGAAGGGAAATCAGTTGTCAAAGGGAGTAGAAGCTGCCTGTTTCGCCAAGGGCCTTAGATTCAGATCTCTAGCCAAGAGAAAGGGAGCTCCAACAAATTTCTGAGCAGATGGCTCCTCATGGACTGCGTGATTAGCACAAATTGGATGGCCTATCCAACTCTTCAGTTTGGAAGGCTAGGATCCTGATAATCCTAGAGGCATATCATCTAAGTGACGATGCAGAACAATTTCTGGCCACACCGACTGATGTAGATCTCCTAAGGAAGCATAATGACGTTGTTGGACATGCCAAGCGGCTCATGGATGAAATTCAAGACCATATTTTCCCACATATAGTTGAAAAGAAGACAACTAATGAGATGTGAAAGGCCTTAACATCCCTATATGAGGGAATCCGTCCAAAGGAAGATGTTGTTGGAGACTCAGACTCATTCATGATGACCAAGGGAGAAGACATGGAACATTTCCTCTTCAGATTACAGTCGTTCAGAGATCAGTTGACTGCAACGGGTGCTAACGTGGAAGATGACCTGATGGTCAGGACTGCTCTCAATGCAGTCACAGATGAGTAGGAAACCTTTGTCCAGACTCCAAAGTATCTTGGACAGAGCAGACCTCCCAGATTGGGACAACTTGTGGGCAATTCTGCATCAAGAAGAACTCCGCAAAATCACCAAGAAGCAGTACAACTCTGGATCGAGCAAAGTGAAGAGGGAAGATGAAGAAGATGCAGCCTTGGCATCAAAGAGGCAGCAGGGAAAGAAGAAGGATCTATCAAAGATCAAGTGCTTCTAGTGTGGCGAATTAGGACATTTTGCCAGCAATTGTCCTCAGAAGAAAAAGGACAAGGAACCACCTTCTTCCAAGGCTGTTGTGGCAGATGATGGGTCAAAAGATGATGCAACCATGAGCGCTCATGAACCACGAAAGTAGCGTGACATGGATCGGTAGAGGAGCTACAGAATGGTGGCAAGATCCTTGAGCAGCTCATCTCTTGGATCGCATCCGAGCTACGGGAGCCTTAAGACAGTAGCGGGACAAGTGGAGCAGTGGGTGCATAGATCACGGATGATGCAGAGGCAGATCTGAAGGTTGGAAGGACAAGCGTAGTGCAGATGCAGCAGCAGTGTAGAGGCAACAATAGCGTAGGGGATGATGTGACTTCAGCAACGTAGAGCAGAGCTGCAGCAGCGTGCAGGCTTCAAGAGGAGAGCGTAGCACAGCACCAATGTGAGGGATTTCAGCAGAAGAAGCTAATGTGACTTCAGCAGTGCAGAGGGAGTTTGCGTACGCAGTGCAGAGTTGTAGTTGTGCATCATCCTTCAAATGACAGCACAAATCAGCAGCCTATGGAGCTTCAGTAATGAGGTTGCAACCCAACTAACTTGTCTATCAAAGATGGGGCAGGAGATTCAGTTGTTTCTCTCAATAACTGAAGTTGCAGTGTAGCAGTTAGCAGTGACAGTACTATGGGCAGCACGGATGCAGCAAATTGAGAGGGAGTTGCAGTACAAATGTGGAAGTGGCGGTGACAGCGTCATGGGCAGCAATACAGAATGGCAGCAATAGTGCAGATTTGAGTGGTAGCAGGCCAAGCATTAGCAGCACAGAAACCAATGCCCAAAATCTTGTAATGCATGGTGTGATGTATTGCTAGAGCACACTCTGTGCTAAGAGGGAGTATAGAGATTTTGTGTATTTGGGGTAGCATCAGATGTGCTCTAGCTCCCAAATTTTGTGGAGGGACTACAGTACACTTGATCTACAAGACCCAGAAAAGGATTTGGGAAATTTCATCTGGTTTGGGAGTTATTTAATTAATTCTTTATTTTAATGTATTTCCCAAATCGAAACTTAGGAAAATTAAATAGTTAAAGTTAATTAAATTAAACATGTGATGAAATTTTCTTAAGTCGCACGGATCAAGCTTTCTTTTAATCTTAGCCATTGATTCAAGATCTGATTATGGTCATTGGTTGCCCAATGAGAAAAGTATAAAGGAAAGGCTTGGGGTCATTTGTAAAGACACACAGAGGCAGAGCACTGAAGCTAAGCTAAGATTCTAGGGCAGGGTTTGCTAAGAATTCTCAGAAGTGTTTCAGCTGAAGAGAGGGGAGTTTAGACAAAGGGGATGATCTGATCCCACTATCTAGAATCAGCAAGAGACAGAGAGCAGCTTCAGAAAGGCAACGCAGGGAAGCAGGGGCTTCAACAGCAAGAGGGCAGCAGTTGTGCAGCACGAGGGCAACAGCGGCACAACGCAAGGGCAGCTTCAGCTACGCAGTTGTTGCGCAATCACTCCCAAGGTAGCGTAAGGCAACTGGAGCCTGGAATATGTGCATTTTGTTGCGTTCCTACATAAATCCGGATCATATCAGAGCGATTTGCTCTTTCTCAATCCTGCTTTGCATGTCCCCAACGAGGTCGAGGTATAAGGAGTTAGGGCTCGATCTAGTTGAACCTTTGCAAGATCAGCCTCGCAAACCCTGACCGTCATCCATGGGGGACGAAACGAAAGATGAGGGAGCAAGAGATCCTATCAAATATTGCTCGAGGCCCTCGAAAAACAAAGGAACACGATGATGGATAACTTTGCCCAGGTCCTTCAACGACCACCCACTGGCGGTGCATCTATATCCAGCAGCCACTCTGGAGACAGGGTGTTGTGGCAGCAAGTGCAGCACTAGAAGACATTCCTCGCTAAGAGGGAGTGTTAGTATTTGTGCATCGGATGTGTTCTAGCCATAAAATATTTCGGAGAGGCCAGAATACATGAGTTCTCCAAAACTCAGAAAAATCGTTTCTAGAAATTCCACCTAGAGATGGCTTAATTAGATTATTAGCCAATTTTTAGATACTTCTTATGTCTAAACTTAGGGAATATGGCTAATTAATCAAAATTAATTAAGTCAAGGTGAGAATTCCCTACAAAGTCACACAGATCGACTCCAAGATGATCCTAGCCATTAATTAAGTTTTAATCTTGGTCGTTGGTGCTCCAACAGAGGATTATAAGAGGAGGTCGATGTGGTGATAGAGAAGACACTTGAGAGGTTAGATTTCATGAGCAGATCGGTTTCCAGAGTAGCAGCAATTAGTTCCTGAAGAGAGCTAGTGAGATCGAAGCAGTGAGAGAGGGGCAAAGACAGTGAAGCCGAAGGAAGAATCCCAGATCCGGAGAGTGCATTTGCAAAGAGGCAGAAGAGCCATAGAGAGGCTGATGATGGGTTAGCGCAGTAGCCTCTAGAGGCAGTTTCGATTTTGTTGGGGAAAGACAAGTTTCAATGCTAAAAGTTGGACAAAGGTTCTGGAGGATAGGAGAGACATTTTCCCGGACAGTAGCAGACCAGATGTAATATTCCTAATTGGAATTTAACAGCCAATACCAAACAATGGACTAGGAATAGTAAATAAACTGGAACTCATAAACAATAATTAAAACACCAAAATGTCCAACAACACAATCTGAGCCTTTTATTAATTTTATGATAAAAGAATACATAAAATGAGCTAAAGTTTTGAAACTTGGGCTTGCTATGCAAGCTATGCAACCCCTATGTAGTAAAACTCTGATCTGGAGGAATGGGATTGAAGATTCTGCCCTGAAGAATGCTCGGATCACCCTGACATTACAACCACGAACTCCCCTCAAAAACCCCAGAAATACCCAAAAAGAGTCTGGCCCAACTCCAAGCCAAAATTGAGCCCACCAAGTGATGCAAATTCCCCAGCTAACTAGCAATTCGCCTTGCTATAAAAAATGAGGCTTTCAAGCCCGAATATTGCTCGAAAAATTCTATAAAAATAGATGGAGACTCCTCACAATAAACCCACAAAAACCCAGAAAGGGTTTGGGTTGAATCCAATGTGTCCCGGTGACCCTAACAATGTTTATGGTTATAACTAGCTAGAAAAACGCCTTGTAGAAATAATTTTGATGTAGAAGGCCAATCAATTATTGGAAAAATCTCCTCCAACCCCTGGAAATCACTCCTCCAAGCCTCTTTATTTCTCCTTAGTCTGAACTCCACAAATATCCCTGTCAAAATGTTTGCACAGTAGCTGTCCAAAAACCCCTGAAATAGATAAATTTGGCCCTCCAAAATGCAACGCTCTCGACCCTGCAAATCACCAATGAAAAACTCACCCTCCCTATGGATAAATCTCTACAAATTCTCCGGCCAAAACTCAATAGTTTGCTAGCTTCTCTTAGCCCCTTCGAATTTCCTTCTATGCCCTAAGAGAAGCATGCTCCAGCTGGAAATGGTCTACAATGTAGCTCCTAGAGAAGCCCTGAGATGGACTCCTTACTCCCCTAGGGTGACACTCGAAATTCACCGAAGGTAGAGGCGGAATTCCCACACGGAAATTCCTTGTGCTAAACAGCATGGTTGTCTTTGGCTAAGCAACTCAAGAGAACTAATGTTGAAATTGTAAAATGACCAAAGATAATCCACAAAACTGAGTCCATCTTCCTTTTATAATTTATTCTCATGCCTCTAGACTACTTTTTTAATATTATTTTATTGGTGGGGGCCATTTTCCACTAAGTCACTTTTCCCACCATTTAATAAAATAATAATTTGTCGTTATTCTTCGATAAAATAATACTAGCCACCTTTCTCCAATAATATTTGCCCCTTTTTAATTAGTATTACTAAGATTGGGCGAAATTACTTAGTGACTCCCATGCTCACAAAATTGGGAATATTACAGTCCTCCCCGCCAAAAAATGCTTGCCCTCAAGCAATGCTCGAACAAGCGCCCCCTCTCTCTGCTGACCAAACTGTCACTGCAAACAATACCGAGGTCCCAAATGTGCCACTGAGTCACCCTGAAATCATGCACCATCCTGTCATAAATGAATTCCTCAATACCAGGGCCCCATGCTAATCTCCATACCATGCCATCATGTCGATGTTGTGCCACTTTGATTACAACTGATTAACCATCATGCGCATACTGTTTCCTCTTCTTCTGGAACCCGGTGGTGAAATACTGACAAATGCCAAATACATCTTGCTTAGGCATCTCTGTGATGCCAAAGACTACCCATCTAAAGCGAACCCCAAACCTGTGCAGCAACAGGGAAAGCCTAGCTTGCCATACGATGAAACCCTCTGCGAACCCCCATGTGTCAACCCAAGAGTGAACTAGTTCACTCTCTACTATGAATCCGCTCATCTATCAACCAACTGAATCCCCGGATCCCATAGCCAGACATGCTGCGACATAGCTCTGACAACTATTGGAATCCATTTGTGCCTCGTTTCTAGTCCCTCCACGCAATCAATATATATGCTCCATATATCATGAACTAGTCTTATGCATGCTAAACTGCCCTTTGCCTGCCACTGCGTAGTATTGATGACTGTTAGAACCACAAGTGCCAAATAACTACCCCCTTAATGCAACAAATAGATGGGTGATTGATACTTGTAATCAACTCAGTGTATGTGGATCCATCCTTCTCCCGCCAACAATCACCACTAATTCTGCCATCCGCACTCTCGATAATGTGCCAATAAAATGTCTTGAGCCCGGCCACCCACTGGAAAACTGCCTCAATCATACAATGTATCCTCTCATGCAAGATCCTGACATGCCCTGTGGAAAGAGTGGCAGATGTCTCCCCCGTGACCAGCTCCCCAAGTGTAGGCTCAACAATGAATAGTATGCCACCCCTGCAGAAGATTACCTCATCTCCCAGCCTATGGTTGTCAACTCGCACACCAACCCTGCTCCTCCATTGGAGAACATCTATCGTGCCCCTAAGGCACTCAATCTCATAGCACCGTCTCAAGCAAATCCCCCAAGTCTTGCTATCCACATTGTGGGTCTGGATCGAACACAATAAGGATCCCCTCAACTGCATGTGGTGCCAACAAGCGAAAGATGTGAGGGTTCCGATGGGTATGATCAACAACCTGTGTGGACACTCCCGACCCGTCCTGTGACCGATCCGCTCTCCCAACCTGGGTATGTCCACCCCAATGGCATGCCTGACATCCTTGTCAAGGAATCTCCCTGTTGGTGTAGCCTCGCACTCTACTGCATATAACCATGTATCCTCGTGTCTCCTGGCATACAACTGCACCTAGTTGCACATTTGTGTGCACTGTCGAACCCTTCTACATGTTGCTACATCATCCCGAATCAACTGGTATCCCTCCTGTATCGATGTGTTAGTCACTCTATGAGGGAATGCACTAAGATGTGAACTGCTCCTCCTACACCACGGTGCAACACATTTGTGCTCCTCCACATACTGTTGTGCATCGCAACATACCTGTATACACCCTTGGATATCAAGGTCTAATACTGAGTCCATAGGCATCATCTCGCATCCTGTCAGGGTAGCCATCTCTACTACTCTACTGGTAAGCCCTCCACTATGTGAGCTATATATCCTCATCTTCCCAGATAGACCTAAGTGGCCTAACTCCTCACATGCTAATGTGAATGACACTACTGAGCCTATCCTCAGTACCACCTGTGTCCAATATGCCAGCGAGAGCACATTGTCTCCATACAATACCCTGTCTATTGGTGTGTCGATGCCATCTCCTCCTACCAACTCCTGCCACAATAGGCTAATCATCCTACAATCCCATGTATGCCCAACATGCCATGACAACTCATGAAATTTGCCTGCTCCCCTGTCAATCCATCTTATCACTAGTGTTGTCAGGAAGTCTGTAGGGGATATGAAAATGTGTGTGCGCCCAACCATCAAGTCCATCACTCAGCTACTACCATCAGCTACCGACTCCACAAAACGATGGAGAATCCCACCTGGATCCCAACAACAGTCTGTCCCTATAGCCCCTCTGGTAATCCACGCCTTTGTTGTACTATGGCCATGGATGCATCTAATCTCCTAACCATCTCCACCGGATACCAACTCAATATCTCTCACCATCCAACCCCGAGAGCGATCGAATGCACAAACAACCATACACGGAACCAGTCGCCCATCATGCAAATGTTGCTCCCTGTGTAGCTCATGTCGTCTCATCACACTAACCTGGTCGGTACATAAAATATGTCGGGGTAATTCTGCATCTCCCTTTCCGCTGTGCAAAGGTATCCTAGCAATGATGCAAGTCCCATCTATATAATCCCGAAGAGAGCTACTGTATGAAAGTATTGTGGCTCTACTGATAGTATGTGCATTTGTATTGCTCTAAATAGGTGGTTGGCCCAAAAGATGACCGCTCGTCCTCCTCCACCATGGGCTCATCATGAGTCACAAACTACCCCTCCACGACTAGCTTACACCCCTCTATGTGCTCTCCATATTGTTGTAGGTGATTGTCATCCCACAATTATGTCGTAGATTTGGGTGCCTCTGCACCTATCAGCTCCTCATTAAGGGTGGTGATGTCTCTCAGCACCTCATCATCCTGTTGTGCACTACTATCACCTGAAAACTCGGTCACGACCCCAGATACCTCATCAATGGATACCTCAACAACGAATGCCACCTCCTCAATGGTGAACATGTCTGTGTCTCTTGGCACCTTGTCAACGGATGGCCCTATGGGTGTATGCTCTACTCTCTCCCCCAAGGTGTCAACTAGTGCTATCAAAGAGGCCTCCAGCAATGGTGACTCTTGTGCCACACTGGGCATATCCATGTGCTCCTCACACTCCCGTGTGTCCTCTGCCTCATGCTCAATCTCCTCCTCAAGCCCCTCATATCTAAATCCAGGTCTCCACCAGCAAAAGTGCCTCCTAGTCTCACCCTCTAACTGTTCTTGTCCTATCTGCTCCTTTTGAGGATATATGGTGTCCCGTGTCTGTCGATTTACCCCACATGGTGTAGATGGTTGAACCCCCACGGTCTGTGTACCTCTAGTGTCTCTGATGTAGGGATGAGGATGGGCTTGGTCTGTCACCCTCCTCAACTAGGCCAACCTCTCATTGTCCCAATGGATTCCACCCCAGAATTTCTGCACACTGAATTTCTCTTGAGCCATGGGTTTGTCTATGGTTTCACCCATTACTGTGCCTACATGCCCGAATCTTCCATGATCTTACTGGTTACCCACATTTGGGCCAAGATCATGCTATGATACCATTGTAATATTCCTAATTGGAATTTAACGACTATTACCAAACAATAGAATAGGAATAGTAAATAAACTAGAACTCGTACACGATAATTAAAACACCAAAATATCCAACAACACAATCTGAGCCTTTTATTAATTTTATGATAAAAGAGTACATAACATGCGCTGAAATTTTGGAACCTGGGCTTGCTATGCAAGCTATGAAAACCCCATGTAGTACAACTCTGATATGGAGGAAATACTGGCCCAAACTGGTACTACACACTATCCAGACAATTACTACTACTGCTGCTGGAATGGGACCGAAGATTATGCCCTGAAGAATGCTCAGATCACCCTGAAATTGCAGCCACGGACTCCCCTCCAAAACCCCAAAAATACCCAAAAAGAGTTTGGCCCAACTCCAAGCCAAAACTAAGCCCACAAAGGGATGTGGATTCCCCCTGCTATAAAAATGAGGGTTTCAAACCCGAATATTGCCCGAAAAAATCTATAAAATTAGCTAAAGACTCCTCTCAATAAACCCATAAAAAACCAGAAAGGGTTTGGGTTGAATCCAACGTGTCCCAGTGACCCTAAGAAATGTGTATGGTTCTAACTAGCTAGAAAAACGCTCTGTAGAAAGAATTCTGATGTAGAAGGCCAATCAATTACTGGAAAAATCTCCTCAGACCCTTGCAAATCATTCCTCCAAGCCTCTTTATTTCTCCTTAGCTCGAACTCCCCAAATATCGTTGTCGAAATGTCTACACAATAACAGTCCAGAAACCCCTGAAATAGATAAATTCGTCCCTCCAAAATGCAGCACTGTCGGCCCTGCAATCACCAAGGAAAAATTCGCTTTCCCTATGGATAAATATCTGCAAATTCTTGAGCCAATACTCCATTGTTTGCTAGCTTCTCTTAGCCCCTTTGAATTTCCTTCTGCGCCCTAAGAGAAGCATTCTCCCGCTGGAAATGGTATGCAATGTAGATCCCAGAGACGCCCTAAGAAGGACTCCTTCTTACTCCCATACGGTGACACTCGAAGTTCACTGAAGGTAGAGGTGGAATTCCCACTGGGAAATTCCGTGTGCTGAACAGCACGGTTGTTTTGGCTAAGCAGCTCAAGAGAACGGATGTTGAAATTGTAAAATGACCAAAGATAATCCACAAAAATGAGTTCATCCTCCTTTTATAATTTCTCCTCGTGCCTCTAGACTCTTTTTTTAATATTATTTTATTGGTGGGGGCCATTTTCCACTAAGTCACTTTTTCTTCCATTTAATAAAATAATAATTTGTCGCTATTCTCCGATAAAATAATACTAGCCACCTTTCTCCAATAATATTTGCCCCTTTTTAATTAATATTACTAAAATTGGGCAAAATTCCTTAGTGACTCCCATGCTCACAATAATTGGGGATATTACACCAAACAGCTTGAGGAGAAGATGGTTCGAACTGAGTGCAAAAGGGATTGCGCTCATGTGATGCAGTAGCTGCACAAAGCCACTTTGGACGACACACCTGGAGCTGAGGCCAGAGCCTGAATTTGCCTATGGAGTGAGGAAATTTCTTCACTAGATTTTTCTTGCCAATATTTCTCTGTAGGATTGCCAGTTTCGTCATCCAGTTGTACTCAGGTTATTTCACTGTTGCTTAATCATAAAACCCTCATCTGCTACATCGATTTTCCCATGTTGGGTTATTCAGGGGACTTTTGTCCAAAAATATTTGTGTAAATTTTATGTGTGTGTGCTAGCATTTCTTCCAGCGTTTATTTTTCAGCGGTTTTATTTGTGAAGGTTGCAGTGTGATGTATTCAATATTTTCCGTAGGAAACAACGAATAAATTGTTAAATTAAAATTAACAATTAGAAGAATATTTTCCAGTGGCTGGAATAGTATTCCGGTTTACATAATTTTCACAGGTGTCTCTCCACAACTCACACTAAAGACTTGTTTCAAAACAATTGAGAGAAAGGTTACATCTAGAAAGGCATTTAACTTAAAATTTAACAAGATCATTGCATTCTACATTAGATAGAATGCATATCATTCTAATTTACTTATCTTAAAGCACTTTTAGATTTACTTGCAATTTTGATGGTTTCATGTACTTGTCATGATGGATGTCCTCATTATTCCTTGATGTTATTATCACTTGTCATCTGAGCACTTCCCTTAACAAGTACAATCTCTATTTACATTTTGCAAGTAATATTTTTGGGCTTATTGAATCTCATTTGCAAGCATTATCTATCCTTCGGGTAGCATTTTGCAAGTAGTGTGGATCTTTTATTTGCAATCTTTACTTTACTTGCTAAGTTACTATCTCATGTACTTGGTAATCAGCTCATAATAATTGGATGATAATGCCTTTCTACTTGAGAATTTCTTTATAAGTACAATATTTCCATCTTGCAAGTGATATTTCATTTATTGCCCTAACATTTTTCCTTTTGCCGGATTGATTGTCATCTCACTTAGAAATTTATATTTGTGCAAGTACATACTATTTATATTTTGCAATTATTTGTTTAAGCATTGGTCTATGATTGTAAATTTCTTTACTTGTTCATATCGTGGAATCGAGTTGATTCTCATAAGCTCTCCATTCATTCTAGTTTCCTAGAAACTCACATTTCCTTTGACCTTCTTAGGGACCACCCCCCTTAGCTTTAACTAGAAGAGAGATTTAACAAAGAGAGTTGGGAATAGGTGCAGCCCAATCTCTTAGTTTGCCACCAAGATCACACCTTGTCGGTTTAAGTATTTTTCCTTACTAACCTAGGTGTGCAAGCGAGGCGACAACAAATCTTATTGCTCTCTAACAATTTTTCAAGGTATTAAAGGGTACTCAACCGACAGAGCGAAAAGCCAATTAGTACCATTCAAAGTTCAATTGAAGTCTGAGATAGAAAACTTCTTGTTCGTCTTGAAGGACTACACAACAACCAAGGATTCTCACCATATCTTGCATTATTTTTCCCTAAAAATCCTAATGTTATTGTCATTGAATCATCACTTGCTTATTTTGTTGCCATTGTTAGATAGTAGGGATCCCCACCAAGACATGGCTCTGATGCCACATCTCTCACATATGCGCTACTGAGAGTCCAACAATATTGGAGTTTTGCACTACTCTGAAGACAGAAACAATGATCGACAAGTTATAGTCATAAAGTGGGTCCTACAAAGAAAAAATAAACATAACTATGTATACTGCCCATTTGTAAATGGCCTTGTGGGTTTTGGCAACAATTCCACAGTTTGTATCAATGGATCAACATTGATCTAGAAATCAGTAATATTACTGTAAGCCAGCAGTTCTGCTGGTTATGGAAGGAGCCCACAACTATCAAAGGATTTATGGAACTTTTGCAAAAATGAAATGCAAAAATATGCAAATCGCCAAAGCATACGAAACAATAAAATATTACTTGTATGTTGATAGGGAGAGTTTTGAAGAAAATTTCAAGCAGCGAGAAGATCCTAAAAGAGGCTAGAATTGCAAAGCTCTCAAAAAGCCCTAATATTAAGGCTCTTAGACCAATTCATATAGTCTCAATCACAACAACGCAAGGACACTTGCATACAACTAACACAAGAGGCAACTATGCAAGCATAAAATGAGAATTGTCAAAAGAGTAACCATGTCATGCACCCATTTGTATTAGATATATACAGCAATATTACCAAACCCATAATCAAGGAAACTTCAACACAGCAAAAGAGACAAGAGTTTGACCCAAACTAGGAAAAATTCAACAGGTACAATAATATGAAAAAATGCACATATAAGCCCCAATGGTTAGCTCAAGTGGTCGAGATCTAAACATGAAGCTATTTGATATTGCTGCTAGTTGATACTAGTCAAGGGTTTGCCTCTCTTTGATTCCCTAGGGGTGAGGCCCCGTAATCAGGGCTGACAGTTTACCAGATTTACCATCCACGAAATGTGGGGAAATACTCTAGGGTTTACCATCCTTTCATTCAAGGGTTTGCCTCTCTTTGATTCCCTAGGGGTGAGGCCCTGTAATCAGGGCTGACGGTTTACCCGATTTACCATCCACGAAATGTGAGGAAATACTCTAGGGTTTACCGTCCTTTCATTCCAAGTAATTAAAAAAATGAAGAAATGCACATACAAAAAATGTAAAGAAACACATGAACAAAAACTCAAATTGGAAAAAACTTTAGAGAAAATCTATGAGCATATATTGACTCATGATTAATGATAAATCCAAGCTGCATTGATTGAGTCAAACTTGGTCAACCCTGAGTTTGACTCAGGCTGAGCCAGCAAACTCTTTTCCAACCTGATCCAAGTCAAACTCACAATCCAACGGGCTTGACTCACAACTCTTGGGACATATATATAGGATTAAAAAATCATAGGGCAGTGAAAATCCGTGACCAAGTATGCAATAAAATACAATAATCTAGGTGAATAGTCATTTTGAACCAAGCAACCCACAAAGGGCAAAAGCCAAGTGTACAAAATAGATAAACTACAAAAAACACATGTACTAAGGTAATAATAAGTTATAAAATTGATAAAACACCAAGTTATAAAGAAACACATTTATAAGAGAAAAAACACTGGAATAAGTTTCATCATATTCATTAATGAGCAAGAATTGTAATAAAGGGGTTACGTGAGTAGCTTCACTGAAAATAATGAAAGAGATTACATGAGCAGATTTAGAGACAATAATAATGAAGAAAGAGAATAACAACGTGTTTACATGAGTAGTTTCAATGACGATAATAAACAGTAAAGGACTAATTGGAGACAACGGAAAGGGCCAAATATCCAACCTCCTATTCTAAAACAAAAATCTTGAAACTAGCTGCTTGATAACTGAAGACATTATTTGACAAGTAAAAAAACTATACCTAATACAACTCTAACATAGTTTAGAAATTATCTAATAATGATATATAATCCATTTTAACCGTTTGTGCCCACTGCATATGGAGAATAGCAAAACCAGAATCCTGGTTTAGCACACTTCAACTACCTTGATACATTATTAATTGGAAATGAATGAAAACTTTTTTACAGCACCCGTGTTCTTTATACTTATAGATTTACTGTATGAAGTCCAACAAGAAAGTAAATTGCCACTTGCGTTAGAACCATAGAAACTAGAAATACAAACCTCATATACTGAATGTTCCTGACAAATATCCTTCCAAGCTGCAATAAATATTTTAAGATCATCATCTTTGAGAAGAAAAGCTGTTGCATATTTGGACTCCAATGTAAATAGTTTTTTCTCCAACTTAGTATACTCCTCTTCTGTTAAATTGCAAGGACGACTAGCCAAGGATTTCTTCTGTTGCAGAACCCTTCTCTTTTTCCTCCCAAATATATCCTGTGATTTTCCACGTAGATCCTCATCGTCATTGGAAAAGAAATCAGTACAGTTTCTTTCTTTATCTGCTGATAGTTGTTTTTCTAACAGTGCTAATTCTTCCGCTTCCAATGGGTATTGCTGACTACCCCCAGATTTCTCACATTGTAATTCTAAATTTCTCTTCAGAGGCAATCTTACACTGGTGTTTCTAATGACAATATTCTCATCGTCATCTGAATTTGAAACTGTCTCAAACCTTGTTTGTTTGGGATCGGAGGCAGCGGTTTCAATGTTGCCAAACAGAAATGAATCAAAGCCTTCAGATATAACATTCGACTCTGCAGCAGATACTTGCTTCTTTCTTTTAATATCAATTTTCTTCCGTGCTTCAGCTTCCATATGGCGTTTAAGGTCATTTTCAACTCTCCTAGTGCGCTGAATAAAACCAATATGCATCCTAAAGCCATTTGCATCAGAAGATACAAACAAGAATTCAGATTTTAGTGCTGTCTAAAGGATTCAAATTAATTAGCAAGTCTGATAAAGTTCTAAACTGAGAACTGGCAGTACTATTTTAGCAAT
The DNA here is from genome assembly GCA_034641835.2 of Pinus albicaulis. Classification (NCBI taxonomy): domain Eukaryota; kingdom Viridiplantae; phylum Streptophyta; class Pinopsida; order Pinales; family Pinaceae; genus Pinus; species Pinus albicaulis. The sequence continues at coordinate 1,688,579,579 of CM076579.1, read as the reverse complement.
ATTTGACAAATTACATCAATATGCTAGTAACATGGAGGCTAGTCAAATCATTATGTAAATTTTAAACTTTAAAGTCTCAAGTTTAGATCAGGACTACGCATTCAGGAAAACCAACACCAAAATCAAAACCTTGGGAGATTAAAATAGTTCATAAGAATCTAGGACCATGGAACTGAGAACATAGATGCCAATGACATTTTAACATTTCATTTAAAGACAATAATCTAAAGGCATAAAATTATAGCTGGCAATATAAATCTCTTATCTTCCACCTGACCTACACATTAGATCAGTGAAGAAAAAGTCATTGAGGAAGCTTAACGATTTTGAGATAGGAATTCAATTTAAAACCTCCAAAGAAATGTAGTTGTACCAATATGATTTATGTAAACAACAATGAAATTCTTTCACACTTTTCAAATCTCTTAATCTATTACTCCTTGAATGAACTCATTTACTCTGAAATTGCAGGAAATGCTGTCAACAAAAAAATAATATTGCAATGCAAACTTTTACTCTCTTTGATTTACTATAGTTACCATTTTCTCAAGTGAATTGAAATATAGCCCAACCATTCTTCATTTTTCAACCAGTTATCTCTCTAATTGACAATAAGCTGAATATATTTTATATACAATAGAAAGATTAATGAAATTAATCATAATGATATTCAAGGAGCATATATTAGACCAAGCAGATCTCTCTAAAGATAGCACTTTATATCGCTGCCTAACTCACACCTCCGGTTACGTGGAAAAAATCTTCAATCCACTAGGTATGGCCTTATGGGCAAGTCTCGACTCAACTCTTACTCTATCTCGACTCCTCCATCTAGGCTAACTCCTAACAAAGCCAAGGGGGGTAGCCCATGTTACCCACCACCTATGGGTAGTGTATATAGGAGAAAAGTTCTTCTAGATGGTCCTTAGCCGGCAGCCAGCAGCCCCTTGAAGCTATGAAAATTTCTGAATTTACTAAACAGAAACCCTTACTGTTAAATCTTGATATACTTCTCCTACTTACATAAATTATTAATCTGAAATCTTCAGCATTAACATCGAAGTAAATACATTAACAACCTACACATGCAGATCTAAACTGAATAACATGCTCAATGACAAAGTGACACACAAGGATTTTCTGGACAAATGTGCCCGGAAAAACCCAATGCAGAAAAACTGGTGCTGCTAGCTTCTGGAGGGTTTTTATTATTATGCAGAATCTAAGTACAACAAATATGGGCACCAAATTGGTTAACCCGACTGAGAAATATAAATGGCAGCAGTACCTCTATTCCGGAGACAAAAAGTATGACTGATTCACACCCTCAAATGGGATTTACAGAACTCGGCCTTTTCCGGCCTCTAGAAACCTCGGCGCTACTCTGAAGCCCTCTACGTCAGCATCTGCGCTGCTCAGGAAGGGCCTGCTGTTGAGATTTTGTGTATTTGGGGTAGCATCAGTTGTGCTCTAGCTCCCAAATTTTGAGGAAGGACTAGCGTACACATGATCTACAAGACCCAGAAATGGATTTGGGAAATTTCTTCTGGTTTAGGAGATATTAAATTAATTAATTATTTTAATGTATTTCCTAAGTTAAAACTTAGGGAACTTAAATAATTAAAGTGAATTTAATTAAACATGTGATGAAATTGTCTTAAGTCACATGGATCAAGCTTTCTTGTAATCTTAGCCATTGATTAAAGATTTAATCATGGCCGTTGATCTGAGAAAAGTATAAAGGAAAGGCTTGGGGTCATTTGTAAAGATACACAGAGGCAGAGCACTAAAGCTAAGCTGAAATTCTAAGGCAGGGTTTGCTAAGAATACTCAAAAGTGTTTCAGCTGCAGAGAGAGGAATTTAGGCCAAGGGGACGATCTGATCCCGGGGTCTAGAATACACAAGAGGCAGAGATCAGCTCAAGGACAGTGCATAAGTAGGAGGAGCATAACCGGGTTAACAGTAATAATTTCTGCATAAAGTATAAGATTCAGAAATTTCTACATGGTATCAGAGGAATTGCAGATCTAGGAGGGTCACCAACAAGAGAATATGAAAGATCTAGCTGCAGAAAGCAGCAGAAATGCGGATCTGAAGGGACAGCGCAGTTTTCAAGAGCAGACTCACGCAGAGGGAAGTGTGACGTTGTCCAGTGCTATGTCCTAGCAAGCCCACGCAATTACTGCGTAGAGGCAGCTCAGAAACAGCGTTGGTTGGGTCTGAAGCCAGCCAGTGTGATTCGGATCTGAATCTGTCAAATCCAGAAAAGCCGCAGAAATTCAGAGGAGTTGGTGGGGTTAAAATTCTGAAGTTTTCAAATTTTTAGCCTTAGCACAAGTGACAAAGATTGGGAGGAGATCAGCTGCTCAGAGAGTTTCTTGCCAAAGGAAACTTGCAGAAGGCACCTATTTGGTAGATTTCCAAGAAGGGAAATCAAGTGTCAGAGGGAGCAAAAGGCACCTATGTCACCAAGGGCCTTAGATCCATTTCTCTAGCAAAGAGAAAAGGAAGTTCCGACACATTCTGAGCAGATGGCTCCTCATGGACTGTGTGATCAGGATAGGCTCAAACTTTTCGGTTTGGAAGGCAAGGATCCTAATTGTCCTTGAGGTGTACAATCTAAGAGACCATGTAGAGAAGACTTTGGCCACACCGACAGATGCAGATCTCCTTCAGAAGCATAAGGAAGCTGTCGGGCATCCCAACCGGCTGATTATGGATAGTATCAAAGACCATATTGTACCACACATAGCTGAGAATAAGACGGCTAACGAGATGTGGAAGGCCTTGACTTCCCTATATGAGGGAAAGTTTGTCCAAAGAAAAATGTTGTTGGAGACCCAAATGAGGTCATTCATGATGACCAAGGGAGAAGACATGGAGCACTTCCTCTTCAGACTGCAGTCAATCAGATATCAGCTGACTGCAACAGGTGCAACGGTGGATGATGTTGTGATAGTTAGGACTACCCTCAATGCAGTCACGGATGAGTGGGAAACCTCTGTCCAAAGTATCTTGGGCAGAGCGGACCTCCCAAATTGGGACAGCTTGTGGTCAATTCTGCGTCAAGAAGAACTCCGTAGATTTACCAAGAGGCAACACAGCCCAGGATTGAGCAAGTGAAGAAGGAAGATGAGGAAGATGCAGCCTTGGCATCAAAGAAGCAGCCAGAGAAGAAGAAGGATCTTTCAAAGATCAAGTGTTTCCAGTGTGGTGAAATGGGACATTTTGCCAACCATTGTTCGGAGAAGAAAAGGGACAAGGAAGCATCTTCTTCCAAAGCAGTTGTGGCAGATGATGGGTGAGGAGATGATGCAACCATGAGTGCTCATGAACCACGAAGGTGGGGTGACATGGACATGTAGAGGAGCTACATGGAAGAAAGGCGAGATCCTTGAGCAAGTCATCTCTTGGATCACATGCGAGCTACGACAGCCTTAAGACAGTAGCAGGACAAGTGGAGCAGTGGGTGCATAGATCACAGATGAGCCAGAAGCAGAGGCAGATCTGAAGGCTGGGAGAAGCAGCGCAGAGCAAAGCAGCAGCAGCGTAGAAGCAGTAGCAACGCAGAGGCTAATGTGACTTAGCAGCGCAGAGCAGTGTTGCTTATGCAGTGCAGAGCTGCAGCAGCGCAGAAAGCTTCAGAGGGGCAGCGCAATGCAGCAGCAACATGATAGATTTCAGCACAAGGAGCTGATGTGACTTCAGTAGTGCAGAGGGAGTCAGATTACGCAGGCAGAGTTGTAGCTATGCATCGTTCTTTAGATGCCAGCACATATGTGTAGCCTATGGAGCTTCAATGATGAGGATGCCGCCCATCAGACTTGTGTGTCAAAGATTGGGCAGGAGATATAGTTGTTTCTCTCAACAACTGAAGTTGCAGTGCAGCAAATCAACAGTGGCAGTGCTATGAGTATCACAGATGCAACATATTGAGAGGGAGCTGCAGTACAATGGTTGCAATGGCAGTGGCAGAGTCATGGGCAGCAGTACAGAATGGCAGCAGCACTGCAGAGTTGAGTGGCAGCAGGCCAAGCTTCAGCAGCACAGAACTAGTGCCCAAAATCATGTAATGCATAAGTGTGATGAATTGCTAGAGCACACCCTTGATGCTAAGAGGGAGTGTTGAGATTTTGTGTATTTTGGGTAGCATCAGTTGTGCTCTAGCTCCCAAATTTTGAGGAAGGAATAGAGTACACCTGATCTACAAGACCCAGAAATGGCTTTGGGAAATTTCATCTGGTTTAAGAGATATTAAATTAATTAATTGTTTTAATGTATTTCCTACGTTAAAACTTAGGGAACTTAAATAATTAAAGTGAATTTAATTAAACATGTGATGAAATTGTCTTAAGTCACATGGATCAAGCTTTCTTTTAATCTTAGCCATTGATTAAAGATTTAATCATGGTCGTTGATCTGTTAATGAGAAAAGTATAAAGGAAAGGCTTGGGGTCATTTGTAAAGATACACAGAGGCAGAGCATTGAAGCTAAGACGAGATTTTAGGGCAAGGTTTGCTAAGAATACTCAGAAGTGTTTCAGCTGCAAAGAGGGGAATTTAGGCCAAGGGGATGATCTGATCCCAGGGTCTAGAATACACAAGAGGCAAAGATCAACTCAAGGACAGCGCATAAGTAGGAGCATAACCAGGTTGACAGTAATAATTTTTGCATGAAGTATAAAATTCAGAAATTTCTACACCTGCGTCACCCTAGACTAGGTTACATTGCCCCTGCGCTGCCCTAGTTGGGCCTGCGTCAGCCCTCTTGGCCTCCTGTTGCCTTTGCACTACCCCTGCTGGGCTCTTGGCTGGACTGCATAGTTGTTGCCTTTGCACTACCCTAGTATGCTCATTCTCTGCCCTTGTTGTAATCTTGGCCTAAGACTAGACCATCCCCCTCGCCAATACTACCCCTCGATGCAGCTGAAACGCTTCTGAAGTTCTTCGCAAACCACACCGTAGAATCTCAGCTTAGCTTCAGTGCTCTGCCAGTGTGTGTGTTCTCCAACTGACCACAAGCTTTCTTCTTATACTTTTCTCGTTGAAACTTTAACAGTTGTGATCTAAGCTTGAATCGACGGCTAAGATTAGAAGATGCTTGATCCGCATCACTTAAGTCATTCTCATCACATGTTTAATTTAATTAACTTTAATCTTTTAATTTTCCTAAGTTAGACTTAGGGTCCTTAATTAAAAAGATTAATTAATTAAATATCTCTTAAACTGGATGGAATTTCCCAAACGCTTTATGGGTCTTGGAGATCTCATGTACTCTAGTCCCTCCACAAAGTTTGGGAGCAAGACCACACCCGATGCTACCCCAACACCCCAAAATTTGAACACTCCCTCTTAGCGAGGAATGTGCTCTAGCAAAACACTTCACCCCAAAGGTTGCTCCGATCTTTGGTGTCAATCTTTGTGCTGATACTTGGCCTGCTGCCCTTCATCACTATGTTGTTGCAGCTCTTTTGTATTGTTGCCCATGACTCTACCACCGTCACTGCTCCATCCATACTGCAGCTCCCTCTCAAGTTGTCGCATCACGCTGCCCATAGCACTACCACTACCAACTGTTGTACTGCAACTCAGTTGTTGAGAGTAAGCAACTGAAGGACACTCACCCAATCTTTGATAGACAAGTCAGTTGGGTTGCATCTCATCACTGAAGCTCCATAAGTTGTTGCTCTGCGCTGTCCTCTGGAGGCTACTACGCTGCTGCAACTCTACACTGCCTAAGCAGACTTCCTCTGCGCTACTACCCTCTACGTTGTTGCTGCAACTGCGTTGCGTTGTCCTCCTGAAGCCTCTATGCTACTACAGCACTGCACTACGTAGGCAAGCTTTCTCTACGCCGCTGCCACTACGTTGCTGATGTATGTGCACTATGCTACTCCCTCTCCAGCATGTCAACTTTTGCCTTTGCTTCATCCGTGATCTTCTGCACCCACTACTCCACTTGTCCCGCTACCGTCTTAAGGCTCCCGTAGCTCGTATGTGATCCAAGAGTTGGGCTACTCAAGGATCCTGCCACCACTCTATAGTTGCTCTACAGATCAATATCGCCTTACCTTCATGGTTCATGAGCGCTTATGGCTACGTCATCGCCGGAGCCATTGTCTGCTATAGCAACCTTGGAACTAGAAGCTTCATTGTCCTTCTTCTGAGGACAATTGTTGGTGAAATGTCCAAGTTCGTCGCACTAGAAACATTTGATCTTTGACAGATGACGCTTCTTTTTCCCTTACTGCCTCTTTGATGCCAGGGCTGCATCTTCCTCTTCCTTCTTTCTTACCTTGCTCGAACCAGTGTTGTACTGCCTCTTAGTCATTCGGCAGATCTCCTCTTGTCAGAGGATAGCCCACATATTGTCCCAGTTAGGAAGATCCACTCTGCCCAAAAGACTTTGGACAAAAGTCTCCCAATCCTCTGTGACAACATTTAGAGCAGTCCTCACCATGACATCATCATCCACCTTCACCCCCATGCCAGTTAGTTGATCCTGGATCGACTGCAGTCTGGATAGGAAAGGATCGATTTCCTCTCCCTTGGACATCATGAATAACCTACGCTGGTTCTCCAAAAGCATCTTTCTATGGACGGACCTCCATTGATACAATGTGGTTAGGGCTTCCCACATCTCATGAGTCGTTGTCTTCTCGGCTATGTGTGGTACCACATGATCTTTAAACTCGTCCATAATGAAGCGCTTGGCATGCGCTGCTGCTTCATTGTGCTTCTCCAAGAGAGCCGCATCGGTTGGAGTAGCCAAGACTTTCTTTGCATGCTCACATATACCGTAGGCATCTAGGACTACAAGATTCTGGCCTTCCAGATAGCAAAGTTGGGCAAGTCGTCCAACCTATCCTGATCACGCATTCCGTGTGGCACCATCTGCTCAGAAATTTGTCAGAACGGATCGTCCTCTCTATGCTAGAGACTCAGGTCTAGGGTCCTTGGCGAGAAAGGCACCCTCTGCTCCCTCTGAAAACTGATTTCCTCCTTGGAAATCTACCAAACACAATGAATCAGCTCTCTTCGATCACCCTATGATTGATCTTTAGATTTCTTTAGCAGGAAATCTACTGAGAAGCGGTTCTCCTCCTGCTCTTTGTTAACTTAGCTTAAGGCTAAATTCTGCATCAGCAGAATCTTCACCCCACCAGCAACTGCTGAAGTCTGCAGCTCAGCTTCCGGTTCACGACACTCTGCATAGCAATCAAATTCTAGACTACGTCACCCTGGCTGGCCTCTGCATGAGCAGACTAGCTCAGCATAGTGACTACGCAGCGCAGGCTGCTCTTGCATCCCTCTGGAAGACTCTGTGTTGTCTCTGCGTCACCCAGCTAGGACTATGTCAACCCCTGCGTGGCTCTTGTTGCCTCTGCATCCTTCTGTTGTTGCGCTGCCCTTTCCAGTTTATCTACTACTTTCTGCAAAACATATTTCTTCACCCATCTCGCTGGAGATCCATCTTGATCTGTAATCGCTCTGATACCATGTGAAAATTTCTGAATTTACTAAAGAAAAACCCTTACTGTTAAATCTTGATTTACTTCTCCTACTTACATAAGTTATTAATCTGAAATCTTCAAGCATTAACATCGAAGTAAATACATTAAAAGCCTACACATGAAGATCTAAACTGAATAACATGCTCAATGACAAAGTGACACAAAAGGATTTTTTGGACAAATGTCCCCAGAAAAACTCAATGCGGGAAAACCAGTGTTGCTAGCTTCTGGAGGGTTTTTATTATTATGCAGAATCTGAGTACAACAAATCTGGGCACCAAACTGGTTAACCCGACAAAGAAATATAAGCGCAGCAATACCTCTATTTCGGAGACAGAAAATTTGACTAATTCACACCCTCAAACGGGATTTATAGAACTCAGGCTTTTCCGGCCTCTGGAAACCCCAGCGTTGCTCTGAAGCCCTCTACGTCAGCCTCTGCGCTACTCACAAAGGACCTGGATCACCCTAGACTGGGTTACGATGCCCCTGCACTGCCCTACCTGGGCCTGCATCAACCCTCCTGGCCTCCTGCTACCTCTGCACTACCCCTTCTAGGCTCTCGGCTGGACTGAGTAGCTACTGCCTCTGCACTGCCCTAGTATGCTCCTTCTCTGCCCTCGTTGTACTCTTGGCCTGGGACTAGACCATCTCCATCGCCAATACTGCCCCCTCGCTGTCGCTGAAACACTTCTGAAACACTTATAAAACCACCCCCTAAAATCTCAGCTTAGCTTCAGTGCTCTGCCAGTGTGTGTGTTCTCCAACTGACCTCAAGCCTTCTTCTTATACTTTCCTCGTTGAAATTTCAACGGTCGTGATCTAATCTTGAATCGACAGCTAAGATTAGAAGATGTTTGATCCGTGTCACTTAAGTCATTCTCATCACATGTTTAATTTAATTAACTTTAATCTTTTAATTTTCCTAAGTTAGACTTAGGGTCCTTAATTAAAAAGATTAATTAATTAAATATCTCTTAAACCAAATGGAATTTCCCAAAACACTTTCTGGGTCTTGGAGATCTCATGTACTCTAGTCCCTCCACAAAGTTTGGGAGCTAGAGCACAACCGATGCTACCCCAACACCCCAAAATATCAACAGCAGCCACCAAATAGCTCAATGTGGCATTGTCTCCACCACCTGAGCTAGCCATGTGGTCCCTCAACCACTTGTCATGATTGTATGTTTGATGGCGGGCCTCCCGACCCCAAAGGTATGGTTTATCGTTGGTATAGTTGAGTAATTTTCCTTACTTGTCATGGGCACTCATGGGCATGGATTAGTGGGGGGGATTGGGCAGAAAGAGTGGGTTAGGTCTGTATTCTTGCCTCTATTGCCCGATTTCGTGGTTACCCTTGTATCCTAATCTCGTGGGATCTCCTTTACAGGCCATTAGCTTTAGGGATGGGAAATCCCAATTTGGGTTGCATAGTCTCGCCTCCCGACACGATATACATCACACCCTTCCACTCATTTTAGCCCCATTCATCTCTTTTCCCATCCAAATCCATATGTGTCCACTGGGTCCATATAGGGTTAGCCTCCCCCTCCCCTTGTCCACACCTTGGGTCGGGCTGGAACAATGCCCCAGAGGTTGATGCAGCTAAAAAAAAAAAAGCATAATTTGGCCACTCTCAACAGGAAATGTACCACAAAATGCAAAAGATGGTCGAGACATACAAATTTAGCACGTGAGAAAAAGCCAAACATGAGCTCTACCCTTTATCCATGGCCATCACCCTGGTTCTTGTGGGCACTAGATGAGCCCCCTCCATCATTAAAGAACCCATGATTGTCCCAACCCCTGGTGGGTGATGAACTGCCCCACCTTAAGGGGGGTATCCACTACTATATATTACACATCATGCTTTCAACCCATGGAGCCCCGAGCAGTTTTGAAGAAAAATCAATAAAAGGCAAAATTCATATGAAGAAGGGTGGAAAAACAAAGGTCGAGGTAACTCATATACCACGATTTGCTCCCTCCCACAATCACATACCCAGGTGTGGGCTTCCCACTTTATAGCTACCCTTGTACCATAACATGTGGTCTGGATGATTCTCCTGATCCCCACTCTGCTCCATTATTATATCATTTTCCACCTACCATTTCAGGGATCTACCATAGACATGTCACCCTCTCTAAAGGTTGAAACCACGTAATAGGGTCCTCAGTTAACCCCCTACTGAGCTTGGAGACACTTGTACATACCAAAGCCCACTATGGGAGCCCAATGTGTCCCCTTGTTCCATGACTTGTAAGCAATTTTACTTGATTATTATAAATATTTGTTGTATTGGAGGGCAAGGGGACACATTGGATCTTATACAAGATTGCAAGTGGGTCTTCATTTAGAGCTTGGTCTCCCTATACGGAGTCCTAGCCCCCTTGAAGGGCCACATTAGCACTTGTAGGGTGAGCGTTGAGAGCCATGGCCTCCACCATGGTCGAGATTACATCATGGATCCCCAGCAGCGCTCATCGATTGCTCGTGTTCCACCTTTTGGGTGAGGATGATGCACCTAGTTCACTATGCCCAACCGGCTCCATAGTTGCACAATACACTTGGCAGATGTTCCAGGATCCAGAGGTTTGTCCCCCGCTGCAAAGGGAGGGCTTATGTCATCATTCTAGCCCTTACAGATGGTCTACACTGCTCTACAGGCACTTCTAATCCACTTGGAGACTCATGAGGTTTCCCTTGTGCTCCCACACCCACTTGGGAGCACCGCAGGTTCTTGCTTGGAAAACAAGGGGCCAACCCCTTGTCCAAGATGTTGGGAATCCATTTATACATCATGGCACCCCTTGGACTTCATTAGGCCTCCTCAAAGGCCCAAGGACTCACTTTATTGATCATTTGATCGTTACGAACATAAAATTGTATGAAATAAAAAAAACATAAACATAAATAAATATAAATAATGATTATTTAAATAGTCGTTAGTTAACTGCAAAAGGCATGTCTAAAAGACATGCCCAATCATGAAAACCTGCCTAGGTATATAAGCATGGCCTCGTTGTAACATTCATCATCACTAGCACATTTTATATATATAATAAATTATTATTACAAATACTTTGTGTATTTTTACATTAAAGTCAACAAGCTACAGTTTTGTTGCTTAAGTGGTATCAAAGCCATGCAAGACTTTGAACGTTATTCACCGCACAATATAACCATGTGAGTCCTTCAACGTTGTTCGCTGCACAATATGCCGTGAAGTTTTCACCCTGAATTCATTTAGCAATTTTAGTAAAATTCAAGAAAAGCTTCAGCAATGGGAAAAATCATATGCAGAAGTTACAGCACCTCTAAAGGATATCGATAATAAGGAAGATGATAGCAATGGTGAAACGAAACAAGATGAAGCAGTAGATGATTATAATGTTGAAAATTTCGATGAAGCTGATCTAGATCAAGATGAGGATCCAGATGAAGCTGATCTTGATGTGGATGAGAATGATATAGATCAAAATGATGATCTATAATATTCTGAATAGGAAATAGACAGTAATAAAAAGTGACATAAACAAGAAACTACAGCAAATAGAGAGACATCATAAAAATACTACAAATATGGACAAATGCTGAGCCATTTTATTATATAAACTGAAAGATAACAGTAGGTACAAAGGTGATCAAAATGATGCCACCTTGGCTTGCTCAAGGCAAGCTAGGAATACTCTCAGAAATCCTCAATGAATGGTTGCTCTGTCAAGGACTGCATAATCTCCAGATGTTGCTACTGTTGCTGCCAAACTGCTGCTACTGCTGGAATGGGGCTGCTCTTTGGGGTTGTTCCCCTGCTTACAAAATTGTGAAACTTTGGAAATAAGCTCTCCTCCAATAACCCAGAAAAACCCAGGAAGGAATCCCGAAATGGCTGACCCCATAATTTGACCTCCCTTGGAAAATAACGCTCTCTGAGTGAGTACACTGGCCCTATATGATAAACTTGCGAATGATGGCCTCCTGCTCCAAAATGATTATTTGTGAAGGGTTGGTCCCTTCACAATACCCTCGAGCTGAAATCCCTGATATCCCCTCACTCCCGATGATGCCTCCACTACAAACTGCGTAATCCCGCAGAGAGACTGCGTTGTCCGAGAAACTGCGTGATCCTGGCTGAAGGTACTATGTGCTCTCCCCTGAAAAACGATGGTGGAACTCCTCACCTGAGCGGGCACTCTAAGTCCCCCGAGGCTAAGGTTGGGATCTTCGCTCGGTGACACCTGTGTGCTGAACAGCACTTGCAGACTTTGCTCAACAGGAAAAGCGTGCGCAATGTCAAAAAACAGAAATCATAAGATGCATAATAGAATGAGTGAATGAGGAGCCTCCTCTCCCTTTTATGCTTGAGAGCCTTGCTCTCACCTGGGCCCCACTTCACTACGTTGTCCCTCCTTGGCCACGTTGTCCCCACTCAACTGTGTTGTCATGGGCCCATGCTATCCACGCTGCCTCTTCCCTCACGCTATCACTAGGCTCTCCTGGGCACGCTGTCAACTAATATTTGCTTAAGTGACTTTAGGGAGTCATTATTTCCTAAGTGTGGGCTATGGGTCCCATCACTTCCTTTTATTAACTGATTAACATTAGAAAAGCAAAACTGGGGAAAATTAATATTGCCAATTAGCTGATGCTAATTGGGAGTATTACGGTCCTCCCCGCCAAAACGTTGCTTGTCCTTAAGCAACTGCAAGGATGGATGCTGCAAAATTTTCTGACTCTCCCAACTGGCATCTTCATCCGGCAAGTTCCTCCACCTCACCAAGTACTCTGTAATTGTCCTGCTCCGTAGTTGTCTCTCCCTGGTGTCTATGATGGCTTCTAGCTGCAACACCAAATGCCCCTCATCATCTATAGGCGAAAGCTCCTCTGTTGCAGTCACCTGCTGCCCCAATGCCTTTTTCAGGCATGATATGTGGAAGATGTTGTGGATCCGATTACCTGTGAACAGCTCAAACTCATATGCAACCTCCCCAATCTTGCGAATCACCCTGTAAGGTCCATAGAAGCGGGGCTTGAGCTTCTCGGCCCCCTTCTGCTTCAACGTGGACTGTCGATATGGCTGAAGTCGTAGGTAGACCAAGTCCCCTACCTCAAACTGCCTCTCAACTCGTCCCCTGTTGGCATACAGCTTCTGCTGGTTCTTTGTTGTAGCTCAGTTATCCTTAAGAGCCCGGAGTATATCCTGACTCTCTTGGATCTAGTCCTTGGCCCTGGGGGCCTTGCTAGCACCAAACATCACGTCAGCAAAAGTCAAAGCATGGTATCCATACAAAGCATAAAACGAAGACATACCGATATACATGTGAAAAGTGGTGTTGTAGCAGTACTTTCCCAAGTGCAACCAACGTAGCCATGCCTTTTGTTGCCCTCTGACATAGTTTCGCAAGTAGCCTTCCAGCCACTTGTTCACTATCTCTGTCTGCCCGTCCATTTGAGGGTGATAACTAGTGCTCGGAGTCAACTCTGTACCCACCAAACGAAAGAGCTCCTGCCAAAAGCCGCCCATGAAACGACTATCTCAGTCACTGACAATGGTCTTCGAAATGTTGATTTAATGTAGCATCGGATGTGCTTTAGCCTTGTAACTTTTTATATAGGCTAAGACACATGTATTTCATAAAACCCAGAAATGGTTTTGGAAAATTCCACTTAGAAATGGTTTAATTAAATTAATTAATTGTTTTTTAATGTTTTCCTAAATCTAAACTTAGGGAAACTGATTAATTAAAGTGTATTAATTAAACTAAGTGTGAATCTTCTAGATAAAGTCATGGATCACCTCCAAGTTAATCTTAGCCCTTGATTATGTTTTAATCTTGGTCGTTGAAGGGTCAACGAAAAAATATAAGGAAGAGGGTGAGGGGCCTATGGAAATCACATTGAGCACATTGAGCATTTGGCATTTTCGAGTTTGTGTGAGTAGACACGGCTTTTGCTCAGAATCAAATCACTAGGGCAGTGTTTGCTAAGTGATTTTGATTCATTGATCAGATTCAGAGAGGGGCAGAGGCAGTAACTGGTCAGGAGGACCAGGAGTACATTTTAGAGAGAGGCAGCAATGACGCAGAGAGAGGCAGTGCAGTTTTCTGAAGGGGTGACGTAATCCCTGAAGGGAATCACCCAGAAGTGATGCAGTGCCTTCCAAAGTCAGTCCAGAGAGAGCTGGAGACTAGGGTTTCTGAGCCAGGAGGGCCAAAAATCAATCTCGGATCAGCTTGATCAGTTGCAGAGAGAGGTGACGCAGTTCCTCAGCTTAACCACGCAGGCTTACGCAATTCCAACGTAGGCAATTACGCAAAGGCAGAGAGGGGCTTCACCAGCAGTCGGGGCCCTGCAGAGTGAGGTATATCTCACAATTTCATCAGTTGTCTAGATTTCTCTGAAGGGTGAGACGGATATTGGCACCCTAGTTGTACTCAAGATTCTGCTGCTTAATAATATAAAACCCTCAAATCTGATGCACCAGTTTTCCCGAGTTGGGTTTTTTCAGGGGAATTAGTCCAAAAATAACTGTCAAATGTGGATATTTTTCATTGTATTTTGTTCAGTTTGTTTCAGCACTTAGATTTATTCCGCAACATTATTTGTGTAGACTGCTTCAGTAATTATTTCGGTATTTCACTATAATGAAATAATTATGAAAAATAATAGAAGAAGTAATTCAAATTTGTTGCAGTAGGAATCCAGATTTAGGATTTTTCACACAGAAGACCATGCAATCTGAAAATATCCCTGAAGAATAGCTCTGCTACCTGTGTTGTTGTGTACCGTGCTGATATAGCGAAGAAGTGCGCATACTTTGTCAGTCGATCAACAACCACAAAGATGCAATCCTTGCCCTGCACCGTGGGCAACCCAGTGATGAAGTCCATCGAAATGCTTTCCCATTTCCCCTCTGGAATGGGAAGCAGTTGTAGTAGTCCTGCTGGGTGGCTCATCTCCCCTTTGTTCCTCTAACACACTTTGCACTCCCTGACATGCTGGAGTACGTCCTCCTTGAGGCCTCTCCAAGAGAACCTCTCCCTAATGGCCCTGTAGGCCTTGGTGAACCCTTGATGGCTTGATAATGGTGAGTCATGGGAGGCATGCAGTATCTTCTCCTTGAGCTGAGAGCTCCCAGTCAAGAAGATCCTGTCCCTAAAGTATCTCACCTCATCCATCACCCTGTACTTGTCATCTGTGATCTGACCATCCAGTACCTCACAGGCAAAACGGTCCTTGGAGTACTCCACCAGTGATTGAGTCCTCCATTCCGTGTCTATGCTCATCAAAGCCAACGATGTCGGTCTACAGGATAGAGCATCGGCCACCACGTTGTTCTTCCCTTTGACATACTCAATGTCAAAGTCATATGCCTCGATCTTGCTGACCCACTTCTGTTGCCTCTCCTGCAACTACTTCTGCTCTAGAAAAAACCGGAGGCTATTGTGGTCAGTCCTCACCCGAAACCTGTTGCCCACCAAGTACTGCCGAAACTTGGCCAATGCATGCATGATAGCCAGCATCTCCTTGTCGTATATAGGATACAACCTCTCATGCAGCAATAGCTTCCTGCTCTCGAAAGCTATGGGATGGCCCCCCTGCATAAAAACCGCTCCCACTCCCTCTCCTGAGGCATCACACTCCAAGACAAAGGGCTGCGTGAAATCCGGCAAAACCAATACTGGGCAGGTACTCATCACCTCCTTGAGCCTGTCAAAGGCCCTCTGCATTGTGTCTGTCCAACTAAATGCCCCCTTTTTTGTAAGATCTGTGAGGGGTGCAGCAAGTTGTGAAAACCCCTTGACGAACTTCCGGTAGTAGGTGCAAATGCCTACAAACCCCCGAAGCTCTGTCACGTTCTTCGGTTTCGGCCATTCCCGAATGGCCCGAATCTTTTCCTCGTGGACTCTCACTTCGTCCACACCAATGATATGCCCCAAATAGAGCACCTCTGTCAGCCCAAACTCGCATTTGGAGATCTTAGCATAAAAATGTTGCTCCTCCAAAATACGCAATACAGCGTCAATGTGTTGTAGGTGCTCCTCCCATGTCCGGTTGTACATAAGAATATCATCGAAGAACACCAGCACGAACTTCCTCAACCGACCAGAGAAGATGTGGTTCATACAGGACTAGAAAGTGGCCAGTGCATTGGTTAGCCCGAAGGGCATCACCAAAAACTCAAAATGGCCGTAGTGACATCTGAAAGCTGTCCTGGGGACATCCTGGTCCCTCACTCGGATCTGATGGTAGCCCGACCTCAAATCAATCTTGGAGAAGAATTTCGATGCCCTCAGCTCATCCATCAACTCATCAATCCGCGAAATGGAGTATCGGTTCCTCATGGTTTTCTTGTTGAGAGCCCGGTAATCGATGCACATCCTCAGTGTGCCATCCTTCTTTTTCACCAGTACAACTGAAGAAGAAAATGGGCTAGTGTTGGGCCGGATGTGTCCCAGCACTAAGAGCTCATGAATGGCTCTCTCAATCTCATCCCTGTAGGCTTTGGGGTGCCTATAGGGTGTAGTGATCACAGCCTGAATCCCCTGCTCAAGCTCAATGGTGTGCTCAAACCCCCGATCCAGTGGCTGTTCTGGAAGTATATCCCCAAAAACCGTAGCATATCTGTCCAAGATCGAATGCACATCTGGGTGAACTGCCTGTCCTGTAGCTCTTGCCTCTGAAATAAGCAGCTCCACTACACACTCTATATCTCCCTTCCAGAAGTCTGCCTCCATCCGGTGTGCTGAACATGTCTGCAGAGGATAAGTGTGCATACCTCGGATCATCACACGCTTGCCACTCTTCTTGTCTGTCCA
This sequence comes from Pinus albicaulis, assembly GCA_034641835.2. Taxonomy (NCBI): domain Eukaryota; kingdom Viridiplantae; phylum Streptophyta; class Pinopsida; order Pinales; family Pinaceae; genus Pinus; species Pinus albicaulis. The sequence goes on along the minus strand of CM076579.1, from coordinate 1,688,563,244 downwards.
CTCCATCTCCAAAGTCTCCCAGTCTGTGGTGACCTTCCCCAACGTAATCAACCACTGCACTCCCAGCACCACATTGGTGTCTGGAATGTCGACCACAAAGAAATGCTCTGTCATAGTGTAAGTTCCCATGGTCACTGCCAATGCCGGTACATATCTAACACACTGCATAGTTCTGGCACCCGGTACCAGTACTGAGAAACTGTCAAAGCTCTCTGTAGGTATGCCCCTCCTCTCTACCAACTGGGCATCAATAAAGTTATGAGCTAGAACTGAGACACGCTGTCCCCGAACGATGCCCTGGACACACAGTGTCAAATACTTCGAAACCCCTTGCAAAGAAGCAAGGACTCCCCCTGTGGATGCAAACACTGCTCCTCCTGCTCCTGGGCGAGGAGGTGGTGGATGAACCCCTCTCTGCACTACAGCGTTGTTTCCTGCCTCTATCTCCTTATATGCATCTTCTTCCCCTTCACTGTCGCAAAAGACCTCTATGTAGTGTGCCTTCCCTGCGACACATCGATGTCCTGGTGCCCATGGCTCCTAGCATGTGAAGCATAGCTTCCTCCGTCTCAAGTCTCTTCGGGTATCATCATCCAAAGGCCCCCGGCCTTGGTTCCCTCTCGGAGGTGGAACTCTTGTGTCCTTCCCCTTCGGCTGGAATGCCGGTCTCGAGGGGAAAGGAGCTCTGCTCCTAGGCAGAGCATCCTGCAAATCCCTGGTCCTCCCGACTGCATCCTGAAGTGTAGCAGGCCTCGTGGATCTGATTAGCCCACGCAGAGGTTCTGCCAATCTGTCAATAAACATGTAAATCCTCCTAGCTGAGGACAAGTCAAGTACCATCACCGACAGCCTCAAGAACTCGGAAATGTAGGCTTCCGAGTTCCCGGTCTGCTTGAGCTTGGTCAACTCAACAAAATGCTCTTTTGGATCCTTCCAGCCAAACCGCTCCACTAATCTCTGTGTAAACTCTGCATACGCTATCACTGCTGAGTGACTCAGTGTGGCCATCTCGTGGAACCACCAAATCATGGGCCTCTCCCTCAAGGTGCAACGCTGCCACCTTGATGGCCTCTCCCTCTACCATCTGTTTGAGCTGGAAATAAATGTCCAGCTTCTCCACCCAAGCCTTTGCTGAACATTTTGAGGACTCGTCAAATGTTGGCAAGAAAACCCTGCCCATTGTACACTGCATGTCCCCGTCCTGTGTGTATCTACCCCCTCTGGTTTGGTTGTGGGGCCGGCTATCCCTCTTGAGCTGAGAAAAATCATGGAAGGTGAGAGTTTCACCAAACTCTCGCCCATAGGACTGATACTCTGCAAAATAGTCCCCCATATGAACCGGCTCCGGCTCTTGAGGTCCTCCCATCCTAATGCCCGTAGTCAGAAATGTGGGCATCGTAGAACGTGGGGGGACGAGTGACACAACCTGTTGCGCTGTGAGTTGCTCTTGTACATGGTGGGAAGTGTCAGACCCTTCCCCGATGTGAAAACCCCATGGGGTTTCACGCTGTCTCTGGTCTGCGGTAAACTTCTACCCCATCTCTTCGATCCTCCTCGAAAGCTCCTACACAGATTTTAGGAGGAGTTGCCCGAACTCCCTCCCTTCATCTTTCTCCTCTGCCATTGATTCTTCCTCCTCTGCGTCCACCACTGGAACGCAGTCCCCTTCTCCAAAAGTGGTTTCGAGCCTCCGCTCTTGGTCCTTGTACTTCCTTCCCCGGTAAGTGATATATGATTTCCTTGTTGGTGTCATAGACTAATCTGCTCCACAGGTTGAGCCAAGTCTATGAGCTCTGATACCACTATAGTATTTCGAATAGGAAATAGATGGTAATATAAAGCGACATAAACAAGTAACTACAGCAAATAGGGAGACATCATAAAAATACTGCAAATATGGAGACACACTGAGCCATTTTATTATATAAAATGAAAGATAACAATAGGTACAAAGGGTATCAGAATGATGGCACCTTGGCTTGCTCAAGGCAAGCTAGGAATACTCTTAGAAATCCTCAATGAATGGTTGCTCTGTCAAGGACTGCGTAATCTCCAGATGTTGTTGTTGTTGCTGCCAAACTGCTGCTGCTGCTGGAATGGGGTTGTTCCCCGGCTCAGAAAATTGTGAAACTTTGGAAATAAGCTCTCCTCCAATAACCCGGAAAAACCCACGAAGGAATCCCGGAATGGCTAACCCCGGAATTTGACCTCCCTTGGAAAATAACGCACTCCTAGTGAGTACGCTGGCCCTGAATGATAAACCTGCGAGTGATGGCCTCCTCCTGCTCCAAAATGATGATTTGTGAAGGGTTGGTCCATTCACAATACCCTCGGGCTGAAATCCCTGATATCCCCTCACTCTCGGTGTTGCCTCCACTACAAACTGCGTAATCCCTTAGAGAAACTGCGTTGTCCAAGCAACTGTGTGATCCTTGCTGAAGGTACTATGTGCTCTCCCCTGAAAAACGATGGTGGAACTCCTCACCTAAGCGGGCACTCGAAGTCCCCCGAGGTTGAGGTTGGGATCTCCACTCAGAGACACCCATGTGTTGAACAGCACTTGCAGACTTTGCTCAACAGCAAAAGCGTGCTCAATGTTAAAAGAGAAAAATCATAAGATGCATAATAGAATGAGTGAATGAGGAGACTCCTTTCCCTTTTATGCTTGAGAGCCTTGCTCTCACCCAGGCCCCACTCAACTGTGTTGTCCCTCCTTAGCCACGCTGTCCCCACTCAACTGTGTTGTCATGGTCCCACACTATCCACGCTGCCTCTTCCCTCACGCTGTCACTAGGCTCTCCTGGGCCCCACGCTGTTAACTAATAATTGCCTAAGTGACTTTAGGGAGTCATTATTTCCTAAGTGTGGGTTATGGGTCCCATCACTTCTTTTTATTAACTGATTAACATTAGAAAAGTAAAACAGGGCAAAATTAATATTGCCAATTAGCTGTTGCTAATTGGGAATATTACATGATCCAAACGAAGATGATGTGGATGAGGACTATCCTGAGAAATAAGAAAATGAACAATTTCCTAACAATGTGGAAGAAGCTGAAAAATACATTGATGATGATGATGATATTGTTGTTATTATATCTGAAGAAAGAACAAAACCTCTATCAGCAGAGGCAGCAAGGGCAGTTTACAGTAAAATGAATGAAACTGAAAATCAAAGTGGATATTTGACAACTGTAGATGGAAGCAAAGAAGAAACCCTTACTTTGGCAAGTGGAATCCACAAATTTTTTATTTGATAGATAAAGAAATTGTCACTATACATACTGGACAAATTTACTTAGTTGTGGAAGTTAATTGAGATAAAACTGCTAAAAGTTCCATCCCTACGTCTAAAGATCCAAAAATAGATCATTACTGTGACTATTATGGTTACTTTGTTAAAAAAAGTATGAAAAGAAACTGAAGCTTGTGAACCAACCTCTTCTATGGGTGAAGCAAACTAACCGACCCTACAATCTCCTTACCAATCACTCAGAAAAGTTCCAAGTAAGGGGACAGAGTTTAACTGTTGATTACCATTTAGAATATGCGTTCATGGTGGATAGACACTTGATGGATAGAGACCATGTTATGTTTAATAGGCAGCCCAGTTTCCTTAAGATGTCTATCATGGGGCACAGAATAAAAATCATGCCATACTCAACATTTCGATTGAATTTGTCAGTGACAACGACATACAACGCTGATTTCGATGGAAATGAGATGAACATACATGTGCCTCAGTTGCAGGAGACGAGGGTAGAAATCAGGGACAGTGGAAGGGTGAGACAGAACGCAACATCACTGATTACTCCGTTGTTGGAATCAGCGCGCATGCTTAAGCTCTACAAGGACAACAAGATCATTTCTCGGGTACAACACTTCATGGTGATCTTCGAGGTGCCCCCAGAGCTCCAAATACTTAATGAGATGCCCATGTTGGATGAGGAGAAGGCAAAAAAGCTCACTAAACCTCCCCAGTTCTACTTAAACGTGGCTAGTGAAAACCAGGACCAGGTACTTGAGTGGCAGAAATTTGTGAGTTACCTCTTCCACCGACAAAATCGCATAGCCATCTATGAGTGGGAAAAGCACGGCCACTTCTTCATACTTCCTCCGCCCAACATGACAGCCCAATACACAGTTTAAAAATTAAAAAAACCATTGTCATTCCCCCACCATCAAGCATTGTAATCCAGGTCGAATGGGCAGCGGCTGTGAAGTGTGACCCCTAGCGACGGTTCGTACGGGCTCGGTGTGTGTAAAGGGTTCGATACACTGTAATTAATATACAGTTTAGGCTCAATAAACATTACACTATAGATAACATATGAATTAAGTTAACATAATTTATTTAATTAAAATTCAGTTTAGGCTCAATAAACATTACACTATAGATAACATATGAATTAAGTTAACATAATTTATTTAATTAAAATTATTTAATTATTGTTTTAAAAAATTAGAGTTATTTAAAAAAAAATAACAATAAAAATAAAAAAGGGTCAGTATATATATAAATAAATAAATAAATAAATTATAATAATAATAATATTGTTAGTAAAATTTAATTAAAAAAAAAACGAATTATACAAGTTGAGCTACCAGTGATGTCGAGTTACATATGTCGAGATGACAAAACGCAAAGTGAAGAAAATTGTTCAGGGATAAGGTGAAGGAAACTGCCAACAATAAGCTTTGAGGACAAAGCTTTTGAAAGAAGGGGCAATGTTACGAACATAAAATTGGATGAAATAAAATAAAGTAAACATAAATAAATATAAATAATGAATAATCAAAATAATGATTATTTAAATAGTCATTAGTTAACTGAAAAGACATGTCTAAAAGACATGCCTCATGAGAGGACACTGGCTAGGTATATAAGCAGGGCCTCATTGTAACATTCATCATCACCTGTACATTTTATATATATAATAAATTATTATTATTACAAATACTTTGTGTATTTTTACATTAAAGTTAACAAGCTACAGTTTTGTTGCTTCATTGACCCTCTTGAGAGGCTTATTCATGTATTATTGAGATCTTTGGTGGGCTTGTCACCAAAAGTCTTGTTATTATGCATATTATTTTATTTTAGGGGCTTAATTAGACCAAGTTAGCCAAATCGGACTCATTAGACATTGTATAAATAGATGAGAGGTCATTCATTTTCTCAACATCACTTGAATTGGGATATTCTCTCTTCTGACATTTTCGCTATCCCTTTTGGAGGACAATTTTGGATGATATGAATGAATTTTGATGTTTGGATCTTCTATTTCTTGTCTTGGAGCTTCACTATTGGCATAATCTGGTGGTTGGATATACTCTTTTACACATGTAAAAGAGATCTTTTCATATCTATTCGTGTTATTTACTTTAATATATGAATGTTGCTGGGATTTTCACTATACTAGGTCTGAAATTTATTGCTTTTCTTATGTGAAATTGTGGAAATATTGGTCTTTTGTAACGGTGCATCATTTTATGTATCATGTGTGAATGTTCCTAGAGATTGTTTCTATTGAACACATCTTGATAAGTTATCAATTATTGCGCATTGAAGTATAAATTCTTCTATCAGCTGCTCTCATACCCTAATTGCCATGTGAAGTTGACTAGAAGGCTCCTTGATTAGGTGTAGTTCCTCTAAATCATAAATTTCATCTTGACTCCATCCTCCCCAAAGGATAAGGCACTGATCCTTCCATAGGTGATCATTTTCAAAGAGAATTCCTCTCACCTTCCACTCTTTTTCTAGGCCTAGCCTCCATAGGTCACCTAGGGCATCACTTTTCTCCTGATTTAGCCATCAAAAGAATTTGATCTCTTTCCCACAACTGCGCTGGTGTGTCCTCTAGTAGCCCTCCAAATTTGAAGCAATTTTGACAATGGGATCTTGAGATATTTCAAGACCTAGCTCGAATATCGATTCTTGCCCTTGATCTCCCATTGGCTAGTAACCTCATTAGGATCATAGCCTTAAATTATCAAGAAAATATTATTTCTTTGATCCTCTTCCCTTCCCTAATTAGGTCAAGTAAATCCTTGGTTGATAAATTCCATATGCATGACCTAGTAGTTAAAATTCTCTAGTATCTGTAATATGACAATCTGGAATCTATGAATCTATATAGTAATTATTGAGAATTTAAAGATGAAAATCTAGGGCGAATATTAAACTCTAGTAGATGCTAGTCGTGATATTGATCAAGTTGTGATTGATTTTGATTATTGATGCTCATGAAATCTAGGATGTGTATAAAATCTTAGTGAGGAATCTAACATATGAATTCTGAAAGTTGTTAGGTTCATTGATTTGATTTGTTTCTAGGGTTTTCTATATGAAGGAACCTGTCGTTGAAAGAATATTAAACCCTAGATATAATAAGTGTGATATCTTGATGAGCTGTGAATGTGACTGAGGTTTTGTAACTAAACCTGAGAAAGAAGTTGAAATATGGTCTCTTGTTGATTATGATTGTAAAGGCTAATGCTTCCGCCATTATAAGTTTCTGATATGGCTAACTTCATGCTTCAATAATTTTGGTTGTACTTGCTATCTAATTTGTGTAGGTACATCATCTTCAAATTGGTGAATATGATCGTACGTAAAGTTGATGTGATAAGCATGATATATGAATGACTCTGATAAAAAGGATGGAAGACATGAAATATTCTCCAACGTCGTAAAGAAGTAGAGCTACCTAAGTTAGGAGAGATTTTGAAAGGAATCTCCCTAGGATAAGAAGATGGTTGAGAATATTCTTTGTACAGGAATGATTAGATCCTCTCTGATTAAGAGGGAGTGAAAGATATAATTCTCTACTCCATGTGTCATGCACTAGACCAAGACTAACAGCCGTAAGTCTTAGTAAAGGCCATCAGTGAGAGAAGAAAATTGGAGACTGTTGCTGAAGAATGTGTTGTTGCATAAGAAGTAGGAAAGGAAAATGTATGATTGAGGAATCTTCTGGCAAAGATTCGGTTGATAGCCCTACTATGGAACGTTGAGAAGCAACATCAAGTGGTTTGGAAGATCCCCGAGGTTTGTATTGATTATGTACATATGAAAGTATTATTGATTGGGTTGTGTTTGTACAAGTGAATCTCTCGAAGGTTTTGATAGCATGCTGGTTACCAATTAGTTTGATTGGGAGAGATTGGTTAGGCATTGTGAGTGAAGAATTGCTTGGGAGGACATCTGGCTGGCACTTTGTGTTGATGTCTAGGTCCCAAAGTTGGAAAAGGTGGTGTTGATTATAGATCTCTGTTTTTGGATACACACCTGCATCTTTGGGTTGGTGGTTAGCAAGTAAGCCTGACGGTCCCTAGAGAGGCTAAAAACTTGAGTCCATCTTATTCCCACACAGATAGATTGCCCTAGTCAGGAATCTAGTTTGTTGCATTGCAGTGCCTAAATTCTTGAGAGACCAATGGATAGATTGCCCTGGTCAAGAATCTAGTCCATGGCATTGCGGTGCCTAAACTTCTTCATAGATGATGTGTTGAGATCTTCCATGTACCTCTCTAATTATATGTAAATATGAATATCTCTCTAGTTAAGAGGGAGTGTTGGAAAATGTAACTAGGTTCGGTCTTCATTATTGTACTTGAGTCAAATGTCATATATTTGTCAAAAGAAAGTGAAAATAAATTTTATTATTAATTTGATTTGACTTATTAAAGCATGGGTTTCATACGTAGGTCAAATGTATAGGTCAAGCCTTCAATGCAGGCTTTAGGTTATTGTCAAAATATATTTGTGAAGACTCCTCCATCCATCGAAGTCTCCTTGTTGTTGAAAGGATCTCCATCAAGTCAAATTCCATAAGGAGATCACATGTTGTCCTACACAAATGAATGAATATGCATGTCAGCTCATAACAATGACACAACGATTCACACGCTCATGTCGGCTTATTTTCATGTGCGAACCACTATATATACCCGTGTGAGAACTTCGTATAATCACAGAAAACAAGTTTGGATTCTCTCTGAAATTCGGTGATCATAGTTCGAAACACAGTTCGGATATCTAAGTTCAGTGCTACGGTAAGGACTCGATGCTACAACAAAGTCTCGGTGATACACAACAGTAAAGTCTCGGTAGAATACCACAGTGAATTCTTGGTGCCACTACAGTGCAATAGTCTCAGTGCTATCTCAGTCAGTTGTTATCACAGTTCATGTTACCACAACCTCGGTGCTACCATAAGGATTCGGTGTTATCAGTATGATGAGGTCTTGGTGCCCCTACAGGTGATAACTACAGTAATGAAGATCTCAGTGCAGTGACAAGGCTTTGGTGTTGCTACAAATGAGAAGTGTTATCTCAGTGCAGTGACAAAGCTTCGATGTTGCTACAAGTGAGAAGTGTTATCTTAGTGCAGTGATAAGGCTTCAGTGTTGCTACAAGTGAGAAGTGTTATCTCGATGCAGTGATAAGGTCTCAATGACCTAACAGTGATGATGTCTCAATGGTAACACAATGACATGAATTCGTTGTGTCTCGATGGTAACACAGTGACATGAATTCACTATTAACACAGCGAAAGGAAGAACAAGCAAGGATGACTTGATGGATGGAGGTAGTCTCGAGTCTAAGTTGTAAGGGTCTTAGTCGTCTCATCTTGAATCTACTGAAGAAAGAATTTTGACTGCATTTTCCCCAAAGAGTGGGGTTTTTCCCTGGCAGTGTGCCTACATCTTGTGTACTCTTCTATTTGTTGATTGGCATTAATCTTGATGATAAGAAAAGATGAAGATCTAACAATAATAACGAAAAACATCACAAGTTAATGTCATAATAAGGGAAATTGATTAACTGCCAATTGTTAGGATTTTCCAACAGAGTACCCTGTAGAGTTATTTAATAGTGGAGTTGCAAGATGATCTTAATCAAGTTCAAATAACCAGAATCATACATCAAATATAGCAAAACAAACAAAAAGTAAAACAGCAGTCGTATTCCAGGTCTAAAAATATTTTATTCCTGGCTACGACACCAAAATGTTCATCACAGCCTAAAAATGGAATAAATTTTCAATCCATTGCGTATGGCCTTGGGGGCAAGTCTCAAGTCGAGTTAACTGTCACTCTATCTCAACTCCTTCGTCTAAGCTAACTCCTAGCGAAGCCAAGGGGGGTAGTCCCTCAGAAAATAACTAAGGTTAAGTAAGCTATAGTAAACAAAATAAAGTGTTCTTGGAGTTAAATTATAATGCGAGAGAAATATAAATCACCAATCTACCATGGCAGCATATGATTCATGTAATTGATTAGAAAATAATAATGGCAATAGTTTAAATAGCGAAAAAAATGGACGAGTGCCAGAAGTAAATGTTTATATTGTGGAAATGAGACCCTGGGCAAAATGTGATTGTGGCCCAATGCATATGTTGTCAAATATTTTGGTGAAATGCTAGTAAATTTTATTATTATGGATTTCATTTGGATTTATTAAAATGAGTGGAAATGGATAGGTGGATATGTTGATCTACTTGTGATTTGCAAAAAGCAAACTAGTATAAAGTTTGTTTCCATTGTGGCTCTTATTCTCAAAATGGATACAAGTAAATTGCGCAGATATCCAACAAGAAGAAACTTAGTTTCTTGGCTTTTCTCTGATTTCACAAGTTAACAAACAAGTATCTGAATTTCACAATAAGAGTCGAAAGGTTTTCCCTATTAATACTATCCAGGACAACACAAGTTCCTTTCTAAATCATACCAAAGATCAAGCTTATGCTTGTGATGGCCGAGGGCATAATAGGAACTCAGTGGGGAGGGTTTGTTACTTATTTGTAAAATAAAATTATTCTAATATAGTAAAATTTAATCCAAAAATTGAAAGAATATTAATCTTTAAAAAAAAATTGCAACAGTTGGGTTCCTTTTTTAAAATTTAATTTTAACCGGAAAAATAAAAGAAACAATTACGCCATGAAAATGAGACAAAGACACAAATTACCATGGGATGGGTGTTGGAATATTCATCAATACTGAGAGGGGGGTTGAATCAGTATTGGGCACTTTTTAACAATTTTAATTATATCATGTAAACATAAACAGTTAGTAACACCATTCAACAATGCACAACATCAAAAAGTACACAAAATATTTTTAGGTGGAAACCCTTCCAAGAGAAAAACCATCGAATGCTTTTAATATACGTATTAAAGATTACATCAACAAGAAGCACCAACTTCCAAGATTCTCCAACAACAACTGGAAAGAGGATCTAACACCCTGATTTATCAGGTCCAACTGAAAGGATGTGCCAACACCTTGGTTTACCAGCTCCAACTGGAAAGAGGCTCCAACCCCCTGGTTTTATCTGTTGAAAATGGCAACAAGAAATCTTGAAAATGGCATCAAGAAATATTTTAATTTAATTCTCCCTTGAATTAAATTAGAATAAAATTGTAATTCCACATCACATGACAGCTTGTACAAGTCAATTAAGTTAGGACGACTTAGTTGGTTCAGTTAATTTGAGTTGAGGGTCTAACTCGAGTCATATAGAGTGTCTCCTACAAAAAATGAGCCTTGGTTGAATTTATTTTGAGTAGTAATTAATTAACTCAATTTATCTAAGTTAAAATCAGTTTAACTAGTTCTAACTGATGGAGAAACTAGTGAGAGATCAAAGAGTGGAACTTGGACTTGAACCATATCTAATGATCAATCAGATAACTAATAATCCACTCATAAATAACTCAAGCATGTCAGTTCTGAGAAAAACCCAATTGACATTGGAGTTCAAGGGTAGTGTACTATCAATTGTATAATCATTCAAATTGTACAGGTGGTGCATGCAATCAAGAGAAGGCCCTAAATAGATTGCGCAGTATGGGTTGGGAATTTCCCTAATTAATAGAGCCTAATTGCCCAAGGAAACTTCGCAAGGAAATAGGGATCGTGGAGGGCAAAAAATTGGTTAAGTATTGAACCAAGCTTGTCTAGGAATCAGTGATATAGATAGAGATAGTGCAAAGGTTTCTCAGCTTGGAGAAAAGCATTGTAATCTTCTCATATTTTTTGACTTATGCAATATACAAATAGCGGGGTTTTCTAGCTGAGGCTTTCCCCAGGAAAATCTTTGTGTTGTGGGATTGAAATTCTCTCTTTCATGCTTTGTGATTTCACAATCTAAATTGATTTCCACAATTGGTAGAGTAGATTAAAGTATATTGTCTTAGCATATTACAATTATCAGTTAAATCTACTTGGATTTTCTACATGGTATTAGAGTTGAAATCACTATAGAAGAGAAGAATATGAGTTTGTAGTACTTGCAGGAGGAAAAAGTTTATCAGATTTCTTCAAAAAATTTTGGGTCCCGTGGTCACCAAAATTATCAGAATTGTAGAAAAATAAACTTAGGACAAATTAATTTAGGAAGGGCCATTACAAAGCTACAGCAACAATTTCAGACCATTCTAGGCATTCTAGTGGGAGATTCGAGTTATTCTCTAGCAGCAGCAGCAGCTAATTTCTTGGTTCAGCGCAAAGGCCATCTTGGGTCGAGGTTTCTACTCATTAGAGGCATTTATCTCACCTAAGTTTGCTTCAGCTTTCTTATGCAAGCCCAGGTGCAATTATTTCTTGCTATTGTACTCCAATATATTCCATATTTTAATAAAATGGCTCAGTTGTTGTTCCGAAATTATGTTGGGTGTCTGTGCCTTGTGTTGTTTCACAATTTCTCTGCTATTGTCTAGTGCATGCTTCTGTTACACTTAATATTTTCATTTAGGAATATTACAGTGGTATCAAAGCATGATCTTGGCCAGTTGTGGGGAGGCTAGCAAGATCATGGAGGAGTTGATGAGGCAGAGCCAACAATTAGTGAGGCAGAACCAGCAGATCCTAGAGGGGATGCAACAAATGATACATAACCAGCGGATAACCCAAGCACAATACACACCCCAACTGTACAACACCCATACGTATGGCCAATCTGGCCATCCTACCATGCCTCATTTCTTGGATGAATTGGAGGAGGAGAAGTATGGTTCAGGGGTTGGATCATCAGGTAGAGGAGGTAAATTAAAGGGTGAGTCCAGGAGGTGATTTTGTTGGTAGAGACAGTTGGGCACACACCCATAGGACCTTCCATTGATGAGGTGCCAGTAGGCACAAAGGTACCTAGAGTTGTGACAGAATTCCCAAATGACCGCTACTTACAGTGGCAGGGAGAGCACCTTGAGGAGCGTGAGCTAGATGAGGATATTATGCTTGAGGAGCAACCTGTGGTGGGGCAGGTCAAGACTATTGTTGAGCCCATGATGGAGGAGGATGGGCAGTCATCTTTTGGGTCTGCCATCGACAGGGAGCAGATAGATACGCAAGCAGCTAGCAGAGTTGCAGTACTTCCAGTCAATAGCTCCTTTCAGCCTTACATAGAGGGGGCCCGCGGTATTGTTAGGTTACCTCTGCACGTTGGAGGGAGAGTGGTTGAGTTACCTAGACAGATTGTACAACATGAGTTGCACAAGGCACAGCACTCGCGGGGTGGAGCTATTTCGTATATTGGTGCTCTTGCATTTGATCCCTCTCATGGGGTTGGATGGGGGGAGGTATTGAGTTGGTACCCGATGGAGCGCGTTAGGTGTCGAGATGTATCCATGACCATAGTTCAGCAGGGCCCGTGGGTTACTAGAGGGGCTCGAGGGCCAAACTAATTTTGGGATCCAGGTGGGATTCCCCATCACATCATGGACTCAATCGGCGACAGTAGTAGTTGTCCGCTAGATCCGAGGATTGAGGGCACACACGCCCACAGTTTTCTATCAGAGTTTTGATCAGCACTAGTGGCTAGCTGGATCGACAGGGGAGTAGGTGGACTTCGTGAGTTGTCTTGGCATGTGGATCAGGCGTGGAGTCGCAGGATGATCAACACACTCTTGCAGGGGCTGATCAAAGGAGGTGGCATCGACAGGCCACCAGACAGAGCATTATATGGGAATGAGGCTTTCCTATGGTTATGTGGGGTGCAGAGGACACTAGGCAGCAACACCTTAGTGACACCGCCACTGGCACGTAGGGAGGTTTTCTTGTTATATCTCTCTAAGAGGATCAGGAGGGTAGGTCCACTCGTTCAAGGTCATGGAGGTGTGGTAGTAGATATGGCGACCTTGAGAGCATGTCGGTTGTTGCACACAGACTCAACCTCTGGCTATGGAATTATGTGGTTTATAGAGATATGCAACGATGAGCGCTTCTTGAGTATATCCATAGAGGCTTGCATACAGTCACAGAGGAGTTGGTTATTGTCCCTTAATGCCCTCATCACGAGCAGTAGGGCGCATGAGACTCACTTGAGGTGGATGGATGTGACCTAGAGTATCATGGACAAGAGAGGAGTTTTCCCATTGGGGCAGATGGACTATGCGTGTGTTGGCACGTGGAGGCGTAGGGATGACATGGTATGTTGTAGAGGTAGCATATCCTTTGCCCCCGAGTCCCCCCTTAAGGGTATGATTATAGGGGATCTGTACGACACACCTTCGACAGGGCATTCCGAAGCAATACAAGGGCATGTGGCGTAGGGGATGGTAGACTTGTTCAAAAAAGGGCACGTAGGCTTCTAGCAGTTTTTGGGTACACCATCCGGAGATGGGATGGTAGAGTTCGTCATGTGACCAAGCAGGAGTAGGGTCGTGAACTATACACCAAATTGTCCCTTGATATATGGAACCTATACCCGCAAGGATCAGAGGTGAGGCGCAGATGGATCACAATAGTCGTCAGAATCATGTCGCCGCAAACTTGGGAGCCAGGGTTTTTGACGAGTGGATCACTCCACTTCGAGATGAGAAGGACCCTGACAGAGAGAGATCCAGCTCATTCTTGGGTCAACAAATGGGAGATCACTGAGGTTTTCTCCATATGGCGAGGCGGGTATTCCCTGTTGTTACTTAGGATCGAGGTTAGTCATGGGGAGGGAGGCTCGGGCATTGTTGAGTTGTCCTCGCATGTTGGGCATAGCTTTGGTCATTACCTGTATGGTGGTCAAGAGATACAGGAGGGAAGGGCCCAGTATGAGCATGTTGGACCGCCGGTTATGACCAGAGAGCCGCATCGTCAGCATGGCAATTTCCTTTTGCGATCAGCACAGGATCTCGGCCTCTCAAGGCTTGCCAATTCAACGACATTCAGGGATGTGCTAGTTTCAACAGGGGAAGATTGTACAGGTCTTCCATTGGGTTTCATTTGCACGGAGAGTATTTTGCCCCCTAGAGATTCGTTGATGACTTGGGGCACTGCGCTAGTATGGTAGGATGATTGGCATGTGTGGTTCTTGGTAGTCATTGGCACTACTCAGTGGCAGGCAGCAGGAGTTGGGAGCAATGGGCCTCCAATCTGGCTGTGGGATCCATTAGGAATGAAAGAGACAAGATTGCATCCTCCTTCGGATGACAGATCGAAGACCATCACGATGATCACTACAGGTCGAGGAAGGCCCTTCTCACTATTGTTTTGAAAAGAGACTGGGCGTGGTTCGATAGATGGTAACCTTAGCGGGGTGCCCTGGCAGGATAGATCTGCGTGCAGTGGAGTTGCCACTTATTGGATTTGTAGTGGAGGTTTACTAAAGTGGATGACTCTACAGGAGCATGAGAGGGTCATAGTTATGAATAGACTGGGGCAACATCCACTTGGTGGACTCACTTTGAGATTGTTTTGGGACCCGGGAGCTACAGGGATGAGCAGTTGGGTTACAAATTGGGGAGAGTGGGTTCTCACAGGGGGAGGTCACCCAGATCTGCCATTGGGACTCCATTCAATAGCAGGGACTTCACTTCCCAAAGACCAGTTAAGACAGGATAGCACCTCACTTGGGTGGCTATATCACTGGTAGGAGGTGGTCATGATTGGCACGCCAAGATAGGGATCTATTTTATAACACCTCACTTGGGTGGCTATATGGTTGGCAGAAGGTGGTCGTGATTGGCACGCCAAGACAAGGGATCTATTTTATGGGACTTGAGTTGTACCTTTAGGAGTTCCCTCATGAGGTACACAGGATTGATTTTTCAGCGGGACAAATTTCCATGGAGTTGAAAGGGGTTTGGCAACATCAAGGTGTGTTGCCTACCGACAAGAGGTGGGAGGCCTCTCTCACCCTTACACATTGGGTCTGCACATGGAGCGACGGGTCCTTCACATTGACTGGGATGACTTGGGTCCCTAGCATCTGGGGACTCCTTTATGAAAGGATAGCGCATGGATCGGGAGTGGCTCAGTGGCATAATTAGGACCCCAATATTGCATGCAGTGGTATTGGGGTCAGCAGGGAGAGAGCGCTTGTTCAGGAATTGCTTGAGGACACGCAATTTTTGGCGAGGAGGACTGTAATATCCCTTCCAATATAAATATGCTAATTGCCTTCCTCAATTTTTGCAAATTTTGGATGGAGAAAATTTTGGGTACAAACTCAAGAAAAGTGGGTAAAAATTAATTAAATTAATTTTGTGTGGTAGGGGAGGCACCAAACATTAGACAAAGGGAAGATTAATCACCTATGTTGCACGAAACTTCTAGGAACCTGGTGTTTCGAGTTGTACCCGTACCTGAAATTCCGTAAGTACCTGAAATTTCGGAACTCAGTCAAAACTCGACCATCATGTAATCATCTATGAGAGTTAATATAGACTTGCTTTTCTTTCTAAATTGTCATCTATGGGTCTTATTCCCTTTTTTCTTACAAAGATAATGTGTTATTCACTTATTTATTTATACATATTTTTTGATATATACATATATGATGTTTTGGTTGACGTTTATGTTAATAAATCCAAAGAGGTGGCAGTTAACCAATTTCTCTTATTATGGCACTATCTTGTGATGTTTCATTATTATTATTATTAGTTCTTTCAAATTATCTTTTCTTATCATCAAAACTAATGCCAATCAAAAAATAGAAGAGGTAGTTCTTTCAATTTATCTTTTCTTATCATCAAGACTAATGCCAATCAACAAATAGAAGAGGACACAAGATGTAGGCACACTGCCAAGGAAAAACTCCACTCTTTGGGGAAAACGTGGTCAAAGTTCTTCCTTCAGTAGATTCAAGATGAGACGACCCAGACCTAGACTAGGGGCTCCCTCCATCAATTCATCCTTGTTTGTTCTATCTTTCATTGTGATGTCATCGAGACATCATCACCACCGAGATCTCATCATTGTCATGCCACCGAAATCTCCTCACTGTGATTCCATCGAAAACTCAACACTGTGATTTTAAAATTTGGGTACAAGAGAACAAGTGGTTTCCCAAGGCTCTAATCTTTGGCCTAGGGAAAAGTGTCCAAATGTATTTGTACTTTTCTCCTAAAGTGACTTTATAAGTGCTAAAGTCAAATCTAATTTTAAAGTGACTTTATAAGTGGTAAAGTCAAATCTAATTTTGAAGTGACTTTACAAGTGGTAAAGTTACAATCAAATTTTAAAGTGACTTTATTAAAGTGAATGAAAAATTAGAAAGTGAAAAAGTGACTATGGAAATAAAAGGCTAAGTGGGTCTTTATTCAAGTGGGGTGAATTAAAAAAATAGAAAGTGAGAATTAAATGCACACTTATTCTCAGCCCTTGATCTAAAGCTATCTCAGCCATTGGATTTAGGGATTCCTCAAAAGTCACTTAGGGTTGGGGTAAAAAGAGAAAAGAAGGGAAAAGGTCATTTTAGTCTTTCATGAGCAGATTGAGAGAAGGAGAAGGAAAGCAAGGAGAAAATTTCTGAGCAGAAGGAGAGCAGCAAGGACACTCAGCAAATCCGTACAACAGCTTGGCACACATCCCAAGGCAGCATTTTCGAACAGCACGCATACCAAAGCAAAATCCGTACAATAGTGTTTACACGCATTTCGAGGCAAGGTATGGCACTGAAATCGAGGGTAAACAACAGTCAAAGGCATGGTTTTCGAGGCTATTTTCAAGGCACGAAAATCGAGAAGGTGGATTGTTGTACATCTCCGTACATATCCATACAACCTGTTCTAGGCACGCATTTCGAGGCAGCAGTACAACATTTAATGTTGTCATTTATTGTTGTAAATTTATGTTTGTTGTTAGCACAAATTTCAAGTTGGAAAGTTGGCACAAAAATCGAGATAAGTGGGTTGTTGTTATTGCTGTAATTATTATTATGTTTTTTAGTTCTCTGTAAAAGCATTTTCCAGAAATAAAGAAGAGCTCTCAAACTAGGTTTCCCCAAGAGTTGTAGGGGGTTTTTCCAGGGTCACATTGACCAAAAATCACAGTGTTATTTTTCTGTGTGGCTGTACTATTTTCCTGCTTTTTATTTCTACATTTCCAGCACTTGTGAAATTCCCAAATTTGTGTTTTCAGAAATTTATTTCATTTCCAGAATTTTGAATGTATGACTATGGGAAAGGGCATTTAACTATATGGGAGTGATAAGCTGAAAACTGAAAACCGGAGTGGGGGTGAAATTTCTACATGGTATCAGAGCTTGGTTGGCTGAAAAGCGCAGTTTGGGACAGCAAAGTGACAATCACAGTGAGCTGATTTTTACACAAGAAACTGAACCTTTACCACAAATTTGAAATTTTCAGTTTGTTAGGACAGCAAGCATGTCTTTGGGCTTGAGGGTTGAGGATAGGTTGGATGCGCAGAGCAACTAAAATGCGTGGAGGTAGAGAATCCAGAGCATCTTTGAGGAAGCAGAAGTCTGGGGCATTATGGTTCACATCCCACAGCAGCCAATAGCAGTACCTGCTGAACCTGTACAATTGGCAGAGTTTAACAAGAAGAATGCTAAGGGCAAAAGACTGATTACGGATGCTGTTAAAGATCATGTCAATTCCTCATGTGAGAGGAAAGACATATGCACATGAGATGTGGACAGTGTAGACCAACCTTTACCAGAGCACCAATGAAAACAGAAAAATGGTTCCAAGCGAGAAGTTGAAGGCCATTAAAATGGCTAAGACTGATAGTGCTACAACGTACCTCACAAAGATCACGTCAGTGAAAGATGAGTTGGCAGCTGTTGGAGAGACCATTCCACCCACTGAGTTGGTGCGGATTACATTGAATGGTCTTCCCAAGACTTGGGAGAGTTTTGTGGATGGCATTGTTGCACGGGAGAACCTTCCCAGCTAGGAGAGGTTGTGGGATGATTGCATTCAAAATGAGATCAAAAAGAACCATCTTGAAGGCAGCCAAACAGGTGGAGGAGGATGACAATGTAGCATTGTTAGCAAGAGGCAAGAGGGGCAAAGGAAAGAAGCAAGCTTCTACCAGTGGAGGTGAAAGCAAAGACAAAAGTAAAGGTAAGCAGCAAAACAAGGAGAAAGACTATTCCAAAGTCAAATGTTGGAATTGTCAGAAGTTGTAATATCCCCAACGGGAAATAAACAGTAATACACAGAAAAACAACAAGCAGCTATATAGAACACAATGCCGGAACTAGAATATGGAACAAATACACACAAAAGACCAGAACGCTAAGCCATTTTATTAATATGAGAATATATGTATATGGGTACAAAGATAATCAGAATGAGTGCACCTATCCTTGCCCGAGGCAAGTGGAGACCCTCTCAGAATAAGGAATGGCTGCAACAGGGACTGCGTCCTAGCTGACTGGAGAAACTGCCGTAGAATACTGCTGCTGCAATGTACTGGCAATAGGGGCTGATCCCCACACTGGAATGAGCTGAAAACTGAAGGCTAGCTGAACTCAACCCTCCGGACAAAACCCAGAAATCGTGAAGCAAATGCTCCACCTCCGAAAATCCACCAAACAAACCCCCTCCAGAGAAAACGCTGTCTCTCCCAGGAACAGCGCAGAAGCCCAAGAAACGCTGGGAAAAGGGGCTGAATCCAACTGCAAATCCTCCGGATGAAATAGCAATCTCCTCAAGGCTGGAAAACGCTGAAATCACTGCCAAATCCCCACACAACAACTCTGCTCAACAATAACTGCGTCCTCCCTAACTGAGACTGCGTCCTCTCTCCTAGACTGCGCAGTCACTCAAGGGGCAGCTCCTCTGCAAAACGTCCACCAGAAATCCACTGCAAATCACCAACTGAAACTGAAGGAAAAACCTTGCTCGAGCAGGCACTCGAAGTCCCCCGGAGCCAAGGGCGAGATCTTCGACCGGAGACACTCAGTTCGCACTAAATAGTGCTGCAGACCGACTAAACAACCGGCGTGCTGAAGTAGACAGAAGTCTAGCTCTCAATATCAATATCATATCAACAATGCCAAATGGAGTGAAAACCCCACCTTTTATAGTGCTAGCTCCCTCCAAAACCCTAACTGCGTCCTTCACCCTCCTTGACCTGCGCAGTTACCTTAGGGTCAGCGTGAGGCCTCCCCTCATATGCGTGTGGACCCCCAAGGCCACCCCTTTAAGTCACAACGTTCATCAACTAGGAAAGCACTTTATTTTATTAAAGTGAGTTGACCCCCCTTATTTCTCACTTTATTTATTATTTTAACTAAAGGCGGCAAAACTATACAAAAATGAAATATTCCAATTAGCAGTGCTAATTAGGAATATTACAGAAGTTGGTATATTATGCAGTTGTGTGTCCAGAGAAGAAGAATAAGGGAAAGGACAAGATCATGGCAGCTTCTGCAGAGATAGAGGGCTTCTCAGAGAGCTTTGATCGGGAGTTTGGGTTCATAGCTTGTGACTCGTAAGATCACTAGTGCAGGATCACCTGCCAAACAGGTTCAGAGGGAATGTGCACTTCCCTCCACTAGCGGAGCATCTTCTGGTATTTGGTATGTTGACAGTGGGGCTTCTCGTCATATGATAGGATTCCGGGAGTACTTCTCAAAAATTTCAAAGAGTGGCACTGATATAGAGGTAGTACTCGGAGATGACAACATTGTTAGAGCAATTAGTGTGGGGACATTGACATTTGAGAGGAAACCCAAACCTCCCTTGAAAGTGTCGGATGTTCTATATGTTCCTGGAATGAAGAAGAACCTTATATTCGTTTCAACATTGGAGGACAGAGGGTGTGAGGTGTTGTTTAGGAGAGGTCAGGTGCTTATATATACTAGGGGAACTCCAGCTTCTCCAGCGAGAGTGATTGATGTGCGCCATGCCAAGGTGTACAAGTTCTCATTCCAACCCCTGATGACATTGAGTAGCAGTACCGGTAGCAGATCTAGCAGTTCAGATTTGTGTGAGACTTGGCACCGTAGGATGGGTGTTAAAACCTGAACATGTTCTATGCCATTTCAAATTAGGGCACACAATACTGAAGGAGATAGAACATACTAATAGATTGATGGAAGACAAGCCAAAACAGAGATGATGAAAGGTGGCGTTACGGCAATCAGGAGGATGCTTCTACCAGCAAAGTCTCCAACAGGTCATTCAGCCAAGCGTGTCACACATAACCCCAGAACAACCCAAACAAAGAACACTCCATAGATACGCAGCTCCAACGCCATCAAGAGAGAAGGAATTCCTCCACACAATGTGTGTAAAATGAACTCCAAGTCTCTCCAATATATAGTCATCTTTGGGGGTGTATGACACGTCCTTTAAGACATTTAAGTCTATATTTTATCCCAGGCCGACCTAGCACATAAGTGGAATAAATTCAAAGTACATGTTCTGCTCATCCGATCAAGATGATCTTTAGATCAATCTTACACCTCTCCGAAAGAGGAATCCAATAAAAATATTGGGATCGTCATCTGAGTAGCACAACCCGAAGTTTGGACCTAGTTGTCCAATTTTAACAATGGGGCACATGTATCATGGGGCCTTGAGGGCATTGCAGGAGATCACCACAGGTGTGCCAGATTTCAATTCTGATAACCTTGATACATGCAGAGGATGTCCTATGGGGAAGTTTGCCAAATCCCCTTTTCCCAGCAATGACAACAGATCGACAGGGTTACTTGACTTGATTCATACCGATGTGAGTGGTCGGATGTCTCATGTATCCTTGAGTGGCTATGAGTATTATGTGTTATTCATTGATGATCACTTCAAGAAGACCTGGATTTATTTCTTGAAGACCAAGAGTGAGGTCTTCAAGAGGTTTCAAGAGTTCAAAGCTCTTGTGGAGACTCAGACAGGTCACTAGTGCAGGATCACCTGGCATACAGGTTCAGAGGGAGTGTGCACTTCCCTCCACTAGCAGAGCATCTTCTGGTATTTGGTATGTTGACAGTGGGGCTTCTCGTCATATGTCAGGAGTCCGGGTGTACTTCTCAGAGCTTTCAGAGAGTGGCACTGATATTGAGGTAGTACTCGGAGATGACAACATTGTTAGAGCAGTCGATGTAGGGACATTGACATTTGATAGGGAACCCAAACCTCCTTTGAAAGTGTCAAATGTTCTATATGTGCCTGGAATGAAGAAGAACCTGATATCCATCTCAGCACTTGAGGACAAAGGGTATGAGGTGTTGTTCAGGAGAGGGCAAGTGCTTATATATCCTAGGGGCACTCCAGTTGATTCAGCGAGAGTGATTAGTGTGCTCCATGCCAAGGTGTACAAGTTCTCATTCCAGCCCTTGATGGCATTGAGTAGTTTTACCAACAGCAGATCTAGCAGTTCAAATTTGTGTGAGATTTGGCACCGCAGGATGGGGCACATGTATCATGGGGCCTTTAGGACATTGCGGGAGATCACCACAGCTGTGCCAGATTTCAATTATGATCACCTTGATGTGTGTAGAGGATGTTGTGCTATGGGGAAGTTTGCCAAATCCCCTTTTCTCAGTAGTGACAGCAGATCGACAAGGATCCTTGACTTGATTCATACCAATGTGAGTGGTCGGATGTCTCATGTATCCTTGAGTGGCTATGAGTATTATGTGTTATTCATTGATGATCACTCCAGGAAGACCTGGATTTATTTCTTGAAGACCATGAGTGAGGTCTCCAAGAGATTTCAAGAATTCAAAGCTCTTGAGGAGACTCAGACAGGTCGAAATATCAAGGTCCTCAGGTCGGACAATGGAGGGGAGTATACCCTTGGTGAGTTTGTTGATTATTGTGTGGAGGCAGGCATCAGGAGGGAGTTCACAGTTCCTTACAACCCCCAGCAGAATGGGGTTGTAGGGAGGAAGAACAAATCCATCGTTGGGGCTGTCAAAGCCATGCTTTATGATCAAGGGTTACCTTTGTTTTTGTGGGCAGAGGCCTGCAACACTGCTGTGTACTTGCACAACAGGCGTCCACATCGTGCCTTGGGCACTGTGACTCTGGAGGAGGCTTTTTCTGGGAAGAAGCCTGATGTTGGTCACTTTCGTATCTTTGGGTGCATTAAATACTCTTATGTTCCCACGGAGAAGAGGACCAAGTTAGAGCCCATTGAAGACAAGGGCATCTTTGTGGGTTATAGTGAGACCTCGAAAGCTTTTAGGATTTATATTCCTGCGAAGAGGAAAGTTGTTGTCAGGCAGGATGTGAAGTTCGAGAAGGAGAGAGCTTTCAAAAGGTCACGGGAGCTAGAGTATCTGGATTCACCAGACCCTTAGGAGCAACTGAGTCAGTCACAGGGATCCAGTGGACAGGGATCAAGAGGTACATCGATTACAGTGTCAAGTCCATCAGTGAGCAGTGGCTCTCAGAGTCAGATTAGTGGTGCTTCGGGCAGCAGACAAAGCAGTCCGCAGAGCAGTTCACAGGGTAGTCCACTAATGGATAGTTCACACGGTACTTCAGCATCTACAGGCACAAGTTCAGGCATAAGGTCAGTTGGCAGGCCTTCAGGAGTTCAGGCTTCTGATGATGATGAGGATTCTTTCACTCCAGTGGGAGAAGTGTGCTCAGGGAAGAGGAAGCCCAAGTGGCTTCAGGACACCTTGCGCGAGGCCAATCTATTGCTAGGCCAAAGAGACAGGTTAGAGAGAGCAAACCACCTAAGTGGTTCTGTAGCTATATGGCATTGATCACTAGCATCGTTGATTCTGAGCCTTCTAGCTATGAGCAGGCAGCTAGCCAGCAGGTCTGGAGAGAGGCCATGTAGGAGGAGTACTCTTCTATCATGAAGAACGATGTTTGGGAGGTGGTGCCGAGGCCTAAAGGTAAATCAGTGGTTACTTCCAGATGGCTTTACAAGATAAAGCATGATGCAGATGGCAACATCGAGAAGTTCAAGGCTCGGTTTGTGGCAAGAGGGTTCTCACAAGTAGAGGGAGTTGACTATGAGGAGACCTTCGCTCTCGTGGCTCGATATACTTCCATTCGCTCCATTATATCGATAGCAGCAGAGATGGGTTGGAAGTATTCTCAATGGCTTCATACAAGAGGAGGTTTATACTAAGCAGCCGCAGGGCTTTGAGGTGCATGGGAAGGAGTCCCATGTATGCAGATTGAAGAAGACACTCTATGTCCTGAAGCAAGCTCCTAGAGCTTGGTACTCAAGGATTGATACATACTTGCAGCAGTTGGGTTCACAAAGAGTGATGTTGATCCGAACCTATACTGTATTGTGGTAGGTGAGGAGCCTCTCATTTTGGTGTTGTATGTGGATGAATTAGTCATTACAGGTGCAGAGAGACTCATTGAGGGCTGCAAGAGAGATCTTGCTTTAGAGTTCGAGATGAAGGACATTGGCTTGATGCATTACTTTTTGGGATTGGAGATGTGGCAAGAGGAGGAGTTTTTCTTCCTGGGACAGGGTAAGTATATTATGGACATTACTAGTAGATTTCACATGGAGGGTTACAAACCCATGTCTACACCTATGATCACTAACTAGAAGAAGCTTCACACTTCAATTTTCGAACTGGTAGATCCTACTTTGTACAGACAGTTGATTGGTTCTTTGATGTATTTGGTCAACACTCGACCAGATATATGTTTTGCAGTTAACACGATGAGTCAGTTCATGTGTGAGCCCAGGAGAGTGCACTGGGTGGCTACAAAACATATTCTTCGTCACTTGCAGGGGACAGTGGATTATGGTCTGGATTATAGACAGGGAGATGGAGTGAGACTGGCAGGGTACACTGATTCAGATTGGGCAAGTTGTGCTTCTGATAGAAAGAGCACTTCAGGGTGTTGTTTTGGGTTGGGTTCGGTAGTTGTGTCGCGGTTCAGCCGGACGCAACAGTCAGTTGCATTGAGTTCAGCGCAAGCAGAGTACATGGCAGCCAATTTGGCTAGTTGTGAGGCCATATGGTTTCATAAGATGTTGTTTGAGCTATTTGGTCAGGCATTGAGACCTTCAGTGATTTACTGTTATAATCAGAGTTGCATTAAACTCATGGAGAATCCAGTATTTCATGATAGGTCAAAGCATATCGGGATCAAATATCATTTCATCAGAGACCATGTTCAGAAGGGAGTTGTAAAGCTTGAGTATATTCCCATAGATGAGCAGGTAGCGGACATATTCACCAAAACCTTACCACGGGGCAAGCATGTCTACTTCAAAGACAAAATGGGAGTGGGGAGGAACACTTTCCTCGGTATGAGGGAGTGTTAAAATTTGGGTACCAGAGGACAAGTGGTTTCCTAAGGCTTTGATCTTTGGCCTAGAGAAAAGTGTCCAAATGTATTTGTACTTTTCTCCTAAAGTGACTTTATAAGTGGTAAAGTCAAATCTAATTTTAAAGTGACTTTATAACTGGTAAAGTTACAATCTAATTTTAAAGTGACTTTATTAAAGTCAATGAAAAATTAGAAAGTGAAAAGTGACTATGGAAATAAAAGGCTAGGTGGGTCTTTATTTAAGTGGGGTGAATTAAAAAAATAGAAAGTGAAAATTAAATGCACACTTATTCTCAGCCCTTGATCTAAAGCTATCTCAGCCATTGGATTTAGGGATTCCCCAAAAATCACTTAAGGTTAGGGTAAAAGGAGAAAAGAAGGAAAAAGGTCATTTGTCTTTCATGAGCAGATTGAGAGAAGGAGGAGAGCAAGGAGAAAATTTTTGAGTAGAAGGAGAGCAGCAAGGACACTCGGCAAATCCGTACAGCAGCTTGGCACACATCCCAAGGCAGCATTTTCGAACAATAGAATTTTCCTGGAACGCACACCAAGGCAGAATTTGTACAATAGTGTTTGCACGCATTTCAAGGCCAGGTACAGCGCTAAAATCGGGGATAAACAGCAGTCAAAGGCATGGCTTTTGAGGTTGTTTTCAGGGCATGAAAATCGAGAAGATGGACTGTTGTATGTGTCCGTACAAATCCGTACAGCTTGTTTTGGGCACGCATTTGGAGGTAGCAGTACAGCATTTAATGCTGTCATTTATAAATGTAAATTTATGTTTGTTATTGGCACAAATTTCAAGGTCGAAATTTGGCACGAAAATCGAGATAAGTCAGTTGTTGTTATTGCTGTAATTTTTACTTTGTTTTTCAGATCTCTGTAAAAGGATTTTCCAGAAATAAAGAAGAGCTCTCAAACTAGTTTTCCCCAAGAGTTGTAGAGGGCAATGTTATCAGAACTGAACCGGTTATCGAACCAAAAAACCTTGCGGATTGGGAACCGGTCGAAACCAGACCGGAACCAGAAAAAAAACCGGTTTACCAAAAACACATAAATATTCATATTTTAAAGAAAAACCAGATATATTCATGTACATCCATATTAATCCAAACCATTTAAACACAAATACGCAAAAGTTTTCATTTATATAGGTGCAGATAGCCAAAATAGCACTTAGTGCAAAACATCGCTGAACCAAAAATGTAACAAACATCAAGAAGCAGGCTCTAAAAGGCCTTTATAGTCCAAAATAACATGCTAGATCATAGTATTATACTATAGCCTACAATACTACAAGCTAAATATGATCAAATCATCAATCATCATCAGAATCACCACCCTCTTCATCCTCATCCTCATCCTCCTCATCCTCATTTGAAGAATGAGTAGCATGATCATCCAAGTCCGCAATGGGATTATGGCTTGATTCCCCTAGCCCTGAAGCTACTACTAGTGCTTCTGATGTATTTGCCTCTGCATCCTGTGGAGGTGGGTCCAAGTCCAACCAAGAAAGGTCTTCATTGTCAAATATTGGTGCTTGACTCTCCACAACCCATTTTGATGTTGGATCAAAGTCATCCAAGACAATGTTGCTTGTTTCAGGAGTTTCATTTAGCAATTGATTGCGCCTCAACCTAAGGTTGTATTGAACAAAAACCATGTCATTCAACCGTTTTTCCTCCAAACGGTTTCTCTTCTTGGTGTGTATGCGCTCAAACACACTCCAATTCCACTCACACCCTGAATGAATAGTGTGAGTGAAATAGAAGGGGTGGGGCTATTTAAATAGCATTAGGGGGGGGGGGGCTAGGTTAGTTATAAAATATTGAAATAAAAATAAATAAATAAATTGAAAAAAATCGATTTTTTTGCCTTGATCGTACGGCCGGACCCAGCTGAACCGGTTGAACCGGTCACCGGACCGGTTCGGTACCAAACCAATCTTTTCCAGTTCGGAGGGCCGATTCAGACCAGTTTTGCCTCCAAACCGGTCGGACCAGCCGGTTTTGCAAAACCGGTCGGTTCTGATAACATTGGTAGGGGGTTTTTCCAAGGTCACATTGACCAAAAATCACAATGTTATTTTTCTGTGTGTGGCTGTGTTATTTTCCTGTTTTTTATTTTTGCATTTCCAGCACTTGTGAAATTCCCAAATTTGTGTTTTCAGAAATTTATTTCATTTCCAAAATTTTGAATGTATGACTATGAGAAAGGGAATTTAACTATATGGGAGTGATAAGGTGAAAACTGAAAACCGGAGTGGGGGTGAAATTTCTACAGTGATAAACCTTGAATGTAGTGGCACTGAGATTGTATATACATCATGACTGAGATAGCACTGAGTCTGTATAGCAACAAACTGTATAGGTATCATGGTTAAGATAGCACTGAGATCTTCTCCTATCCGAGCCTCTTTCTGTGGTGGCACTGAAACAGAGATAGCATCAAGATTGTGGCTTTACTGAAATTACACTGAATAGCATCAAAACTGCATATCACCGAAACTATCCTTAGAAGACATCCGGACTGCATCTCTAAAATTAATCCGAACTACTCTCTGCAATTTTTGGTCCGAGATTTTGAGTGGAGGTAATGCAAAGTTCTTAGGTTGGTATATATAGTGGTTTCCCACAGTTAATAAGTCGACGTGACTTTTATGAACAGTTGTAACTTCATTTAGGCCGACTTGAGTTCGTTATGATAGTAATTCCTTGAGGTCGACTTGAAGACGAAGAGGCTGACTTCAAGAGGCCGAGTTGATGAAGAGGATGACTTGATGGAAGAGTCTCAGACAATAAATGACTTTGACAACAACCTATTTACATGATTCACAAGCCCAAGATGGGTCAGTTTAAATATGTAATGACCCTATAAACTTAGAAGTCCACAATGGGGACTTTGACCTAAATAATATTACCCAAGCATGAAACCCATGCTTTAATAAGTCATTTAATAATAATAATAAATTCTTTTTGACAAATATATGAAGACCGAACCTAGTTACATTCTTCAACAGTTTCGACCAACATTTCCATTTTTGGGAGGTGACATTTCTAAACGTACCCGTTTCAGAAACTCCGAAATGTTTCGTCATTTCGTGCAACTTAGTTAATCACATAGTGGTATGTGGGGACCACCCCATGAGGAAATACGCACTCGTTGAGGAAATCGAATTGGAGGGGAGAGGGAAGAGGCAAGGAGGTCGAATTGTGGAGCCCACAAGGAGACAGGAGGAGCAATAACTATAAATAGAAGAGGCTTCCATTTTGGCATCTTTTGACAATCTAACTTTAGAACACAAGTTTCCTTGAGTTGTTTAGTCAAGTAAACCAATGTTGTTTAGCATAAGGAATTCCCAAGCGGGAATTTCACCTCTACCTTCGGTGGACTTCCAGTGCCACCCTAGGGGAGCATTGCTATACATCTAAGGTTGCACTGGAGGGATTCTACAGGTGAAATCAAGCTATTCTAGAGCAGATTGAGCGCAGGAAAGGATCACGCACTTGAGGGAGGAGAGAGCTACAGATCAGAGATTGTTCCAGGAAAATTAGCGGCCCATCTCCTGAGGATTTGGCAGCATTTTTGCAGGTGGCTTACAGGTTGATCAGAGTGGCAGTACTTCAGGCCGAAATTCTCTTCCTGGGGCATGCGCAGAAGTGGCCGACTGGGGACCTGCGCAGTCACTAGAGAAGCGGCATTTGTTGTGGAGGATAGACCAGAGTTGGGGGTGATTTGTGCTAGGGGAAGTCAGGAGAATTATTGGAGGAACTTATCAGCTATTTTTGGTGGGCATTTGCAGCGGAATTCTGGGTGGTACGAATTTCCCAGCAACGGGAGGAGCTCACTCTATTTGGGGGTAATTTTGGAAGGTTGGAAATAGGCCCAAAGCTTTCTGGGTTTTTATGGGTATTTGGAGGAGAGGTCCCAGATAAATTTGTAGAATTTTCCGGGTAGCATTCAGGCCCGAACTCCCATTTTATTCAGCAGTGTGTTTTATTTCTCAACTAGTAGTTTGCACCATTTTGTGGGTTTTCCGATGTGAAGGATTGGGACCAATTCCTTTCTGGGTCCTATGGGAAAAATTAAGAGGCTACAGCAGCGATTTCAGTCCATTCCAGGCATTCTAGTGGGAGATTCTAGCTATTCTCTAGCAGCAGCAGCAGCTAATCTCCTGGTTCAGCACAAAGGTCACCTTGGGCCGAAATTTCTACTCATTGGAGGCATCTATCTCACCTGGGTTTGCTACAGCTTGCTTATGCAAGGCGAGGGGCATTTATTTCTTGCTATTGTACTCCAATATATTCCAGATTTTAATAAAATGGCTCAGTTCTTGTTCTGAAATCGTGTTGGGTGTTTGTATCTTGTGTTGTTTTATAATTTCTCTGCCATTGTCTAGTGCATGCTTCTGTTACACTTAATATTTTTATTTAGGAATATTACAAATAATACAAATTTTCTGAGCATAGTTTTGGGTCATATGTAATTCCACAGTCTGGGTTAATCTCCATGCCATTGCAAATATTTATACTTATTGTTGCAATAAAGAACTGTTTTTAAGTTTTAACGCTCACTCATTGTGATTTATGATCAGTATCTCAATATTATAAATTGTATCTCTGTGAAATGGCTGAGTTTTACCTTGAAATACAGCTGAATGAATATGATTCGATGTTGCCTAAAATATTTGAATGTTGAGCTTAAATTTCAGTTTACTCTCAAAATGATATGACATTTAGATACTGTTCTGATAACTAATAATGTGGGCAGTGATAAGCATCTCACATCTGATGCATGAATGAAATATGGTTATAATAACACCTAAGAGAGGATATATTGCTTGTCTGTTTGGTCTTTCGTTGATGCATCAAATACGTGATAGGATCGAATCATCGTCATAAATTGCTTAAGAGTAGGGATGTAAATGTTTGATATTTCCAATTTTATTTATAATAAATGAGATGATGTAGTGGATAATTCCATTTCTGGACGCACAACCATTTGATATACATGCTTTTTTTCCCAAATATAACTGAACATTGTAACTCGCACTTCACTTCCAAGCTAATGTTTGAATAAGCACTGTTTCATTTAAGTCAAGATTATCAAATCTTGTTCATTTTTTATCTAGTCAACTTGATCTATTCACAAGTTTGCACTCCCTGTATTTACATTAAGAGTGAGTAGAGTGTTGAAATTTGGTACCGGAGGACAGGTGGTTCCCTAAGGCTTTGATCTTTGGCCTAGGGAAAAGTGTCCAAAAGAATTTAATTTTTCTCCTAAAGTAACTTTATAATTTTTTATAAAGTTAAATCTAATTTAAAAGTGACTTAAGTGATACAGTTACTAAAGTGACTTTATAAAGTTATAAAGTCAAATCTAATTTTAAAGTGACTTTAAGTGATAAAGTTACTAAAGTTAAAGTGACTTTAAATAAAGTCAATATAAAATTAGAAAGGAAAAAGTGACTTTGGAACTAAAAGACTAAGTGGGTCTTTATTAAAGTGGGGTGAATTAAAAAATGAAAAGTGAGATTTAAATGAGCATTTAATCTCAGCCCTAGATCTCAATCTATCTCAGCCATTGGATTTAGGGATTCCCCAAAAGTCACTTAGGGTTAGGTTAAAGGAGGAAAAGGAGGAAAAGGTCATTCATTCTTTCATGAGCAACATTGGGAGAAGGAGAGAAAGAGAGCAAGGGAGATTTATGGGAAGAGGAGAAGGAGGCAAGAACCTTGGCAATCATTCCAAGGCAACAAGCCAAATGTAACATTTCAAACACAAGGGCAACATTGAGCAACAAAGCAGCCTACTTTGGTACCTGCTTCTGTGGAGGCCGCATGAAGAAGGGGTTTAATGTTAGCGTCGCACGCGTCGAACAGCAGCCCGCAGACAAAGTCCCGGTTCACGCAATCGCAGCCGACCAGGGGGTGGTCGTTCCACAAAACAGTTTCTGCGCATTTTTTGGCACGTCGCTTTTCGATGTCCGTACGTTGAAGACGCACGTCGTTTTGTAAGGCCGCATTTCAAGGTGGCCGCACAAACCGCACGCTATTCAAATTTTCGGGCACGCAAATCGAGAAATCCGTACGCATTTATTGTTGTTCTCGTTTTGTCAAGCGAGTTTTCCGAGGCGGTGGTTAAGCACTAAAAAGAGACAAGTTGTAAAAGTCTATTTGCTGATTATTTATTTTGCTGAATATTTCTATCACTGTAAAAAGCATTTTTCCAGAAATAAGAAGGAGCTTTCGAACTGGTTTTCCCCAAGAGTTGTAGGGGGTTTTTCCAGGGTCACCTTGACCAAAAATTTCCGAGTTATGATGTGTTGAATGACTGTTTGTTACTGCTGTTATTTTATTTCTGCATTTACAGCATTCTGAAAAATTTCCAGAATTTGTGTTTTCAGCAAAAATTTATTTTTCCAGTGGTTGAATGTATGGTTATGGGAAAGGGCATTTAACTATTTTGGAGTAATAAGGCGAAAACTGAAAACCGGGGTGGGAAACTAGAATTTTCTACATGGTATCAGAGCTTGAGTGCTGAAGGGCAGTTTGGGACAGCAAGGAAGAAAATTACAGCTTGCTGATTTTTCACTCAGAAAATTCCAGCAAGCTGATTTTTCACAAACAACAGTTTTTATCTTTACCACAGCAGTGCTATTTTTCAGTTTTAGGACAACAGGATGTCATTGGGACTGAGGGTGGAGGATAGGTTGGATGGGCATTCCAACTACAACATTTGGAAGGAGAGAATGCAGAGTATCTTTGAGGAGGCAGAAGTCTGGGACATTATGGTGCATACCACACAGAACCCTGTGAATGTGCCTACTGATGCTACTCAGTTGGCAGCATATAATAAAAAGAACAACAAGGGTAAAAGGCTGATTCTAGACGGAATCAAAGACCATTGCATTCCTCATGTGAGAGGGAAGAGAAATGCTCATGAGATGTGGACAGCATTGTCCAATCTCTACCAGAGTACTAATGAGAACCGGAAAATGGTCCTGAAGGAGAAGCTGAAGACCATTAAGATGGGCAATGATAGTGCAACTGGATATCTCACAAAGATTACTAATGTGAGAGATGAGTTGGCAGCGATTGGAGAGGCCATTCCACCCACTGAGTTGGTGCGGATTGCGGTGAATGGCCTCCCCCGTTCATGAATGAACTTTGCTGATGGAGTTTGTGCACGTGAGACCCTTCCCACATGGGAGAGGTTTTGGGATGATTGCATTCAGACAGAGATCAGGAAAGGTCAGCTTGGGGCAGCCAAGCCAGTTGAGCAGGATGAGGATGTAGCACTGTTGGCAGGACGCAAGAAAGGCAAAGGGAAGAAGCAGGTTTCCACAAGCAATGGTGGGGGCAAAGGCAAAGGTAAAGGTAAACAGGATAACACACAGAAGGACTATTCCAAAGTGAAGTGTTGGAATTGTCAGAAGATGGGACACTATGCAGTGGTGTGTCCGGAGAAGAAGAAGAAGAAGGGGAAGAACCAGAGCATGGCAGCTTCAGCAGAGGTTGAGGACTTTGCAGATCGCTTTGACCGAGAGTTTGGGTTCATTGCGTGTGAGTCTTCTAGTGCAGGATTATCTGCCATAGAGGTTCAGAGGGAGCATGCATTTCCCTCGATTAGCGGAGCATCTTCGAGTATCTGGTATGTGGACAGTGGGGCTTCACGTCACATGACAGGAGTCCGTGAGTACTTCTCAGAGCTTTCAGAGAGTGGCACTGATGTAGAGGCAGTACTCGGTGATGACAGAGTTGTTAGAGCAGTCGGTGTGGGAACATTGACATTTCAGAGGGAGTCCAAACCTCCCTTGAAGGTGTCAGATGTTCTTTATGTGCCAGTGATGAGGAAGAACCTCATATCCGTCTCAGCTTTGGAGGACAGAGGATATGAGATACTATTCAGGGGAGGACAGGTGTTGATGTATCCCAGGGGCACTCCAGCTGATTCAGCTAGAGTGATAGGTGTACGCCACGCAAAGGTGTACAAGTTTGCATTTCAGTCCCTTTTGGCATTTAGCAGTAGTACCGACAGCAGAGCTAGCAGTTCTGAGCAGTGTGAGATTTGGCACCGCAGGATGGGGCACATGCATCATGGAGCCTTGAGGACTTTGCGGGAGATCACTACAGGTGTGCCAGAGTTCAGTACTGATCACTTTGATACTTGCAGAGGAAGTGCGATGGGCAAGTTTGCCAAATCCCCTTTTCCCAGCAGTGACAGCAGAGCGACTGGGATACTTGATTTGATTCATTCCGATGTGAGCGGTCGGATGTCCCATGTTTCCTTGAGTGGATATGAGTACTATGTGTTATTCATTGATGATCACTCCAGGAGGACCTGGATTTATTTCTTGAAGACCAAGAGTGAGGTCTTCAAGCGGTTTCAGGAGTTCAGAGCTCTTGTGGAGACACATACAGGTCGGAAGATCAAGTCCCTGAGGTCGGACAATGGAGGAGAGTACACCCTCGGAGAGTTTGTTGACTATTGTGCGGAGGCAGGCATTAGGAGGGAGTTCACTGTTCCTTACAACCCCCAACAGAACGGGGTTGCGGAGAGGAAGAACAAATCCATCGGAGGGGCTGCCAAAGCCATGTTACATGATCAGGGGTTGCCATTGTTTTTGTGGGCAGAGGCCTGCAACACAGCTGTTTATTTGCAGAACAAGAGTCCGCATCGTGCCTTGGGGCACATGACTCCGGAGGAGGCTTTTTCTGGGAAGAAGCCTGATATGGGTCATCTTCGTATCTTTGGGTGCATGACATACTCCCACATACCCAAGGAGAAGAGGACCAAACTAGAGCCCACCGCAGAGAAGGGTATCTTTGTGGGCTACAGTGAGACCTCCAAGGCCTTTCGGATTTACATTCCTGCGCAGAGGAAAGTTGTTGTCAGGCGGGATGTGAAGTTCGAGGAGGACAGGGCCCTTAGGAGGTCACGGGAGTTAGAGTATCTGGATCAGCCAGACCCTCAGCAGCAGTTGAGTCACCAGGATCCGCAAGGGTGGATCAGAGGATCCGTGAGGCATCTATGGCGACAGTCCGTCGCGGGGGGAGTGGCATGCGTAGCCGCAGGGGTGGAGGTGGCATGCGCACGCAGAGCGGGGGGCCTACGCAGTAGTTCATCGGGTAGTCCACCGATGGACAGCTCACACCCCGTACCTGCGCATCTACAGTTCGTGTGCGTGTGGAGGACAAAGCAGACAGACACCGGAGTTCGGTGCCCCGATGTTGAGGAGGAGGAGTTTTATCTCTCCTACGAGAGAAGTGCACTCGTGGAAGAGGAAGCCCATGTGGCTTCACGACACGTCGAGAGATGCCACATCCGTTGCCGAGTCGAAGAGGCCCACGAGAGAGCAGACCACCTGAGAGGTTTTGTAGCTATATGGCAATGGCTACCAGCATCCTTGACTCTGAGCCTTCTAGCTATGAGGAGGCAGCCAGCCAGCAGGTCTGGAGAGAGGCCATGCAGGAGGAGTATTCTTCTATCATGAAGAATGATGTTTGGGAGGTGGTGCCGAGGCCTGAGGGCAAATCCGTGGTTACTTCTAGATGGCTTTACAAGGTAAAGCATGCTGCAGATGGCAGCATTGAGAAATTCAAAGCTAGGTTTGTGGCTAGAGGGTTCTCCTAGGTAGAGGGAGTTGATTATGAGGAGACCTTCGCTCCCGTGGCTCGATATACTTCGATCCGCTCCATTATATCGATAGCAGCAGAGATGGGTTGGAAGATCCACCAGATGGATGTGAAGACCGCATTTCTCAATGGCTTCATACAAAAGGAGGTGTACATTGAGCAGCCACAGGGCTTTGAGGTGCATGGGAAGGAGTCCCATGTGTGCAGACTGAAGAAGGCCCTTTATGGCCTGAAGCAAGCTCCCAGAGCTTGGTACTCCAGGATAGATACTTACTTGCAGAAGATGGGTTTCATAAAGAGTGAGGCAGATCCGAACCTTTACTATATTGTGATAGGTGAGGAGCCTCTCATTCTGGTGCTGTATGTGGATGACTTAGTCATTACAGGTGCAGAGAGACTCATAGAGCACTGCAAGAGAGATCTTGCGGCGGAGTTTGAGATGAAGGACATCGGCTTGATGCATTACTTCTTGGGTTTGGAGGTGTGGCAGGAGGAGGGGCATTTCTTCCTGGGACAGGGGAAGTATATTGTGGACATCCTTGGCAGATTCCACATGGAGGATTGTAGACCCATGTCGACACCGATGATCACCAACTGGAAGAAGCTTCATGCTTCGGATTCCGAGTTGGTGGATCCCACATTGTACAGGCAGCTGATTGGTTCCTCGATGTATTTGGTCAACACTAGACCCATATTTGCCTTGGCTTCCAACACGATGAGTCGCTTGCGGTGAGCCTAGAAGGTTCGACTGGGTGGTCGCAAAACACATTCTACATACTTGGCAGACAAAGTGATTATGGTCCTGACCACACAAGGTGGGGATGGGAGGAGATTGGCGGTTACACCGATTCGATCAAAGGTGTCAGGCCTCGATAGGGAAGAGCACTTCTGCAGTGTCGTTTTTGGGTTGGGCCCTAGCCTGTGTCGTCGGCGGTTCAAATTGCGAAAGCAACAGCTTCGGCGCAGCATTGAGTTCGCCCGCGCAGTATATGGCAGCCAGTCTAGCTAGTTGTGAGGCCATCGGGCTTCGCAAGATGTTGTTTGGCTTATTTGGTCAGCCGTTGAGACCTTCAGTGATTTACTGTGATAATCAGAGTTGCATTAAACTCACGGAGAATCCAGTATTTCATGACAGGTCAAAGCATATCGGGATCAAATATCATTTCATCAGAGACTATGTTCAGAAAGGAGCTGTGAAGCTTGAGTATATTCCCACCGATGAGCAGGTTGCAGATATTCTTACCAAAGCCTTACCACGGGGCAAGCATGTCTACTTCAGAGACAAGATGGGTGTGGTGAGGAACACCTTCCTCGATAAGAGGGAGTGTTGAAATTTGGTACCGGAGGACAGGTGGTTCCCTAAGGCTTTGATCTTTGGCCTAGGGAAAAGTGTCCAAAAGAATTTAATTTTTCTCCCAAAGTAACTTTATAATTTTTTATAAAGTTAAATCTAATTTAAAAGTGACTTAAGTGATAAAGTTACTAAAGTGACTTTATAAAGTTATAAAGTCAAATCTAATTTTAAAGTGACTTTAAGTGATAAAGTTACTAAAGTTAAAGTGACTTTAAATAAAGTCAATATAAAATTAGAAAGGAAAAAAGTGACTTTGGAAATAAAAGACTAAGTGGGTCTTTATTAAAGTGGGGTGAATTAAAAAATAGAAAGTGAGATTTAAATGAGCATTTAATCTCAGCCCTAGATCTCAATCTATCTCACCCATTGGATTTAGGGATTCCCCAAAAGTCACTTAGGGTTAGGTTAAAGGAGGAAAAGGAGGAAAAGGTCATTCATTCTTTCATGAGCAGATTGGGAGAAGGAGAGCAAGAGAGCAAGGGAGATTTATGGGCAGTGAGGAGAAGGAGGCAGCAGCTTGGCACACATTCCAAGGCAGCATTTCAGCAAGACATTTCAGCAAGACAAGTGCAGCAGATTTAGCAAACAGCAGGCTGATTTTTGCACGGTTTCCTAGGCAGGGAGGCCGTACAGCAGGGCCGTACAGCAGGGCCGTACAGCAGCCGTACAGCAGGCCGTACAGCAGTATTTGGCACAGAAATCGAGGCAGCTAGTGGCTGTTCCGTACAGCTGAGTTTTGCAGCATTTTTGGCACGTTTTTCGAGGTCCGTACAGCAGCATTTATTGTTGTTTTGGCACAGATTTCAAGGTGGACGTACAGCTGCATTTATTGCAGATTTCTGGGCACGCAAATCGAGAAATCCGTACAGCATTTATTGCTGTTCCTGTTTTGCTGTTTGTGCGTTTTCCGAGGCGGTGGTTAAGCACGGACAAAGAGATAAGTTGTAAAAGTCTGTTTGCTGATTATTTATTTTGCTGAATATTTCTATCACTGTAAAAAGCATTTTTCCAGAAATAAGAAGGAGCTTTCGAACTGGTTTTCCCCAAGAGTTGTAGGGGGTTTTTTCCAGGGTCACCTTGACCAAAAATTTCTGAGTTATGATGTGTTGAATGACTATTTGTTACTGCTGTTATTTTATTTCTGCATTTACAGCATTCTGAAAAATTTCCAGAATTTGTGTTTTCAGCAAAATTTATTTTTCCAGTTGTTGAATGTATGGTTATGGGAAAGGGCATTTAACTATTTTGGAGTAATAAGGCGAAAACTGAAAACCGGGGTGGGAAACCAGAATTTTCTACATGGTATCGGAGCTTGAGTGCTGAAAGAGCAGTTTGGGACAGCAAGGAGAAAATTACAGCCTGCTGATTTTTCACTCAGAAAATTCCAGCAAGCTGATTTTTCACAAACAACAGTTTTTATCTTTACCACAGCAGTGCTATTTTTCAGTTTTAGGACAGCAGGATGTCATTGGGACTGAGGGTGGAGGATAGGTTGGATGGGCATTCCAACTACAGCATTTTGAAGGAGAGAATGCAGAGTATCTTTGAGGAGGCAGAAGTCTGGGACATTATGGTACATACCACACAGAACCCTGTGAATGTGCCTACTGATGCTACTCAGTTGGCAGCATATAATAAAAAGAACAACAAGGGTAAGAGGTTGATTCTAGACGGAATCAAAGACCATTGCATTCCTCATGTGAGAGGAAAGAGAAATGTTCATGAGATGTGGACAGCATTGTCCAATCTCTACCAGAGTACCAATGAGAACCGGAAAATGGTCCTGAAGGAGAAGATGAAGACCATTAAGATGGGCAACGATAGTGCAGCTGGATATCTCACAAAGATTACTAATGTGAGAGATGAGTTGGCAGCGATTGGAGAGGCCATTCCACCCACTGAGTTGGTGCGGATTGCAGTGAATGGCCTCCCCCGTTCATGGATGAACTTCGCTGATGGAGTTTGTGCACGTGAGACCCTTCTCACATGGGAGAGGTTTTGGGATGATTGCATTCAGACAGAGATCAGGAAAGGTCAGCTTGGGGCAGCCAAGCCAGTTGAGCAGGATGAGGATGTAGCACTGTTGGCAGGACGCAAGAAAGGCAAAGGGAAGAAGCAGGCTTCCACAAGCAATGGTGGGGGCAAAGGCAAAGGTAAAGGTAAACAGGATAACACACAGAAGGACTATTCCAAGTGAAGTGTTGGAATTGTCAGAAGATGGGACACTATGCAGTTGTGTGTCCGGAGAAGAAGAAGAAGAAGGGGAACAACCAGAGCATGGCAGCTTCACAGGCGGAGGACTCCTATGTATCGCTTGACCGGAGTCAGCCCCATGGTGAGTCGAAAAGGTGATTATCCTGCCATAGAGGTTCGCAGGGAGTGATGCATTTCCCCCATTAGCGTAGCATCTTCGGGTATCTGGTATGTGGACAGTGGGGCTTCACGTCACATGACAGGAGTCCGTGAGTACTTCTCAGAGCTTTCAGAGAGTGGCACCGATGTAGAGGTAGTACTCGGTGATGACAGAGTTGTTAGAGCAGTCGGTGTGGGAACATTGACATTTCAGAGGGAGTCCAAACCTCCCTTGAAGGTGTCATATGTTCTTTATGTGCCAGGGATGAGGAAGAACCTCATATCCGTCTCAGCTTTGGAGGACAAGCGGGGGGAGGATATGAGATACCATTCTGTGTGGGAGGACAAAGGATGGTCCTTGTGGGCACCCAACCGTATCTGGGCCTAGAGTGACAGGGGCACGCCATGCAAAGGTACAAGTTTGGCATTTCACCTTTTTGGCATCGTGCAATAGCATCGACAAACA
This sequence comes from Pinus albicaulis, assembly GCA_034641835.2. Classification (NCBI taxonomy): domain Eukaryota; kingdom Viridiplantae; phylum Streptophyta; class Pinopsida; order Pinales; family Pinaceae; genus Pinus; species Pinus albicaulis. The sequence continues at coordinate 1,688,524,975 of CM076579.1, read as the reverse complement.
GTAGCCAGGCCAGCTTCCGAGCAGGAGATTTGGCACCGGCAGATGGGGGCACAGTGCACTGCGGAGCCTTGAGGACTTTGCGGGAGATCACTGCTGTGTGTGCCGCAGTTCAAGATCGATCACTTTGATACTTGCAGGATGCGAGGAAGAAGCCTACAACTTCCTTTCCAAGAAAGGACAAAGCAGAGCGACTGGGATACTTGATTTGATTCATTCCGATGTGAGCGGTCGGATGTCTCATGTTTCCTTGAGTGGATATGAGTACTATGTTTTATTCATTGATGATCACCCCAGGAGGACCTGGATTTATTTCTTGAAGACCAAGAGTGAGGTCTTCAAGCGGTTTCAGGAGTTCAGAGCTCTTGTGGAGACACAGACAGGTCGGAAGATCAAGTCCCTGAGGTCGGACAATGGAGGAGAGTACACCCCTGGAGAGTTTGTTGACTATTGTGCGGAGGCAGGCATTAGGAGGGAGCTCACTGTTCCTTACAACCCCCAGCAGAACGGGGTTGCGGAGAGGAAGAACAGATCCATCGGAGGGGCTGCCAAAGCCATGTTACATGATCAGGGGTTGCCATTGTTTTTGTGGGCGGAGGCCTGCAACACAGCTGTTTACTTGCAGAACAGGAGTCCGCATCGTGCCTTGGGGCACATGACTCCGGAGGAGGCTTTTTCTGGGAAGAAGCCTGATATGTGTCATCTTCGTATCTTTGGGTGCATGACATACTCCTACATACCCAAGGAGAAGAGGACCAAACCAGAGCCCACCGCAGAGAAGGGTATCTTTGTGGGCTACAGTGAGACCTCCAAGGCCTTTCGGATTTACATTCCTGCGCAGAGGAAAGTTGTTGTCAGGCGGGATGTAAAGTTCGAGGAGGACAGGGCCTTTAGGAGGTCACGGGAGTTAGAGTATCTGGATCAGCCAGACCCTCAGTAGCAGTTGAGTCAGTCGCAGGGATCCAGTGGGCAGGGATCAGGAGGATCCGGAGGTACATCTATGGCGATGTCAGGTCCGTCAGTGGGGAGTGGCTCGCAGAGTCAGAGGGGTCGAGCTATGGGCAGCACGCAGAGTTAGGCTCACAGCAGTGGCTCATCGGGGAGTCCACCGATGGACAAGCTCACACTAAAGACCAAAAAGATTCACAGTTCAAAGGGTGCAAGAGGATGGGGCGAGATGGGGATGTACTGTGGAGTTCAAAGCCCCGAGTGCTGAGGAGGAGGAGTTTTATTCTCCGGCGGGAGAAGTGCACTCAGTGAAGAGGAAGCCCAAGTGGCTTCAGGACACCTTGAGAGATGCCACATCTGTTGCTGAGCCTAAGAGGCCGGTCAGAGAGAGCAGACCACCTGAGAGGTTTTGTAGCTATATGGCAATGGCTACCAGCATCCTTGACTCCGAGCCTTCTAGCTATGAGGAGGCAGCTAGCCAGCAGGTCTGGAGAGAGGCCATGCAGGAGGAGTATTCTTCTATCATGAAGAATGATGTTTGGGAGGTGGTGTCGAGGCCTGAGGGCAAATCCGTGGTTACTTCCAGATGGCTTTACAAGGTAAAGCATGCTGCAGATGGCAGCGTTCAGAAATTCAAAGCAAGGTTTGTGGCTAGAGGGTTCTCCCAAGTAGAGGGAGTAGATTATGAGGAGACCTCGCTCCCGTGGCTCGATATACTTCGATTCGCTCCATCATATCGATAGCAGCAGAGATGGGTTGGAAGATCCACCAGATGGATGTGAAGACCACATTTCTCAATGGCTTCATACAGGAGGAGGTGTGCACGAGGCCTGCTGGGGGAGCTGAGGTGCGGGGAAGGAGTCCCGGTGTGTGCACCCACAGAAAGCCCTTTATGGCTCGAAGAAGCCCCGCAGCCTGGCACTCCAGACAGATAGAAACTTGCGAAGATGGGTTTCACAAAGAGTGAGGCGCATGCAAACCTTTACTATATTGTGATAGGTGAGGAGCCTCTCATTCTGGTGTTTTATGTGGATGACTTAGTCATTACAGGTGCAGAGAGACTCATAGAGCACTGCAAGAGAGATCTTGCGGCGGAGTTTGAGATGAAGGACATCGGCTTGATGCATTACTTTTGGGGTTTGGAGGTGTGGCAGGAGGAGGGGCATTTCTTCCTGGGACAGGGGAAGTATATTGTGGACATCCTTGGCAGATTCCACATGGAGGATTGTAGACCCATGTCGACACCGATGATCACCAACTCAGAATCTTCATGCTTTGACCCGAGTCGTGTGATCCTGGCGATTGTACGTACACCGATTGGTTCCTTGATGTATTTGGTCAACACTTGTACGTATATTTGTTTTGGTACCAACACGATGAGTCGGGCCGATATGTGAGCCTAGGAAGGTTCGATCATGGCCGCAAAACACATTTTGCGACACTTCATAAAGGTGATTGTCCGGACTACGTGTGGGGGGATGGAGGAGATTGGCAGTGTGTTACATCGATTCTCGATTGGCAAAGTTGTGGCTCGATAGGAAGAGCATCAGTATGTTTTTGTTGGGTTCCCAGCTGTGTCACTAACCAACCAGCGTTGTACTGCAAAGAGTACTGGAGTTCAAACGAAGCAGCAGCATACATGGCGGCCCACCCTAGCTAGTTGTGAGGCCATCCGGCTTCGCAAGATGTTGTTTGGCTTATTTGGTCAGCCGTTGAGACCTTCAGTGATTTACTGTGATAATCAGAGTTGCATTAAACTCACGGAGAATCCAGTATTTCATGACAGGTCAAAGCATATCGGGATCAAATATCATTTCATCAGAGACTATGTTCAGAAAGGAGCTGTGAAGCTTGAGCATATTCCCACTGATGAGCAGGTTGCAGATATTCTTACCAAAGCCTTACCAAGGGGCAAGCATGTCTACTTCAGAGACAAGATGGGTGTGGTGAGGAACACCTTCCTTGGTAAGAGGGAGTGTTGAAATTTGGTACCGGAGGACAGGTGGTTCCCTAAGGCTTTGATCTTTGGCCTAGGGAAAAGTGTCCAAAAGAATTTAATTTTTTCTCCTAAAGTAACTTTATAATTTTTTATAAAGTTAAATCTAATTTAAAAGTGACTTAAGTGATAAAGTTACTAAAGTGACTTTATAAAGTTACTAAAGTGACTTTATAAAGTTATAAAGTCAAATCTAATTTTAAAGTGACTTTAAGTGATAAAGTTACTAAAGTTAAAGTGACTTTAAATAAAGTCAATATAAAATTAGAAAGGAAAAAGTGACTTGGGAAATAAAAGACTAAGTGGGTCTTTATTAAAGTGGGGTGAATTAAAAAATGAAAAGTGAGATTTAAATGAGCATTTAATCTCAGCCCTAGATCTCAATCTATCTCAGCCATTGGATTTAGGGATTTCCCAAAAGTCACTTAGGGTTAGGTTAAAGGAGGAAAAGGAGGAAAAGGTCATTCATTCTTTCATGAGCAGATTGAGAGAAGGAGAGCAAGAGAGCAAGGGAGATTTCTGGGCAGTGAGGAGAAGGAGGCAGCAGCTTGGCACACATTCCAAGGCAGCATTTCAGCAAAACATTTCAGCAGACAAGTGCAGCAGATTGAGCAAACAGCAAGCTGATTTTTGCACGGTTTCCTAGGCAGGGAGGCCGTACAGCAAGGCCGTACAGCAAGGACGTACAGCAGGGCCGTACAGCAGGCCGTACAGCAGCCGTACAGCAGTATTTGGCACAGAAATCGAGTTAGCTAGTGGCTGTTCTGTACAGCAGAGTTTTGCAGCATTTTTGGCACGTTTTTCGAGGTCCGTACAGCAGCATTTATTGCTGTTTTGGCACAGATTTCAAGGTGGCCGTACATCTGCATTTATTGCAGATTTCTGGGCACGCAAATCGAGAAATCCGTACAGCATTTATTGCTGTTCCTGTTTTGCTGTTTGCACGTTTTCCGAGGCGGTGGTTAAGCACGGAAAAAGAGATAAGTTGTAAAAGTCTGTTTGCTGATTATTTATTTTGCTGAATATTTCTATCACTGTAAAAAGCATTTTTCCATAAATAAGAAGGAGCTTTCGAACTGGTTTTCCCCAAGAGTTGTAGGGGGTTTTTCCAGGGTCACCTTGACCAAAAATTTCTGAGTTATGATGTGTTGAATGACTGTTTGTTACTGCTGTTATTTTATTTCTGCATTTACAGCATTCTGAAAAATTTCCAGAATTTGTGTTTTCAGCAAAATTTATTTTTCCAGTGGTTGAATGTATGGTTATGGGAAAGGGCATTTAACTATTTTTGAGTAATAAGGCGAAAACTGAAAACCGGGGTGGGAAACTAGAATTTTCTACATAGAGTGAATTGACCCTTTAAGTCAATCTGAGCCTAGTACACTCACATCTCTACAACCGAGATAGGCTAGATTGACACATAGGTATTCCCCCCTAGACTAGGATATTTCCTTGGTCCGAAGTGTGGGGCAAGGCTGCCAAGGTGACAGTGGGTAGCTTTTCAGTCATATCCTTAGGCCTACCCTTACGAGAGGTTGGACTTTTCCTAAGGCAGTTGTCTGAGGGATAACAAACCCCATTACAAATAAAACATTATAAAATGCCTTCACATATATGTTAACCAGTCTAAGGGTATACTAGTAAATAGCCTAAGGTGTACTAGGAAATAGTCTAAGGAGTTGACTCCACATGTGTACCAGCAATGTGAACCCGAGGAGATAAGTCAAGTGCATAAAAGGGGGAATATACCAAGCACTATCCTCAAATATAATCCCAACCTAGCCAACATGTGATAGCAATAGGAAGTACATCAATAAGTGCTAGGGCATCTAAATAAATTACAAATAATTTCCCGCCAAAGGCTAACCCAGCACTAAGTGATGGTCAACAACATAAGAGAAGGGGAACATATTAGATGTACCCTCCTAACCAATCAGCCAGTAAAATCATCACCACCATAGCCAACCCCCTGAGGGGCTAGAACAATAAGCGTAAGTGTAGTATTCTCTGAACATGATAAGTAATATAACAATAACAACACCATGATTCTAAAAATAGTCACATGAAGCAAACTGTAGACACTATCACCAGATATCCACTACCAGACTAATCCATCGACCTTAGATATGCCACCACTAAAGGGATAAATGCTAACCACTGATTACTCAAGAAGAGAAAAGGCCTCATCCAATCCAAAGTACTGAAACAAGCCAACTGGATTACCATCCTCATGAAACTATCACCCTGCAAATCCTTCTAACTTGTGATAAAATCACATGCAATCCTCATGCAGTATGATGTGTCACAGTCTGAAAAAGTTGCGATACACATTGAGCATTTGTGCAGCCTCCTCAGTCACTAGGTCAATGTTCCTTGTATCATGAGCCAGGTGCTGCTCCAAGAGGGCTTTGTAGACAAAGGAGAGAGGAACCAAAGCTGACCCCATCACAACTCAAATTGCATGCCATGAGACACTTTATTTAAGTACACTAGCATCTTCCCGAGGAAGTGAAAAATTATTTATAGTCTCACTGAAGTTGCCCACCCAGCCCAGGATAATTTAACCATTTCAGTAACCAGTATGACAAAGAAGGCGGAGGTTAAATTTGTGATCCACTAATCTAGGCACTCATTAAAGACGTTTGGGGCAAGCTGATCATGACCAGGCTTTGCTAGCAAGCATTTGAGTAGTGGACAAGCGCTAAGTGGCTGTGCTCCTGTGGCTATTGTGCATGTTGCTTGAATTCTCTTATATTGTGGCTCATGTTGGATTTTGATCCCACCTTGTACTATGACAGTTGTGGCCCTCAATCAGTGGGCCATTTCTTATTGTAAATTAGTCCTGTAATACGTATTAATCACTTAACACTTTGATAATACAGAAAACTATTTTCAATTAAAAATAATAATTAAAACATTAAAATTAAAATGGACTATTCTATCTAATGTCTACTAAACAGAGAGATGAAATACATACCCTAAACTTTGGATACGTATGCATAACTGTGCAGGAAAAGAAACGGATTCTTTCTTGGCCACAAAAGACAAGAACTCTTCTACCCGTATATCTTTCACCCTGTACAAGAAAACAGATAGATAGGATATAATCTTCTCTGTTGTTATTTTGAAAGCTGCCACTGCATCTGCTGGGGGTGCAAAGTAATGCACAATCAATGGATGCCGTATCAAAGGCCCTAAGCCCAGCCCTTCAAATTCCTCCACGCCTTCATTTCTACAAATCTCAGTGCTCAGGTCATGCAGAGTTGCAATCCTCCTTACTGCTACATAGCAATGTACAAAAGCATTCAACTGCCCAAACATAGAGCCATCAATCAATGAGTCAAACTAGAAAAAGATGGTTGCCAGTATACTCTTGTGGCATCAAAACATTGTCCGAAATAATCTGCATTAGATACAGAAACAGAAGAGAACGCTGCATAATCATGAATTGAGGGATATCTAGTGCAAATTGCTTGATGCTTTACTTTAACTAATTATATTATGCAGGATTGAAATAGATAGTATACTTTTATTAATGTCAGGCAACCAAAAGAATTGATCAATGGCACTAGAAAATACAGTAAGTAAATAACATAATGTGGGAGTACTAAGGCTACCCATGAATGTTACAAGATAAAAAGGTACAGGTAACAACGAAATAAAAGAGAGCAAGAAAAGGCGACCCAAGAGGGTAAATGCTAGAAAAGTGAGAAGCACAACTCATCATAAGAAATAGAGGTAGATGTAGAGGAGGGAGCAGACACATATGATCAACTCAAGCTGAAATACAAAATACAAAAGACACTATTGTTCAAATTTTTGCCTCACACTACAGAACTCTAGGTTTTCACTCCGAACAACCTTCTCCACACAAATAAATATATATAGAATGTATAACCCGTATATTAAACATAGGACTACAAATCTTAACAACTAGTATAAAACGATCGATCTTCACCATTTGGGTTACATCTCATTACCTTTTGGGTTACATCTCATTAGAATATGTTAGAAGGTGGGCAATCTGACCCAAAAGGTATGTTTTTCAATGTGCAATCAGATGCTTATGCTTGTTCTTCATTTAGGCATTTCGAGCATGGATTATTGGGTGACTTGGAAGAAGGAATGGCTTTGACAGTGGTTTTGTTCCCTCACCTTAATGGGGGGATAATCTTCAATCATAGTCTTGTGGGATCTCTCCTATTGGCCTATGGCTTTAGGAAGGGCACTACTTGGGAAACCTAGATTTGGTAGCGTGGTCCCATTTTCCCGTTCCATATTTTTTACTCCCCTCCGCACATTACAAGCCCTATTTCATCATTTTCCTTCTCTAGGTCCACATGACCATTGTATCCACAAAGCACTAGCACTCCCCCTCCCCTTGTCCACATATCTAGGTCGGCCCTAGAAACGTTGACCTGGAGGTTGTTGTTGTTGAAGAATGTAACTAGGTTCGGTCTTCATAATTGTACATGAGTCAAAATGTAATATATTTGTCAAAAGAAAGCAAAAAGAACTTTATTATTAATTGAAGTGACTTGTTAAAGCATGGGTTTCATGCTTGGGTCAATTGCCTTAGGTCAAGCCTTCATTGTAGGCTTTAGGATTGTTTATTTGAGTCAAAGTCAATTTTTGTTTGGTCAAAGATTCCTCCATCAAAGTCTCCTTGTTGTCAGCCTCAAATAAATCATCAAGTCAGCCTAAACTTATATGGAGACACAATTGTTCAAGAACTCATGTAGGCCTATTTCACATGGAAACAACTATATCTACAAGCATAAGGACTTCTCATCTATCAAAGTCAAGAAGCTCGATCAATTTCAGAGAGATGAATTCCAAGTTCGGTATAAATCACAGCAATAGAGTTCGGCTCATTTCAGAGATTAGGTCAGTCAAGTCTCGGTGTAGTCACAGTACAATAAAGATGTGACTTCGCTATACTTTGCAAAGAAAACTTCAGTGGAATTAAGTGATAAAGCTTCAGTACTCTATAGGTGATCAAGTTCCGTGCAAATCTCAGTGGTCAGTTTGATATAGTAGTGAAGATAAATTTCAGAGTAAGACAAATTCAGATCATCTTCAGAGATTCAGTAGTCAGTTTGATATAGCAGTGAAGATAAATTTCAGAGTAAGACAAATTCGGATCATCTTCAGAGATTGGGTGAAGTCATAGTCATAGTCATTCAGGCTCAGTGATATGTTTATGATCGAAGTACTGATATGTATAAGGGTTGAAGCATTGCTAAGGTCGAAGCAGTGATATGCATATGGGAAGCATTGATAAGGTCGGAGCTCCCTGTAGAGAGCTACTACTCACACAACTAAGAACTGAAGAAGATAATGCAAGGTTGACTTGATGGAGGAAGTCTTGAGTCTATGCTATGAGGGTCTTAGTCATCTCATCTTGTTTTGGATCTATTAAAGGAATAATTTTGACCGGGTTTTCCCCTAGAGTGGGATTTTGCTAAAGATGTGACTTCGCTATACTTTGAAAAGAAAACTTCAGTGGAATTAAGTGATAAAGCTTCAATACTCTATAGGTGATCAAGTTCCGTGCAAATCTCAGTAGTCAGTTTGATATAACAATGAAGATAAATTTCAGAGTAAGATAAATTTGGAACGTCTTCAGACATTGGGTGAAGTAATAGTCATAGCCATTCGGGCTCAGCGATATGTTTATGATCGAAGTACTGATATGTATAAGGGTTGAAGCATTCCTAAGGTTGAAGCAGTGATATGCATATGGGAAGCATTGATAAGGTCAGAGCTACCTGTAGAGAGCTACTACTCACACAACTAAGAACTGAAGAAGATAATGCAAGGTTGACTTGATGGAGGAAGTCTTGAGTCTAAGCTATGAGGGTCTTAGTCATCTCATCTTGTTTTGAATCTATTAAAGGAAGAATTTTGACCGGGGTTTCCCTTAGAGTGGGGTTTTTCCCTGGTTGTGTGCCTACATCTTGTGTCCTCTTCTATTTGTTGCTTGGCATTAGTCTTGATGATAAGAAAAGATAAATCGAAAGAAAGAATAATAATAATGAAAACATCACAAGATAATGTCATAATAATAGAAATCATTTAACTTGCCACACTTTGGATTTCTCAACATGGTATCAAAGTTAAGGTCATGATCAAAGGCAGCTTGAAGGTCGCCTATACATCTTTGAAGTATCCTCAGTGAAAGGTTCTGTTTGTATTTGTCTTGAAGAACATATCAGTTAGATCAAGATCCCAGCTTAAGGACATTTTTGGGCTAATAGAACTAAGATTTCGAGGCATCTTGAAAGGTTGTGTAGCACATTCGAGCACAAGGAAGAAAACCCACATTAATTAAGAAGTATGAGCTCTGTAAAAATTACAGTGAGCTAGTTCATTCTTTATTCACCATATCAAGACACCTTGAAGAAGGAGGATTTCAGTATACCTTAAGGAGACTTATATGGATCATTTTCAGAGAATGAGTGTGTAGAACGTGAAAATTTATTAATCTAAGAAACCCTACTGCTAAACACTGATTTACTTCTCCTACTTGATTAATTACACAAGTTATTAATCTGATTATTCAGAAAAACAGCGAAGTAAATACAAATAGCAGCCTACACACACAAATCATTTACTAAATAGCACGCTCATATGACAAAGTGACACACAGATTTTTCGAACAAATGTCCCCAGAAAAACCCAATGAGGAAAAACCGGTGAAGCTAGCTCTGGAGGGTTTTATTATTAAGCAGATTTTCAATACAACAATTTCTGGGCACCAGACATGGTTTGCCCTACAAAGAAAATCATGGCAGCTATACCTCTTTCACTCGGAGAAAGAAAAGATGGTTGATGCACACCCTCAAACGGGATTTACAGAACTCGAGCCCTTTCTCACCCACTGGAAACCCTAGCGCTACTCCTCAGCCCTCTGCGTCAACCTTCCTGGCCTACGTCAGCCTCTGCGCTGCTCTGGAAGGGCCTGCGTCATCCCTTAATGGCTTACGCTGCCCCTGCGCTACCCTAACTGGGCCTGTCTCAGCCCTGCGTGGCTCCTGCTGCCTCTACGCTACCTCTGCGTCGCCTCTGCTGGACTGCGTGGCTCTAGCTTTCCTCTGCATTGCTCAGTATGCTGACTCTCTGTTGTTGTTGTACTCTTAGCCTGGGATCAGATCATCCCCTTACCAATACTGCCCCTCCCTACACTACAAACAATTCTGAAATTCTTAGCAAAACACGCCCTTGAATTTCAGCTTACCTTCAGTGCTCCACCAATGTGTGTGTTCTCCAACAGACACCAAGCCCTTCTCTTATACTTTTCTCGTTGGGAAACCAATGGTCGTGATCTAATCTCTAATCGACAGCTAAGATTAGAAGTTGCTTGATCCGCATCACTTAAGTCATTCTCATCACATGTTTAATCTAATTCACTTTAATATTTTAATTTTCCTAAGTTAGACTTAGGGTCCTTAATTAAAAAGATTAATTATTTGAATATTCTTAAACCTGATGGAATTCTTCCAGACACTTTATGGATCTTAGAGATCTCATGTATTCTAGATCCTCCACAAAATTTGGGAGCTAGAGCACATTCGATGCTACCCCAAAATCTCAACACTCCCTCTTAGGGAGGAATGTGCTCTAGCAATACAATCACCTCGAAGTACTGCTCTGATCTTTGGCATCGGTCTCCGCTCTGATGCTTGGCCTACTACCTCTCCACCACTGCGTTGTTGTTGCTCTCTGTACTATTGCCCATGACTCTGCCACAGTCACTGCCACATCCGTACTGCAGCTCCCTCTCAAATTTTTGCATCGTGCTGCCAACTATTGCACTGCAACTCAGTTGCTGAGAAGTAAGCAATTGAAGGACACCTGCCCAATGATAGACAAGTCAATCGGGCTGCATGTCATCACTAAAGATCCTTAGGTTGCTGCTCTGCGTTGTCCTCCTGAAGCCACTGCGCTACTATAGCATTGCACTGCGTAAGCACTGCATCCTCTGCACTGCTGAAGTCCCATCAACCCCTCTGCGATGTTGCTTCTACGTTGTTGTTGCCCTTGCACTGTGTTGCTCCCTCTACAGCATCCCAGCCTCTGCCTCTGCTTCATTGTGATCCTCTGCACCCACTGCTCCAGTCATTCCTGCTACTGTCTTAAGGCTCCCGTAGCACGGATGTGATCAAGAGTTGGGCTACTCAAGGATCCTGCAACTCTCCATCTGTAGCTGCTCTACAGATCAATGTTGCCCCACTTTCGTGCGTCATGAGCACTCATGGCTACATCATCATCACTCCCATCAGCTGCCTTAGCTGCCGCAGCCTTGGAACTAGAAGCGTCCTTGTCCTTCTTCCTTAGAGGACAATTGGTGGCGAAGTGTCCAAGTTCACCACATAGGAAACATTTGATCGTCAATAGATCACGCTTCTTTTCCCTTGTTGCTTCTTCCTTCTTTACTCTGACCATCATGCTGTTGCTGCTTTGCCTCTTGGTCATCCTTCTGATTTCTTCCTGTCGGAGGATTGCCCACATATCCGCCCAGGATGGTAACGTTGCCCTGCCCAAGATGCTTTGGACAAACGTTTCCCAATCCTCGGTGACTGCATTCAGGGCAGTCCTCACCAAGAGCCCCTCATCCGGATTTGTACCCATGGCAATCAGTTGATCCCGGATAGTATGAAGTCTAAAGAGGAAGGGATCTATCTGCTCGCCCTTCTGCATCTGGAACAACCGCATATGATTTTCCAGAAGCATTCTTCTTTGGACTAAGCCTCCCTGATACATCGTGTCCAAGGCTACCCACGTTTCATTTGTCGTATTCTTCCCGGCAATATGTGGCACAACATGGTCTTTGACTCCATCCATGATCAAACACTTTGCTCGCGCTTGATTCTCCCTGTACTTCTTTAGAGGATCTGCATCGGTTGGCACAGCTAGGACTCTCTTTGCATGGTCCTTGATGTTGTACTCATCCAGGATTGTCAGGATGCTGGTCCTCCAGATAACGTAGTTGGACATGCCCTCCAACCTGTCCTGATCTCTCAGTCCATGAGACACCATCTTTGCTCAAAAATAATTTGTCGAAGCAGATCTTTCTCTCCCTCTTGCTACCCTCAATAGAAACTCGAATCTAGGGTCCTTGGCAAGAAAGGCAACCTCTGCTCCCTCTAACAACTGATTTCCTCCCTTGGAAATCTACCAAATCTTCTGAATCACCCCACTTCGATCACCCTACAATCAATCCTCAGATTTCTTTGGCAAAAATCTGCTGAGAAATTATTATCCTCTCGCTCTTTGTCAACTTAGCTAGGCACGATTTTGAACCAACAGAATCTCTGCCACACCAGTAACTGCTAAAGATGTGAAGCTCTGCTTCCGGACAACGACAACTCTGCACAGCAACTTGAAACTAGACTACGTCCCTCTGGTTGGCCTCTGCGTGAGTAGGCTAGCTCAGCGCATCCCTCTAGAAGGCACTGTGTTGTCTCTACGTCACCCAGTTGGGACTGCATCAGCCCCTACGTAGCCTCTGTTGGGACTGCGTCCTAATGCTACGTATCCTCTCCAGATCTCTGTCGCTTCAGCCGCTCTCTACAACACAAATTTCTTTAGCCGATTTTGCAGGAGTACAAAGCCCCCTTCCACTCTTCCAACTGATCCAAACGAAAGAAAAGCCTACATTGCTAATGCCAAAGCTTTAAATTCCATCACTAGTGGAATCACCGATTCTGAATTCACAAAAGTCATGAATTGTGACTCGGCCAAAGAAGTATGGGATAAGTTTGTTGCCCTATATGATGGGGACTCCAAGGTTAAGAAGGCAACGCTTCAAACCTATAGAAGACAATTTGAGAGTCTGAAAATGGATGATGAAGAAGATATTGCATCATACTTCCTCTGAGTAGCTGAAGTGGTTAACTCTCTTAAAGGGCTAGGATAAAATATTGAAGAAAGCACTATTGTTCAAAAAATCCTAAGGTCTCTTCCTAACATATTTGACTCCAAAATAAGTGCCATAGAAGAAATGAAGGATCTACATACACTCAAGATGGATGAACTTCATGGAATCCTCATTGCTTATGAAATGAGAAAAGGAATTCCAAATTCCAAAGAAGCAGCATTCAAAGCCTCAAAATCAACAAAACGAGGAAAAGGATGGAATAACAACAGTGATGACTCCGATACTGAAACTGAAATAGCTCAATTTGTATGAAGACTAAAGAAGGGATCAAAGCTAAAAGGTAAGTACCCTCTTATTTGTTTCAAATGTGGTAGAATAGGTCATTATGCTGCAAAATGTCCTCATCAACATGATAGTGATGATGAAGAGGATTCTAAAAGGATGGCATACAAAAAGAAAGAGTTTAATAAGAAAAACTTCTTCTCCAAACAAGATGAGTCCGATGAAGATGAATTTGTAGTCATCAAGAAGAAATCATCTACAAATTTCCCTCATCACAATAGAGGAGAAGATTCATCAGATGAAGAAAATGACTATGTTGGAAGCAAAGGAGCGTTACTCATGGCATTCACAAATGATGATGATTCAAAACTAGAAGGCGAAGGAAATATGGAACAATTACTGATAAGTGCCATTGAAGAGAATGAGAATTTACGAAAGAAGATCGTTTCTCTCAAAATAGAAAAAGAGGAAGCAAAAAGAAGGGAAGACTTCTTGAACAATAAGCTAAAAGAAAAGGAAGATATCTGTGAAAAACGTGAAGCTGAAATAGTATCTCCAAGGAAGGAGTTGGAGCAAGTCAAAAGGAGTTGGCAAAGCTCTCAAACACTTGATAACATCCTTAATAGTCAAAAACCTCAATATGACAAATCTGGGATTGGTTTCAAAGGAGAATCATCAAGTACTAAGGAGAATACAAGGAGTTATGCCAACGTACTCTCTTGCCATCCAAAAGAGGAAAAGATATCTCGCCAAGAACAAAGGCCCATCTCCAACACAAGAAATGAAGGAAGAGCAACTCCAAGGAAGAATGTTGATTCAAGTTATGGTTCTTATAACAGGAACCAAACTATCTTTCATGGGTATTGTTACTACTGTAAAAACTTTGGTCATCAAGCTAAGCATGGCAAGGCTTATAAAAATGAAGCACCAAGATTGAAAGATCAAACAAACAAACTACGTGATCCTAAAGAACAAGGACAAATCAAGACTTACAATTCTTTAGATCCTTTGGCTAAGATTGATCCAACTTGTTTATCATGGAAGAATCATGGTCATAATGAGCAAAATTGCCTACTCAAAAAGGAGGAAGCTAAAAAGGTGAATCTCAATACAGATAAATGTGGCCTAGCTCTATGTGCTCATAGTGATGAGAATCATTGGTTCGTGGATAGTGGATGCTCAAGACATATGATAGGTGACCAAAATAAGTTTGTCTCATTAAACAAAAAGAACGGAAATGTATCTTTTGGAAGTGGATCTGCTAAGATCACTGGAAAAGGAACAGTTACTCTCATTAATGGACAAGGAAAGGCTGAAAATACGTTGCTAGTTGAGGGGCTCAAACACAATCTCTTAAGTGTTAGCAAAAATTTTGATCAAGGACATAATGTTGTCTTTAATACTAAAAGTTGTGAAATAAGAGACTCATCCTCGGGAGAACTTGTGGCAAAAGGAGTAAGAACACCAGATAACATTTACATTCTAAGAAAGATCCAAGGAGATAAATGTTACTTGAGTCAAACATATGAAAGTTGGTTATGGCACAAGCGATTAGGGCATACAAGTTTTGACAACTTGATCAATATCAGTAAGATTAATGCAGTAAGGGACATTCCTAAGATGTTCAAGCCAGATCAAGTTATATGTGGCCCATGCCAGCATGTAAAGAAAACTAGAACGAGCCACAAAACTAAGGAGTTTTCAACATCAAAACCTCTGGAGAACATTCATGTAGATCTATGTGGGCCAACTAGAACTCCAACTCTTCAAGATCAAAGGTACTTTGCTTTATTTGTTAATGACTATACTAGAAAGATGTGGGTATATTTCATAAAATATAAATCCGAAGCACTTGAATGTTTGAAGAATCTTAAAGCTCTCGTTGAAAATGAGAAAGATTCTAAGATTAAATGTCTTAGAACAGATAGAGGAGGAGAATTCACCTCAAAAGAATTTGATGAATTCTGTAAAGAACATGGAATCAAAAGAGAACTCTCCGCTGTGGGATGACATTTTATACCTTAAATCGATCCCAACTAAGACCAAATAATGAAAAGACTCCTTATGAATTATGGAAAGGAAGACCTGCTACAGTAAAGTATTTTAGGATTTTTGGAAGCAAATGCTTCATAAAAATCAATGATGATTCACCATGAAAATTTGATTCTCAAGTTGACGAAGGAATATTCCTTGGGTATTCCACAAGGAGCAAAGCTTACAAATGTAACAACAATCGTCTACAGAAAATAGTGGAAAGCATTGATGTGAAGATTGATGAAGGCGAAAATTAAGGATCATGAAGTTGAGCCCTTTCTTGAAGAAAGTGAAGAAGAACCTGAAAAAGATGAAGAGCCACAAAGTGAACCTTCACAAACTCCTTCTAAGATCAAATTCCTTCAAAAACATCAACCGGAAGAACAAATTATTGGGAATATAGATGAAGGAATCCAAACTCGAAGAAGGATGACAAACACTCCAAGAAAAGATGATGTTTCTCTCTTATGATTAATAGAACCTGAAATTTTTTCTCAAGCAAGTAAAGATCCTCATTGGATAAAGGCCATGGAAGAAGAAATGTCTCATTGAAAACAATGAGACTTGGAAGCCGGTACCTCGCCCACAAGATAAAAATATAATTGGAACAAAATGGGTATTCAAAAACAAGATGAATGAGGATGGACAATTATCAGAAATAAATCCAAACTTGTTTGCAAAGGATATTCGCAAACTGAAGGAATTGACTTCGAAGAAACCTTTGCACCAATAGCTCGATTGGAAGCCATAAGAATGTTTTTGGCATTTACTTGCTCAAAAGGATTCAAGGTTTATCAAATGGATGTAAAATCATCATTTCTGAATGGAGATCTCAAGGAAGAAGTTTACATGGAGCAACCGGAAGGACTTGATCTTGTCGAAGGGAAAGACTTTGTATTCAAGCTGAAAAAGGCCTTGTATGGATTAAAACAAGCCCCTCGAGCATGGTATGCAAAGTTGGATTACTATCTACAACAAGAAGGTTTCAAAAAGGGAGTAGCAGGTAGTAATCTCTACATGAAGATGGACAAGGAAAAACTTCTGATCACTCTTGTATACGTTGATGATCTAATCTTTGCTAGCAATGATGATGAGATGAGCCATGAATTTGCTCTAAATATGTCCAATAGATTCGAAATGTCAATGATTGGTGAGTTGTCTTACTTTCTTGGGCTACAAATATCTCAAACCTCTGCAGGCATGTTTATATCTCAAGCAAAATATCTTAAAGACATGCTCAAAAGATATGGGATGGAAGATTGTGCACCTATGAGCACACCGATGACCACAGATTGTAAATTAAGTAAAGATGATGATACCCCTCTCATAGATGCGACTCTTTATAGGTCAATAATCGGAGCTCTCCTATACTTAACTACTACAAGACCAGATATTATGCAAGCAGTGAGAATGGTAGAAAGATTTCAGTCAAGTCCTAAACAATCCCATCTAGCAGCTGTGAAGAGAATTCTCAGATATCTGAAAGGAACAGCTGATTTTGGTCTTTGGTATCCTAAGAGTTCAACTCTTATTGTGACAGCTTACTCTGATGCGGATTGGGCCGGAAGCGTGGATGATCGAAAAAGTAGCAGTGGAAATGCATTCTTTATGGGAGATTGTCTTGTATCTTGGCTCAGCAAAAAGCAATCATCTATATCTCTTTCTGCAGCTGAAGCCGAATATATAGTTGTTGCTGATTGTTGTACACAAATTCTATGGATGAAGGAAGCCTTGAAGGATGTCAACATAGAAACTAAGCAACCAATCACTATTTTTTGTGACAACACTAGCGCCATCAATCTTTCAAAGAATCCAGTGATGCACTCAAAGACCAAACATATTCCAATCAAATACCACTTTCTCCGTGAACAAGTTGTTGAACGAAATGTCAAGTTGGAATATGTCAATACAAAAGAGAAAATTGCAGATATCTTTACAAAACCCCTTCCATGAGAAGCATTTGAGTATCTTCGACAAAAGATGGGGGTCATTTCTCTTGCATCACATTAAATCAAGCAGCATCTCAGGAGGAACAGCATGATAGGGGGAGCAACATGACAGGGGGAGCACATTGGCACCCCATTGCCATTGATGTCTAAGGAAGAGAGAAGAAAAATATTGCCATCCAATGACAAAGGGGGAGATTGTTAATCTAAGTTGTCATTGATGACAATAAGATACTTGATGATGATGAATGATGATGAATGAACATACTTGTTGAAGGACTAGATGATGGATAATGGAAGACTACATGAAGACATATATCACTATGGCATGATAACCTTATGATGAAGAATCAAACCATAAAGAATCCCAAGACATTCTGCCCTACCTCCATTTCTGCACAAATTAATGACCAATCACTTTAAGAATTATTTTTCTCTATCTTGGAGGCATAATTTCTCTATGAAACATTCACCATCATCTAGAGCAGAATTTTTCCTTTCCAATGAGCTATTACTTGGCCCGAAACTCCAAATAGTCTAGGAGAAATTGATTTTTGAAGATTATTTATCCTATTTTTGACACATAGCCGACCTATGCCCTATCCCTAATGTCGACCTCCCTCATAAGGTCATGTCTCACATCCTATGCGTATTAATAAGATCTTAAACCTCATTTTCTCTCAAGCAGTTCAATGATCAAACACAGAAAAGGAGTAGGACAGTCCACAACTAGTGAACTTAAAAGAGAGGGAGCATTTAATAAAGGAAAAAGAGACTATGGATGGGTCTAGAATATTTCTGGGATGTTTGATAACTAAAGTAGCTACAGGAAGTCTAACCTACACGCAACATACCACTATGATCACCTTCGGAACTGCTTCAACTGTAACATACTTCGGACCTGCTTTAGCTGTAACATACTTCCAACCCTGTGATCCCCCTCAGGACTATTTGTTGTAGCTTTTCCTCGAACATGTGGTCTCAACAGTCGACACAAGTGAATACTCCACAGACTTGTGTTATCTTGCTTGCCCTCAGATCTATGGAAGGATAACTGTGGCTCATACCTACAGTCACTCTCGAAACTGTGCACCTTTATTGTGGTTCAAGTATAAAGGATTGTCCCAGGTATAAAAGACTGCCTCAAGCTCGAGTTTATAAAGAAATGTCTCCACCTCAAGCTTAGACCTTCTACACTGCGGTTTGGACACTATTACAAGGCAGTCACACTTCAGACATTCAGACAGGTGACAGAATAAAGCTCGAGATAATTGGAAGAAGATTGGATTACTTGCAGGCTCAGTCTTAGACATCATCATACCTTCGAATCTGTGATTTGGTGCAGCATGATATTGTTGCTAAAATTCTGATGCAGTAAGGACGTTGGAGAAGCTGTGGTGCAAAAGCCTTGGCATGGTGCAGTACTGAATTCTTGGTGCCTTGGTGTGGTGCAGAAATCCTGGTGCAGTGTTGAAGTCTTGGTGCAAGAACATTGGTGCAGAATTGATGAAGAAGTGTGGTTTAGAATAGCTGGTGCAGTTTGGTGCAGATTGGTGCAATAGAGCATCTTTGAATCAATCATCTGATAACGAAGCAAAGAAGGATTGGTGTCCATGGAGTAGGAGCTCCTAAACACAGGGTTGGTGCCTTGAGAAGATAGGGTCGAAGCCCTAGAGGTCGGAGCTTCATCAAAGTCCAAGTTGGTGCTTGTCAACAGGTTGGAGCCTGAAGCATAAAGGGTTGGTGCCCTCACATAATTATTGTACTCAATTATTTGAAAAAGGATTGAAGCTCTACTTGATCCTTAATAATAATATTACTATATACTTCTTTGTTTTAATTGTGAAGAATCTAACTGGTAAAAAATAACAATTGAAAAGAAATATTGATTCACCCCCCTCTCAGTATTTCCAATAGAAATGAGGTTTTTTTGGCTCCCATTGTCGACAACGAACTGCAGTGAAGAACCCTTCACCCACATCTGTGAGTGGAAGAGGCACTCCCCCTCCTCTAGATCTTTGGGCTCATCCTTCTAGATCTTGGTGGTGACAACGGTGGCACTGGGCTCTGCATCAATAATCTGCTTCCCTTTGTCATTCCCCTTGTCGAGTTCTGACTCAAAGTCGAACATGCATTGATTTGGAAGACTTCAGCTCGACCACCAATGACTGCTTGACTCAACACAATTCGTGTTGTGAGTGGGGCTCTTATGGAACTCACACCACTTTCCCGTGTCCTTTGTCTTCGTGGTGTTGTTCTTAACTCGTGGCTTCGACAAGTTGTCCAGGGTCGCCCCCCCTTGGCTTTGTCCTTTGTTCTCTAGTTTGGGGGCGCCTTGATACGCAGATCCAAAGTCTCGCTTCTTCTATTAATAGGCAGCACCGAGCGAGGAGATGTCCAAGAACTCATTTTCATCCTGGATGTACTTATGTAAACAACCACGGTACTTGAGTACCAAATTCCATTCAGAATCCTTGATACCCAACTTCGTGCGAAGGGCATGAAAACCATTTGTGAACTCCAACGCATCTTGATTCCTTTCGTGCCATAGTGTGGTCCACTTTATGTATTTATCCTCATTGCTCCCGACAGGGTAATATTTTTCCTTGATGGCATCTCGAAAAGAATTCCAAGTGGGTGTGACTAAAAATAGTGAGGATTCCCTCTTGTCCTTTTGCTCACAGTAGGTATCCCACAAGTCCTTGACATGGGGGCGGCTTTAAAGAGTGAAAAAGTAATCTTTTCCCTATTGGAAAAGTCATGAACCAAAAAATATCCTTCCAACATATTTAACCACCTATCTACGGCGTCTGCATCTATCTGGCCTTCAAATATGGCAATGTCAAAATTAACTTGTACCTTAAAAGGAGTGGCGCCTCCAGAGTGGCTGCTGGATGAATATGCGTCGCCTGTGGGTAGTCGTTGAAGGATCTGGGCAAAGTTATCCATCATCGCGTTCCTTTGTTTCTCAAGGGCCTCCTCAAGCAATATTTTGAAAGTATCTCCTGTTCCCTCGTCTTTCTTTTCTTTTGCCATGGGAGGTGGTCAGGGTTTGAGAGGTTGATCTTGCAAAGGTTCAACTAGTTCAAGCCCTAACACCTTATACCCTAACCTCGTTGAGGACATGCAAATAAAAACAAAGAAAAAGCAGACCACTCTGATAACACTGATCTGGACTTATGCAGGAACGCAACAGAATACAGATATAAACATAAACACAGAGATGCAACAGAAATAACACTTCATTTCATTAATATCAAAGAACTGAAATATGCTTACATACAAAATGAAAATAAACTAGCTCGGGCAATGGCAGCTTATCTCTAAGAAGAGATGCGACGGCTACATGCCTCTGAACTGTGTTACAATGAGGCTCAAGGGCTTTTTTATTATTGAACAACAAGGGAAAACCTTAAACAACCAAAACCCTAACCCCTGGAGATGGAATGCCAAGAGTTTGTGGGCCCCATTGGGGTTAGTTGGGAAGTCAACTTCCAGAGGTCGCAACTTAGTCATATTATCTTTGTTTGGCGCGTATGATACCTTGTTGGAAAGATCTCTCCGAGTACTACAAGATTTGCCACAAGCCCCTATCTAGGGCTATGGTCCTTCTGCGGACCTCAAAAAACATCGTTTAGGGGGTCAAAACTGCTCCGAAAGTTCAAGACCCGAAAAACTGCTAAAAATAGTAAATGTTGCTATAAACAAGGAAACTGATGAAACCGACTAGAGGTCTAAGTGGAATAAGCGGGTGGCCACCAATATCCACCTAGATCAGGGTTGAAGTTGTTTGACTTGAAGTGACTCTTGAAGTTTGGTTAATCATTTTGGAAAGCTAACTTGGTGGAGAGAGGAAGGTCTTTTGGTCCGATCTAAGGTCTTGGATTGTCTCAATTTGATTTGAATCTACTAGTGGAAGAGTTTGACTGAGTTTTCCCCTACATAGGGGTTTTAGCCCTGGCTAATTGTATATATCTGGCGTCATTGATCTTCATGCTTTTGATTTGATGATTGCTTGATGAGAAGAAGATAAAAGAACATAAAGGAATTTAATAAGAATAAAAGAATATCACAAGTAATTGTCAACAGAAGAAAATCTTTCTACCTTTTTGATTTTCTAACACCTCCTCATAATTTGAAGATTTAGCTTCACCCTTTCTGAAGAGAATATCCAAAACGACAAAATAGATTCTCTTATGGCGACTCCTGAATCAAATCCTACTAGGTCCCCTGTAGTTCTCCAGACAATACCATAGCATCAAGAAAGAGGAAGACAACCAAGAAGATCATTGAAGCATCTACATCTCCCATAAATCCTTTAGTCCAACTCTTTGCAGATAATACCACCCCTTTCACCATAGATAGGCCATGGCTTGTAGTTGCATTCATGCCCTTGGAATTGAGCAAACCCCCTAATGCTTTGCATCCATTACCTAAGAAGTATTACGAGTGGTTGCCCAAATTCAATAGTACTGATGCCACCATTGCAGAGAAACATATTCATGAGTTTAATGGGCCCTGAGCGCAAAGTTAATAATGGAGGGAGATGTAGTAATGATGTTGTTTGCTTTACCTTTGATGGAAATGCTAGGGATTGGTACCTTAGTTTGAACCAAGGTAGGATTCCTGATTGGGATACCTTTTATGAAGCATTCAAGAAAAGATGTGCTACAGCTTTGGATGGGTGTATCCTTCCTAGGAAATTCCTTCAAGCCACTAAGACCGAGAAAGAATATATGAAGGAATATACTCAAAGGTTTGAAAACCTCCTTAAAGAGATCCCCAAGAGATATAAGCCTACTAATGATGCCATCCTTGATAGGTATTGTTGGTTCTTAAGAGACAATCCCTTAGTTGTGAAAACGAATCAGTGCTTAATATATTTTAACAATATTTTACAAAAACAATCTTTATCATCTGTTCTTTGTTCTATTCCTTTGGAAATTAGTTTTAAAACCCTTAATGCCCTGGAGTAAATAAAAGATTACACAATGGCTTTAATTGCTGAAAGGTGAATGAATAAGAAGAACTGTAAGGATGCTTAAGATAATATGTTGTAAACACAGGATCTATTAACATAAGTTTCAGAGAGAATTTATGAATAGAAAGGAGTTGGAGTGAAGGAGCGTGTTTAAGGATATTTAACTCTTGCTTACAAATGTAATTCAGAGACCTACAGCGTCATTACTTCATTTCATTCATTAGAAGAAATAACACAAGATGACACAGGAAAAATAAACCACCATCAACAATTGTAGGAAACTTGAGACTTATTTCATTAACTCTTCAAATAAATAAGTACAAAAATATAGTCTTCCAGAGTTACCAAAACTCTGAACCCTTCTTCTTTTTTGTCTTTCTTAAATACATTCAAAAGAAGTTTGTAACTACCAAAACTTCTTAAAACTACCTAAACTACTTGTTTCTTCTATCAACTACTTTCATTACAATCGAGGGTAACATTATAACCTCGTTCTAAAATAAAAAGAAAATACAATAATAGATAGAAAGATTATGATGTCTTTTGAGTATCCTTTGTTGTTGATGTGGTTCTCTTTAATGCTGATGTGGTTCCCTTCGCTGCTGATGTGGTCTTCTGAGTATCATCTGCTGTTGATGTGTCTTCAGGAAGATTGGTCATCCATTTTCTACACTTTTTCCAAAGTTCAACATTTGTCCTCGGAGCATTAACTAACTTATGATGTTCCAATCTAAAAGCAGTGATCTTGGTGTAAGTAGGCTTGCCCAGAAATAGAGTCTTGACCATCCATAGCAACTGAATATATTTATGCAGGAAATTGACAATTGTTGTTCCTTTTAAAACTGTAGTCTTCTCATGAGTATTGTCAATTTTACTTTTTGCATCCACCAACAGAGTTTCATATGTTTCCCAGGACAATAAATTACCTTGCAGATCCCAGCAAGATGGCAATCCTGCCTTGGTTCTTTTATCAAACATAGTGTTGAAGTTATCTACTGCTTGCTTGATCTTTGTCAACTTCTTTTCTGCTGACTTTCTGTGTGCATTCTTCACTATCACCTTGTTCCTCTTCTTCAAAATCAACATTCTTTTCTCTACCTTGTTTATTCACCTTCTCAAAAATAATAGGAGTTTTAATACTGGTAATGCCAGTACCTGCAAAACCCTTATTAGCCAGCTTTTCAATTTCAGGCTTACTATCATGAGTAAAATCAGAGTAACCATTCTCAACCCTTCTTTTGGAAATCACCTGATGTGGATCATAGGCCCACTTTTCACCTAGCAATAGATGCATGTCTTCTAGCATTTGGCTTGCTTCTTTTGCAGCTTGCCTCATATTCACTATGAAAGGTCCAACAGTCATAGGGCAATTTAAACAAATGTCCTTTCTTCATTGGCACAAAGTGGATCTGGTCCACATTCAAACTCTGACTAATAAATTCTAAGGCAAACATCCTCATAGGGACAAAAGTAGGCAATCTATAAGGTTCAACCCCAACACCATATAATCTAATTTCTAAATAATCTTCAAAAACAAACCAGTGTCCATATTTGCAACTATTACTGAGTTGAAGGAATTCCTGAGCCTTAGGCAGAAAACATGGGGGAGTAGTCCCATTCAAAATGGTATAGGCAATTGGCAAGTAGTAAGTAGCAAAATCAAATAACCCCCCATCACTAGGTTCAATCCTTATCAGGTCAGTCCAAAACACTACTAACTGTCTTTTCTTATTTGAATCCATAATGTTCAACCCCAAATTCAAAAACTCTTCTGCATTTTGATACATGAACAAATAAGTAACAATTGAGGAAAACTTGAAAGAACCTGTGAGAGTCAAGCTCATGAATTGAGAATTAATATTCTCATGCCAAAAAGATGGGATGCCCAGCACTACTTTAGGTTTCATAATCAAAGCAAACAATCCAAGCACTAACTTGTCAATCTGAGAAGCATCTTCCTTTCTAAGAATTTTAGATAGAAATTGTAACACAGGCTTGAAATCTGCATCAAAAAATTCCAAGGAAAATACCTTTTCATCTCAAGAAAACCTCCCTTGTTCTGGCTTCAGAAAAAATAAAATTTGTGTGTAATCTTGCCCTGCAAGATTGTCATAATGTGTTGTCAATGACCCTTCAGTAAAACTAAAATATGACTCGGACTCTGGGTAACAGAAAGCTTGACGAAATGATAGGGATGAAACTTGGAAGACACTCTCTTTCAAGTGGTTCATTACAAAACACTTGTTGGGGTATAATGTTGATGCTAGCCAGTGTATGAATTCTGGGACAAGATGGGTTTTTGGGACACATGCAGACAAGACTCCAAACCTGACCATGGCTATGAAGACAGGGGAATTGTGTTGGTTAAGAATGACTTGTTGGTACAAAGGAAAATGTTCTCCTGTGCAAGGGGTGTCCATTATGTCCTGCTCTGTATCCATGAAAGGAATGTGACTAGAAGAACCGGACAAGGATGACTCGGCCATGTTTACACTTGGGATGATGACTGAACGTACTCAAAATCGAGGAGCAAGGTGATTAGGATGACTAGGACAATTTAAACTAAAACTTGGAGGTGAAAAAAACGGGGTTTTGACTTGGTATTTATAGGCAGAGCAGGAATTTGGGGGGAAAATGACAAATAAATGCATGAAAACACAGGTACGGGACATGACAGGGATAGTGAGCCGGCTCGCTTGCTGACGTCTCTTGCTGCCTACGTCACCGCGGGGGCACTCCTGGGTACGGCAAGCTCTTCGGAGGTGGGCCACCGCAGTGAATGTGGGTCATTGATTTGAGTCAACAAGCCTACATCATGGTCAACTGCGGAGGCACCCCATAATTTATCTATCGGGCTATTTGTGCCAACCGGTTTCTCCTGATCAATTCTCAACTGAGATTCTTTCAATCCCACCCGATGAGTTGCACGTCCTTTAAAAGGAATGGCCAAACCTTACACATCTTCCAAAAACATAATGTTAATGTTTTAACATATAAATTATTTTCAGCATATGGAATTTTTTGTTCATTTTTCTTTTTAACAAACATTATATAGTTTTTTTTTGAGATACATTTAAAAATGAAATTGTAAATGAGCCACAACATCTAGCTCCACCTGGGGATAGTGCTTTTTGCCACGAAAGCATTAAAAACTGCAGATTAGTGCCTTCACCTCGGGCATGGAGTCAAATATTGCTTTGGTGACATATGAACAATGGGCAATCTGGTATTTACAATGGTGGAATACTTGACTTTTAGTGCTGAAAATAGTGTTTCAAATACTGCCCATTCACAGGCAGCTACAGAGATTCTCCATCCAAATTCTCCAAGATGAAAGTATTGTTAAATCTCGCTTCAGTGATTCTGTATGGTCCATACCAGAGGGGGTCAAATTTACCATGTTTTCCCTTATCCTCCCTTCTGGTATCCCACCTCAGTACTAAGTCTCCTGCTTGAAAGATAATTTCCTTTGCCTTCCTGTCAAAAATGGTTTTCATCTTTCTCTGATAAGTAATTAAATTGTCTCTAACTTTGTCTCTATTTTCACTTAACTCAATTACCTTATTAATTCTTCTAACCAGAGCATTGGGTTCTTCCTAAGCTTCCTAAATAAAAGCAATCACAGGTTTGGCCAATTGATTAGGAAACAATGCCTGTGTTCCATATACCAATTCAAAAGGTGATCTGCCAGTGGAACTTATAGTAGTAACCCGAACTGTCCAAAGAGCAAACTTTAGTTTTGAGTCCCAATCTTTTTGATTTTCAGTGATTGTTTTCTTCAAGATTCTAACCAATGTTTTGTTAGAGGACTCTGCCAACCCATTCCCTTGCGGATGGTAGGTTGTAGAATGAGACAAAACTACATTATATTTTGACAGAAATCAATAAAGCGAGCAAAATTGAATACCTGAGCATTATCTATCACAATCTTAACCGGACAACCGAACCTACTCAAGATATTCTCCTCCAAGAACTTCATCACCACTTGGTCATTTGCTTTCTTTGTGGGTATTGCTTCAACCCACTTTGTGAAGTAGTCAGTGGCTGTTAGAATCCATTTGAACTGTCCACTTGATGGTGGATTGATTTCTCCAATAAAATCCAATCCCCACTGTCTAAAAGGTTCTTCTAATCTGCAAACAATTGGCATTTCTGACAACCTCTGACCAGTCTGTGTACATCTGCAAACAATGTGGGCCAATAAAAACCTGATTTGAAGATCTTATGTGCTGTAACCTTCCAACTGTAATGACCCCCACACAGATTTTCATGGTACTCTTTGGTAATTTCAATGGACTCTCCTTCAGTTAAACACAGTAGTAAGATACTAGCAGGATCTTTCCAGTTCTACTATGACATATGGCTGAGACTTAAGCTTGAGGGCTCTGTACTTTGTCCTATGCAGTGTAGTTGGACAAGAGAAAAAACATAGATAGTGAACAATATCTTTGTACCAATCTAAACATAAATATTTGTATTGAATCTTCATACCTAATTTGGGCTTATTTTTATCTTCTTCATTGACAACTTTATCCACTGGTGCTAACAGATTGATTCCCAATGCTTAAAAATTTGTTTCTGTTAACATCTTTGCCAAACCTTGTCCTTTGATTAGTTTTGTAGGTTTAATGTCCAGATCATATTCCTGAATTTTTGTTATCCACTTCCCTCTCTTCCCTTCTATATCACTCTGAATCAGTACATCATTGACAGTAGCATTAGGGACATATGCAGTGAATTGAGATTGCAATACATGAGTTCTAAAGGCTTTGAGTGCTTTAACCAATGCATATACTTGCTTTTCAAGAATATTATATTTGAGCTTAGCATCTCTGAGAACTTTGTTGAAGAATGCCACTAGCTATTCTCAATTCTCCTCATTTTTCTGAAATAACGCAGCAACAATAGTAGAGGGGGAAGAAAATGAAAATATCTGAAACACCTTCTGATAATCAATTCCGATAAGAACAGGAGCTGTTTGGAGAGCTTCCTTTATTCTAGCAAATGATTCTCTTGCTTCCTTAGTCCATTGCACTTCTGCCTCTTTCTTCAACATATTGGTTACGTTTCTAACAATCTCTGCATAATTTGATATAAATATTCTTAGAAAATTAATCTTTCCCAAAAATTTCTAAATATCCTTCTTGCTTCTGGACAAAGGAATTTTATGGATTGCTTCTACTCTTGTTGGATCAATTTTTACCCCTTGTTTGGAAACTATGTGGCCCAATAGTTTACCTTCTTCCAAGGCAAATAAAGACATTTTGGGGTTGAGTGACAAACCAAATTTTCTGCACTTTTCAAAATTTCATTGCAAATGTTCTAAATGTTCATCATCTAATCCCAAAAAAACAGTGATATCATCCAAATATATAACCACATACTTATCTCCAACATATATTATGTCCATGGCCCTTTGAAAGGTTGCACCTGCATTCATTAGCCCAAATGGCATTCTAGCATACATGAAAGTACCCCATGGGGTTGTGAATGTTATCTTTTTCTGATCTTCTTTGTCTACTGCCACCTGATTATACCCAGAGAATCCATCAACCATGGACATTCTATAAGCTCTTGTCACTTTTTGTAAAACATAATCCATTTTGGGTAAAAGATAATTATCCTTCAGAGATGCTCTGTTCATATTCCTAAAATCCACACACAATCTTATCTCTCCATTTTTCTTCCTCACAGGAACCAGATTAGAAACCCAATCAGAATATCTGAGGGGAACTATGATCTTTGCTTCGAGTAACTTCTTTACTTCTTTTTCAATGGGAGACAATAATAATGGATTTATTTGTCCAAGCTTCTTCCTATGAGGTTTGACTCCTTCTTTCAATGGGATCTTGTGTTGAATGATATCTTTATCATATGTTTTCAGATCTTCATATGACCAAGCAAATACATCTATGTATTTCTTAAAAAGATCAATGTACTTTTCCTTATAATTTTTGGGAACACCTTTGAATAACTTCACCATTTTTAGTTCCTGCTGAGTTCCCAGATTACAATCCTGCAATTCCTCCTCCTAGTGAGTTTTCTTTGAATCAACAGCAACGTCATTTGAATCAAAAAGCCTCTCAAGAGGAACCAAAACTTTAGGCAGCACATTATCATTCAATTGAACAATCTTCTGATTAGCTATTGACTGCTTGATATGTCTTACCTCTGTTTTCTGCTCTGTTTGTTCTTCATCCTGATCTATTTCAGCATTTTCAAAATTTCCAATCATTGTCAAAAGTTGATTTATCTGCTCATCATCTTCAAACACCTGCCAATCTTTTACAATATCTGGGACAAAAGGGCGGTGTCTAATCTCTATCTCATACCATAGCTTTGGATTAATTGGAGGCTTGAAGGTGCTGGCTGCAACTACTAATGAATCAGCCAATCTATTCTCATCCCTTGGAATAAATTGAATATTAAAGGCTTCAAAATAATTCTCAATCATATCCCAAACTTCATTCCTATATGATCTCAATCTTGGATGTTTAGTTTGAAAATGATTTTTGATCTGTCTTATAATCAATTCAGAATCACCAAAAATTGAAATACACTGAATTCCCATCTGCTTTGCAGTTTGAAGGCTAAAGATCAAGGCCTCATACTCAGCAACATTATTTGTTGAATCAAACTCTAATTTGAAAGAAAAAGGCAAGAGATTACCTTCTGGTGATATTAATAAAAATCCAGCTCCTGTGCCTTCCTTGGAATAGGCACCATCAAAATAGCATTTCCAAATATTTCTTTGGTGCCGCTCACTATTTACAACTGCTAAAGAGAGTTGCTTCTCTGTGTCTTCAACAAATTCTGCATCTTCATGCAGCATGAAACATGAAAGATCTTCCTTTTCCTAACTATAAATAGGGAAGTTACCTGGACCCTTTTTGTTCTCTGTACAACCTCCTTTCTTCCCCATTAAAGACAGGAATGATAGCATAAGTAAAAACTAGCTTGAGAACACCTCCCAACTTTACTCCCCAAGATCTTGACAGAAGCATCCCAAACCTAGCTGGAATGTCAGCAACAACTACATCCATAACAATGCTCTTTGTTGCAATCTGTGCCAAAGAAACTACCATGTCTTTAATTACCCCAACACATTTTACCTTCTTGGAGTCGAATGAATACAAATCCCTAGAAGGCCTAGTGATTTGCAGATTTAATTCCGTCATGACAGACAATGGCATAAGATTATGGGAAGCTCCTGAATCCAGCATATAGTTACGGGGAATAAAATCATGAACCAACAAGGAAATATAAAATGGAGGAACAGAAGAATCTACTTCTTCTACATGAGGGCCAAAGGTGACCACTCGCTTCTCTTCCTATAAATTCACATTGTCACTTATATCTTCATTCTGTGTGAGATTAATAAATTCTAAGATTTCTTTCTTGTAGATTGGTGTTTTAGTTAATTCTAAAAGAGGTACCTGAATTTTGACCTTTTCCAACTCCTTTGTTAAACTGAAAACATTAGTTTGTTTAAGATTCTTACCTGAATTTTGACCTTATCCAACTCCTTTGTTAAACTGAAGACATTAGTTTGTTTAACATTCTTTTCAGGTTCTTCTTCACTCCTAGAATTTGAAACATGTTCAGGTACAAAAACAACTTTCTCCAAAATATTAGTATTATCTGATTTGTTCTGGGAAGATTCACCCTGTTGCATTTCTATTCTGTTAACTGAATTTTCAGGTAGCTTCCCATTATTCACTTGCTTTACAGGGTCTTGTTGTTGTGGAGTCACCATCGGAGGAGGGGCAGAATCTTATTGTTCACCCTCACTGTCTTGCACCCTAGATCTCTTCCTTGATCTCAGATTATACTTCTCATGTAACTCAGCCTACATGAAATATGTGAATTGTTTACAATCATTCACTTCATCTTCATCAAAAGACACTTCAACCTCAGCATATTCTTCTTCACAATTATCTTCTTCATCATCCTCTCTAATATACACAGCAGATATTTGATCTTCTTGTCCCTTTTGGTCATCTTCTGCAGATTCTCCATTGTTAATCGAGGTTGTCATTGATGTCAATATGGCATTGTTGAAGATGGAAAATATATTCTTGTGATGTTTTGATGTTGCCCTAATCTTTTGATGAAACCCTAGCCCTAATCTTGGATGCCCTAATTCTTCATGGAACCCTTATTCCTTGATGAAACCCTTAACCTTAAGCTTGGAAAACCCTAGATTCTATGTGAAACCCTAGTTGAAACAATCATTGAATAACCCTTTTATGATGTTGCCCTAAACCCTAACTATTTCATCCTAGCATAAAAACCCTAGCCAAACCCTAAGGGTTGTCATAACTTATAGTCTTGGAAATTGACTTAGGAAAAATATTTACAAGTTATAACCAAACTTTGGTGGTCTCCACACACCTATGTCACTATTACATATGGTCCCTACTACAACAATTCCCTTCCTCAATAATTCAACATTAAAATATATCGCAGTGGTCCCTGCGTTCTCTACTCATCCACGTCAGTGTTCATCAAATGAAAAAGGGTGCAGGTTTCAGCAAAACACTTTGTCATTGCTCCTGTCCGAATCAGTTTTTGAATTTTCCTAACTACATGTCGGCTCTCCCACAATCACACTATTTCAATTAAAAAAAAAAACGGGTATACAAACCATACGCTTGGCTATCGATTGGTGTGCAAATCTCTCGTAGATGAAATTTAAAAACAATGGACTTCGGCTTAATGATCATTGACAAATCCACTAAATTGAGAATCGACACATCTTTCTGTCACATGACTGTGAATTAAAAAACAAAAATAAAAATAAATTTTCAACCAATAGGTCGACACAAAAATTGCATGTCGGCTCCCGTATATGACGAAATCGTTTAACACTTGGTATATATATACATGGTAATGAAAACTTCGAAAAGGACATCAGAAAAAAAATACGTATATGCAAAGCACAAGAATCAGATCGTATTTTTGGAGCAGCGTCACAATTTCTGAACAACGTTTTGGAAGGCTTAGATTTGTTTCAGTTCGAACTTGTGACTTTATCTTTCTAAGATTCAGATTGCATTACAGTCATGTTTTATGACCTGTAGCTGCAACAACAAGGCGTGAAGCCTTCTCTCAAGCTCGGAGTACACCACATAATTTTGTAGCTCAGATAAGCAGTGTTCTGTGGGAGCTCGAATTGTGTAGCTCAGACCATCTGTGGCTCGGATAAGTGAATACCTCCTATGGCTCGATACACTGCAATTCATGCACTGACATAACCTCTGTCCAGTGTCAAGATGCCTCTATACTCTCAAACCTGTGTCAAAGAATTTAACTCTCGGATCTGTGACAGTTGTTTATAGAGCTCGGTCTACACATCTTGAACAATGACTTGATCGGTGGAAGTCTGGTCCAATTATAGCTCAAATTTGTGGCACTTGGTTGGGAATTTGGGATCTCTTGTGAGCACTCTATTAGTCATCCTAGTGACAGTGTTTTGGGAATCTTGTGTATAGTGTTTTATGATCCATTAAAGGAAGACTATTGAGATAACTTGTGTCACCCTTGGAGCAGATCTAAAGGCTATCATTGAAGATATTACCAAAGACCTACTGGAGACATCTTATAGCTGGACATTATGAATATATATTGAGAAAGGGATCATTGTCTTGAAGAACTCCTGATGTAGCTTACTGAAGATACCCTTGAACATACATTGGAAAAGATACAGTTTGGGAAAAAAAAAATTTGGAGTAGCCATTGAAGGATCCTTGGAGCAGTTTATGATTGGAGACGATGTTGAAGACATTTTGGTGAGTTATCTTGAAGATTAAATTGAAGACCATAATGCATCATCGATGACATCATGAGGTGACTTGGAGAAATTGTTTGGTTAACATGAAGAGCTGTGGAGACACCTTCATGACCAGACAGGGTTGTCATTGATGGTGTGACGTGGAGACTAAGTGAAGGCATTGCTGAAGATTGTCAGGGCTCGTTGAAGAAGACTTTGGGAGCCATGAAGAATAACCAAAGATATTTTGACGAAGTGAAGTTACAGTTTGGAGCCTCATAGAGACAAGGTCGGTGCCTTGGAAGATAGCGTTGGAGCCCTAAAGGATTAGAGTCCTTAAGAGACCAGGTTGGAGCCTGTACTAGATATAGGGTTGGAGCCCTTGAGGTTGGTGCCTCAAAATTGACAAGTTTGGAGCCTTGGAAAGACCAAGTCGGTGCTTGGCACAATACAGGTTGGAGCCTGGAAGATTGGAGTCTTCATCTAGGGTTGGAGCCCTATATTATTATTGTACTTTACTTATTATAAAGAATAAGTTAATAAAAGTATCTATTCCATCATTGTTCATTTTGTGTTCTAAATATAAGTAATCTAACTGGTAAAATTAACAATTGAAAAGAAATATTGATTCACCCCCCTCTCAGTATTTCCAACAATTGGTATCAGAGCGACAGGTCTCGAGTTCGAAACTCACCCGGCTCGCGTTGGGGGGGGGGATTGTTGGACATTCAGTTCAACACTCCACGTGTGTTTCGCGACATGGACTAACCGCCTCTCGTGAATCCTAACTCTGGCGATTGTAGCGGAGACTAACGCCCGCGAGTTTTGGTCTAACAGCAATTGTGATTCCAAAAAGTGGTATCAGAGCAAATTTTGATATATGGGTGGCAAGAATGGGGAATTTCTTGAAGACTCAAGGAATTGAAGTTTGGAAATCAGTGATTACTAATGACACGATGGACGAAGAATCCAAGGAGTACAATACAAGAGCAATGAAGGCAATTTTGAATGGGTTACCAAATTCTGTGAAGGCCAATTTTGAAAAATGTTCGTCAGCAAAAGTCATATGGGACAAACTTCATGATCTTCACTCAAAAGGAGCGTTGACAATGATCTCTAGTCAAGAAGATGATGGAAAACAAGAAAGAAGTCCAAAATTCGTTAAGGAATCTGAAGATAAGAGAGATGACAACAAGGCTAAAGAAGACCTAGAAGATGAAGAGAACAAAGAAGCTTTGAAGAAGATCTCCTGAATAAACTTATGGCTTCCATGGAAGAGATTAACAGTTTGAAAAAGGAAAATGAGGAACTTAAGAAGAAAACGCAAGATGGTAACCGAGACAAGACGAGGAAGGAAGTTGACTTTGTCAAGCTTCAAGTACAAGAAAGAGATGAGGAGATCGCCAAACTTAAAGAGGAATTTCATCAAAACAAAAGAAAGCATCATGAAGAAGTCATATCTATGACAAATCAATTGGATAAGGGAAAGAAAAGGGAAGAAACTGTGTCAAGCCACCTTGAACAAAGACTTGAGAGCTTGAACAATCTTGAAGCAGAGATTGGTCAATATAAG
Source organism: Pinus albicaulis (assembly GCA_034641835.2). Classification (NCBI taxonomy): domain Eukaryota; kingdom Viridiplantae; phylum Streptophyta; class Pinopsida; order Pinales; family Pinaceae; genus Pinus; species Pinus albicaulis. The sequence goes on along the minus strand of CM076579.1, from coordinate 1,688,491,563 downwards.
GAAGAGGTCTCCTCTCTTAGATCTCAACTAGAAGAAGCAAGGAAACAAGCGCAAGGAGCTGAGAAGGTGATGGAAACTTTGGCATTCATAGAAGGACAACTTAATGAAGCAAAAAAGGAGAGAAACACCATGATATGCCAACTAGACAAGACCTCTCTTAGATCTCAACTAGAAGAAGCAAAGCGCAAGGAGCTGAGAAGGTGATGGAAACTTTGGCATTCATAGAAGGACAACTTAATGAAGCAAAAAGGAAAGAAACACCATGATATGCCAACTAGACAAAAAGGATGAAGAAAACTTGAAACTAAAATCAAACATCAATCTTCTCAAGGCCGAAACATGTGAAGCTACAAGAATAAAAGAAGAAATGGAGAGCAGTCTAGCAAAGGAGAATGAAGAAGTCTTCATAATGAAATCCAATATCATCTCCCTAAAAATTGAAGCACACGAAGCAACAAGGATGATGGAAGAAATGAAGAAGCAACTAGTCATGAAAGATGAAGATTGTGAAAAGTTGAAAGGACAAATTGCCTCTCTTAAAAAGGAAGTTGACTTGCTGAATAAGAACTTGAAGAGTTCTCAAACCCTAGATGAAATCCTAAGTCATCAAAGATCCCCCTTGATAAATCAGGTCTTGGTTATTCAGGTGAACCCTCAAACAAAAGTGATGGAAACCCTAATGCTTCTAACAACAAGGGTGTGGAAAAGCTTGGAAGAAATATTGATGCCCCCAGTTCCAAAAAAAGCATGAGTCAAGATGACATTGGAAGAAACCCTACTTCAAGAAAGTATGTTGATGGTGTCAAGGATGCAAGAGGTAATGGATATCATCAGAGGATCCCAAGGCAGAACGACTTTGGAAGAACAAGAATTATAACATCAAGGCAATCTCCATCCTTGTTAAATTTGGACAACTAGGTCCAAACTCCATGTTATGATGCTCAGATTAAGAGGCTAATATTTTTGTTGGATTCCTCTTTCGGAGAGGTGTAAAATCCATATATAATATGTCTTAATCCGATGAACAGAACATTTATTTTGAATTTATTATTCATAATAAATTATATGTGCAGGTCGGCCTTAAGGTTTCACACCCCCAGCAGATGTGTCACACACCCCAATGATGGATATAAATATAGGCAAAGTTGGAGAGCATTTCATCACAACACAACTCACATCTTCTTCTCTCATCTGAGATAGTACGAGCTCCTTGGAGGACGAGTTCAGCCCACACGTGTGAAGGAGAAGAAGGATGAATTTCTGTACGGCTGAGCTGAAGGACGAGTTGCTGCAGCTAGGGTTTTGCAGAAGGTTTGACCAGCGTTGACTTTGGTCAACGCATGGTCCAATTGGGCTGAAATTTGGTGAGAAGTTCGATTTTGGAAGGCCGTACTGTTTGGCACAGAAATCGAGGTCAAAGGGTTGACCAATCTGCTGCTGCATTGACTTTTAGCTTGCTGCCCTGCGTTGACTTTTTCAGGACAACGTTGACTTTTTTGGAGTTGACTTAGGTTGACTCGTTTGCTGATTGGAGGACTGTTGTGACACATTCTGGGTTGGCTGACCAAGGAGACTTTGCTGGTTGAAGCATCCTGTTGACCGCCGTAACGCACCACCACATTTTTTCTGTTTCTGATTTGTCTTCTATAAGATCCACTTATATGTTCTATCTGCATTTTACTTAACTATTTGTATGATTGCTGTGAGAAAAGTAAAGTTGCTCCAAGCATAGAACATCTACTAAAATTTACATGGTATCAGAGCTGAGGTGAAGACAAACTCTATCGTTAGCAATCACCACCGGAAGAAATGGGTTCCACTAGTCTTGAATTCAAGGAGAATGAATAAGCTCGTTGATCGTGAATCCATACAAGAGTCCTGTTGCCTATATATCTCAACTAGGCACATCCAAAGAGATGTATGATAAATTGATCCTTATGTTCAAGGTAAACAATGTAAACCAGGTGCTATTCTTCAAGAATAAATTGAAGAATCTAAAGAAAGGCAGGGATGAGTCTGTCCAAACATTCTTTCTGAAATTGACCGAGATCAGGAACAATCTGCTGGCTATTGGGGAGACAATAGCCGATCGTGAGATGGTACTCACCGCACTTGGAGGGCTCCCACATGAATGGCAAGTATTCAACACTACCATTCTCAATAATAATACAATTCCTAACTTTGACGAGCTCCTGTCCAGATGCATGCAAGAAGAAACAAAGGATGAAGGAATTCGATAAATTTATTGCAAATGTCACCCATGGTGCTCATTCCCGAAAGAAGAACTCGGTGGTTCTAAGGACAAAGGAAGAACGAGGACTCAAGAAAAGAAGGGTAATGTTTCACCTGCCATAGGCTCCGGTCACTATGCTAGAGAATGCCCCTTCAAGAAGGATTCTCCCGATAGTGATGATAACAACAACAACCGAAGGAATGGGAATCGAAGAAATGACAAATCCAAAGGAAAAAGGAAGGCTCACTTTGTGAAACAATCAACCTTCTAAAAGGTCCTAAACACCAGTATGAGGAGTCTAATGTTGTTGATAAAAGAAATGAGTATATTCTTGTATATGCTCTCCTCAACAGACCTCCGCCCGACACTATGGATGTCTCAATCGGAGCAAGTGGTGCCTCAAGGCACATCACTGGGTTCAAGGAAGCACTCTCTGATATAGTTGAGAAGGATGCTAATCTGGAAATTATCCTTGGAGATAATGCCACATATCCGTGAAAGGGACAGAGAGTGTCACCCTCCACTTGTCTCAAGGTCAAGTCCTCCGCTTACAAGATGTACTCTATGTACCTAATTTGAAGAAGAACCTTGTGTCTGTATCCGCCATGGAAGACAAAGGTTTCAATGTGGCATTCATTGATGGAAAGGTACGCTTGTGGAAGAAGAGCTTCAAGGAAGCTATCATGATTGGGTTTAGAGTTGATACACTCTACCAGGTTGGAGGAAGTCCACTGGGAGCGATGACATGTGATACTATCTGACAGACTGAACTATGGCACCGAAGACTTGGACACCTTCATTACAAAGCCCTTCCCGAAGCAAGGAAGGTGGTGACAGAGATGCCCGAATTCAAAAATGATCATGAAGGTGTATGTCAGGGTTGTGCCGAAGGAAAGCATACAAGGGGACCTTTCCCCTCAAGTGTCACAAAGACATCTGATGTCTTGCAATTGATACATTCTGATTTGTCTGGTATGCTACCCGTGACATCCTTGGGGGGATGTTCTTATTATATGACATTTACCGATGACTCTCTCGCAACCCTTTGATATATCAAGGAAGAAGGATGAGGCTTTCATGTGGTTCCGTACCTTCAAAGCCTTGGCGGAAAATACATCCAAAGAAGATCAAGATTTTGAGGACCGACAATGGCACCGAATATGAGTCAAATGAGTTCAAAGACTTTTGCAGAAGCCGGCATTAGAGGAGACTACCACCGCAGGCTCCCGAGCGGTAATGGTGTTGCCGAACGCAAGAATAGGACTATTGGGGAAGCCGCCCGTGCCATGCTATGTGACCGTGGTCTTCCAAAGTTTGTGGAAGCTGCCCGTGTCTACCGAAGTTTCTGTGGGGAGAAGCTGCGAATACTGCTGTATACATTCAAAACCGATGCCCTCATTCCGCCCTGGACTCCAAAAATCTCGAAGAGGTTTTCACTGGTAAGAAACCTGACGTCTCACATTTTAGAATTTTTGGATGTCCTGTTTATTTTCATGTGCCAAAAGAAAAGAGAAGTAAGTTGGATGCTTCTGGGAAGAAAGGAATGTTTGTGGGCTACATCGAAACTTCTAAGGCCTATAGAGTCTATGTACCTGGTCAAAGGGAAGTAGAGATATGCCATGATGTTACCTTTGACGAAGATGCTTCCCCGAGGAAAGTAGTCAATCTTCCGAGATCTGAGGAAGATCATGAAGCGAGGCCTGGAAATCAAGAAGAACCGAAGGATGAGACAATGCCCGATGCTGAAGGACCGATGGACTCGATTGATCCACCTCCTTCGATGAGGAATAGACCATAATGGCTCAGAGACACTCTCGAGGATGCCGAGGGACATATGCCCCCAAGGGGGACATTCCATGAAGCAAGAAGCCGAATAGATACCTAGGGTATCTACCGCCATGAGTACTATTGTACAATCTGAACCTGGATCTTTTGAGGAAGCTGTAAAGCATCAAGTTTGGAAGGATGCTATGCACGAAGAATATGAGTCCATAATGAAGAATGATGTCCGGGATGTGGTCCCGAGACCGAAGGACAAATCTGTTGTCACCGCAAAATGGCTCTACAAGATCAAACATGGATCTGATGGGAGTGCTGAAAAGTTCAAGGCAAGGTTTGTTGCCCGTGGCTTCTCTCAAAAGGAAGGAATTGACTATGATGACATATTTGCACCTGTGGCACGATATACCACCATCCGATCAATCATAGCCCTTGCTGCTACGCAAGGATGGAGTCTTCATCAGATGGATGTCAAGACCGCTTTTCCGCATGGTGCAATAAAGGAAGAGGTGTATGTAGAACAACCTCTGGGATTTGAAGTTCAAGATCGAGACACTTATGTCTGCAGGTTGAAGAAAGCCCTCTATGGGTTAAAGCAAGCACCCAGAGCTTGGTACGAGAGGATGGATAGTTACTTGATGAAGCCGGGCTTCACTCGAAGTAATGCTGATCCGAACCTTTACTTCAAGGTTGTGCAGGGGAAGCCTCTCATTCTAGTGCTGTATGTGGGTGACCTCTTCCTGACAGGTGCTGACCCTCTCATTCATCAATGTAAGAGGGAGCTCGCTGCTGAGTTCGAGATGAAGGACCTAGGACTGATGCACTACTTCCTAGGCCTGGAGGTCTGGTAGAGACCTGGAGAGATTTTCCTTTCTCAAGGAAAATACATTGTGAAGCTTCTGGAAAGATTTGGCATGGTGGACTGTAAGTCCGTGTCGACACCGATGGAACTCAACTTTAAGAAGTTGAGTGGCAGCGCTGCTGGGCCTATCTTGGCCAATCCTACTGAGTATCGTCAACTCATAGGAGCTTTGATGTTCTTAATGAACACCCGACCGGATATATGTTTTGCAGTGAACACTTTGAGTCAACAGATGGTTGAGCCTCATCATTTTCACTGGGTTGGTGCCAAGAATCTTCTGAGATATCTTCGGGGCACGATAAACCATGGGTTGAGATACACTGCCGGGAGTGTGACACTCCGTGGATATACTGATGCCGATTGGGCTGGCAATGTGGTGGATCGTAAGAGCACATCGGGATGCTGCTTCAATCTTGGTTCTGCTTCGATCTCATGGATGAGCAGGAAGCAGAAGTCGATGGCTTTGAGCACCGCGGAGGCCGAATACATTGCTGCAAGTATGGCCTGTTGTGAAGCAGTTTGGTTGCGTAAGCTCTTTAGTGAGCTGTTTGGACATGTGCTAGATACCACTGTGATACTCTGTGATAACCAGAGTGGGATTCGTATGACTGAGAATCCCGTGTTCCACGACCGATCCAAGCATATTGATATCAGGTACCACTTTATCCGGGATATGGTACAGCGAGGCGCCGTAAGGCTCGATCATATAGGAACTGATGAGCAGGTCGCGGATATTCTCACTAAGCCCCTGGGGAAGGTCAAGTTCCTAACCTTCCGTGAGAGTCTGGGTGTCGTGGAAAGACCCTATGATGTGGGTCCTGTTGGACGATGAGCTCTGGGAGCTCTGGGGGGCTTTGGGGATAGCTTCTCGGAGCTATAAGCACTCATAATGCTTCTGCCCCACCTTTGTGATTATTGAGCTGGTTCACCTCTCATTTATCTGTGCCCCGTATGCATCCTACCCATTGAGTTCAGGGCTCATGGGAAGTACCTCTCATTTGGCCAATGAGGTGGGAAAAGCTAGAGACTATTAGCAAAGACCGATGGACGCATCAGAGATTGCCGTACTCTCTATCTAGGATGGCACGGTCCAACCACTTGATCTGGGATCAAGTTTTGTGAGGTCTGGGACCTCTGCCTGACTTCGGGTCAGATGAACCAACTTTGGGTTGGTTGGATACTCTTCATGAGTTTGACAGAGGTTTGGAACCTCTGGACTGATTATGTCAGTCGGGGGATGATGTCTTTGTGACTGACCCACTTCTGTTCTGAAATAAAGAGGCCAGCAAAGCAAGTTACGGCGGGATGACGCACGATGTTTGATTGCACCGATGGATGGAGTTCTCCCTAGTTGAGAGGGAGTGTTAAATTTGGACAACTAGGTCCAAACTCCATGTTATGATGCTCAGATTAAGAGGCTAATATTTTTTTTGGAATCCTCTTTCGGAGAGGTGTAAAATCCATATATAATATGTCTTAATCCGATGAGCAGAATATTTATTTTGAATTTATTATTCTTAATAAATTATATGTGCAGGTCGGCCTTAAGGTTGCACGCCCCCAGTAGATGTGTCACACGCCCCAATGATGGATATAAATACAGGCAAAGTTGGAGAGCATTTCATCACAACACAACTCACATCTTCTTCTCTCATCTGAGATAGTACGAGCTCCTTGGAGGACGAGTTCAGCCCACACGTGTGAAGGAGAAGAAGGACGAATTTCTGTACGGCTGAGCTGAAGGACGAGTTGCTGTAGCTAGGGTTTTGCAGAAGGTTTGACCAGCGTTGACTTTGGTCAACGCATGGTCCAATTGGGCTAAAATTTGGTGAGAAGTTCGATTTTGGAAGGCCGTACTGTTTGGCACAGAAATCGAGGTCAAAGGGTTGACCAATCTGCTGCTGCGTTGACTTTTAGCTTGCTGCCCTGCGTTGACTTTTCTGGACAGCGTTGACTTTTTTGGAGTTGACTTGGGTTGACTCGTTTGCTGATTGGAGGACTGTTGTGACACATTCTGGGTTGGTTGACCAAGGAGACTTTGCCGATTGAAGCATCCTGTTGACCGCCGTAATGCACCACCACATTTTTCCTGTTTCTAATTTGTCTTCTATAAGATCCACTTATATGTTCTATCTGCATTTTACTTAACTATTTGTATGATTGCTGTGAGAAAAGTAAAGTTGCTCCAAGCATAGAACATCTACTAAAATTTACAATCCTTCAGGTACCAAAGTATATTTTTTGGTTATTGCTATTCTTGTACAAACTTTGGGCATATGGCAAAGGATTGTAGGGCATACCACAAGGACAAATATAATGGTTCCCATCAACTCCCTAGAAGCAATTTTGCAAAAAAAAGTCATGCATCCTCATTTATGAGCATAATGGAGTGCTTCAATTGCCATAAAACTGGACATATGGCTCGTGAGTGTAACTTCACTTGGGTCCCTAAAACCATGACAAACAAGCCAGAGAAGAAAGTTACACAAGTGTGGAAAAGGAAGCAAATTGGATCCGAAAGTCTCTTGAACAATCCATCCAACAACACATGTTGTTGATTTGATGAAGACATCCCTAGCAGATGTGATATTCCAAGTATTTGATGGTAAGAATCTGCCAAAAAGGAGACCATGCATACAGTTAGGGGAGCTTGTGATCATTCCACGAAAGGGCCATACATGGACAATCATCTTTTAGATCATCTCTCGGGAGCATTGAAGAACATAATCCCTTCTCATCCGGTGAACCATTGTTGAAGATTTTTTTTTCCATTAGATCACAAAGCAAGCAATATTTCTTGAGCAAGAGGAGTTTATGCAGGAAGGGGGAGTTGGTTCATCACATGAAGAAATGTAAAAACATCTATCATGGACCACGTTGCCAGAAGGAAGAGCACCATGTCAGGGGGAGTAACATACCTATGAAGAATTACTATTGATGAAGAAAAGAAGCAGCTCGACAAGGGGAGTACTTGGGCACCCCGTTTGCAATTGATGTCAAAGGGGGAGAGAATGTTGAAGGGCAATAATATTGCCATCAATAACAAAGGGGGGAATTGTTAATCGAGGTTCTCATTGATGTCAATATGGCATTGTTGAAGATGGCAAATATATTCTTGTGATGTTTCGATGTTGCCCTAACCTCTTGCCCTAATCTTTTGATGAAACCCTAGCCCTAATCTTGGATGCCCTAATTCTTCATGGAATCCTTATTCCTTGATGAAACCCTTAACCTTAAGCTTGGAAAACCCTAGATTCTATGTGAAACCCTAGTTGAAACAATCATTGAATAACCCTTTTATGATGTTGCCCTAAACCCTAGCTATTTCATTGTAGCATAAAAACCCTAGCCAAACCCTAAGGGTTGTCATAACTTATATTCTTGGAAATTGACTTAGGAAAAATATTTATATGTTATAACCAAACTTTGGTGGTCTCCACACACCTATGTCACTATTAAATATGGTCCCTACTACAACAATTCCCTTCCTCAATAATTCAACATTAAAATATATCGTAGTGGTCCCTGCGTTCTCTACTCATCCACGTCAGTGTTCATAAAATGAAAAAGGGTGCAGGTTTCAGCAAAACAATTTGTCATTGCTCTTGTCCGAATCAGTTTTTGAATTTCCCTAACTACATGTCAGCTCTCCCACAATCACACTATTTCAATTATAAAAAAAACGGGTATACAAACCATTCGCTTAGCTATCGATTGGTGAGCATATCTCTCGTAGATGAAATTTAAAAACGATGGACTTCGGCTTAATGATCATTGACAACTCCACTAAATTGAGAATCGACACATCTTTCTGTCACGTGACTGTGAATTAAAAAACAAAAATTAAAATAAATTTTCAGACAACAGGTCAGCCCAAAAATTGCATGTCGGCTCCCATATATGACGAAATCGTTTAACACTTGGTATATATATACATGGTAATGAAAACTTCGAAAAGGACATTCGAAAAAAATACATATACGCAAAGCACAAGAATCAGATCATATTTTTGGAGCAGCGTCACAATTTCTGAACAACGTTTTGGAAGGCTCAGATTTGTTTCAGTTCGAACCTGTGACTTTATCTTTCTAAGATTCAGATTGCATTACAGTCATGCTTTACGACCTATAGCTGCAACAACGAGACGTGAAGCCTTCTCTCAAGCTTGGAGTACACCACATAATTTTGCAGCTCAGATAAGCAGTGTTCTGTGGGAGCTCGAATTGTGTAGCTCAGACCATCTGTGGCTCGGATAAGTGAATACCTCCTATGGCTCGATATGTTGCAATTCAGACTACTGACATAACCTCTGTCCAGTGTCAAGATGCCTCTGTACTCTCAAACTTGTGTCAAAGAATTTAACTCTCGGATCTGTGACAGTTGTTTATAGAGCTCGGTCTACACATCTTGAACAATGACTTGATCGGTGGAAGTCTGATCCAATTATAGCTCATATTTGTGGCACTTGGTTGGGAATTTGGAATCTCTTGTGAGCACTCTATTAGTCATCCTAGTGACAGTGTTTTGGGAATCTTGTGTATAGTGTTTTATGATCCATTGAAGGAAGACTATTGAGATGACTTGTGTCACCCTTGGAGCAGATCTAAAGGCTATCATTGAAGACATTACCAAAGACCTACTGGAGACATCTTAAAGCTGGACATTCTGAATATATATTGAGAAAGGGATCATTGTCTTGAAGAACTCCTAATGTAGATTACTGAAGATACCCTTGAGCATACATTGGAAAAGATACAGTTTGGGAAAAAAAAAAAATTTGGAGTAGCCATTGAAGGATCCTTGGAGCAGTTTATGATTGGAGACAATGTTGAAGACATTTTGGTGAGTTGTCTTGAAGATAAAATTGAAGACCATGATGCATCATCGATGACATCATGAGGTGAAATTGTTTGGTTAACACGAAGAGCTGTGGAGACACCTTCATGACCAGACAGGGTTGTCATTGATGGTGTGACGTGGAGACTAAGTGAAGGCATTGCTGAAGATTGTCAAGGCTCGTTGAAGAAGACTTTGGGAGCCGTGAAGAATAACCAAAGATATTTTGACGAAGTGAAGTTGCGGGTTGGAGCCTCATAGAGACAAGGTCGGTGCCTTGGAAGATAAGGTTGGAGCCCTAGAGGATTGGAGTCCTCAAGAGACCAAGTTGGAGCCTGTACCAAATATAGGGTTGGAGCCCTTGATGTTGGTGCCTCAGAATTGACAAGGTTGGAGCCTTGGAAAGACCAAGTCGGTGCTTGGCACAATACAAGTTGGAGCCTGGAAGATTGGAGTCTTCATCTAGGGTTGGAGCCCTATATCATTATTGTACTTTACTTATTATAAAGAATAAATTAATAATAAAAGTATCTACTCCATCATTGTTCATTTTGTGTTCTAAATACAAGTGATCTAACTAGTAAAATTAGCAATTGAAAAGAAATATTGATTCACCCCCCTCTCAGTATTTCAACTTAATGTCCAGCACAAATATGATAGTGCACGGACACGATCGATCCTTTCTTTCCCTCTGCAATATTTGCAGGGGTTTTTTCTTGAATTGAGGGTTAAAGCCTCTGTTTCGATTTTGTTGCACTTGTATTTGGGAGTTTTTATTTTCCAATTCCATCTTGACTAATTTATTTGATAAATTTTTAATTACCTTAGTCATATCTTCAAGCCTTTGATCTTGTGATGACTCTTCTTTTGCTTTCCCTTTCTCTTGGACTGGCTGTTTTCCTGTCACCTTCCTAGCTGCAGTCATATTGGCTTCAATTTCTAAAGCATCTGTCTATATTTGTTCAAGAGTAGGGGATATCCTTTCTCTAAGTGTGAAACTGAAATCAACTTCAAAAGCCCTAGCAAAAACTACATTTGCTCCAAAAGGAGGGGGCTTAATCTCTACAGGAAAACTATTATACAACTTATTGAATCTTTTGATAAACTTAGAAATATTTTCATCAGATTTCTTTTAATTGCATTGAATTATGTTAACGAATAACCATGATCTCTTTTCTCTCCCCATATTTGGGTGAATTGATTCTCTAATTCATCCCATGTATTAATAGAATTGTTTGAAAATCCTTTGAACCACTTTCTAGCCTCTCCATCCAAAGACTGAACAAAAATCCTCATTACAACATCAAGATGTTCCACATTCAAGTTTTCAGAAAAATTACAAAATACAGATAAGTGTTTCTCTACAGTGACTCCATCTTCTCCAGTGAAACGAGGAAGTAATTTAAGGTATTCTTGAGGCATTGCATTAAATGGTTGTGGAAGATTGAGTGGAGGATATCTGTATAATAAGAAGGTCGGTGCTGCCATTTTTACACCTTGATTAACTGTACTTTGGTTAAATGTAGATGATGAACCTGCTCTAAAAGTAAATGGAGGTGGTGGTAAAACAGTGTTTTAAAAATCGGACTTGGGTTACGATTGAAGCGGGTCGCCTGGGCTGACCCCAGCTCGGTATCTACTCATTAGGTTATGTTGATGACTCGGTTTTTTTATTTAAAATACATTAAATATTAATTTTTTTGTAAAAAAACATAATTTTAAAGATTTTCATTCATGTTTCCAAACAGAAAGCATTACAATATAGACAAAAGCAACATATGATCAAAGTAGGCTCATGAAAATATCCATTATATCAAAATTTCACCCAGTGCACTGTCCAATACATGATGATGATATAGAGATCAAAACAAAAAACATAACCAAGCAGGCTCTAAATGGCCTCTACAACAAAACATGAATAGTCACTATTGCTAGACATCTGACAAGCCAATGTCCTCTTCCTCAAACTCTGAACCAGAGGGGGAAACCGCTCACTCCTCCTCTGAATCAGCATCCTCAACTGGAACTATAGCCCTACCACCCTGAGATAGATGAGTTATGCGCCTCCGTCGTGGTTGACTAGAGGAAGTGCCTGCGTCTGCAACTAGAGGGCTTGGGACTGGGCCTGCTACTAGTGGATCTGCATTGACCAAAGGCTCTACCTGTGTATTGAAGTCCATCCACAAACCAATTTCCTCATAAGAGTCAAACTCTGGTGGACAAGACTCCAATACCCAATCTGATGTTGGATCAATATCCTCCAACACAATGGGATCTGAATCAGGTCTTTTGTTCAACAATTGGTTGCGTCTTTGTCGGAGGTTGTACTGGACATACACTAGATCATTTAACCGTTTTTGCTCCAAACGGTTTCTCTTCTTTGTGTGAATCCTCTCAAAGGTAGACCAATTGCGCTCACACCCAGAAGCACTTTAAGTTTGACTCAAAATGCGGATTGCAAACCTCTGCAATTCAGGACAATGGCTACCAAATGCCTCCCACCATTGTGTTGCAAAAAATGAGTTTCAGTTAGCTCAACAAATTATATCCAACTTTGAAATTGAAATTATAAACAATTATACAAAATAATAAAATATGAATTTGAAAATTGAAATTCTTTGTTTACCTGGCTCATTTGATTCCCTTGCAATCCTTGCAAGGTTCCTGCTAAAGGTACCTGTGGTTTGGTTGAACACAGTGATCGAATTGTGTATCTGCAACTGGCCACTCTCTGTGGGGATCATGCGATCAATGCAGTCAATCAATCCATCTCTAACCTCCCCAGTGAAAGCTCTTGCTTCCTGAGCTTTATAATGATACCTTGGGTTCAGAAAATACCCAGCTGCATGTATAGGGCGATGGAGTTGATTGTTCCATCTTTGATCAATGATTGCCCAAATGGGCCCATACTTATCCACTCTGTCCTTGTATGCTGCCCTTATTTGCTCCTTTGCTTGATGCATAGCTTCATAAATGAAGCCCATAGCCAATCTTTCCCCATCCACCAACTGCAACACCTTAACCAGTGGCTCAGCAAGTTTCACAATCTCTGCTACCTTTTTCCAAAATATTTCTTCATTAACTTTCTTTTTCACATCTTTGCCATCCTGTTTGCGAGCCCATTGACATTCATTCCATTCATCACTAGAAAACAACTTTTGCAAGTTTCTATGTTGGGCAAGCATAGATTGCAATGTCAAAAAATGTGTTGCAAATCTAGTGATGGCACGCCTAATAATTTCCTTGCCCCCTGTGTGTTTCCTCGTCAGATTTAGAATCCATGAGTGATTGTAAATATATTTTGTGATGCTTTTGGCATGCTCTATAGTGTTCTTGATCTAGTCTATTTTTCCAATATCCTCAAGCATGAGGTCTATGTAATGTGCAACACATGGGTTCCAAAAGATGGTTGGGTGTTTTTCCTCTAACAATTTACCAGCAAGAACATAGTTAGAGGCATTATCTGTGATGATTTGAACAACATTTGCCACCCCCACCTCTTCAACAACCTCATCCAAAAGCTGAAACAAGTGTCCATCTTTCACCCTATCAGATGCATCAAATGATTTTAGAAACATGGTTCCCCATGGGAAAAAGACAAGAAAGTTTATGATGGTACGGTTCCTCTGATCAGTCCATCCATCTGACATGATGGTACATCCTATATGTGCCCATGAGTTTTTGAACTCTTTCAAATAATCATCAATGGGCACAATCTCTTTTTGCAAAAGAGATCCTCTTAACTCATGCATAGTAGGGCCTTTGAAGCCCTTTCCAACAACATACATGGCATCAAACATAGGTTCATAATATGGTGAACGAGTAGCATTTAAGGGAATATCAACATCATACCACCATTTAGCAATGTAATCACAAGCAACATCTCTCAATTATTTTTTCCAATGACCATCTAAAGTGGGCTGCACTTGACCTCTACTTGGAGGACTAGGACCATGTGCACTACCAGAGGGAGAAGAGGGCATGAAAAAACTTTTGATAGTACCCCTATTTCTCATTTCACCCTTACCCTTTTCAGAAATAGACTCCATAAAGGGAGAAACATAGCGAAAGGGGTCTGATGCATTAGTGCAAGGGATAGATGAAGAACCCTCATAATCAAAAGTTTGGTTGGCAGCCATCATGTATTGTATATTTCTCTTCCTCCCAATTTCAACCTCTATTTCTTTTTGCCTAGCTTTGTCTTCCTCAAACTTCTGAAATTGCTCTTTCAACTCCTTCCTAATTTCCCCAATTTTTTCTGCTTCACATGGAGTAATTTGGCCTCTAAGACCAACCAAATGTAGTTTCAGTCTATGAATGCCCCCTCCACCCCCATTAAATTTTCTCTTACAAAATTTGCAATGCATTTGATCATCAATCATTTTAGCATATGCCCAAGCAACATCTTTCATTCTAGGGGGCATTTTGGACTGAGTTTTTGACTTGGAAAGAAAAGGTTTAAATCCGAAAATGAAAACAAAAAAAAACTATTCATTCTATGTTCATTTCTTTCACCAAAAACTATGTTTACCATTTTCAGATTTGCAAAAGAAATAAAACAAGAAAAGACAGATTTTAGAAGAGAAAAAAAATACCTCTAGGCTCTAGCCTCCTCAATGCAGCTCCAACAAACCAACTCCTCAATGCTGATCCAAAGCTAGCCCAATAAGCTCCTCACTGCTGCTCCAAAGCTTGCCCAAAAATCTTCAAAGCTGCTCCAAAACCAACTCCATAACTCTTCACAAATTCCTCACAAATGCTCACTCAAATTCAATGAGATAGATGTGAGATAATGAGAGGGGTTGGGTAGCTTAAATAGGATGGGGAGGGGTTAGAGACATGCA